>CM060392.1:61501392-62740792 GCA_030545235.1 Helianthus tuberosus | reverse complement strand
ATAGAATGTTTAACGTGAGAAAAGAGTGAATATTGATTAGAGTTCGTTTTTTTTCGGCCGAATATGAAGTTGTGTTGTGGTAGGTAAATGTGAGGTGAAGAAGATGATGTTAAAGTTGATAGAAGTGTATATTTTTTATTATTGTTTAATTTACGGTGAAAGCTAGAGAATGACAAGACAGCTAAGTTTTTACTTATGGGATTTTCTAATGGCACGCTCCCTGTCTATCTGCACACTTTTTCAATTCAATACGCATGGTATAGGCCTATACGATGCGTATTGAAATAAAGTAAAAGACATGGCAAACTGACAGGTGCAAGTTATGTCTGGCGGCGGGCTTGATACGCATCGTATAGGCCTATACGATGCGTATCAGGCCACTGTTTTTTTGAATTTTTTTTTTGTGTTGTGTCGAATGCGAACCTGAGAAACGAAAGGGATTTCGAGCAGTTGGTCGATGATATGATAGATCAAGATCTTGACACGATTATTTCCATTTTCAAGTATTATTAAAACCATTCAAGCCCACCAGTCTACAATGTGGTTCCCAATTTGCGGAACATAATCCCATATTGTCTAAAGAAGCGCTTTTATCATGTGTCATGTGGTAAAAAAATACCAAGGGTGTATACAAATCTCTATTCGGTCATCTTTCCAAGATTTTACACACGAATATGTGGTTCCCAATTTGCGGAACATAATCCCAGATTGTCTAAAGAAGCGCTTTTATCATGTGTCACGTGGTAAACAAATACCAAGGGTGTATACAGATCTCTATTCGGTCATCTTTCCAAGCTTTTACACACGAATATGTGGTTCCCAATTTGTGGAACATAATCCCATATTGTCTAAAGAAGCGCTTTTATCATGTGTCATATTAGATGTGTTATGGTGAGATTTTTCAAGTTTGCACAGTGGGAGAAAAGACCAGCACCTCTGTCAGTATTGTCCTTTAAATTAGCATAAACATATATTCGTTTCATAACCTACTCCTATAAATCAACCACAACTCACCCGATACGTCTTCTATGATGATTTGAAACATTCATGAACCACAATGGACTCAGACTCATACTACTCTAATATGACACATGATAAAAGCGCTTCTTTAGACAATCTGGGATTATGTTCCATTTTATGACACATGATACGGCACGCTTACCTTAATCATATCTTCCATGGAGTCACAGATCCGACAATAGGGTCCACGGATCTTATGCCCACCCGAGACCGACCTCTGGATCACACATGATAAAAGCGCTTCTTTAGACAATCTGGGATTATGTTCCGTTTTATGACACATGACACGGAACGCTTACCTTAATCACATCTTCCATGGAGTCACAGATCCGAGAATAGGGCCCACGGATCTTTCTTCAAGATTTACGTCTGATGTCCAAGTTTGATCACATTTGACTTCATCTGCGGCAGTCCAATGACTTTCTTGGTTCAATAATCCGTTCAATTTCGAGAAATGAAAGGGATTTCGAGTAGTTGGTTCAATAATCCGTTCAATATCAGCGTTGTTTATCACCCTGTGTGAGCATTGGAAGCCCGACAAACAGTCTTGCAGTTACATCTTCAATCGAGACCGCATTATTAATTATAATGAAGCAATGAAGATTAAATGTGCAAAACCGCAACCGTTTTTTTACTACGGAAACGGTGGCTATGGGAAATACAAACCTGACACGAACCACAATGGACTCAGACTCATACTACTCTAATATGACACATGATAATAGGGCTCACGAATCTTATGCCCACCCGAGACCGACATCTGGATCACACGTGGGAGAAAAGACCAGCACCCTTGTCGTTCCGTATTTTCTCCTTTTCTAATTCTCGAAGAATCTCGTAACGTATGACACATGATAAAAGCGCTTCTCTAGACAATCTGGGATTATGTTCCGTTTTATTACAGTCGTGAGGTGGTCAAACCTTTCTAAAAGTAGAAAAAAATAAAACAGAAGAAAGTGTTCCTCTTTGTTACCAAGCATGTCATCTGAAACAATTAACAGGACATTGATAAAAGGGAGAATCTATTGGAACACCTGATTGAGAGAAACTTCTTCGAGCTAACCGCCGATATCTCATCCTTCTTATCTTGCTATTAATAGATTCCGAAGCTGTTATTTCTGTTGTTCAGTACTTTCGAGACGATTCAGTTTCTCCGTTGCTAATTTCTCCACTCACCGTGAAATCGAACAGTTTATTAACATATTCCGCCCGGTTTCGAATGTGGTGTGTACGTTAAATTTCATTAAATGATACTATTATTTGGCCAGCTCGCTACCGATGTATGCCATGTGGGTTGTCGCTAGAACCCTGCCGATATTCGTCTGTTAAATACCGTTCACCGCTTTTTTAGTTGCTTCTCTTGTTAAGTTTCTATATTGACAACTAGTGCCTATCAAATTTTGTAAGTATTGCATTTGCGTTAATGAGATGTTAAATGTTTACATAGTTGCATGTAATAACACTATTCAATTGAGAGGATTACGAGTGAAATCGAACAGTTTCTTCGTAGATTCCGTCCGGTTTCAAAGCCGGTTGAGGATTACGAGTGTTCTAGACTCGTTCAAAGCAAGCTTGTTTGTGCGATTTTAGCGTATTTTTAGCATATTTTAACGTATTTTAGCGTATTTTAACATATTTTAGTTGGTTTCGAATATACCCAAAGTAGTTGATCACGCTCTTATATACATTCAAAATTGTTATGTTGAAGGATAACGCAAACAAGTTCTCCACAGTTTGTTATTCACAGTTATCAAATTCGTTGCGTGCATTCATATTGTTTTAGACAACAACAGATAATGAACGGATTGTTGGACTTCTTGTTCCAAATGTACGCCTCAATTCATCTTTTTTACTCTTTTCTTCGATTTCAACAAATCTTTTTCAATGCAATTGTGAATATTGAATGTGCAATGAATATTTTTAGAGAAGCATTGGGATTCAAGGGTTTAGTTGGAGCATGAAGAAACGAAACCCTAACAACTGATTCAGATTTAAACAATGCACGCATTAATTCATCTTTTTTACTCCTTTTCCTTCAATTTCGAGAACATTCTCCGTAACATGAAGACGTGTCGGGTTCTTCTACTAGTGGTATTTTAATGAAGTATTGAAGATTGAATGTGCAAACCGCAACCGTTTTTTTACTACGGAAACGATGGCTATGCGAAATACAAACCGCAATCGTTTGTGACTATGGGAAACACAAGTTTTCTTTTTGAGCTTGATGGATGTCCGTTATCTCAACGCTTCTCCTTACATTATTGATCTGGAACTGGAGAACCGTTGTTAATTTAGTGCTTCTCAATCAGATATTATTTATTGAAACATAACTGAAACAGTCGGAAAAAAACTAAAACAATCAGATATTATCTATCTGTGTGTGTCACATCCATCCTGTTATAACGCTGTTAACTACCAAAAGAATGCATACACAAATAGTGTGACAACTAGCACAAAACTGGTAATTTCCATACAGTTTAATTATTATTTAATATCTGCAATTATGTGCTTAAATGTCAACATTTTCTGATTTCATGCTATACTTGTGAATTCATGCACGTTTTATACTTCAAATATTGCTTTATGCATTACTATTAACGTTGCGTCAGAAAGACTAGTAAACTCACTGGTAAGACACACTGTGTCAGCAACTCTGCAGAAAGCAGTCAGATAAGGGAATTAGGGCCAAGGAGTAGGTCCAACGTCTACAATACATTAAAACCCAAGTATGAATACAAGGGTTAACATATAGACTTTCCGGAAGCTAAAATATGCACTAAAAAGCACCCGAAACACACTTTAAATGCTGAATTTTACATGTTTCCGCAATAATTCAGCTCTAATCAGCGTTTTAACACTGAAATATCATGCAGTATTTACGTTTTATTGTCCAAATTAACTTACAAAGTGTCGGGAATTGAAAGTGTCACAAAAGGGTACATAAAGGACACTAAACGGCGCAATTTAGCACTTTAACGAACCGGTATCTAACCAAACAACCGGACACTACCCGAAACATCAAAATTATACTAGAAGCATTGTTTTAATGTTTCTGAGCTAGTTATTATCCCCGAACACCCTAACACACTATATAACACATCATATGCATAACACCTAACTTATACACTTGAAATCTAACTAATTAACTTAACTTACCATTAAACACCAACCAAGACCCCCCCCCCCCCCTCATGTGGACGGTCACAAGGTGACCCCACCACCAAGATCTTACTTGATCTTCCCTTGATTCACTTTGATTTGCTAGAGATTTGGTCTTGTACTTAAGAAACATATTACACAAGGGTTAATGGGTTAAGATGATTATATGAAGGATCAAGCTCTCATTATCATCACCCACATTTCACACGCTATTCTCTCTCCCTCCTTCTTCCCCCTCTCGGCCGAACATAGCCCACCACACCACCACCACCTTCATCTAACTTCCATCCATTTCAAGGTCATCACAAGGTGTAAGGAGCCATACAAGAAAGCTTGGTGGTCTTGGAGATTGAAGGACCTCTTCTATTTGCTATTATCCAACACTTTTGTCACCTTCAACATCTTGTGTTCATCCCTAGCCATAGAGCTAGTAGTAAGGCCCTTATAATCCCTTGTTATTTCATATTAAGTTGGTTAAAAGATGATGAACATTGTTAATCTTGAAAAACACTAAAGAACATGATCATGATACTTTAACATAAGCTTAGTAACATAAGAATACATGTTGAATGGTGTTGATTTGCTTCTTGATGATTGATAATTTGTGTTAGTGATGTTAAACATCATATGAAACCTACTAGATTATGATTTAACACATGATCTAGTAAGTTAAGGTGGTGATATTGTGAAAGACCAAGATCATCATGCTTTATGTTTACATGAACTTGAAGAATGAAAATGATTTTGTGAATGATGAAGTATGTAAATATGTTACTAGTCATAAACTTGGATGATTTCAAAACAAGTTTTCTCAAGAAACTAAGTTAAATCACAAGATTTACATAAACATTGTTTCTAAAGAAACTAACCATGTTTCTAGGGGTGAAACAAGTATAAGAATACATTGTTTACAAGAAAAATTCAAAAGAATGATTTTTGGAAAAATCATCTAGTAAGTTGTAAAAGACTAAACTTTACAAGAATGAGATTTACGAACAAATAACCGCTTTTTAAAGGGTAACTGAACCTACTAAACACACTACCAAGATACTACAAGCTTTTATGAAAGTTCAAGTTCATGATTGTTATGTAAATAGCATTGTTTTGGTACTTGATAAGTGTAAGTTGTTTAGGGTTAATTGTTGATTGTTTGTGATGATTTTAAAAAGAAAATGATATGCTTTGATAGCATGGACACCTCCATTTTTAAGGGAAACTATGGCAAAATTTTCTAAAAATATAAACACTCAGAAAAAAATATATATTTTCAAACAAATGTTTAGAAGTATATTTCAACCATAAGTCTTCAATATAAACTTTGCCATAATTTTTGTAACAAAAATACAAATATTGGAGGATTGGTTTTTATAAATAAAATGGGTAAATATATATTTAGAATATATATATATATATATTAAAGACACTTGTGTGAATATTTGTATACTTGTGTAATAGTTATATTATTTTAGGGATAAAATAATATAACTTAACAAATACCATGAAATCTACAATCCAAAATGTTACCAAAAATCACAAGGAATAAATATATAAGTTACACATATATCATTGGGAAACCGAACGAAATAATGTAACTTACAAAATATTCCGGAATATAATAAGAATCAAAGTCTTGATTTTTGGTGAAAAATACAAAATAATTATATTTATTTTTGGGGAAATAATATAAGTAAGATACATAGTTAAAAATATAAATTATTTTTAACAACAAAGAACACATACCTAAAAGATGGTGACTTGTACTTGTGCGATACAAGTCCAGTGACTAACGTTAATAAAACATGTATAGGTCACGACGCTATAAAAACCAATCGGTGAAGTTTACGGCGCAGGATACGCAAAGTTGTGAGTTCATGTCCCCCTTTTCTTTTAACTGTTTTCAGTTTTATAACTTCGGGGGTGAAATACATGTTACAAATGTTAGAATGTTTACAAATGGTATGATGAATACAAAACTAAGGAATGATGCTATAGATCATGTGACGAATAGGGTGCCATAAGCACCATTAATCAACAATATACCTAGACCGCGGAACACAAGGTTAGATCTAATGGGTTTCAGGCAGCCACACTCTGGGCCACGTGCTACCTGGAGTGCTTTTGTGTCTCTAGTCGTGAATCGACATCTAAAAATTCCTATGGTTTGGATGCTTCCTATGTCGTTACACAAGTTAGTGACCTTGCAAACCACTAGCGATCTCGTATTCCATACAATTACAGGACACGGTTTCGGATACGACTAGATAAATACATACAATGTTTTCATACAAGTATTCAGCATTTATTACAACAACTGCATGAACTCACACCAACATTATGTTGACGATTTTCCAAAACTCACATGTATTTCAGGTAACTAAAGTGGATGTGCGTGCGGTCATACTCTTGCTCTTGGATGTTGTCTATGTTTTTAGCTATCTTGTGTCAAGACTCCGATGCCGGTTTTTGTGGGAATTGGTTATTATATTTCATCCTATGTGGGATATAAGAACCAAGTTCTCGATGTTCGTCTTTTAAATAAAGTTGTAAATCTTTCAAACAATATGCTGTCTTGTGATGTAAACATTTAACTTATGTTATGTTATTGGCACTTGGACTTATTTTACGAGCATGTAGTATGTTTACCTTTCGTATGCAATGAGAACCTTTCAAGATCACACCTCGTGCTTCCGCCTTAGAAAGGGGTGTGACAGATTGATATCAGAGCTGCGATTGTAGTGAACCAGGATTCCTTCTCGTGTCTAGACTACAATCTTTAGGATCCTTTCACGAAAACAACTTTTCAAAAAGTTTTCATTGCATAAAACTTTCCGCGACATCCACTGCCTGAAACATTTTCAAAGAATCAAGTAAGGACACTACGAGACTTAGGGTGCACTGGAGTAGCACTTGTCTTTGACTAGAAATTACTTGCAACTATGTGTGATAATTAATATATACATATACTAGAAATAGAATATCACAGGTACATGTGTAAGGACTCTCAAAAATGTCCTAAACTGACCCACAAGTAAAAACCCGGACCCCTGAAACCATACTGTGCACTAAAAATCAAGAAAACAAGAAATAAGGTTTTCAGGCGGGCCGCGTAAGCTATGGCTTACTCTTACGCGGGCCGCGTCAACCCATGTTTGACCGGATAAGTGTTCCGGATCCACGTATTGACCAGCTGTTGAACCTACTCGTGACCAATCAGACCTACGCATAGACTAGGCGGCCACGCGGGCCGCGTGAACCCTATTTTTCACCTATAAATAGTTTGGAGCAGGGGCTTTCATTCTGTGTCGACGAAAACTTTCAAAAACGAAGTTTCACTACTCTGAAGTCGAATTTACTTTTATTATAGAGGGGTGCTGCTACGATACAGGGTATTAACTCGATCGCTGCTACGATTCAATGTCCGGTCGATTAAAACTATCCAATGGATGTTTAAGTGCTGCCCACATTAGGGTTATGCTTTGTCATTCGTCGTGAATTCGATGGATGTTTAAGTATTGCACTTTGTCATTTATTGTGAGGGTTTAATCTCGTGCGTTATCGTAAATGCTGTATTAGTTACTGACCTAGTTCGTGTGCATGATTATTAATTTAGGTAAGAAGGTTAATCAGTAGACTAGACTCTGCCCGTGTTAAATCTGCAAAGTGAGTCATTCTCTTTTTATCAAAGTACTTTATAAATTCTCAAATGTTTTCAAAGTTATAATTACAGGGATTAACTCTTTGTAATTTCCATATTACAGCCGGTATGTGGGGTTTTGTATACATTACTTGATAATCGTCACCATTGGACAACGGGTTAGCCAATGGGTGATATGACCATAGTCACAGAAATGAGTCGAGTGACAAATACCGTGGGTAGATGGTTGATATATAAACATTATAATCACTCTTAATACTGTAAATTATAACAACGGGTCGTTTTAGTAAAAAGAATGATTCACCAGTATTTCCCTGCTGACAAACCTTTTTCAAACATGTTTCAGGTGATCTGTTGTGATTCAGGAAAAGTGTCGTGAAGCACTACAAGCCTAAGGAAGTGGCTCAATATAAATAAAGAAACATGTTTTGTAAAATAAAGATTTCCCAGTGAAATCATCTGATTGTAAATTACCGGGGTTTTATCCCAAATTATGAAATAAAATAATCGGGCATTTTCAGTTTTTAAAAGATCCTGCTAAATTCTTCCGCTGTCAAACTCAATTAAATAAATACCACGGGTTTTCCTGTCCCGCGGCTCCTGACCAGGTCAAACCGGGCCGGGGGCCGTGACAGGAAAAGGTGGTATCAGAGCCACTGAGTTAAGCTAATTAAGTATTTGAGAAATACTTAATTTTCCTGATTACCATTTTGTAATTATGTGTTTTATTAACTGACTACTTGTTAATTACAGTATGGGTAAGCAAAAGCTTTCGAACATCTATCTTAAATTAGATAGTACACCAAAAGAGAAGGGAAGTTCATCCCAATCAAAATTCTCAAGATACTCAGTAGATACTGAGGAGGGAATATTTGTTCGTAAAGGCCATTATGAGGAACCACTTTCTCCTAATAAAAGAAGTTTGATTATTAGGAAAAGTCAGGAGAAAATAAAGAAATCTCAATCAAAAGAAATGAGAGTTAATCAGGAAATCCAGAAATTAGGCAGTAACCCACCATGGGAAGACCAGTTAGATGAAAAATGGGCAGATCTCTATATGCTAGCCACTGTAGCAATAAATGCAAATCTTTAAAATACCCTGACCTAGTATTAGCATCCTTATCACCTACAATCCAAAAACTTTACCCAGTAAATAAATAAGTTTACCATAAATCCTAGTATGTTTAATTGTCAGTTATCCTTTGTATTAAATTAGTCACACGGTATGCAATAATACTTAAAGGTTATCTATTAAATTTTGCTATAAAAATTTTTAACTTAGTATTTTGCATATATGCTAAACAACATGAATGAGTTATCTGAATCCCATCAGAATCTCAATCTTTATCCGGTGAAAATAGAAGTTTCCAGAGACTTTACTGGTTACATACCCGATATAGAAGAACCTATGGAATTCAACGCTCCACCTCCAGAAAAACCAAAGCCCAAGAAAAGAAGAAGATTTGTAGGTTGGAGACGTGTACGCAGGAGGAAACCAACAACTAGGATGATTCCAAAAATAGAGAATCCCATAGATAAAGGAAAAGGAATTGCAATTGGGGAAGATTCTAGGCAAGTAGAAATGGAAATTGGGGAAAGTTCTAAGCAAGTCGAGGAATTGCCATTACAGGAGGAATTGGATCATGTACTGGCAAGCTGGGATATTCTCAGGCCTATAAACAACAACCTTTATCCTTATCCTGCTGAAACTCAACTTCCAATAAATTTGGAACCAGCCATTCCAGAACCTTTAATCCATACTCAACCTTTAGGCGAAATGGACGAGTGGTGGACGAACGATTGGCAGTTTCAAAACCTTCTCAATAACCCTTATACCTTTCTCCCTCAATTTGACCCAGAACCTATACCAAACCCGCCAATGAGCAATGAAAACTTAGCTGAACTCCGTCATTTTGGCGAAGAGCTGGTGGATGCAGGGAATAGGATCAGGGAAATGGGAGAACAGATCTCCTGGAAGTACGAAGAAAGGGAACGTCGTTACTAAAGTGCTAACTGACGAGGGTGATGGTGAAACTGTGGATTGTATAATAATAATAATCATACTAAATAAAAATATAAAGTCTGTAAAATAATTTAGAAATAAAACTTTGTAACATAATGATGTGTACGGATGCATAATAGGATATATAAAAAGGAATCGAGAAATCGATAATTTTGGATATATATATTTATCTTGTACGATTGTTTTGTGCATAATTGTTATTTATTCTGTACTAATAAATTATATATATTAATTATTAGATGGAAAACGCTAATAATGAACCAGTTAACGAGGTTAACCAATCTGAACAACACCAGGAAGATCACTTTATGACTAAGCAAGATATAGAAAATATCGTTGCTCAAGGGATAGCTAATGCTATTCCAGCAATCCTTGCTGCTGCCCAGAAACCTGTTGAACCTTAACAAATTATTTCAAGAAAACGCACACAAGGAGACAATTTTAGTAATAGTGTAAACGGAGGCGGTAACCATACTAATAACGACAATGATGGGAGGCAAGCTCCGCTTCCTAAGAAAATGAAAGCTGCAACGCCTGGTTGCACTTACAAAGAATTTCTTGCTTGTAAACCAGCTGAATTTGCAGGCAATGAAGGAGCGACTGCGGCACTGCGTTGGTTAGAGAAAACCGAGGCAGTAATCATAATAAGTAAATGTGCCGAAAACGACAAAGTCATGTACGCGTCGAATCTTTTCAAAGAAGGGGTGCTAGAATGGTGGAATACCGTACTTCAAGCCAAAGGAAGAAATATGGCCTATGCCATGAATTGGGAAGAATTTAAAAGTCTGATAGAAAGAAAATTCTGTCCCGAATATGAAAAGGAACAAATGGCGAATAAATTTCTGAACCACCGGATGGTGAATGTAGACTGTCGAGGATATACTTCGACATTCTTCGAATATGCGAGAGTAGTACCAACCCTGGCTTCGCCAGAGTCGGTGCTCATTTCTCGTTATATTTGGGGATTGATTAGCGAAATCCGTAATATCGTTAAAGCTGCGAGACCTCGCACTATTGACGATGCGGTAGAATTAGCTAACACCCTAACTGACGAGCTGATACGCACAAGAGATGAAAACAGGAAAAAGGAACTGGCTCAGAAAATTACCCAAGGATTTCGTGGGGGTAATAATAGCAACTTCAAGAAAAGAGGAACATGGCAATCCTCAACTCCGCCGTTCTGCAGGAATTGCAAAAAGAAACATTATGGAAGATGTAATGTAACCTGCAATTTTTGCAAAGTTGTAGGACATCGCGAAGAAGACTGCAGAAAGAAAACAAGGATCTGCTATAACTGTGGAGAAGTAGGACATTTTAAATCAGAATGCCCTAAATTGGTTAAACCAGCAGACAATAAAGCCAAGCCAGCTGACGGAGCTACCAAGAAGAATGCCAGAGCATTCCAACTGACCACTCAAGAAGCAGAACTCATTCCAGATGTGATAGCTGGTACGTTCCTAGTTCACAACGTGTACGCAAAAGTATTATTTGACTCTGGTGCAAACCAAAGTTTTATCAATACTTCCTTCTGCCAAGCTCTTAATTTACCTTTGACCAACCTTAGGCAAATTTTTACAGTCGAAACAGCAGATGGGAATTCAGTTAAAATAGATAAGGTTTTGTAAAATGTAGAAATAGAACTCTCAGGTCTTAAATTTCATGCAACCCTATTACCAATGAATTTAGCTGAGTTCGATGTTGTGTTAGGAATGGATTGGTTAATAGCCAACCATGCTCGAATCCTCTGTGATAAGAACTCTATAGAGATTCGTGCACCCACCGGAGAAGTAGTTATGGTTACAGGAAATAAGCCACGCAAGCCACTAAAGTTCATTTCAGTAATGAAAGTTGCTAGTTATGAACGAAAGCAAGGAATAGTGTATATGATTTCAGTAATCATTAACACTATGGAAAAAGAACTTAATGAAATTCCAGTAGTATCAGAATACCCAGATGTATTCCTAGAAGAACTACCTGGATTACCACCTGATAGGGAAGTAGAATTTAGAATTCATCTAATTCCCGGAACTACACCGATAGCCAAGGCACCTTATCGGTTAGCACCTACTGAAATGCTAGAATTGAAAAAGTAATTAGATGAATTACTAAATAAAGGATTCATACAACCTAGTTCATCCCCTTGGGGAGCACCAGTATTGTTTGTAAAGAAGAAAGATGGGTCTATGAGAATGTGTATTGATTATAGGGAATTAAATTAGGTTACAATTAAGAATCGATACCCATTACCTAGGATTGATGATCTTTTTGATCAACTTCAAGGAGCTAGATACTTTTCTAAGATAGATTTACGCTCCGGATATCATCAATTAAAGGTACAAGAAGAAGACATACCTAAAACTGCTTTCAGAACTAGGTATGGTCATTACGAGTTTACAGTCATGCCCTTCGGGTTAACAAATGCTCCCGCAGCATTTATGGACATGATGAATAGAATCTGTAAACCGTATTTGGATAAATTTGTAATTGTCTTTATCGACGATATACTCATTTATTCCAAAAGTCAGGAAGAACACTGTCAGCACTTGCATGCACTCTTAATTTTGTTAAGAAAAGAAAAGCTTTACGCCAAATTCTCGAAGTGTGAATTTTGGTTGCAGGAAGTGCAATTTTTAGGACACATGGTAAATCACGAAGGTATTCACGTAGATCCTGCTAAGATTGAAGCAGTTACCAAATGGAAGGCCCCACAATCAGCTATGGAAATTAGAAGTTTTCTAGGGTTAGCCGGATACTATAGACGGTTTATTAAGGATTTTTCCAAAATAGCTGTACCATTAACTAAGTTAACATATAAAGCAGTTAAGTTTGAATGGGGACCTAGGCAAGAAGAGGCTTTTAGGATTTTGAAGCATAAGTTAACAAATGCCCCAATCCTAGCATTACCAGAAGGGACTGAAGATTTCGAAGTATACTGTGATGCTTCAAAATTAGGATTTGGATGTGTGTTAATGCAACGCAAGAAGGTAATTGCGTATGCTTCAAGGCAATTGAAAAAGCACGAGGAGAACTATACAACTCATGATTTAGAATTAGGAGCCATAATTTTTGCCCTTAAGATTTGGAGACATTACCTGTATGGAAGTAAGTTTACTGTCTATACAGATCATAAGAGTTTAAGATATATATTTGGGCAAAAAGAATTGAACATGAGACAAAGGAGATGGATGGAAATCCTAAGTGACTACGACTGTGATATTCATTATCACGAAGGAAAAGCAAATGTAGTTGCAGATGCCTTAAGTCGTAAGTATCATGAGAACCAAAGACGAGTTCGTGCTCTCAGATTAAATCTACAATTAGATTTAATGGAGCAACTGAAAAATGTTCAAGAAAAAGCAATAGAGGACGCTGCTGAAGGAATGAAGGGACGAATAAAGGAATTAGAGCAAGGAGCTGATGGAATTTGGAGATTCCATAAGAAAAGGATTTGGGTACCTAAGCAAGGAGAATTAAGAAATAAGATTTTAGAAGAAGCTCATAAATCTAGGTATACCATGCATCCTGGTAACAATAAGATGTACCAAGATTTAAGAAATAATTTCTGGTGGATAGGAATGAAAAAGGACATTGCTAGATATATTTCTAAGTGTCTTACTTGTTCACAAGTTAAGGCAGAACACCAGAAACCCTCAGGTCTACTACAACAACTAGAAATGTCTGTATGGAAATGGGAACTTATAACAATGGATTTTGTTACTAAGTTACCCAAAACCAGAAAAGGTAATGATGCAATTTGGCTAATTGTGGATCGATTAACCAAATCAGCTCATTTTCTACCCATGAAAGAAACCTTTAGCATGGAAAGGTTGGCAAAGTTGTATGTAGATGAAGTAGTATCCTTACATGGAGTTCCACTCTCCATTGTATCGGATAGGGATAGTCGTTTCACTTCCCATTTCTGGACTAGTTTCCAGGAAGCAATGGGAACCCGACTGAACTTGAGCACTGCATATCATCCTCAAACAGATGGATAAAGTGAAAGGACGATACAAACCTTGGAAGACATGCTTAGGGCCTGTGTAATAGATTTTGGTGGTAACTGGGACGACCACCTACCCTTAATAGAATTCTCCTATAATAATAGTTATCATTCAAGCATCGAAGCTGCCCCATTCGAAGCACTGTACGGAAGAAAGTGCAGAACTCCCGTATGCTGGGCAGAAATAGGAGAAAGTCAATTATCATGTCCTGAAATAGTACAAGAAACTACCGACAAGATCACTCAAATCAAGGAAAGACTAAAGACGGCTCGAGATCGTCAGAAGAGTTATGCAGACAATAGACGGAAGCCGTTGGAATTCCAAGTAGGAGACAGGGTACTCTTGAAAGTTTCTCCTTGGAAAGGAGTAGTTCGGTTCGGTAAGAAAGGAAAGCTAAGTCCACGATACGTAGGACCATTTCCAGTAATCCAACGTATAGGACCAGTTGCCTATCGCTTACAACTACCAGAAGAGTTAGCTGGAGTACATGACGTATTTCATGTATCCAATCTCAAGAAATGTTTATTTGACGAATCCCTGGTAGTACCTCTTCAAGATATAGAGGTAAACGAAAAGTTAAAATTTGTTGAGAAGCCATTACAGATAGAAGACAGAAAGATTAAGTTTCTCAAGCACAAGCGGTTAGTGCTAGTCAAAGTCAAATGGGATTCAAAGAGAGGACCCGAATACACTTGGGAGCTGGAATCAGAGATGAAGCGAAAGTATCCTCACTTATTCCAGTAAATCTCGAGGACGAGATTTTAAATAAGGTGGGGAGAATGTAAGGACTCTCAAAAATGTCCTAAACTGACCCACAAGTAAAAACCCGGACCCCTGAAACCATACTGTGCACTAAAAATCAAGAAAACAAGAAATATGGTTTTCAGGCGGGCCGCGTAAGCTTTGGCTTAGTCTTACGCGGGCCGTGTCAACCCATGTTTGACCGGATAAGTGTTCCGGATCCACGTATTGACCAGCTGTTGAACCTACTCATGACCAATCAGACCTACGCATAGACTAGGCGGCCACGCGGGCCGCGTAAATGTTGAGCCAAGGTTCACGCGGGCCACGTGAACCCTATTTTTCACCTATAAATAGTTTGGAGCAGGGGCTTTCATTCTGTGTCGACAAAAACTTTCAAAAACGAAGTTTCACTACTCTGAAGTCGAATTTACTTTTATTATAGAGGGGTGCTGCTATGATACATGGTATTAACTCGATCACTGCTACGATTCAATGTCCGATCGATTAAAACTATCCAATGGATGTTTAAGTGCTGCCCACATTAGGGTTATGCTTTGTCATTCGTCGTGAATTCGATGGATGTTTAAGTATCGCACTTTGTCATTTATTGTGAGGGTTTAATCTCGTGAGTTATCGTAAATGCTGTATTAGTTACTGACCTAGTTCGTGTGCATGATTATTAATTTAGGTAACAAGGTTAATCAGTAGACTAGACTCTGCCCGTGTTAAATCTGCAAAGCGAGTCATTCTCTTTTTATCAAAGTACTTTATAAATTCTCAAATGTTTTCAAAGTTATAATTACAGGGATTAAGTCTTCGTAATCTCCATATTACAGCCGGTATGTGGGGTTTTGTATACATTACTTGATAATCGTCACCATTGGACAACGGGTTAGCCAATGGGTGATATGACCATAGTCACAGAAATGAGTCGAGTGACAAATACCGTGGGTAGATGGTTGATATATAAACATTATAATCACTCTTAATACTGTAAATTATAACAACGGGTCATTTTAGTAAAAAGAATGATTCACCAGTATTTCCCTGCTGACAAACCTTTTTCAAACATGTTTCAGGTGATCTGTTGTGATTTAGGAAAAGTGCCGTGAAGCACTACAAGCTTAAGGAAGTGGCTCAATATAAATAAAGAAACATGTTTTGTAAAATAAAGATTTCCCAGTGAAATCATCTGATTGTAAATTACCGGGGTTTTATCCCAAATTATGAAATAAAATAATCGGGCATTTTCAGTTTTTAAAAGATCCTGCTAAATTCTTCCGCTGTCAAACTCAATTAAATAAATACCGTGGGTTTTCCTGTCCCGCGGCTCCTGACCAGGTCAAACTGGGCCGGGGGCCGTGACAACATGTGTCTTCACCTAAAAACGGTGGCCTAGCTGAAGGAAGTGATCCGACGATGAAACGAACTGTGTGGACTGTGCAAGGACTTACGTAATTATGGATGCATACATAATTATGGAATTCAGTGCACAGAAACCACATCAAGTCTTGTCATGTATCAAACGAGATTCCTTCAGTGCAAGAAAAGGTCAAACATGAACACCCCGCCCCTCCCCCAGCCTATTAAATACTCTTTTGGAGTAATAATTTAGGGTATAAAGACAAGAACCGCCAATGTGAAGTAAGATATTTTGTCCTTTACATACATTAAACTTGTACTATGGGGAGATGTAGCCCTTACGCATTTTGTTTATTTCGCAAACAATGATGTAACAAGTTGTCCTGATATGTGTAAAGACTCGGTGAATATCTCATGACACATCAGTATTTATCTGTTTATGCATGCTTGTTGCTGTATAAATTGATTTATACATTTGGCGGATTCTTTGATGTCACTTATGTGGGTATATGTCTGTGTATATATACTACTACTGTCTCGTCTGACGATATCAAACAAATGTCTAACCCTGTTGAGTTATCTTCTGTCAGAACATGGCACCTAGGAGAGCTGTGAACAATCAGGATTCTGATCAACCCCTCCTCCTCTTCTACCGAGGACCGCTGAAGAACTGAACTCCCTACTGGAAGAAAGGATCTCCTCAGCTATCGCTCAATACGAGGCGAACCACACCGAACAAAGTGGAGGACCAAGCAATGTTAGACGTAATGGGCAGGGAGATACATCTGGAGGAAACACAACTCAAGGCTGCACCTCCAAGCAGTTTCTCGACTGCAAGCCACTGAATTACGATGGCACTGGAGGTGCAGTGGCTTTTGTACGCTGGACGGAGAAGACTGATTCCACTATCCGTATGAACAAGTGTACCGCGGATCAGCAAGTCACTTTTGTTACGGGGTTGTTTGTTGATGAAGCTTTGACTTGGTGGAATTTGCAAGTCTAGACTCTGGGTGATGTTGCTGCGTACGGCATGACGTGGGATGAGCTAAAGGAACGAATGAGAGAGAAGTATTGCTCTCGTGCTGAACTCCAAAGGTTGGAGATTGAGTTCTGGCACTTGACCATGGAAGGTGCAGACATTACTGGTTATACCCGAAGGTTCCACGATTTGTCAAGAGTGATCCCCTATATGGTGACTCCCGAATTTAAGCGCGTTGAGCGCTACATCTGGGGATTGGCTCCAGAGTTTCGCAGCATGGTAACTTCGGCTAAACCTGAAACGATCACTCAGGCTGTAACTCTGGCTATCAGCCTTACTGAAGATGCTGTTCGTATGAAGAAGTTATCACTGAACCCAACTGAAAAGACCGAGACGCATGCTGAGTCGTCTGGTGACAAGAAAAGGAAACATCCAAGTCTGAATCAAGCAACCCGCAGCAACAACAAGGGTTCAAACAACAAGAAGCATGATACTAACCCACCTAAGGAGGCGAAAACCTTTGCAGCGGCAAATGATACTGTAGCTAAAGGATACCAAGGCACTCTGCCTAAATGCCAAAAATGTAGGTATCATCTTGAAGGAGCTTGTCGCATTCCAAGATGCGACAAATGTGGTAGGTTGGGTCATCAAACAGAAGATTGTTGGGGAAGAGGAAACGGAGGCGCTAATAGGAATGGAAGTGGTAATAGGAATGGGAATGGAAACCATAACGGTGCTGGTAATGGAAACGGTGGTGGAAACGGTGGTGGAAATGGCAATGGTAATGGTAACCGGTATGGTAATGGAGCTGGGCAGAACCAAGGATGCTTTAGTTGTGGAAGCAAGGACCACTTCAAGAAAGATTGCCCAAGGGAGAACAATGCTCAGGCTCGAGCATTCGTGATTGGAGCTAGGAACGCACGCGAGGACCCTAATGTGGTCACCGGTACGTTTCTCGTTAACAATCACTTTGCATCCATATTGTTTGACACTGGTGCCGATTATAGCTTCATGTCTATGGAATTTAAACGTATGCTTGGAATAGAATCGAGTAGATTAGATATTCCTTATTCCATAGAACTAGCCAATGGTAAACTTGTTGAATCAGACGAAGTTGTTAGGGGTTGCACATTAGAACTTGGTGAGCGAAGATTTAGCATCGACCTCTTACCTATTCAATTGGGTAGCTTCGATGTAGTGGTCGGAATGGACTGGTTGTCCAAGAACAAGGCTGAAATTGTTTGTCACGAGAAAATCATTCGCATCCCTCTGGCGAATAATGAAACTCTCATCGTGCATGGAGAAAAGCGAGACGCGCCTCTGCGAATCATCAGTTGTATGAAGGCACATAAGTGCTTAAGAAAAGGATGTGTTGCTTTCCTGGCACACGTTGTAGATAAGAAGGCTGAGGAGCCGAAACTCGAAGACATTTCTGTGGTGAAGGAATTCCCTGATGTTTTTCCCGAAGATCTGCCAGGATTACCTCCGCAACGACAAGTCGAATTCCATATAGACTTGGTTCCAGGAACCGCTCCTATAGCCAAGGCACCCTATCGGCTTGCACCATTCGAGATGCAAGAATTATCTACACAACTCCAGGAGTTGTTGGATAAAGGATTCATAAGGCCAAGCTTCTCGCCTTGGGGAGCTCCAGTATTGTTCGTGAAGAAGAAGGATGGAACTTTGCGGATGTGTATCGACTATAGAGAGTTGAACAAGCTCACTGTCAAGAATCGGTACCCACTACCGAGGATTGATGACTTATTTGATCAGTTGCAAGGATCGAGCTACTATTCCAAGATCGACCTTCGATCTGGATATCATCAGTTAAGGATCCAAGAGGAAAGCGTACCAAAGACTGCTTTCAGAACGCGTTATGGGCATTACGAATTCCTTGTGATGCCATTCGGACTGACAAACGCGCCAGCAGTATTTATGGATCTGATGAACCGCGTATGCAAACCATATCTCGATAAATTCGTGATTGTATTTATCGATGATATCCTGATTTACTCACGAACGAGAGAAGAGAACGAGCAACACCTCAGGACCATTTTGGAACTACTGAAGAAAGAGAAACTTTATGCAAAGTTCTCAAAGTGCGAATTCTGGATTCGCGAAGTACAGTTCCTTGGTCACATTGTGAACGAGAAGGGCATTCATGTAGACCCATCCAAGATAGAAGCAATAAAGAATTGGGAAGCCCCCAAAACCCCAACTGAGGTTCGACAATTTTTGGGCTTAGCGGGCTATTACCGACGATTTATCGAGAATTTCTCCAAGATAGCTCAACCGCTGACTACCCTTACGCAGAAAGACAAGAAGTACGACTGGGGTGATAAGCAGGAAGAAGCCTTCCAACTGCTCAAAAATAAGCTATGCGATGCACCGATACTATCCTTACCAGAAGGCACTGAAGACTTTGTGGTATACTGCGACGCTTTGCGTCAAGGTTTGGGTTGCGTGCTCATGCAACGCCAAAAAGTCATCGCTTACGCTTCAAGGCAGTTGAAGGTGCATGAAAGCAATTACACCACGCACGACTTGGAGCTAGGTGCGGTGGTATTCGCTTTGAAGATCTGGCGACACTATTTATATGGTACTCGATGTACAATCTTCACAGATCACAAAAGCCTACAACACATATTTGATCAGAAGGAATTAAATATGCGTCAACGACGTTGGGTCGAGCTGCTGAACGATCATGACTGTGAGATTAAGTACCATCCTGGAAAGGCAAACATTGTAGCAGACGCGTTAAGTCGAAAAGAAAGGGTTAAGACCCTAAGAGTTAGAGCATTGGAAATGACTATTCGGACGAACCTCTCTGCACGCATTCATGACGCACAACAAGAAGCCCTTAAGGGAGAGAATCGTAGAGCTGAATACCACCGAGGTATGCTAAAGAATTTGGTGCCAAACGAAGAGAGAACCTTATACTTTAAGGGGCGTATCTGGGTTCCGCTCTATGGCGGTATTCGAGAAGTCATCTTTAATGAAGCTCACAAGTCGAAATACTCGATCCACCCAGGATCGGACAAAATGTATCAAGACTTAAAGGAATACTATTGGTGGCCGAGGCTTAAAAGCGATGTTGCTATTTATGTTGGAAAGTGCCTAACCTGCGCTAAGGTTAAGGCTGAATATCAGAAACCGTCCGGACTACTGCAACAACCAGAGATACCCATGTGGAAGTGGGAGCAAATCTCGATGGACTTCATAACAAAATTACCCAGGACCCCTAGAGGGCACGATATGATATGGGTGATAGTCGATCGGTTAACGAAGTCTGCGCATTTCCTACCAATCCGAGAAAAGGATAGCACTGGAAAGCTTGCTGAGTTGTACCTGAAGGAAATTGTGGCACGTCATGGAGTGCCTATCTCAATTATTTCAGACAGAGATGGGCGTTTTGTTTCAAGGATCTGGCAATCCTTCTAGGAAGCCTTTGGATCTCAACTAGATCTAAGCACGGCCTTCCATCCGCAAACAGATGGCCAGAGCGAACGAACCATACAAACGCTGGAAGATATGCTTCGCGCATGTGCTATGGACCTAGGCGGCAGCTGGGATACTCACCTACCTTTAGTTGAGTTTTCCTACAATAACAGTTACCATACGAGCATAAAAGCTGCACCGTTCGAAGCTCTATATGGCCGCAAGTGTGCCGCTCACCATTATGTTGGGCAGACGCTGGAGACAAACGTATGGTTGGTCCTGAACTTGTTCAAGAAACAACCGACAAGATTATGCAGATCCGAGAGCGCATTAAGGCGGCTCAAGATCGACAAAAGAGCTACGCTGATCGAAGACGAAAACCCTTAGAATTCGAGGTGGGAGACAAAGTTTTGTTGAAGGTCTCACCTTGGAAGGGCGTAGTAAGATTCGAAAAACGTGGAAAGCTGAATCCACGATACATCGGACCATTCAAGATCTTGGAAAGAATTGGTACCGTGGCGTACAAGTTGGAATTACCGGAAGAACTTAACGGAGTACATGATACGTTTCATGTGTCCAACCTCAAGAAGAGTCCAACCCAAGAAACAGTGATCATCCCTGCGGATGAAGTGCTTATTGACGACACACTCCGATTTACAGAACAACCCATTGAGGTTACAGACTGGAAAGTCAATAAGACCCGGAGGAGTAGTGTCAAACTTGTCAAAGTACGTTGGAACTCCAAGCACGGACCCGAGTACACGTGGGAACGTGAAGACCAGTTTAAAAACAAGTACCCCCACCTGTTCAAGGAAACTCCTGTGAGAGATAACTCAGCCTGAATTTCGGGACGAAATTCTTTTAACGGGGGGAGACTGTGACAACTGGCACAAAACCGGTAATTTCCGTACAGTTTAATTATTATTTAATATCTGCAATTATGTGCTTAAATGTCAACATTTTCTGATTTCAAGCTATACTTGTGAATTCATGCACGTTTTATACTTCAAATATTGCTTTATGCATTACTGTTAACGTTGCGTCAGAATGACTAGTAAACTCACCGGTAAGACACACCGTGTCAGCAACTCTACAGAAAGCAGTCAGATAAGGGAATTAGGGCCAAGGAGTAGGTCCAACGTCTACAATACATTAAAACCCAAGTATGGATACAAGGGTTAACATATAGACTTTCCGGAAGCTAAAATATGCACTAAAAAGCACCCGAAACACACTTTAAATGCTGAAGTTTACATGTTTCCACAACAATTCAGCTCTAATCAGCGTTTTAACACTGAAATATCATGCAGAATTTACGTTTTATTGTCCAAATTAACTTACAAAGTGTCGGGAATTGAAAGTGTCACAAAAGGGTACATAAAGGACACTAAACGACGCAATTTAGCACTTTAACGAACCGGTATCTAACCGAACAACCGGACACTACCCGAAACATCAAAATTATACTAGAAGCATTGTTTTAATGTTTCTGAGCTAGTTATGATCCCCGAACACCCTAACACACTATATAACACATCATATGCATAACACCTAACTTATACACTTGAAATCTAACTAATTAACTTAACTTAGCGTTAAACACCAACCAAGACCCCCCCCCCCTTCATGTGGACGGTCACAAGGTGACCCCACCACCAAGATCTTACTTGATCTTCCCTTGATTCACTTTGATTTGCTAGAGATTTGGTCTTGTACTTAAGAAACATATTACACAAGGGTTAATAGGTTAAGATGATTATCTGAAGGATCAAGCTCTCATTATCATCACCCACATTTCACACACTACCCTCTCTCCCTCCTTCTTCCCCCTCTCGGCCAAACATAGCCCACCACACCACCTCCACCTTCATCTAACTTCCATCCATTTCAAGGTCATCACAAGGTGTAAGGAGCCATACAAGAAAGCTTGGTGGTCTTGGAGATTGAAGGACCTCTTCTATTTGCTATTATCCAACACTTTTGTCACCTTCAACATCTTGTGTTCATCCCTAGCCATAGAGCTAGTAGTAAGGCCCTTATAATCCCTTGTTATTTCATATTTAGTTGGTTAAAAGATGATGAACATTGTTAATCTTGAAAAACACTAAAGAACATGATCATGATACTTTAACATAAGCTTAGTAACATAAGAATACATGTTGAATGGTGTTGATTTGCTTCTTGATGATTGATAATTTGTGTTAGTGATGTTAAACATCATATGAAACCTACTAGATTATGATTTAACACATGATCTAGTAAGTTAAGGTGGTGATCTTGTGAAAGACCAAGATCATCATGCTTTATGTTTACATGAACTTGAAGAATGAAAATGATTTTGTGAATGATGAAGTATGTAAATATGTTACTAGTCATAAACTTGGATGATTTCAAAACTAGTTTTCTCAAGAAACTAAGTTAAATCACAAGATTTACATAAACATTGTTTCTAAAGAAACTAACCATGTTTCTAGGGGTGAAACAAGTATAAGAATACATTGTTTACAAGAAAAATTCAAAAGAATGATTTTTGGAAAAATCATCTAGTAAGTTGTAAAAGACTAAACTTTACAAGAACGAGATTTACGAACAAATAACCGCTTTTTAACGTGTAACTAAACCTACTAAACACACTACCAAGATACAAGCTTTTATGAAAGTTCAAGTTCATGATTGTTATGTAAATAGCATTGTTTTGGCACTTGGTAAGTGTAAGTTGTTTAGGGTTAATTATTGATTGTTTGTGATGATTTTAAAAAGAAAATGATATGCTTTGATAGCATGGACACCTCCATTTTTAAGGGAAACTATGGCAAAATTTTCTAAAAATATAAACACTTAGAAAAAAAAAATATTTTCAAACAAATGTTTACAAGTATATTTCAACCATAAGTCTTCAATATAAACTTTGCCATAATTTTTGTAACAAAAATACAAATATTGGAGGATTGGTTTTTATAAATAAAATGGGTAAATGTATATTTAGAATATATATATATATATTGAAGACACTTGTGTGAATATTTGTATACTTGTGTAATAGTTATATTATTTTAGGGATAAAATAATATAACTTAACAAATACCATGAAATCTACAATCCAAAATGTTACCAAAAATCATAAGGAATAAATATATAAGTTACACATATATCATTGGGAAACCGAACGAAATAATGTAACTTACAAAATATTCCGGAATGTAATAAGAATCAAAGTCTTGATTTTTGGTGAAAAATACAAAATACTTATATTTATTTTTGGGAAAATAATATAAGTAAGATACATAGTTAAAAATATAAATTATTTTTAACAACAAAGAACACATACATAAAAGATGGTGACTTGTACTTGTGCGATACAAGTCCAGTGACTAACGTTAATAAAACACGTATAGGTCACGACGCTATAAAAACCAATCGGTGAAGTTTACGGCGCAGGATACACAAAGTTGTGAGTTCATGTCCCCCTTTTCTTTTAACTGTTTTTAGTTTTATAACTTCGGGGGTGAAATACATGTTACAAATGTTACAATGTTTACAAATGGTATGATGAATACAAAACTAAGGAATGATGCTATAGATCATGTGACGAATAGGGTGCCATAAGCACCATTAATCAACAATATACCTAAACCGCGGAACAAAAGGTTAGATCTAATGGGTTTCAGGCAGCCACACTCTGGGCCACGTGCTACCTGGAGTGCTTTTGTGTCTCTAGTCGTGAATCGACATCTAAAAATGCCTATGGTTTGGATGCTTCCTATGTCGTTACACATGTTAGTGACCTTGCAAACCACTAGCGATCTCGTATTCCTTACAATTACAGGACACAGTTTCGGATACGACTAGATAAATACATACAATGTTTTCATACAAGTATTCAACATTTATTACAACAACTGCATGAACTCACACCAACATTATGTTGACGATTTTCCAAAACTCACATGTATTTCAGGTAACTAAAGTGGATGTGTGCGCGGTCATACTCTTGCTCTTGGATGTTGTCTATGTTTTTAGCTATCTTGTGTCAAGACTCCGATGTCGGTTTTGTGGGAATTGGTTATTATATTTCATCCTATGTGGGATATAAGAACCAAGTTCTCGATGTTCGTCTTTTAAATAAAGTTGTAAATCTTTCAAACAATATGCTGTCTTGTGATGTAAACATTTAACTTATGTTATGTTATTGGCACTTGGAGTTATTTTACGAGCATGTAGTATGTTTACCTTTCGTATGCAATGAGAACCTTTCAAGATCACACCTCGTGCTTCCGCCTTAGAAAGGGGTGTGACAAATAGTTCTAGTGGACGAACAATATGGTAACAAGAGTATATTGTTCCAAGATCAATTCCAATTGCAGTTTTTGAATGTCCAAATCGCAACCGTTTTTTACTATGGGAACGGTGGCTATGCGAAATACAAACCGTTGTGTATTTGCTTACTGATCTGGAATTGGAGAACCGTTGTGTATCTGAATGAGGTTCTCAAACAAACACTACTAAAGATGAGTTGGTATTGAACCAAGAATATGGTAACAAGAGTATGTTGTTCCAAGATCAATTCCAATTGTAGTTCTTACATCCGAGACGATTCAAGTGAGTCCTATGAAGCAAGTGTCAGTCTATTCAATCGATAGGAATCAATGCATTACATCCCCGTTGAAAAACAGAATCGATAAAGTTAGGGAAAATGGGGTTGAAAGATGATAACCCAACAGTGGAGGATCTCATTCTACAGCTTCGATGAAGTCAAATGTGATCAAACATGGACATTAGACGTAAATATTGAAGCAAATATGTGCTTCCCAATTTGTGGAACATAATCCCAGTTTGTCTAGAGAAGCGCTTTTATCATGTGTCATATGGTAACAAGAGTATGTTGTTCCAAGATCAATTCCAATTGCAGTTTTTTCAACTCTCCTGTTCCAAATGTCGTTGATGAAACCGGAGCTGTTATCTCGGTTGTTCAGTACTTTCGTGATAAATACAATGTTCATCTTCGTTATCCTTTGCTTTCTGCAATTCAAGCAGGCACGGATGCTAAACGTACTGTTATTACATCCGAGACGATTCAAGTGAGTCCTATGAAGCAAGTGTCGGTCAATTCAATTGAGAGGAATCATTGCATTACATCACTGTTGAAAACCAGAATCGATAAATTTAGGGAAAATGGGGTTGAAAGATAATAACCCAACAGTGGAGGATCTCATTCTATAGCTTCGATAAATTCAGGGGTATTCTCAAATAATGTTTCCTAGATGTTTGAAGACCGACAAATGTCCAAAGTGCTGCTTCTTCGTTCGCGTGACGGAAAGCTACCGCGTGACAGGAAGCTACCTTGCAAAAATTGAAAAATTAAATCCACACCCTCAATACGCATCGTATAGATGCGTATTACTTTTTGGTAGGGGACATTGGCAGCCTTTGGCAGACATAGAAGTTTGAACCCACCTCAATACGCATCGTATAGGCCTATACGATGCGTATTGAGGGTGTCGATTTAATCCCCCAAGGTGTGCCAATAATACGACCCTTACTTATTCCAACTCTAGCCCATTTTTCTTTTTTGAATATTTATTTTACACTATTTTAATTTTTTTGAATGGCTATTTTGTTTTACACTATTTTAATTTTTACTAGTTATTTTGTTTATTGTGAAATCAATTTTGTTTCATAAGATTGTTAACGGATTTAATTATTATATGGTATTTTGTTCTATTATAAACTGATTTTAGTATAACTTAATTACCTTATGTATCATTATTTTAAAAATACAGATAACCGAGAGAACATTTTGAGGTGAACATAAAATTGAACTATTATTATATAAAAGTTATTGGTAAAAATGTATTGGTTGATTATATTACATTTTTATTATGTATTTGTAATGAAGTTTGACGTACTTTTGTTGATTATATAAAATTTATTTTGGTTATTTTTTATAGGACTCGACCTGACCCGAACAATACCGAAACAAAATATTATATAGCGATAGACAAACGACCTTTAAAATTTCCGCTCCCCATGAAATTTTTTTTTAGGTCCGCCACTGACTGCAACAACTATAAAATTTTTCTTTTAATTTAATTGGGAACATCCTATCGCATAATACACCAGTGGCTGCTCTCCACCTGCTCCAACCACTCTGGATGCGGTGGGCTACATCACCATCTATCTCCCCATCTTGTTGCACAAACGATCCTAGGTACTTGAACCTAGCAAACTTCAGAACCACTTGGCCATCAATGGTGATCTGAGTGTCCTCATAGCCGCTTGTACCACTAAAATCACAATACATATACTCGGTCTTTGAGCGACTAATCCTTAAACTTTGTGTAACACCCCGTGTTCCGAAAGTCAAAGTCAAAGTCAAGATTGAAGTCAAAGGAAGAAAAGATTGCTAATTGCGATCTGTCACTCCTTACTCAACTACTGTTTTGACTTCTTTGACTTGTAATCGAATTCTATTATTTAATTGCTTTAGTTGTATTATGTGGAGTATCTGTTAATAATCGAGGTTAATCTCTATTTAAACGCATGTTTAATCGCTAATCGCTATCGCATTCGCAACTCGAATTATGTGTTCTGGATATTGTTTTACGTGTGTGTGCTATTTCTGTGCTACCTGTGCATGTTATGTTTATGTTGAGATGATAATCGCAATCGCAATTCTATCGCATCGAAATCAAAACGCAAACGCTTAACACAAGTTATTTATAGTGATTGTATGTTAGATATAGTAGTTAGGTTATTTGTGTAACTAATGGGTAACACTATCACATCGCTCGCTCGAAACGCATCGCAACGCTCAACACGCGAATCGAAACGACAAAACTCATCGCGCCAGACACCTGGATCGAGTGGCCAACCGATCGAGTGGCCATCCGATCGGATTGCCATCCGATCGGATTGTCATCCGATAGAGTTGCCACCCGATCGGACTGCCACCCGATCGGACTGCCATCCGATCGGTGATCAATTCGACACTACATCACTTTCCATTTTGGGAAACCCTATAAATACCCTCCTGTCACATCATTTGTGATGTGACAGCTCCTCACTCGAACCAGCCGCACTCAAGCTCTCTTTCTCTCGATTTCTCGCGATTCTTGTAAGTTTTCAACCTAAATCTTGTACTTCTATGATCTACACGCAATCCTTCATCTTTTTCACCTTTGAATCTTAACTTTTAACCGTGAAATCATCGGATTGAGGTGTTCTAGGGTGATGTCATCATGGAGTTCTTATGAACTTCAAGGTTTGGCTTCATTCCACCAAGAACTTAGATCTGAAGGATTTCCACATGAATAATCAATGTTTTCGCATAGATCTACACATATTCATGGTTAAAAGGATTGAGAGAAGGTTTTTCAACTTTCTTTCAACTCTTTTACACTCAATGCACTCAAAACCGATAGAATCGGAGCTCGTTCTGATCTTCTACTCTTTCTTAGTGATGGGTTAGTTCCAGATCTGAATTCTATCCAAGAGACAACTGATGACGGGTTAAACATGAACAACCGTATCGAACCGTGAACCCGTCGGACTAGGGTGGTTCCTGTTCGGTCGGATCACTTGGGTCAAGAAGGGGATTATGTTTCCTAGCACGTTATCACACCGTCTCGATCAAAACTGCAAAACTTTCAAAACAATCAAGTGTCAAAGACGATCAGGTCCTTGGGACGGATTGCCGTCCGATCGGATTGCCATCCGATCGGACAGCCACCCGATCGGCTTTCACTTGGTTCCACACTTCAACTTTATTTTCAACTTTCAAAGGACTGAACGCCGAATGGATTGCCATCCGATCGGATTGCCAACCGATCGAACGACCATCCGACCATGTGACGTTTGGAACTTCGACACTTAATCATTTTACAATTTTCAAAGATCATCAGTAGCTAACGGATTGCCACCCGATCGGATTGCTATCCGATCGAGTGACAACCCTGCTGTGAACTTGTTCTCACTAAGTGTCCTACCAATCGGATTGCTACCCGATCGAACGACCGTCCGATCGATCGACCTGAAGGGTAGAGATACTTCTCTGTTTTCAAAATGCTACAACGAAAACTTCAAAGCCATCATACACAAACACATCCTTACCAAACAAGATGTCAATCCAATCGAATGGCCATCCGATCGGATGACCATCCGAACGAATTGGCATCCGATCGACTGGCCATCCGATCGGATTGCCATCCGATCGGATTACCATCCGATACTTGGCATTCTTGCACCATTTTACGCGCCGCTCATCGTTTATGCTATCCTTAACTGTTCAGGCTAATCTCTCTCAGCGCTCCCTTCAATCCAAGAGAGTGTTTACTTGTAAACACAATCTGTGAGTATACTCGATCCCTTTTTGCTTTATGCACTTTTGGGTGTTACATACATTACTTATTCTTAATCACATCGATCACACAACGCAAACACTATTTATACGCTGACCACTAATGCATGTTATACGTGACTCGATGAATGCCTGTTTGTTATGTTTACACAATGATTGTTGTCTACCTGCCTTAGCAACAATAGTACTATAGTTTGGACTCAGCACCTGTCTTGGATAGGGGTTGTTAAGGACAATACTTCACGTGTTCGCAGTGGTGAACATGTGATGCGCACTCGCTACTCGCAGTCAAATCGCAGTCATTGATATTGATAGGATCTTTGTCGATAACTTACTTGCTTCACATTATACGTTGTACATGCTGGTTATGCGTAAACGATTTCGAACTCTATTATACTATTAAACTTGTATGCTCACCTTTACACTATGTGTATTGACCTCTATTTTAACGTATGTGACAGGTGCTTAGGTTGCTGTGCTTTATCTGCTTTTGTGGAATCAAGTAGGATGGAGTCTAGAAACAAAGACAATTTATTTATTTGAATCTGAGTTGTCGGAACATGTTTTGTTTTGAGAATATCTATGTCTGTAATAATTAGATTACTTAATGGGTTATGGTATGGGACGTAATATTAACTATTTGGTAATTTAGTCGTTATGGAATTTCTCTTGACAATCTGTTTCGCTCAGTGCCATGCCCCGATGTTTCCGTCATCGGTTGGGGTGTGACACTTTGCCCTATAGAGCTGTCCGCCACTCTTCTAACCTTACATTCAAGCTTTGCCTAGTTTCTGCAACTAACACAATATCATCTGCAAAAAGCATGCACCATGGTACTGTCTCCTGAATCGACTTTGATAACTCATCTAGAACAACCGCAAAAAGAAACAGACTCAACGCAGACCCCTGGTGGAGCCCTACCTCCACATGGAAGAAATTGATATCCCCTACAGGTGCACGGACACTCGTTTCCTTCGTACCATACATATCTCTAATAACGTCTATATATTTCCTTGGGACCCCTCTACCCTCCAAACTATCCCAAATTAGTCTATGTGGTACACTGTCGTATGTCTTTTCAAGATCAATGAACACCATATGTAGATTCCGCTTCTTCTCTCTATACTTTTCCATCAATCCCCTGAGGATGTGTATTGCTTCTGTAGTCGACCTCCATGGCATAAAACTAAATTGGTTTACCGTAACCAGAGTTTCTCTTCTAATTCTAGTTTCAATCACTCTCTCCCATAGTTTCATGGTATGACCAAGCAACTTAATCCCTCTGTAGTTCTCACAACATTAGGCGTCTCCTTTATTTTTATATAGAGGCACTACAACACTACGCCTCCACTGATCTGGCATTTGTCCATATTTGAAAATAAAGTTAAACAAAGCAGCTAACCATTGAACTCTATCCTCTCTCAAGCACTTCCACACCTCAATCGGTATGTTGTCTAGACTAGCTGCCTTGTCCCTTCCCATCTTCCCAAGTGATGTCCCGACCTCTCCAAGTGTGATGTTCCTACAATAGCAGTTACACATAGCAGTATACTACAAAAAAAAAAAAAAAAAAAAAAAAAATCTTACACTAGACATCAATAGTTCAATAAATGGCTTTAAACAATTACACATAACAAAACAGAACATAAATTACACATAACAAAACAAAACACAAAGTGGGGCAACGCTTTAAAAAGCTGCAGTGGGTCATGTTGTAACTTGCGTTTGGTTACTCGGTGAGCCAGTTATGCGGTTCAGTTCAGCTTGTTGATATGGTTCGGTTTTCTCGGTGATGAAAACAAGCATAACCAAAGCTGAACCGAAAAATTCAGTTTTTAAAAGTGCACTAAAACAAGTTATTGATTCTGATATAGTTTGATAATATCAATTTGGTAATGTTGGTTAATTCAGTTACGGGTCAATTTATTCAATTTTCTGCTCACCCCTAAACTTCGCTTAGCACAGTTAAAAAGATAATATAAGTTTTAAAAACTGTTAAAAAAATATACAGAAGGTCCACCAAACTTGAATTATCTACAAAATGAGAGTAAACCAGTGGCAACTAAACAAAAATCATGTTAATTCCCCTAGAAAAAGAAACATTGTGTATACATACAAATATAAAAAAAATATCCATTCGTTTATGAGCATTTTTCTTATTACACACCTCATAAAAATCACGTCTCCATCTGACCCGACCCGACCCGACCCGTAGCTTAGAAAACAAACAGTACTTAACCCACCTGTTATATCTCCAAACACATTTTCTGGCAAAACATATAGAAAAAATAAACTGTTTCACTTAACCATCTTCAAGAAACACTTGTGATGTTTAAGACCTCAACATCTTCATCTCTTCCATCATCAAAACCTTGATCAGTCGCATTCTTTGGACCCGATAACTCGTTATTGATGCCAGACGGTTCAACGCTCAGATCGAACTCGGTTGGCTCACCGGTTCCATGATACGCCAACGTGACCGCACCGCCTTGATCGGACGGTTCAACAGGTTCAACCGTTTCCTTCTTTTGTCGTTTCCATTTCTTAGTCGACGAAGTCCCGTCATCTTCGAAATCTTCTTCTTCGCGTTCTCGATGCAAGTAAACCCATAGTTTCCGTTCACCGTCGAATTGCACGCACGGATCCCGCTCGTAATGCAAACGGTCCAACGCACCACTAACCACTTGGTTCACTTGTGCATCCGAAACATCTTCTACTATGTACTGCGAGTCCCGAATTAGCGTACAGACATCGGCACGTGTCCCGATACTTCCTGGTAATCGCGCAGCCGCGTCACGAACCAGACAAAGAATGGTCACGTGTGGTGGTCGGTCTTTCTTCAACATGAAATGGTCACGGGCTTTTGATGTCGGTTTTCCCGCACCTTTTCTTGATGGCGCTACGGTTGACTTTTTACCATCGACAGCTGTATACGCGAAAGCCCGATCAGGTATTAGATACCGTAAAACTTCTTCTTTACGGAAATAATCCCGAATTTCATCCGAACTCTGGTTTATCGTGTTGAGACTTTTTTGAGCCCGTAAGTCTCGAAACCGTTCTTTTTCATCTAAATTCACTTGCATTAAAGCCAAAGGTGGATCCGGTAGACTTCCAATTTGTTTCAACGTTTCTTGACCGCTTTTTAGCCAATTCGCAAACGAGTCAACCAATTTAACCAACATTTTGTGCGGAAGTCCCCACGATTCGGGAGACGTTACCTCTTCGACAATTTCGTGATCTGATGTAGTCTGCGAAACGGGCCCGACCCATGACCACGATTTAATCGATTTTTTGTACAAAACGAGCGGTTTCCATCCTTTCGCTCCTAAAGGTGCGGTTCTGGACGAGAATATCTTTAAAACCCCTCGTACCAAATCTTGAAGCGGTTCTTGAGTTTCGAGAATACACGGGTCACCCGGGTTTGACCGCACCCGGTTGACTATATCCTTAACGGTCAAAGAAGGGACGTTCGGGTTTACATTAGCGTCACAACTAGTAACACCTTGATCTCCATTAACAACTTCTTGTTTTACCTCATCATTAACATTATCTTCAGGAAGCAAAGTTACCATTGCCATTCTTACAGCCGATAAAAGGTGTATAATCGAGAATGAAAATCCCGTGTGAACCGTAGGTGTAATCAAAGTAAACGGTTTTTTCTGTGTTTTTGTTTCTAATTCTGCATCTTCCTCTGTTATATCCATAACATTTGCCTCTGAAATCATATTTTCCATAGAAATCTCATCGGCCCATCTTCTTTTACCGACGCTTTTAACATAGACATCGTCAAGTTGACTTTGACTTTGGCCTTGACCTTCTTGATCATGATCATCCATGTACATCAATTCGTCTTTTACTTTACGTTTCTTTGTCGCTGAGTTGCATTCTAATAATCTTACGTCAACCATATCATGACGATCTTGACTGTAACCTTCAACCATCCGACTCTTTCTAGCATAATTGTTTATGTGCATTTGTGGAAGAGTAGAATAGTCATTTCCCAATTCTCCTTTTCGCTTCTTCCCACCGGGATACGTTTTTCTTAAAAACATACCTTCAATATGACCATCACCATTAGCATCATTAAAAAGATTCTTACCCTTATGTTTGTCACGAAGATCAATGTTCTTTCTTGAATTTTGTAACGACCCGTCAAAATCTTTAATGTTCTTATTGCTGTTTTTGCCACCAAGTTTCGGTTTTTTTAAATTGGGCCCAGATTTCACACCACTCGGGTAAGCCCATTTGCTTCTCATTAGAGGGTTATCATCATCGTCTTCCCCGAATTGGTCAGATGAATCGGACTCTGTTTCTTCGCCTCTTGCTAACATTTGCATTCCTTCGGCAGCTGCCACAACTCGTCCGCCACTTTGTGTATTGACCGTTTTTCCCTTCTTCGTTCCCGCCCTATGGTCAAAATGCAAAAAGTCAACGCTAAAATTAGATCTTCTCTAAAAGGGTGTTTGGATGTTCGCTTTAAATAATCAGAAACAGATGTTCTTTCATCGTTTAAAGGTGTAATAATCAGATGATTAATTGTTTTGCGTTCGAGTGTTTGAACATTTGAAATTATTTATAAAACTACATAGAAAATACTCCTAAAAAACACTTAATGATTAGTTGTTTTGAGTTCGAGTGTTTCAACAATTTAAATTATTAAGTAAATTGCCATTTTCATCCCTTAGGTTCGGCCACTTTTGCGACTTTCATCCAAAGATTTGTTTTTTGCATCTTGGTCCTCGTGGCTTCAAAACCTTGTCATTTTGTCCCTGAGGGCCAAACCCTCGAGGGACGAAAGTCACAATAAATTGCCAAACCCCAGGGATGAAAATGACAATTTAATCTAAATTATTTATAAAACTAATACATAGAAAATACTCCTAAAAAACACTTGGCATGAATATATGAACTAAAACGGGGCCCACCTCCTCGTACCCTCAATATATTCAAGCCAAGTGTCCGTTAGAAGAATAACCGTTTATCTACGATCATATAACCATAAGCAAAATTTGTTAACAGTTTATCAGATAACTAGTTCTAGATCCCAAATACAAGCATCTACTAACTATTAACTATACATTCCATATTTTCAACATTTAACATTTAATCGACATACCTGTACAGATCGACGGGTTCTCCTACCGATTGATGCCAGAATAACTCTTGTTGACTATCCATTGGTGGAAGACCATAACCCCTCGGATTCTGATTATAATCACTCTGTTTTAACTTCTTCCCGTAATCAAAAGGAAATCTTGAATTAGACGGTTTCGCAGTCAACACTTTGATATCCGACAGCTGGTTTACGGTCCGATTTCTACCAAACGTATGCATATCAGTCTTCAACGGCACTGGCAAACCCATATACGGTTCTTGAAATTCTTCACCCCGAGAACCTTTAAAATTCTTCCCAAATCTATCACTCAAGTTATGATCTCGATGAAGCGTGACATCATACATCGTTTGTTCTTCATAATCCCTCATTTGTCTAGGAAGGAACGATGACGAAACCGAAGGACCAGGGTTCGCTTCACGAGATGCAAACGGGCTTACTTGTTCTTTGGTGGTAGACATTTTCGAGCCCGAAACCTTTAACGTTCCTTTCGCATTTTGCTTTCTGGAATTCGCCGGTTCTAAAGCTAACGGTGGACTAGCTAGATATCCGGGATATTGGGCCCGGCCCAGGCCTGAACCTGGACCCCACTTCTGTTTATTATCTTTTATCTTCTTGTTACTCCATAACCCGTCCACGGATTCTTCTGAAGATTCGGTATCAAATTCTACCATTTTTTCGTAAATCAAGCTTTTTTGATTTTTCATGATGTTTAACACACGGAGCTTTTCGTCAATGCTGTACCCGCGACACTTTGACCAAGCGTCATGAATCTGAACAAGGTTATTAACCATGGTGTTTTGATGTTTTCTAATCATATGATAATGTCGGTGCTTCTGAAAGAACCCGAGCCCTTGACGATAAAGTGAAACTCTCGGTTCACATAGGCCCCCTTTCAACATATCGAAAAGTTTGTGCATCGGAACTCCAAAATGAAAATTCGCACCCGTGAAAAGTTCTTTCATCGTTCTCATAAAATGTTCTTGGTCCATATCCGGAAGATACTTAGCAAGACTTAACCGTTCTTCCTCCGTTAAAACTTCGTTCCAAACATCCATTGATAACACATCTTCCAAACCCGAAAGATCATACAACTCAAACGGAATGCTACACGTCTGATCCCCGTTTTGACAAAACTCCTCGCCCGTTTCACCTAACTCAAGCAAATCAAAGTCATCTGAGCCCGCACCCGAATCGTAATCATCCTCATCTTCGTCTAAGTCAGCCCCACGTTTCTCGAATTCGTCGTCTTCACTAGACATACTTACCTCAGACTCTAATCTATTACCCGGAACAACTTTAAAACTATTCTTTTCAATCGTCATTCAAAACCTAAATTCTTTCGAAATTCAAACCCTAGTTCACAAACCCCCAATTCATCACAAACCCTAAATTAAAAAAAAAACCAAAATTAACAAACAATTATTTCCAAACAATGCAATTCAAGCATCAAAAAGCATAAACAAACATGAATATAATAATAACAAATCCACAACAGATACAAACACACACTAATTTGATACTATTTAAAACTAATTTCAAACCTATGAAGAATTAGCGCTTTCAAATTGGGTCGATTAATTACCTTAGTTACGCAAAACCCACAAAATCGGAAGCTCAAAGATGAAGAAAAATAAAAACTTTAGCCATTTAGAGATTGTTTAATGTGTGATTGACGCAAGAAGTTGAATTAGGGTTTTGAAACCCTAGAAAGGGGATCTTAAGGGGATCAAATGGGTGAGGTGATTACAGAGATGGTGAAGATGATGGGGACGTGGAGAGATGTGGGCCGTTGGATTGTGGGTAATAATTGAGAAGAGAAAAAGGGGAATTATTAGGGTTAAAGAGAGAGAGAGAGAAGCGTGTGGTTTTGCAGAGAGATGACGGGGGGAAGGGGAGATGGTGAGTTTTGGTGGTGTGTTTGGCGCTTTGGAGGAGGAGACTGAGTCACTACTCAGTTGAGTTGAGTCGGTTGGGTTTGAGAAAACTCTGGTTTGTGGGTCCACACTATCTATTTTGTGAATATTGTTTTTTCTTAATGAATCGATTTTGAAAAAGATTTTCATAAACCGATTCACCCACTTTCACTCCACATCACTATCACCTTAGAGTGAACGGGAGTGGGTTCGGTGAGTGGGGCGGGGAGGGAAGTTTACCGAGCGGGGAGGTGTTGCCAGGGGTGGAGCGGTGATCGAGGATTGTTCAAGTCGGTGAATACTTATCGAGTGAGAAACTGAAAGAGAAGAGAAGTGATGGAGGAGAGAGAGATGGTTAATGGTGGGCCCCAACCCATTTCAACCAATCTCATTTTTTAAATTGTTTACCACTCTCTATGTGTTTGACCATTGCTAGTGATTGAGTGCAAAATGGGGAGTGCAGTGGGGACTTGACATGGGATGACATTATTGGTTAGAAAATTGTTTAAACACTCATCATTTGGTGACAACTCCCTCCACCCTTAGGCTACATGGTATGGTGACCATCCTCCCTTGGAGGATGATCCGCCACCTAGGCGCCACATCATAGTCATTTTGAGGATGATCCATCCCACAAAAACAATGGAAATGGGAGGATGATCCTACCCCACTAGTTTATTATTATTATTTTTAAATCATCCACTTTTTTAACATTTAACAAATAAAGTAGGAAAGTACTTTCATTAATATTAAAAAACATTACATAAACTTAAAAAAAAAACATAAACTTAAAAAAAATCCTAATAACTTAAAAAAAACATAAACTTAAAAAAATCATCTACTTTGATGCTTCTTCATGATGTCTTCTTGCAATTTCTTTAAAGTGGAGCGTTTTGGTTCGGGATAATTATCAACATCCATCGTCAATATATCCCACTCTTTGAGCCGAAACTTATCATCGGCCAATCGTAACTTTTCTCCCGCCACGCGTGCCTTTTCTTCGACCACCCGTTCCTTCGCCTTCCCCTTTTGGGCCGTGACCTCCGTGTAAGTTTTAAATTGCGTCATAAACTCCTCCATCTTCGGATCAACCTTTTGCTTTTCTTTCTTTGATGTCGCCTCCTTCTTTGATTTGTCCCGGCCCGGGGGACGTTCCGCTTCCCTTACGGCGTACTCTTCTTCATCGAACTAGGCGTCGTCATTTAAATAAATATGACATCTCGCGTCCGAGCCGCCGGTGCTATAACTACCGGTCTCCGAGGTTTTTTGACTTTTTGCCATCTCCACCTCGTTCAGAACCGGTGCCCACTTTGGGGCCGTTCGCATAACTTCCCAAACCCGAACGTGTGCGAACGTGGTTTTATGGTTCGTCTTGTAAGCATCCAATGCCTTTTTGAAGACATCCTCGTTGCTCATCGCACTACGACGCCCACTTGTATATATTTTATTATATTCCTTCGAAAACTTGTTGACGAACCCACTCTTCTTTAGCCACTTCGACGATACCGAGTCGACATCTCGATACGGTCCTTGTTCCATTAGCTCAAGAAACTTCGCCAACACCGATTTCTAAAAACCCTCACCCGTTTGATTGTTACCTATATTCGACAAAAATATATATTACAAAAAATTAAAAAATACACTACAAAGTATATACTTAAAAGAAAATTACAAGTTAATTTTACATACCTTTAAGGGGTGTGTGGACGAGCCTATATAAGCCTTCCTCCTCGAGTTGCGTCCATTGTTTCGGCTTCGGTTTGGAAGGTTAGCTTTGGTCAACCGCAAGTTGCTTTCCATTTTTTTCGTTTGGTTGTTTGCGGTTGGGTCTCGGGAACGACTTCAACGACATCGTCATCGGGTTCGGTTCGAATGGATTGCGATGGTTGGGAAGGTTAAACGGGTTGCATGTTAAAAGGGTTACGCATCATCAAGTTTTGTATGGCTTGATTTTGTTGCGTACTTGCAAAAACATTCGGAGAGTTTTGGAAAACCGCAAAAGCGGTGGCGGAAAATTGACCGTAACGGGTCGGTTCCATTGTGGGATAGTACCCCTACACCGAAAATACATTTGGGTTTGGATTCGGGTTGTTTGGGTTGAATGGATCCATTGTAGAAGAATTTTTTTATAAAAAAGGAAGAAGGTTTAAAAAAATTTAAGAGAGAGATGGGGTTGTAGTGGGTGAAAAGGGGTGTAAAAGTGTGGAATTTATATAAATTTTGGTTGGATTTTGGGGTATTTTAAAAAAGTGGCCGTTAGTTTGAAAAGGGTAAATATGGAAATTAATTTTTTTAACGGTCAAATTGTATTGAAAAGGGTGAAGTTTTTGTCATGTAGTGGGTCGTCCCCAACGTCTCCTACTCGACGAAGACGGGCGGGGGGGGGGGGGGATGGTGTTTGGATCGGCGCCGGGTGGGGGACGTTCCCCATACCGTGTAGCATTATAAAGTATATGTCATCTCACTGACACATTATCTCCCTGTTTTCTCTCACTTACTTTCACTTTCATGTTGTATGGTTTCACGCCCATTTCACTCCACATCACTCATCCCAATCATTTTTTAATCATTACCTATTTATTTATTACATATTTTTTTTATTAAACTAATTTACTAAAATAATTAAATAAATCTAAAAAAACTTAAAAAATACAACTAAAATTAAATTAACGAAAAATTTTCATTAACAAGGTAAAGTAAAAAATGAAAAAATAAAAATAAAATTCATTAACACAGGTAAAGTAAAATAGTTTACTAAAATAATTATTAACTAAATATAAAATTAAAATTTAAAAAACTTTACCAACAATCCAATCCAAAGTCAAACTCATCTTCCCAAATCCTTTTTCCAAACCAACCCCTTACAACTTCTCACCTTCAAACCTCCATAAAAACTTTCAAAAAATAAAAAAAAAAAAAGAAAGAAAATGAAATACATGCAAGCCCCACCATTCCAGCTCTTCATGACGAGAACATACCCACACCAGCCCCTCCCCACCCCTCACCCACGCCTGCTCCGGCAATGTGTCGCTGTAACACCCCGAAACCGGGTTTGGTAATCAAACTCCGTTAATACTAAAAGACAGGTAAAGTACCGTTAGCAGTAAAAATAACCCGGTAAATATTTGGATTTAAATAAGAAATCCTAATAATTAAATACAAGCGAATCAAAGAATTAAGGAATTGAGTTTATAAGAGCCCGAGTCAACGGGACTTAAAATAAAACGGGTTTTAAACTCCCGGAACCCACTAAGTTAACTAGGTAAAATTAACTTAGTTAGTAGAGGGTAATTAAATAATAAACTATGAGTTATAGTTTCATTTATGAATCTCTAAACTTGAGGGACTAAACATAGGCAACTAGAAAAGTGTTTTATTAAAACACTTATATAAAAAAAAAGAAATAAAAAAAAACACACACATGTGTGTACGTATGCGACCAGGAGAAGCTCAATGGGAGCTCAAACCCTAACTTCAACAAAACAACCAAATTGAAGGTCCAAATCTGATCAAAAACAAAAATCGAGCATAGATTATTGATTCTCATCACAAGAGGATTACAAGGTATGTAAAATTTGATGAAAACTCTCAACTCGAAATTCTCATGAAATTGGGAAAATCTGAAATTCATGGTTGCATGTTTGTTTTATGATGAATTAGGAACAATATAGTGTCTAGGGACAAACCCTAGACAAATACAAGTTGAAATCATATGAAATTTTAGTAAAATCCATGAACACCATTGAAGGTGATTAGTGGGTTATGTAGAATTTGATGAACACTAGGATTTCAAATGTTGTTCTAGTGTAATTTGATATTTATGAAGCGATTTCTGATTTATTGATGTTAACCTTTATATAAAATAGGCCGATTGATGTTAAATTTGGCTATATGACAAGTTATGAACTTGATAATGAATCATGTAAATTTCTGCCTATAAGGTGTTTGTTAAAACGCCTAAGAGAAAGCTAAGATGTTAAGTTTCGAATAAAAACGCATATTCGAATGACATTGTGAAATATGCGTTATACATCATGAATGGAGTTCTAAACACATCGTTGATTGAACTCTATAGACAAAGGAGTCGAGTTTTCAAGCGGACAAACCGGAGTGGACATGCGCTTGAAGGGAACGCTTTAAAGGTACGCGACTTGTCGTCTCGTTACATTTATACAGACAAGCTTAGTTAAAATATGTTTAAAGTGATATAGCGAAAATGGTTGAGTTGGTATATCAATGAGGTGATGGAATTCACTCGACAACCAAATGGGTCAAATTATTAGTTAAAATAATAGTGATAACAAAAGAAAATAAAGACACCATTTGGTAAAAGTTATAACGGGTCGGACACATTAAGAAAATGTCTTTTATGTAGTAAAACTCACGGCGCGAACCGGAATTGGTTCAAGGAGCATGATGAAATTAATATACCATCATACGTTGATAAATGGTCATGTCGACTAAACGGGTCAAATGGTGTGTTAATACCATTTGACATTAATAATTGACGACTACTTGTTGAGTTTTGTGATTACAGGAAATAACATGTGTTGCGTTGCTTTAATTAGAAAATTTAAAGCAAGAGGTATGTAAACGGGTCAATGCTATGACCCGAGCCAGGTACGCATATGTGGACTTATAGTTAAAAGTGCAAAGAAGGTCAAATATCTAGCCGAAATCCTTCATTTCAAAAATGAAGGATTAAATGTGACCAAAGAGCCCTTAATAGGTAAACAGTGTAAACGACCCTTAGAGGTTGTTTAGAAACTTATATTATGAGTTTGTAACCCTTAGATGTGTATAAAAGTTCTAGGCAAAAACATTTGTGGGTCGAACGCCTAGAAACAGTCAATTGCGAAAAATGACCAACCGATGGGTAAAATTGGGAAAAAGGGGTTCATATGTTAAATCCACCACAAAATAGTTGTGGTGGAATATTTGTAGTTAATTAGACATGGAAATTTTGTAGCATCAAAAGAAAAGCACAAGTTCTAGACTAAAATGCGTAAATACCCTTAACGGGTCAAAATAGAAGTATTAGCGAAACGGGTTAAGAATGTGTAATAACCCGTGATTTGAACCTTGTACAATAGGAAATAATCATAATAATATGTTTACAAAAGAAACAAGGGCCACAAACAAGTTTGTTAGATGAAATCACGAACGGGTCAAAAGTTGGTAAAAAGGGTAATAAGCCGAAGAGTTAAAAGTCTGAAATTTTATTATGTTGGATGTTGGATTTTAACTTCATAAGATGGAGAATTAAATTACGGACGCGTAGGAAAAAGAATCGGGTAAAACGGATCAATAACGAAGAAGTTATGGCCGTTTCCGTGAAATCGGGTTGAGCTGGGAATGTACAGCAACAACTGAAGGCAACAGTCTGTGAAAACAAGGGCTATGCGTGACGCCTAGGTCCTTGGCGTCACGCGACGCCCCTAACTCCGGAAAATTTTTAAATTTTGTCATTTTAACCCCTGTACTTGTTTGAACTTAATATTTGACTATCAAAACTAACTTTTAAGTTGGTTTTGATCATAGGTGATCGCCAAGAGTGCCCGGATGAAGATCAAGCTCGATGAGGAACCGAACACGATAAAATACAAGCTTCCGCGTGGCGTTTCGTCGTATCTTTAAAACGACGAATCCAATTACATTAAGTTGTATTTTTGAAATGTTGTTAACATGTGGAAATGTTAGTATGAAAAGTTTTTTTTGTAAAGTCACATTTTAGCATTTAAATGTGTATTTTATTAATAAAATCTTGATTTATTAAGTGGGTGTTACAATCGCACCCCAACCACGCTGATCCCCATGCCACTTGGCATGGGCGTTAGCATGTAGCAGACAGTCTAAGGTTTCACCTTCTGTTGTTTTAAGTGAATCCACTTTCTTGCCTACCGGAGAAACACCAATCTAATCGGATGACTAGATAATGTTCGACCGGGTAATTGGGCTCCGTTGTTCACAAGTTCTTTGGATGGATTAATCTGTAAATCTAAACAACATTGTGAATATTGTTATGAGAAGGAAAGGTTGAGGGTTCTTCTCATAACCACCCTCCAGTGTGAGAATAAGTATACCTTTTTATAGAGAGTAATTTTTGAGTGAAAGTAGCGAGTACGGAATGTTTTCACCTTGATGGAGTGTTGTACTTATAGCTAGAATGACAGGAGATGCTTGGGTGAGACGTCACTGTTGAAATATTCATTTGGCCCCTCTTTATAGCTAGAATGACAGGAGATGCTTGGGTGACACCAATCTAACGACCTACAAGCATGCAGAAAAAGTGTATCGGCATAAAGCTGGCGAGTTCATAGTTTTGTTTAGCGCAAAGTTGGTAAATTTTTAGTTTAGAGACATGCCAATAATAAACTCGATACCGAAGTGACGTCTGCTTGTTTGTCCTCATCAATGCCTATCAACATTGGCCATGTGGTTAAGGTCATTAGTTCACGCCCGTCCTCACAGGTACGGTGTGAGGTTAATAGCGCTATCAACTAATACCCTGTTACCTCCCCGGCAAGTAGCTCGGTAGTAAGTAGGGACTTTCATGATAGAGTTGAGTTTATTAACTAACATCGAAATTAAACCACAACATTTATAAAAAGTATTCCTTCAAGGAATAATAGTTTGTTTGCTTGTCCCTGTGACAACTGGCACCAAACCGGTAATTTCCGTACAATTTAATTATTATTTAATATCTGCACTTATGTGCTTAAATATCAACATTGTCTGATTACATGCTATACATGTGAATTCATGCACGTTTTATACTTCAAATATTGCTTTATGCATTACTGTTAGCGTTGCGTCAGAAAGACTAGTAAACTCACCGGTAAGACACACTGTGTCAGCAACTCTGCAGAAAGCAGTCAGATAATGGAATTAGGGCCTGAGAGTAGGTCCAACGTCTACAATACATTAAAACCCAAGTATGGATACAAGGGTTAACATATAGACTTTCCGGAAGCTAAAATATGCACTAAAAAGCACCCGAAACACACTTTAAATGCTGAATTTTATATATTTCAGCAATAATTCAGCTCTAATCAGCATTTTAACACTAAAATATCATGCAGAATTTATGTTTTATTGTATTGACTTACAAAGTGTCGGGAATTGAAAGTGTCACAAAAGGGTACATAAAGGACACTAAACGGCGCAATTTAGCACTTTAACGAACCGGTATCTAACCGAACAACCGGACACTACCCGAAACATCAAATTTATACTAGAAGCATTGTTTTACTATTTCTGAGCTAGTTATGATCCCCAAACACCCTAATGCCTCTTATAACATATTAACACATTAAATCCCTAATCAAGACACTTGAAACTTAACTTGTTTATGTAATTAGTGATTGAAACTTGCACTTTACCCCCCCCCCCCTTTGTTGTGGACGGTCACAAGGGTGTCCCCCACCCTTGATCCACCTTGATCTTATTTGATTTCCCAAGATCTTACTTGATTTCCTTAATCTTGTGAAGATTTGTTAAAGATCTTGTAGTGTACTTAATGAACACATTAACCATTGGATAAACACTTAAACTTGCATATAAGATAAACATCAAGGATCATTATCATCACCCATATTTCTCACACAACTCTCTCTCCCTCTCTTCTTCCTCACGGCCGTAGCCAACCTCCCACACCACCATCATCACTCAATCTTGTTCAATCATTTCATATACTCACAAAGGTGCAAGAAGGTGTTTAAGGAAGTTTGGAGCTTGTGGATCTTGAAGGACCTTTCTCATTTGCTATTATCCAACACATTTGTCACCTCCATCATCTTGTGTTCATCCCTAGCCATAGAGCTAGTAGTAAGGCCCTTATAATCCCTTGTTACTTCATATTTGGTTGGTTAAAAGATGATGAACATTGTTAATCTTGAAGAACACTAAAGAACATAATCATGAAACATCAACATAAGCTTAATAACATAAGAATACATGTTGAATAGTGTTGATTTGCTTCTTAATGATTGATGATTTGTGTTTGTGATGTTAGACATCATATGAAACATACTAGATTGTGATTAAACACATGATCTAGTAAGTTAAGGTGATGATCTTGTGAAAGACCAAGATGATCATACTCCATGTTTCTCATGAACTTGAAAATGAAAATGATTTTGTGAATGATGAAATATGTAATATGTTACTAGTCATAAACTTGGATGATTTCAAAAATAGTTTTCCAAAGAAACCAAGTTAAATAACAAGATTTACAAAGTCATGGTTTCTAAGTAAACTAATCATATTTTTAGTGTTTAAACAAGACTAGAAACATGTTTGTAACAAGAAAAATACCAAAGAATTATTTTTGGAAAAATCATCTTACAAGTTGTAAATAACTAAATATTTTAATAATGTGATTGACAAACAAATAACCATGTTTTGAAGGATAACTAAACATACTAAGCACACTACCAAGTTACTACAAGTTTTTATGAAAGTTCAAGTTCATGTTGTTAGGTAAAATTACATAAATTTTGGCACTTGGTGAGTGTTGATTTCATCATTGATTGTTGTTGCAAATTGTTTTGGTGATTGAAAAGAAAATAAACACATGTTTTGAAAACATGGGAAACCTTCATTTTTAGGGGAAACCATGTCAAAATTTTTATAAAATTTTGACACTTAGAAAAATATAAGTTTGGTGAAACTTATGCCCTAAAAATTCACCTAAAAATATTTACCAAGGTTTCCCTAATTTTTGTGTAAATTTCAAGTTAAGATATGATGATTTCTTCAAGATAAAAAGTGATATTAAGTATGTATATTTTTGAGGAAAATATATATATATTTATTGGTCACCAAATTTTGTGCTAAGTGTATGTAAGATGTATTGTATGTAATAGTGTATTAGGACTTGAAAATACACTAAATACTCCTAAGGAGTAAAAATACAAAAATACACATACAAGATACATAGACAAATACAAGAAAATATATTTATGAAATATATTTCTTAATAGATTATGTAACTTGGACAAGTTATGAACTTAAAATGTATTTTTGGACGAAAATATATAACTCGGGTGAAAAATACAAGATACTTATATTTATTTTTGGGAAAATAATATAAGTAAGATACATAGTTAAAAATATAAATTATTTTTAACAATGAAGAACGCATACATAAAAGATGGTGACTTGTACTTGTGCGATACAAGTCCAGTGACTAAGGTTAATAAAACACGTATAGGTCACGACGCTATAAAACCAACCGGTGAAGTTTACGGTGCAGGATACGCAAAGTTGTGAGTTCATGTCCCCACTTTTAAACTTTTACTTGTTTTCTAAACTTGGGGAAAATACATGTGTTATGGTATGTTGAATACAAAAACTAAGTAATGATACTTTAGATCATGTCACGAATAGGGTGTCATAAGCACCATTAATCAGTTACATACCAAGACCGCGGAACAAAAGGTTAGATCTAATGGGTTTCAGGCAGCCACACTCTTGGTCATTCTAGTACCAAGCAGTGCTTTTGTGTCTCTAGTCGTGAATCGACAGTCGTGGATTCGATAGCTAAAAATGCCTATGGTTTGGATGCTTCTTATGTCGTGTCACATGTTAATAGCCTTGCAAACCATTAGCGATCTCGATTTCCTTATATTTACAGAAATACTTGTTTCATACAAATTACATACCATGTTTTCATTCAAGTATACAAACGTTCAATACAAAAACTGCATGAATTCACACCAACATTATGTTGACGATTTTCCAAAAACTCACATGTATTTCAGGTAACTAAAGTGGATGTGCGCGCGGTCATACTCTTGCTCTTGGATGTTGTTTATGTTTTTAGCTATCTTGTGTCAAGACTCCGATGCCTGTTTTTGTGGGAATTGGTTATTATATTTCATCCTATGTGGGATATAAGAACCAAGTTCTCGATGTTCATCTTTTAAATAAAGTTGTAAACTCTTCAGACAATATGTTGTCTTGTGATGTAAACACTTAAGCTACGTTATGTTTTAATTATGAAATGATGATGGCATTTGGAGTTATTTTACGAGCATGTAGTATGTTTACATTTCGTATGCAATGAGAACCTTTCAAGATCACACCTCGTGTTTCCGCCTTAGAAAGGGGCGTGACAGATTGGTATCAGAGCTGCGATTGTAGTGAACCAGGATTCCTTCTCGAGTCTAGACTACAATCTTTAGGATCCTTTCACGAAAACAATTTTTCAAAAGGTTTTCATTGCATAATATGTTCCGCGACATCCACTACCTGAAACTATTCTCAAAGAGTCAAGTAAGGACACTACGAGACTTAGGGTGCACTGGAGTAGCACTTGTCTTGACTAAGAATTACTTGCAACTATGTGTAATCGTTAATATATACATATACTAGAAATAGAATATCACAGGTACATGTGTCTTCGTCTGAAAACAATGGCCTATCTGAAGGAAGTGATCCGATGATGAAACGAACTGTGCGGACTGTGCAAGGAATTACGTAATTATGGATGCATACATAATTATGGAATTCAGTGCACAGAAACCACAACAAGTCTTGTCACGTATCAAATGAGATTCCTTCAATACAAGAAAAGGTCAAACGTGAACACCCTCACCCTTCCCCCCAGCCTATTAAATACTCTTTTGGAGTAATGATTTAGGGTATAAAGACAAGAACCGCCAATGTGAAGAAATATATTTTGTCCTTTACATATATTAAACTTGTACTTTGGGGAGATGTAACCCTTATGCATTTTGTTTACTTCGCAAACAATGATGTAACAAGTTGTCCTGATATGTATAGAGACTCGGTGAATATCTTCTGACACATCAATATTTATCTATTTATACATGCTTGTTGCTGTATGAATTGATTTATATGTTTGGTGGATTGTTTGATGTCACTTATATGGTATATGCCTGTGTATATATACTACTACTGTCTCGTAATATGATATCAAACAAATGTCTAACCCTGTTGTGTTATGTTCTGACAGAACATGGCACCTAGGAGAACTGTGAACAATCAAGATTTGTAAGGCCCTATAATTGAGTAGGTTTACGCTTATCTTTATCAAACACAATTATAGGCTATTGGGCTTAGCCTTGTAGTGGGTTAGAAAATATTGGGATAAGCCATGTGGGCTATTTAGTGATTTGGGCCTGTTAGTTAATATTGTGCATGTGGGCTTGGCCCAGCTTGTAACTAGGTCACCCTATGTAACTATAAATAGGGTGAACCTAGTTCATTATTAGGTTAGACATTTTTGAGAGGTTCTTCATTGTTTTCGAAATTCTTTGGGTGTACCAGACGGTTCTCTAGAAACCGTGTGCACTTTGGTTTATTCAATCATTCAAGTTCTTGTTCTTATCACTTTTCTCAGTATTCCGCGCTTTGATTAGTGATTTTGATATCCGGTTGATAGTTTTGGGACTTACAATTGGTATCAGAGCCTAAGTAGTCTCACGAAGGCTCGGTTGGATTGGATATCATTCGAAGAACAAGAAATTTTTTTTGAGGATCGAAGAACACGAAGAACGCTGTTGAAGATCAAGAAAATTTTGAAAATTTTGCATTTTGATTTGTTTGGGAAAGAGAGAGAAGGTGTTTGCACGTTTTTAGGAATATTGGTGGAAAGGATATTTTGGAAAATTGATTTTCTAAATTATTTCCTTGATTTACGAGTTTATTGTTTCCAAAGTCAACAACAGCTGCAACTTGTGCGACCAAAACCAACAGTCATCATCATCATCAGTTTCAATTCATTTGATTTGTGCGATTGAAATATACACTTGTGCGACTCTAGTTGACTTGTGCGACTACACAACAAACAACTGTCATCATCATTCTCAACTGTGAGATTCAATCAAACACCAATCATCTTGTGCGACTGAAACAATTGTTCTTGTGCGATCGGAGGTTCTTGTGCGATCGGAGATTCTTGTGCGACCGAAACCTCCTTGTGCGACCATACAAATTCAATCTTGTGCGATAAAAAAGCATCATCATCTTCTTTCGAGTTGATTTTCGAAGTTTTCTGAAACCGCGCATCACCATAAACAACCTGCAACAGATCGTTGTTCACCACAGCAATCACCATCGTCTTCATCCGAAACGTCTCTCCGATCAAAATCCATTAACAACTTGATCATCAACATCATCTCCGGTTCGAGTTCGAGATTTCGAATTCGGTTTTCGTGAATAGTTGTTGTGTTCGTCATTCATCATCACCATCTGCTTCACTCCTTCACGACATCAGTTACAACCGGAACCGCACACCGTTTCGAATTCATCGTCACCTACATCTCCATCTCCGTCGCGTTCCGATCACCGTTTCACCTGCAACACATCATCGTCACCTGCCCAACCGTCGTTCATCCACCCATCTCCGGTCACCAAACACAACACGGCCGTTCACCTGATATCACCTTGACGGCAAATAGGGTTTTGGTTTCCAGTTGTTAAACGAAGAAGAAGCAAAGGAGAAGTGAAATAAGGTTGGCGGCAGAGTTTGGTTTTGAATTAGGGTTTTGTCGGGCGTTTGAAACGAAGAAGAAACGTTTTAACAGTTTAGGTCATTATAATAATAATAATATTAATAATAATAATAATTATAATATTATTAGGTTTTTCTTTTTATATATATTAAAAAAGGTTTATTAAAAAAAGGGTTTGGTTATTGTTTTGGTAATAAGTTTGGACAGGTTTGGAGGCGCGGTAAAGGAAACGGATTTGTGCGTGTTACAAAGGGTTTGAGTTAGCGAGTACACGAGTTCTCGCTTTGGGCTTGTGTTGTGGAAACAGTTACAGGATCACATATTCGGGGGATCACATCTTTGGGGAATCACATTTTCGGGGGATCACAGTAAGTGCTTGAGCAGGAATTTCAAGGATTCAGATATTCATATGGTGAATCTATAGAAGCACTTACAAGCCGGTTTGCTGAATTGCTCTCTGAAATGGAGAAGGCAGAGATGGTGGTGTCTACTCGCACGAGCAACAGCAAGCTTCTAGATGTTCTAAAAAGGATTCCAGATCAGGCAAACTGTAGTTGGTATAGAAATGTTAATCAGATAATTGTAACAACCGACTGCTACTGTTACAAAATGAAGACGGATGAGCTGATCTCACTCATCAAATCATATGACAATGCTGAAAAGCAGAAGGCTCAATGCAATACATCTGATGCAGTTTGCTCACCCACTCCTACTTCTACTGCTCCATTGCCTGCTGCAGTTTGCTCATCCACTTCTGATGCAGGGATTCAAATTCATGACTTCACTCCCATTCCCAATGAGGTATGTGTAGATGATGTTTGTTATACTTTAAAATGTAGAGAGAAAGTAAAAGGTTTTAAAGAACAGGCTCAATCTCTTTCTATGCAACTTCAATGTACCAAATCCAGTAGCTACGAAGTTAAAAAGAAACTGGATGGGTATAAGGAAGTGGTAGAGGCTCAAAAACGTGACATTCGACAGTTGCATAGTGATCTAAGCGAAGCAAAATGTCGATATCTCCACTTCAAGGAGCTATCTGAAAAATTAACTGTTGAATTAAACAACTTAAAATCGACTTTCGAAAATACTGAATTTAATTTCAAAAAATTTGATGTTTCAAGCGAAAAGGTCGAGAAAATGATAAATCAACAGTTAAAGTATAGCAAAAAGGAAGTGAGGAATAAGGGATTGGGATTTGTATGCATACCTCCACCATACAATCACAATTACACCTCAATTCCCATGACTGATGAGGAGATAGCCGACTTGCCTGAAATGGAATATGGGAAGCCCGAGGATAGAAAGGTAGAGCCTGTGGAATCTAGGAAAGTAAAGATCACAAGGCCTGATAAAACAGAAATCACTTTAGAAAAACAGGCCTTAAAGAAAACATTCATCAAACCAACTGCTGTTTCAGACCAGATCGAGACTCTAAATTTTGAGAATAATGCTAATATTGACAAACATTTTCAAGTATTAGATAATACTGAGTCAAGTCTTTCTCAAAATTCACCCGAAGTACAACAACAAGAGAAAGAGTCTGAAACAAAATCTCTCAACTTTGAGTTTGCTATGTTGAATGAGTTTTTTGAATGGTCTCGCAAACAAACTGAGTCAACTGCTCCATCTGATTCCAAATGTGAATCACCTGAAGCAACTAATTCTGAGAAATTGGAATCAGTTGAATCTTGTGAATCCAGCTGTGAGTCTTCTGAAGCAGCTGACTCAGCAGCAGAGGATTCAGCAGAGCCACTACAAAAGGAATGTAACTCAGGTGGTTCAGCTGAATCAACCAGCGAAACAGTGACTGAGCCCACAACATCTGAAGTTGGAATAACAAGGCCAGTCCCTGATTTTAAATGTGTGAATGTTACTGATGCCTCTACTTCATGTGCAGACAAAGTAATTATTGAGGATTGGGTTGAGGGGGATGATGTTGTTTGTCAAAAAGCTGACGATGTTTGTCCAAAAACATCAAATTTGTCTGCTGATGCTCCTCCTTATGTGAGAAAGGATGCTTCTGAGCCAGCTTTGAGAGGCCCTATAAATAAATATGTGCCTCCAAAGCCAACAGTTAGAAATGAAAATGTTAAATCCAATAAATGTACTAACTGTTGTAAACAGGGACATAAGAAGCATGGGAGAAAGTCTGAAAAGTTTGCAAACAAATCATCCAACAAATCGTATAACTCATACTCAGCATCGGTTGGATGGAATGGATCAGGATATGCTCCTTACGTAAAGAAGCAGACCTGCTACAACTGTGGCATACCCGGTCACATTGCAAGAAACTGCACACACCGTCCCTATGTGCCATACTATACACAACATCAGAAGGTTACATCTAGGGATAAATCTTATTCTAAGCCGATGAAGGTTGAAAAGCCTAAGGCAATGAGGAATAAGAGTCCCAAGGTTAAACCATCTGATGGGGACTGGAATGCTGCCAAAGCTAAAAGAAAACAAGCTTTGAAACCTAAACAAGTTCTAAAAAATAAAAAGGTTGAAAAGCAGACTGTTTTGCCCAAGGCACCTAAGAAATTAGAGAAGCCTAAACAAGTTTGGAAGGCAAAACATAAAGCAGCAACATCACCAGTCCTTGAATCAAAAGGGGGCATGTGTTTTCGAGAAGTGTCATACATTGATGCTTCAGGAATACCCAGGACCACGATGGCCTGGGTACCAATGTCTTACTAATCTCCTTACTTTTCAGGGACAACCAAGGAGGAGCTGTTGACAATCCTTGGATGTTGATAGCGGTTGTTCCAGATACATAACGGGTAACATCTCACTGTTGCAAAAAGGTATATTCTTTTACAGTTGATATGTTTCTTTTTGAGGAGATAAAAGAAGTAAGTAAGACAGGATCAGCAAAAAGGTATAAAATTTGAATTTCATGTTCTAATTTTGATATTGATTAATCTTATGATGGAACGGTTAGGCAAAAACAACAAAAATATTTTCTTTTTCTTTTGTGTTTCTCGTTGGACATATGTTTTCGTTGTTAGGTAAATTTGCGCGTAAAATTTACGCACAAATTTAGGGGGATATCTAGAGATATCTGTCTGTAAATATTTTTAGAGAAAATCAGAAAATACAAAAACATTCGAAAAACAGAAAAAATCAAAAATATTTTGTTGCATCTATGGGAAATGAAATAATTTCACTATGTGGATTAAGGCTGACTCATGTAAGACCAATATTGAAACGGTCCGACTCTAGAGCGATATGTTGGTAGGCTTTATCCTGATGGCTAGATTCTTTGACTGGTACTGTGTAGAACACTAATATTAATCTATGACCTCAGGAAAGAACGTCACTTGGAATTAGGACATGGTTATTTGAATGCGTGTGTGACGTCCCGATACACACAATTTCGTTCTAGTTCTGAAATCTTTTCTGACCAACTCGTGTATCTCCTCTGTTTTGCGTGAGCAAAGACCTGGAGGTGCTAGGCAACGTCAGCTTCTGCTGCATCCAGATACATGCTGACCTAGCTGTACGTTGTCGCGCTATAGATCAAATACACCCGAAAGAGGCCCTCTAGTGCCCAAAAGAAACCCGAAAAACCTATATCAAACTGAGAAAACTCATTTGATCTGTATATTATATCCATCTCTGCAAATGATCTATTCTGTTCTCTTCTCAATCCAGTCCCAGTCAAGGTTTCAGAATCCTAGAACGGGCTTGTGAAATATGTGGTAGGGAAACTACATTTATGATAGCGTGTTCAGATTAAAAATTCCAGGATTTGATTGTGATTGAATTGAGTGTTCATATTAATTAAATTGAAAAACATGATAAATCAGTTGCAGACCGTTGCATGAAAAAGGCCTAAGGAGATAAGTTTAAGTGGACAAACATACTGGCAATCGCTCAGATCATCCAAAGTAAATTACTGTTGATAAGTGTAGTCTAGCCTGAAACACTGTGATTTGATCCCATTGCAATTATAATTGTATAATTCGTTTCTTTGTTTATTTATGTTTTAGTTTATATTGTTAGTTTTTATAAAATCAAAAATCCAAAAATAGAGTGTTTATTTATTTTATTAAAAATTTAACCGTTCTTGAAGATTTGATTGATCATCATAATTTGAAAGAAATTTGAATTGTAAAATCTGAGTACAGATACTTGGATGTACCAAGTGTTCATGTGGTATTTCCCTCTGTTGCACATAAATGTTTGCTTATGAATTTCTGAGTATGTGCAGAATTTAAAATTCAAGTCAAGAAACAGGGGTTGTTGAAGATTGAGATGCTGTTGGCTGCTGACAAAGCCTGAAGCATCACAACAACAAGATGTGCCTGAGTCAGAAGCACCAGATACAAGTCATCTGACAGTGATAGTACATTTGAAGAGGTACCTGTGAACCTTCTTGAAAGAGAAGACACTGACAAAGAAAATAGTTGATAAGAATCCTCCTCTTGCATTCTTTTCAACAAGATTTTTCAAGCAAAGTTGATCGTGATTGAGAAGAACAACGAGCCCAAGTTTGAAGATTTAAAGATGAAGTATCTTCCCACGGATTCATGATGAAGACAACAGTTTGATAAAGACAGCATAAACCTAGGGGGATATTGTAAGGCCCTATAATTGAGTAGGTTTACGCTTATCTTTATCAAACACAATTATAGGCTATTGGGCTTAGCCTTGTAGTGGGTTAGAAAATATTGGGATAAGCCATGTGGGCTATTTAGTGATTTGGGCCTGTTAGTTAATATTGTGCATGTGGGCTTGGCCCAGCTTGTAACTAGGTCACCCTATGTAACTATAAATAGGGTGAACCTAGTTCATTATTAGGTTAGACATTTTTGAGAGGTTCTTCATTGTTTTCGAAATTCTTTAGGTGTACCAGACGGTTCTCTAGAAACCGTGTGCACTTTGGTTTATTCAATCATTCAAGTTCTTGTTCTTATCACTTTTCTCAGTATTCCGCGCTTTGATTAGTGATTTTGATATCCGGTTGATAGTTTTGGGACTTACAGGATTCTGATCAACCCCCTCCTCCTCTTCTGCCGAGGACTACTGAAGAACTGAACTCCCTACTGGAAGAAAGGATCTCCGCAGCTATCGCCCAATACAAGGCGAACCGCACCGAACAAAGTGGAGGACCAAGCAATGCTAGACGTAATGGACAGGGAGATACATCTGGAGGAAACACAACTCAAGGCTGCACCTTCAAGCAGTTTCTCGACTGCAAGCCACTGAACTACGACGGCACTGGAGGTGCAGTGGCTTTTGTACGCTGGACGGAGAAGACTGATTCCACTATCTGCATGAGCAAGTGTACCGCGGATCAGCAAGTCACTTTTGTTACGGGGTTGTTTGTTGATGAAGCTTTGACTTGGTGGAATTTGCAAGTCCAGACTCTAGGTGATGATGCTGCATACGGCATGACGTGGGATGAGCTAAAGGAACGAATGAGAGAGAAGTATTGCTCTCGTTCTGAACTCCAAAGGTTGGAGACTGAGTTCTGGCACTTGACCATGGAAGGTGCAGACATTACTGGTTATACCCGAAGGTTCCACGATTTGTCAAGAGTGATCCCCTATATGGTGACTCCCGAATTTAAGCGTGTCGAGCGCTACATCTGGGGATTGGCTCCAGAGTTTCGCAACATGGTAACTTCGGCTAAACCTGAAACGATCACTCAGGCTGTAACTCTGGCTGTCAGCCTTACTGAAGATGCTGTACGTATGAAGAAGCTATCACTGAATCCAACTGAAAAGACCGAGACGCATGCTGAGTCGTCTGGTGACAAGAAAAGGAAACATCCAAGTCTGAATCAAGCAACCCATAGCAACAACAAGGGTTCAAACAACAAGAAGCGTGATACTAACCCACCTAAGGAGGCGAAAACCTTTGCAGCGGCAAATGATACTGTAGCTAAAGGATACCAAGCCACTCTGCCTAAATGCCAAAAATGTAGGTATCATCATGAAGGAGCTTGTCGCATTCCAAGATGCGATAAATGTGGTTCGGTCATCAAACAGAAGATTGTTGGGGAAGAGGAAACGGAGGCGCTAATAGGAATGGAAGTGGTAATAGGAACGGGAATGGAAACCATAATGGTGCTGGTAATGGAAACGGTGGTGGAAATGGCAATGGTAATGGAGCTGGGCAGAACCAAGGATGCTTTAGTTGTGGAAGCAAGGATCATTTCAAGAAAGATTGCCCAAGGGAGAACAATGCTCAGGCTCGAGCTTTCGTGATTGGAGCAAGGAACACACGTGAGGACCTAATGTGGTCACCAGTACGTTTCTCGTTAACAATCACTTTGCATCCATACTATTTGACACTGGTGCCGATTATAGCTTCATGTCTGTGGAATTTAAACATATGCTTGGAATAGAATCGAGTAGATTAGATATTCCTTATTCCATAGAACTAGCCAATGGTAAACTTGTTGAATCGGGCGAAGTTGTTAGGGGTTGCACATTAGAACTTGGTGAGCGAAGATTTAGCATCGACCTCCTACCTATTCAATTGGGTAGCTACGATGTAGTGGCCGGAATGGACTAGTTGTCCAAGAATAAGACTGAAGTTGTTTGTCACGAGAAAATCATTCGCATCCCTCTTGCGAATGATGAAACTCTCATCGTACATGGAGAGAAACGAGACACGCCTCTGCGAATCATCAGTTGTATGAAGGCACAGAAGTGCTTAAGGAAAGGATGTGTTGCTTTCCTGGCGCACGTTGTAGATAAGAAGGCCGAGGAGCCGAAACTCGAAGACATTCCTGTGGTGAAGGAATTCCCTGATGTTTTTCCCGAAAATCTGCCAGGACTACCCCCGCAACGACAAGTCGAATTCCATATAGACTTGGTTCCAGGAGCCGCTCCTGTAGCCAAGGCACCCTATCAGCTTGCACCATCCGAAATGCAAGAATTATCTACACAACTCCAGGAGTTGTTGGATAAAGGATTCATAAGGCCAAGCTTCTCGCCTTGGGGAGCTCCAGTATTGTTCGTGAAGAAGAAGGATGGAACACTGCGGATGTGTATCGACTATAGAGAGTTGAACAAGCTCACAATCAAGAATCGGTACCCACTACCGAGGATTGATGACTTATTTGATCAGTTGCAAGGATCGAGCTACTATTCCAAGATCGACCTTCGATCAGGATACCATCAGTTAAGGATCTAAGAGGAGAGCGTACCAAAGACTGCATTCAGAACACGTTATTGGCATTACGAGTTCCTTGTGATGCCATTCGGACTGACGAATGCGCCAGCGGTATTTATGGATCTGATGAACCGCGTTTGCAAACCATACCTCGATAAATTCATGATTGTATTTATCGATGATATCCTGATTTACTCGCGAACGAGAGAAGAGCACGAGCAATACCTCAGGACCATTCTGGAACTACTAAATAGAGAGAAACTTTATGCAAAGTTCTCAAAGTGCGAATTCTGGATTCGCGAGGTACAGTTCCTTGGTCACGTTGTGAACGAGAAGGGCATTCATGTAGACCCAGCCAAGATAGAAGCGATAAAGAATTGGGAAGCCCCCAAAACCCGAACTGAAGTTCGACAATTTTTGGGCTTAGCGGGCTATTACCGGCGATTTATCGAGAATTTCTCCAAGATAGCTCAACCGCTGACTACCCTTACACAGAAAGACAAGAAGTACGACTGGGGTAATAAGCAGGAAGAAGCCTTCCAACTGCTCAAAAATAAGCTATGCGATGCACCGATACTATCCTTACCCGAAGGCACTGAAGACTTCGTGGTATACAGCGACGCTTCGCATCAAGGTTTGGGTTGCGTGCTCATGCAACGCCAAAAAGTCATCGCTTACGCTTCAAGACAGTTGAAGGTGCATGAAAGGAATTACACCACGCACGACTTGGAGCTAGGTGCGGTGGTATTCGCTTTGAAGATCTGGCGACACTATTTATATGGTACTCGATGTACAATCTTCACAGATCACAAAAGCCTACAACACATATTTGATCAAAAGGAATTAAACATGCGTCAGCGACGATGGGTCGAGCTGCTGAACGATTATGACTGTGAGATTAAGTACCATCCTGGAAAGGCAAACGTTGTAGCGGACGCGTTAAGTCGAAAGGAAAGGGTTAAGACCTTAAGAGTTCGAGCATTGGAAATGACTATTGAAGCGTAGTCGAGTGTTATATATATTAGGTGTATATTTTAAGCCCCTTTAACACTTTTTAGTCAAGTTTTAAATTTATAAAACACGATATTTACTAACACTAGACACACATATGGGCAAGTGCACCCATCGTGAGCGTACTATAGTGTTGGTAAGATACCGAGGTCGTCCAAGGACACAAGAGCTTTTAGTACCGGTTTATCCTCAACGTCTAATCAAAATAAAAAGTTTAGAAAAATGTTTTAAACTAAGAAAAATAAAAGCTAACTAAAATGCTGAAAATAAAATAAAAAGAAAAACAGATAGACAAGATGAATCACTTGGTTCCGACTCGTATCTAGTGTAACCTTTGATTATTTCCGCACTTTTGCACTATTTTAAGAGATTATCTTAGTTATTGTAGTAGGCCCCTCTTTTGAAGGTGACGTTACCCTCACCCCAGTAGTTTGAGTCAGCAAGGATACAATCCTAAAAGGGTGGATTATTGGAAGATAATTAATTAAGTTATTAATGCAAATTATGGTAGGCCCCTCTTTTGGAGGTGACGTTACCCTCGACTAAGTAGTCTGAGTCAGCAGGGATACAGTCCTAAATAGCCGGGTTATAGTATTAATAGTAGTTAACTTATGAGGGGATCAAAGAGTTTGGACCCCCGCCATCCAATACCGTTAAGTATTGAAGGAGGTCCTACTAAATTTGACCCAGGTCCATTGCAGGACCTCTAAACGCTGAACAATGGCAAGACCTTTACCAAACCGTTCCCTTAACCCCCGACCAGGTAGCCAACATACCTCCATATAGACCGTGGAGATATGAATGGTGAAAATCTTTTATTTTATATAGACAGTAAAATAATGCCAAGACACCACGGACAAACGATAAGGAAAGATCACCTTCAACATAAGCAACTAGTTATTAAAGTCATTAATACAAAACCAAGTAAAAAGTGCAAAAGATTAGAAATAAAAAGTATTACACTAGACACTTTGTCTTCACCAAGTGATGTAAGAGACTTAGGCAAACATGGCCTTGATTGTCAAGAACTCTTACGATCAATCTTGGATCCCGAGACGACTCACACACTCTACGATGGACAATGGATGATGGTGTTATGGTGGTGGTGGGTGAAGTGTGAGAGAGGTGGTGTGCCAAGGGATGGTTTGAGCTTAAGCCAAGCACTCCTATTTATAGGCTGAACAGAAGCTCGGGCACGGCCCCGTGTCCAGTGGGCACGGCCCCGTGTCCACATCCTTCTCTGTCTTCATTTAATGCAGCTTTGTCTTATTAGTTGACCACGCCCCCGTGTCCGCTGAGCACGACCCCATGTGCAGAAGAATCTTTGTACTATGAAGATTTGCCTGGATTGTGCGAATCTTATAGTTGACCATGACCCCGTGTCCGCTGAGCACGGCCCCGTGGTGGGCAATAGAAGCTTCTACCACTTTGTCTTTTCTGCTGACACTTGGGCACGCCCCCGTGCTGGCTGAGCACGGGGCGTGTTCAGTCTTCTGTTGTCTTGTTTTGCTTGGGAAGATGCTGTCGTGGGGTCGGGCATGTCACGTCTTATTCCTTTTCTTGTATTTATGTCAGATTTTGATGTCTTTTTGCTTCTTTTGTGAATTTGAGCTCATTTAATCCTGAAAATACAAAAGGAAGACAAAAGCACACTTTTTCCAACATTAGTACTAAAAAAGGGTTAGTTTTATACCACAATTGATGAAATTTATATGTTGCATTTTGCACACATCAACTATTCGGACGAACCTCACTGCACGCATTCATGACGCACAACAAGAAGCCCTTAAGGGGGAGAATCGTAGAGCTGAATATCTACGAGGAATGCAAAAGAATTTGGTGCCAAACAAAGAGGGAACCTTATACTTTAAGGGGCGTATTTGGGTTCCGCTCTATGGCGGTATTCGAGAAGTCATCTTTAATGAAGCACACAAGTCGAGATACTCGATCCACCCAGGATCAGACAAAATGTATCAAGACTTGAAGGAATACTATTGGTGGCCGAGGCTTAAAAGCGATGTTGCTATTTATGTTGGAAAGTGCCTAACCTGCGCTAAGGTTAAGGCTGAATATCAAAAACTGTCCGGACTACTGCAACAACCAGAGATACCCATGTGGAAGTGGAAGCAAATCTCGATGGACTTCATAACAAAATTACCCAGGACCCCTAGAGGACACGATATGATATGGGTGATAGTCGATCGGTTAACAAAGTCTGCGCATTTCCTACCGATCCGAGAAAAGGATAGCACTGGAAAACTTGCTGAGCTGTACTTGAAAGAAATCGTGGCACGTCATGGAGTGCCTATCTCAATTATTTCAGACAGAGATGGACGTTTTGTCTCAAGGATCTGGCAATCCTTCCAGGAAGCCTTTGGATCTCAACTAGATCTAAGCACGACCTTCCATCCGCAAACAGATGGCCAGAGCGAACGAACCATACAAAAGCTGGAAGATATGCTTCGCGCATGTGTTATGGACCTAGGCGGCAGCTGGGATACTCACCTACCCTTAGTTGAGTTTTCCTACAATAATAGCTACCATACGAGCATAAAAGCCGCACCGTTCGAAGCTCTATATGGCCGCAAGTGCCGCTCGCCATTATGTTGGGCAGACGCTGGAGACAAACGTATGGTTGGTCCTGAACTTGTCCAAGAGACAACCGACAAAATCATGCAGATCCGAGAGCGCATTAAGGCGGCTCGAGATCGACAAAAGAGCTTCGCTGATCGAAGACGAAAACCCTTAGAATTCGAGGTGGGAGACAAAGTTTTGTTGAAGGTCTCACCTTGGAAGGGCGTAGTAAGATCCGGAAAACGTGGAAAACTGAACCCATGATACATCGGACCATTCAAGATCTTGGAAAGAATTGGTACCGTGGCATACAAGTTGGAATTACCGGAAGAACTTAACGGAGTACATGATACGTTTCATGTGTCCAACCTCAAGAAGAGTCCAACCCAAGCAACAGTGATCATCCCTGCGGATGAAGTGCATATTGACGACACACTCCGATTTACAGAACAACCCGTTGAGGTTACAGACTGGAAAGTCAACAAGACCCGGAGGAGTAGTGTCAAACTTGTCAAAGTACGTTGGAACTCTAAGCACAGACCCGAGTACACATGGGAACGTGAAGACCAGTTTAAAGACAAGTACCCCCACCTGTTCAAGAAAACTCCTGCGAGAGATAGCTCAGCCTGAATTTCGGGACGAAATTCTGTTAACGGGGGGAGACTGTGACAACTGGCACCAAACCGGTAATTTCCTTACAATTTAATTATTATTTAATATCTGCAATTATGTGCTTAAATGTCAACATTGTCTGATTACATGCTATACATGTGAATTCATGCATGTTTTATACTTCAAATATTGCTTTATGCATTACTGTTAGCGTTGCGTCAGAAAGACTAGTAAACTCACCGGTAAGACACACTGTAGGATCGGTGAATCGATCAAACAAGACATTCAGAAGAGTTCTCGATCAATACGAAAGGCGGAAACAGACGTATCGATGTTGTATCAGCTTGATTTGCACATAGAATCACTTTAACTGTCGTTTAGATTGATTTCACAACGTTTTACAGGCTTGGAGACACTTCGGCAGAGCTTCGCTACCGGAATTAGAAGTTCCAAATGAAGAACCAAGACCTCCTATATATAGGGATGCCCAGGTCGCACGAACCAGCACATGCCAGTTCGCTCGAACTGGCCAGTTCGCATGAACTGGTCACTTCGTGTGAACCTGCTGGTTCATACATGTTTCCCGATTCTTTCGAACTACGTGTCTTGGTTTATCTATTCTATTACATGACTCGATACAAGACGAAGTCAACAGACATATGCACTAACAAACTCCCCCTTGGATGTTGACGAGTCTTCAGTGTATTGAGTCTTCAGTCTTGATCGGTCTTCTCGCTCTTTCCAAAGTATCTGTCTCTGTAAGCATCCTTCAATCTCTCTCTTCTTCTTCCAGAATCCCAAATTGGCTCTTTTAAACTTCAAACTCCCCTTTGCTAACAGACTCCCCCTTAAATTGTTCCGGGATCGCAATCTGACATAGCACTCGTTCTAAGATCGTGTCCTGGCTCAAACTCTGCTCAGGCTTAGACACGGGGATCTGCACAAATCTCTACCCAAAAGTAAATTTCACAATTTTTTTAAAATTTAAACAAATTTAGAAACCACTTGTAGATATTATTCAACATCAACAATAGTTGTATCAAGTTCAAATTAATGACCTTGATTAACTAACAATAAAATCAGCTTCAAAATATCATTTCATTTTTTATTTCAAACACACTCTCCCAACCTGTTGTCGTTCATCATGTTTAGCACTCGGAAATTTGTAAATCAACTTTTCAACATCAGTTGTCGAAAATAAGATGAAATAAAATCTTTTTGATTTTTCAAAATTTTATGCTAAAACACATTCTTTTTGGTTTTTTAAGATTTTCAGTGTTAAAATGCAATAAAGAAATATTTACAGACAATATTTTTGTAAGATTGTGTAAGAGGATCATATTAGTTTATGACAAATCACTAGCACCGTTGAGCTTTAAACACTTTAAGATCTAAACGATTCACTTAGATTGTCAGTATACTGATCCACTTAAATTTTCACACAAAGTTCAATTGTTTCGAGATACGAGATTATTGTTTTAATGGACTTAACTTATTCGCGTGTCCCACCTCAGAATATACTCCCGTATCCAGACTCCTATATTCAGTCTTACAGGTGAATGTACACTAATGATATCTGTAAACGGGTAATGCGAGACCATGAGAGCTCAGGCTAGAACTTCCGTTCAATCAGAGAGATGATGGCTCGTCTTTTTGGTGTGTCCCGTTTGGGGATCTTTTCTTCAACAGCACATGATTAGCATTTTTCAATGTTTCATCATTTTTTATGCTGAGGGTGAGCTTTATGATTAAAGTAGTGCAAAGTATTATACGAGGACTAGGCTATTGCTCCCGCAAAATCAGAAGTCCCGGTGTAATACCCCAGATATCATCACGCACAAAGACCTAGTATGTCAGAAATAGAAAGCCCTTCAAACAAGATTTCAGGGATTACCTATATATCCAAGAGATGTTCCCCACGAAATAAGTAAGTATTTGATATTTAGGTTTATATCTCGACAACAATCTACTAAGCGTGTAAAAACCTACTGGCATATCATCAGTGAGACCGTTTATCACATTTTAACTTTCCAATTCTTTAGCGTACTGTGATTGTCTACTGATGTACTATCATTTCCTCTTTTTCACAACAAAACTCATTTTTGATTTTTCGATGTTTTTGGTTTTTAGATTTTATTATGTTTTTGGATTTTTCAAATTTTCAAAATTTCAAAATTTTTTACTCCCCCTAAAATCAAAAATATGTTTCATTTTTTTGATTTTCCGGGAAAATTTGAAACGAAAAAGCAATAAACTGTACAAATAAAATGACAAACTGATGTAAATTGCTTCAATTCGCCATCCCTTTGGCTTAAACAATCAGAACTCCCCCTGACAACAAACTATTTTCCCATTATGATTTCAAAACACTTAAGTTTGTTTTAATCAAATGGTTTTTCCGAAAAATTAGTTTGTTTGACATTTCACAAACATGGGGTTTCATCACATTGTTCTTTCAACCACTTGTAAGTTCACTTGTAGTTTTTTCACACAAACATTTTTCAAGAATAATGCCGATTCATGCTCCACGATTACCAACTTGGGAGCTCCGGCAAGTCCGGATTTTATTTTTTAAAGAATCTCACCCATGCCTGATCAATCATGGGTGAACCATCAGCATTTGGTTTAACAACTTTTGATTCATAAAATTCTTTCACTCCTTTTACCTTCCCATCTGCCATCTTACCAAAAATATGTAGCAGTTTGCCATTAAATGCTTTTTCAGCATCAATTTTTTTCTTATCAGAGAAGAATTGATCTGAAATCTCAATCTTACCAATTTTTGATTTCAAGTTTCCGTTTGACAATGGTGGAAAATTTTCATCATCCATTGTTGGAACGGAATTCTCATCATTTAGCACAACATGTGGCTCCTCTGACTTTGAGAAATCAGATTCATTGCCAGAAACAACCTCTGATTTCTTAGCAATCCATTTTTGTTTGTTTAAATTGGCTCTTCTTTTGTAAAAATGTTTCGAACTTTCACCAACTTCGAAAGTCGAATTTTTGAACTCAGTAAATTTTTCTGTTGGTTGTTCGTTTTTATCAACACATTCCTCTTTCAATTTAGAGTTAGAAGAAACTCCCTGTTTTGTGTTGGTGGACTTTGGGCAATTCCAAGCAATATGTCCAACCTCTTGACATTTGAAACAGGTTCTTCTGTCAACTCTCAGTTCAGATTCCTTCAACATATTCTTTTGCTTTTCGGCGAGAAACTCCTTGTTTGACTGTTTCCAGAAAGGTTTCTCCTTCTCCTCTTCAGAACTTGCTCCTGAAACAAATATAGTTTTTGGTTTATAAATTTTCTCATTTTTATGATTTTCGGATGGAATAAAACCTAATCCTTTCTTTTTGAAATTACTGTTTTGGTTTGGTTTCTTTCGATAACCCGAACCAGAACTGTAACTTTTTTTCTTGTTCAATCTTTGTTGAACTCTTGAAGTGTACTTTTTAGGTTTTTCAGTAAGATTTACATCTTTTATTTCAGAAATATTAATTTCTGTTAATTTGAAAACCTTGTTAATCATTTCACTTTTAAGACCTCTTATTGGAAATTCTTCATCAGAATATAATTTGTCGGAATCATTCAAAGTATATGCTACTTTGAATGTTTCATCATTCAAATTATTTTGTGACATCAGAAAATCTTTATTGTAAACCCTTTTAACTGGTGAACTCGAGCTTTTGTCTGATGAACTCGAATTTTCAGATTTAGACTCTGACTTTGATTCTTCATCTTTATCCAACACCTGATCGACCACTTTCTTTATTAACTCGGACTCATGATCAGTGTCAGACGTTGTGAAGGTGACATCAATATCATCTGGTAATCCATCGATAGACTCGGATTTCAGATTCAGATTGAGTGCTTCAGCCACCTTTTCAAAGTCTCAGGGGGTATAGCCATCCCACATTGGATTTGGTACTCTGTTATAAGTCAAACCAGTTTTCTTACCAGAATTTTCTTCATCTTCTGCAAACTTATGAGCTGCCACGGTAGGATAGATGCGATCAATAACATAATCTGAACTTTGATAACTTTGAAGTAAATTGTTCACTCTTTCTGTTTCGATCGTCATTGCTGCTAATTCTTGTTTCAGTCCTGCATTAATCTCAATGTATTTGTTGATTGCAGTTTGCTTTTGAAGAACTGTTGCTTTCAGAAGATTCTTCATCTGAATATCCTCATCACAAGCTCCTTTGTACAAATTTACTTTGCTGCTTAGGAGATCATATGATTCCTTTATGCTTCTCACATTATGCAATAAATTCTCTTTGAGCTTCTCCAATTCAACAAGCTTTGTATCCTTTTCAGCACAATCGTTGCAAGGTTTTAAACACTTAGTACAAGGTTTTTCAACCTCTACAATCTTTTCCACTTCAACAATTTTTTCAACTTCAACTATTTTCTCCACCACCTTTTCAATCACAATCGGTTCTTTATCAAATTCTATCTTCACTTCATTCTCTTCAACCTCGACCTTCTCTGTTGGTTTTTCTACAACTTTTTCCTTTTCTTCAGCAATCCTTCTTGCTTCCATTTCTCTCTTCAGTCTAGCAGCCCTTTTTTCTTTCAATATCTCGATTTTATCTGCAAAAAAACAAATTAAAACTATAAGAATCCAATTGTTTTCTAGCTTTATTAATATACTCTTCCTCATCATCAGTATTTGCATCACTTCCTAATGACTTAAAAATCGGTTGTCTTCTCAGACTGTTCTTAGATTTGACTGATTCTTCTTCCGAGGTTGAATCTTCCAAGAGTCGAGCAACAAATGCTTTAGAAACTGAAGGTCTAGAAGGATCATAATCATCCCAATTGAAATCTTTCGGAATCCTTTCATCTTCTTGGTCTAACAAACCATAACAAGCTTTACCCTTTGATTCTTCAATAATACGTGAGTGTGAAGATTGTTGTTGATATGGTTGTTGAGCAACCTGATGATAAATTGCTTTTCTATGATAATTGTTGTTTCCGAAAGGATCTTGTCTTCCGGTTGCTTCTCTGTTTGTACACTCTCGTTTAAAATGCCCTTTTTCTCGGCAACGAAAACAAGTAACCTTCGATTTGTCAAAACATAGCTGAGATGTTGCAGCTTCACGAAGATCATCTCTTCCTGTGATCTGTTTGAACTTTTATGCTCTTCTCAAAACGCTAGCTAAACACCACTTGATGTCCAACAACTCAAGTTCCTCAGAATCAATCTGGTCATAATCCTCTTTAGTGAGCATCGGATTTCCGATTCGTCCAGCAACTAAGCTTTCATACAATTCTAACACAGTGACAAGAGATGCCATGTGTTGCTTCGCAATATCTGGAGAGAAATTTTGACCATTTTGAATATTTAATGTAACATTGCATTGCAAAACTTGACCATTAAAGTTTGTTGAACTTTGTTGTTGAGAACTTGGTGTTGAGAAATTTGGTTCAAAACTTGTATAAGATGAAGAATATCCACTGCTCTGATTTGTATTGTTTGCATTTGTTCCGGAAATACCATCAGCACTGAACGCAGTCTGAATCTTTGGACTCGGAGTGGTTTCAACTTTGCTTCCTCTATAGTATAGACTAACATCTTGTTGAGCACTTGGACTTCTCATCGTAGTAGTTTTTCGAATCGCTAGCTCATGTTCTTCCAACTTCTGGATAAACATACTCAAATTCATATCTTCAAATTGTCGGTTATGCTTTAAAATCAACAGATATGTTCCCCATTCATTCTGTGGTAACACATCGGCTAGCTTATCAACCCATTCATCATCTTCTTTCTTGATGTCCAATCTTTTCATTTCCATGAAAAGATAACAATATCTCTCAATAATCGTTCTTGTTGTTTCACCTTCAAAAGCTGTAAACATATCAAACGATTTTTTTAGTAATGCACGTTTATTTTTTATCATATCAGCACTACCCTTAAACTTTTTAATCAACGCTTTCCAGATTGATCTAGCAGTTCCCTTATGTTGAAGAAAAACGAAAATATCTTCTTTTACCGCTTGTTGGAGAATGCTAATCATCATCTTTTCACTGGTGTATCTTAATTTTTCATCCGGTGTAAATTGACTTAATGGTTTTTCATTTCCAAGATCATCTTTCGGTAAAATATAATCTTTCTCTAACGAAACCCATGCATCAAACTTATTTGCTTGCACCCAGTTTTCAAAACGATCTTGCCATCCTTTAAAGTCCTTAATGTACATAAGCTTTGGAGGCTTTTGGAAAGTTCCCGTTTCATTCTCAATACCAACAGTTTCAGCAACTGTAACTGGAGCGACCGGGGCAGTAGCAAAGGCGTTGTAAAATTCGTTTTCCATGTTTTGATGTCGAAAGTTCACAACAACACAATGTTCAAGCGAGCTGAGTTTTCAAACAATCTGGGATCAATTTTCACACGTTCTGATGATGTTTCACATGACCTGAATCACCTCGTGCGAACTGGAAGGTTTTTCAAACGATTTGGACCTCACCCCGTACGAACTGACTCAAATCTCAAACGATCTGGAACAATCCCACACGACCTGACAACTTCGTGCGAACTGAAAGCAACAAACTCAAACGATTTGATCAATCCGTGCGACCTGATGATCAACTCGTGCAAAATGGAACTATTTTCACCCAATCTGAGATGATTTCAAACGATCTGAACACTTCATATGACTTGGATGATCAATTCGTGCGATCTGATCAAACTTCGAACGATCTGATATGTTTTTTCACGCGGTTTGGTCAATTTTATCCAGTTTTAGGTTGATTTTAGGTCTGATTTGTTCAAGGATTGATTAAAACTCAGTTTTACGTGTTATATGTGAAATTCAGATCATTTTAGCCGTGAAAACGTTCTGGTTTTGAAGAAAATGTGTAGAAGAATGAGTAGAAATCAGATTTAATGGTGAAAACAAGCTGAAATGGTAAGAACTCTTCCTCCTGAGCTCTGATACCACTTGTGGGATCGGTGAATCGATCAAACGAGACGTTCGGAAGAGTTCTCGATCAATACGAAAGGCGGAAACAGACGTATCGATGTTATATCAACTGGATTTGCACATAGAATCACTTTAACTGTCGTTTAGATTGATTTCACAACATTTTACAGGCTTGGCGACACTTCGGTAGAGCTTCGTTACCGGAATCAGATGTTCCAAATGAAGAACCAAGACCTCCTATATATAGGGATGCCCAGGTCGCACGAACCAACACATGCCAGTTTGCACGAACTGGCCAGTTCGCACGAACTGGTCACTTCGTGTGAACCTGCTGGTTCAGACCTGTTTCCCGATTCTTTCGAACTACGTGTCTTGGTTTATCTATTCTATTACATGACTCGATACAAGACGAAGTCAACAGACATATGCACTAACACACACTGTGTCAGCAACTCTGCAGAAAGTAGTCAGATAATGGAATTAGGGCCTGGGAGTAGGTCCAACGTCTACAATACATTAAAACCGAAGTATGGATACAAGGGTTAACATATAGACTTTTCGGAAGCTAAAATATGCACTAAAAAGCACCCGAAACACACTTTAAATGCTGGATTTTATATATTTCAGCAATAATTCAGCTCTAATCAGCATTTTAACACTAAAATATCATGCAGAATTTATGTTTTATTGTCCAAATTAACTTACAAAGTGTCAGGAATTGAAAGTGTCACAAAAGGGTACATAAAGGACACTAAACGGCGTAATTTAGCACTTTAACGAACCGGTATCTAACCGAACAACCGGACACTACCCGAAACATCAAATTTATACTAGAAGCATTGTTTTACTATTTCTGAGCTAGTTATGATCCCCAAACACCATAATGCCTCTTATAACATATTAACACATTAAATCCCTAATCAAGACACTTGAAACTTAACTTGTTTATGTAATTAGTGATTGAAACTTACACTTTACCCCCCCCCCCCCTTTTGTTGTGGACGGTCACAAGGGTGGCCCCCACCCTTGATCCAACTTGATCTTATTTGATTTCCCAAGATCTTACTTGATTTCCTTAATCTTGTGAAGATTTGTTAAAGATCTTGTAGTGTACTTAATGAACACATTAACCATTGGATAAACACTTAAACTTGCATATAAGATAAACATGAAGGATCATTATCATCACCCACATTTCTCACACAACTCTCTCTCCCTCTCTTCTTCCTCACGGCCGTAGCCAACCACCCACACCACCATCATCACTCAATCTTGTTCAATCATTCCATATACTCACAAAGGTGCAAGAAGGTGTTTAAGGAAGTTTGGAGCTTGTGGATCTTGAAGGACCTTTCTCATTTGCTATTATCCAACACATTTGTCACCTCCATCATCTTGTGTTCATCCCTAGCCATAGAGCTAGTAGTAAGGCCCTTATAATCCCTTGTTACTTCATATTTGGTTGGTTAAAAGATGATGAACATTGTTAATCTTGAAGAACACTAAAGAACATAATCATGAAACATTAACATAAGCTTAATAACATAAGAATACATGTTGAATAGTGTTGATTTGCTTCTTAATGATTGATGATTTGTGTTTGTGATGTTAGACATCATATGAAACCTACTAGATTGTGATTAAACACATGATCTAGTAAGTTAAGGTGATGATCTTGTGAAAGACCAAGATGATCATACTCCATGTTTCTCATGAACTTGAAAATGAAAATGATTTTGTGAATGATGAAATATGTAATATGTTACTAGTCATAAACTTGGATGATTTCAAAAATAGTTTTCCAAAGAAACCAAGTTAAATAACAAGATTTACAAAGTCATGGTTTCTAAGTAAACTAATCATATTTTTAGTGTTTAAACAAGACTAAAAACATGTTTGTAACAAGAAAAATACCAAAGAATTATTTTTGGAAAAATCATCTTACAAGTTGTAAATGACTAAATCTTTTAATAATGTGATTTACAAACAAATAACCATGTTTTTAAGGATAACTAAACCTACTAAGCACACTACCAAGTTACTACAAGTTTTTATGAAAGTTCAAGTTCATGTTGTTAGGTAAAATTACATAAATTTTGGCACTTGGTGAGTGTTGATTTCATCATTGATTGTTGTTGCAAATTTTTTTGGTGATTGAAAAGAAAATAAACACATGTTTTGAAAACATGGGAAACCTCCATTTTTAGGGGAAACCATGTCAAAATTTTTATAAAATTTTGACACTTAGAAAAATATAAGTTTGGTGAAACTTATGCCCTAAAAATTCACCTAAAAATATTTACCAAGGTTTCCCTAATTTTTGTGTAAATTTCAAGTTAAGATATGATGATTTCTTCAAGATAAAAAGTGATATTAAGTATGTATATTTTTGAGGAAAATATATATATTTATTGGTCACCAAATTTTGTGCTAAGTGTATGTAAGATGTATTGTATGTAATAGTGTATTAGGACTTGAAAATACACTAAATACTCCTAAGGAGTAAAAATAAAAAAATACACATACAACATGCATAGACAAATACAAGAAAATATATTTATTAAATATATTTCTTAATAGATTATGTAACTTGGACAAGTTATGAACTTAAAATGTATTTTTGGACGAAAATATATAACTCGGGTGAAAAATACAAGATACTTATATTTATTTTTGGGAAAATAATATAAGTAAGATACATAGTTAAAAATATAAATTATTTTTAACAATGAAGAACGCATACATAAAAGATGGTGACTTGTACTTGTGCGATACAAGTCCAGTGACTAACGTTAATAAAACACGTATAGGTCACGACGCTATAAAACCAACCGGTGAAGTTTACGGCGCCGGATACGCAAAGTTGTGAGTTCATGTCCCCACTTTTAAACTTTTACTTGTTTTCTAAACTTGGGGAAAATACATATGTTATGGCATGTTGAATACAAAAATTAAGGAATGATACTTTAGATCATGTCACGAATAGGGTGCATAAGCACCATTAATCAGTTACATACCAAGACCGCGGATCAAAAGGTTAGATCTAATGGGTTTCAGGCAGCCACACTCTTGGTCATTCTAGTACCAAGCAGTGCTTTTGTGTCTCTAGTCGTGAATCGACAGTCGTGGATTCGACAGCTAAAAATGCCTATGGTTTGGATGCTTCTTATGTCGTGTCACATGTTAATGGCCTTGCAAACCATTAGCGATCTCGATTTCCTTATATTTATAGAAATACTTGTTTCATACAAATTACATACCATGTTTTTATTCAAGTATACAAACGTTCAATACAAAAACTGCATGAATTCACACCAACATTATGTTGACGATTTTCCAAAAACCCACATGTATTTCAGGTAACTAAAGTGGATGTACGCGCGGTCATACTCTTGCTCTTGGATGTTGTTTATGTTTTTAGCTATCTTGTGTCAAGACTCCGATGCCTGTTTTTGTGGGAATTGGTTATTATATTTCATCCTATGTGGGATATAAGAACCAAGTTCTCGATGTTCGTCTTTTAAATAAAGTTGTAAACTCTTCAGACAATATGCTGTCTTGTGATGTAAACACTTAAGCTACGTTATGTTTTAATTATGAAATGATGATGGCATTTGGAGTTATTTTACGAGCATGTAGTATGTTTACCTTTCGTATGCAATGAGAACCTTTCAAGATCACACCTCGTGCTTCCGCCTTAGATAGGGGTGTGACAGTCCCCCCGGGACACATGCTTGTGAAAGAGTAGTGAACTCACCTTAGTTTTGCTCGGTTTGTAATAACCTGCTTCTAGCGTAAAAGTAAGTATTAGGTGCGTTACACGCGACCTAATGTAAGTAAATGTAAGTACGTATGTGTGTAGGGCTTTGCAATACCCTCTTGTCCAAAATTTCGGTGTTTAAGTTATCATACAATAGCACATAGCATTTACAATGAGTTTATCTTAGTTGGTGACCTTTAGATAAATTCCAAATACATTACACTTTCAAAATACATGTTAGTTTGGTGCTCAGGTATTACATTCAGAAACATGGCATTGAATATTTGTACTTTATACATACAATAATTCACCCCTCAAAATTATAAGTCACATGCTTGTATTCGGATATATGTATGTGTGTTTACACTATTATAAATTTATAAAGCATATTTAAATTCTCCACTTAAATGAACACATAATTTTAAAACCATGACTTTATGTTGTGAGTGCTTTCGGTTAATCTTGATTTCTAAACTTCAAAGCCATAATCACCTTTATCAAGTCTACGTCCCGACTCCATTTTAAATCCCAAACCCGGACGCCACTTCCCTCGCAACCCTGCCCATAATAACTCAGACCAGCTTGATCCAATAACTCGAAAAAGAAAATGTAAAGTATTCATCTATGTTCGGAAGTCCTTAAATGCTTATTTATTTTCGGACCATTTTAGAATTTTGAATCCCCTACTTCTTGAAATCCTGATCATTACTTTCAAACTCGGACACTAAACTCTGATTGTTTAAAACCCTCGCAAGTTCGGACCCCTTCCTCATATGCTAAGTTCGGATTCCTAAAGAGGTAAACTGTTAAGTTCTGACTCCCTTGTACACACATAAGTTCAGACATTTAGTCCACCACTAAAATCAGACCTTAGGTAAAGTATGAAAAGGGAAACCCCTGATGTAAAACTAACCAAACTCGGATGATGTGCTTAAAATAAAACATATAATTTATATCAAATATGACGTAAAATCAACCCCTTTTTCAATACTAATGTTGGGAAAAGCTCGTTTCTTTGTTCCTTTTTAATAACAGGGTTAAAAGAGCTTAAATGAACAAAAGAAGCAAAATAAACAGCAAAAACCAACATAAAATGCAATGAAGAAGGATTGACGCAACTCGCCGAGCCCCCGTCCACATCCAAACTAGAGAAATAACAAAATCAGAAGCTCTGGCACGGGGCCGTGCTCACCTAGCACGGGCCGTGCCTTGACACTCGGCTATTCTGAGCTGGCACTGTACTGATGTGACACATGTTATGAGTATATTTAGGCACTGAATTATTAAATAGGACATTAAATTGAGGTATTTGAAATTTGAGAAAACACAAACTTTGCTAAAAATTATGTTGGCAATAATAAGTTAAGCGCTTATCGCGTAACGAACGAAATGCGAAATGAACATCGGTGACTGTCTGGATGACGTTAAAATCCGAAAAATATTCCGTTATGATTAAAACCCTATTTTTAATCATATTCGTGAAGAAAAACTAGTTAGAACGCTTAAAAATCTTGTTTTGCGAATTTAAGCGTGTACTGCGCAATAAAGTGCGTATACTGCGAAACACGGACGACGCAGCCAGTCTAGGTGAACGAAATATTATTTAGTAATATTTTGGTGAGTTTATTTTTATAGAATACTAAAAATAATTTTAGACGCCTTAAAAAACGCTGATAAAACGCGAAATAAAATACCCGATAATCAGTTAATTACCTGTTATATTGCATGTATATGTGTATAATATGTATGGAAGAGAGAGAGTGAGTGTGGGGTGTAGGTGGCGGCTATTGTGCCCACCCACATATTTTCTTTTTTCCAAGTGTTGAGAGATGAAACATAATCATTAACTTTACAACCAACACTTCACTTTAACATACTTCCAAGATCAACCTTTTCAAAAATCATTTCTTCTTCTCCTTCTTGATACCTTCGGCTGAACACCCCCAAGAACACACACATTTGACTTTTTCAAGCTCATTTCATGGCTATTTCAAGCTAGTTTCGGGTTGATTTCAAGATCCAAAGTTGATTTCAAAGAGGAACAAGCTTATTTTCATCAAGAATCTCATCATCCAAAAACCCACTTTGTTCTTGAAAGGTATAAACTTTGTTTCTTTTAAAAAACATTCTTGACGATGATGATGATGATGAGCATGATTCTCAGTTATTTGGATTTTCACTATTCTTGAAATCAAACCAAACAAATAATTTTTACAAAAAACAAAAATGTGAAGTTATGAGTAGGTGATGATGGCCGAAAGTTTTTGAGTGTGTGTAAGTGTGTGCATTTTGAATTTTATTTGATAAAATACTTGAAAGATGGTTTCTTGAATAAACAAGGTTATATGTAAATGTGTTAGATGTTTAAAGAAATGAATGAAACTTGATGTTTGATTTGAAATAATGTGAGTATGATAGTGTACATATGGCCGAAAATTTCATGACTTGATTGTGAGTTTACAAGTTGATGCATGTTCTTGAATGTTAAAGTTATATGCATGTGTGATGATTTATGTATGATGGATAAATGATTGAACAAGATAGTGTTATAAATGTTGTCATATGTTACAATAAATGAAAGAATAAGGTTTTGATAATCTTGGATATGATTGTGACATAAATGTGCTTAAAATACTTGTACATAGACTTGTAGGATGGTTTAATGATCATCATAAAAAGGGATTTGTTGTGATATGTTAAACATCAACTTAAAACAATAAATAAACATGTAAAATAAAGTTATTTGATGTATTTTAAGGTTATAAAAATTATGTCAAACTTGGTAGCTTTGCATGTTGTACTTTATGTGACACCCGACTATTTAGGCTCTACCGTACAAATGTAACACGTGTCGTGAACGAATAAAAGGCTATATTTAACTGATATTAATGTTTATGTGTTATGTTTGGTGTGTTTAATAAATCCAAACTTTGATAAAAATTATGTTGGCAATAATAAGATAAACACTTATCGCGTAACGAACAAAATATGAAACGAACGTCGGTGACCACCCGATCAATGTTAAGATCCTAAAAATAATTCGTTATGATTAGAATGGTAATTTTAATCATGTTCGGAAGGAAAAATAAATTAAAACGCTAAGAAACTCTATTTTTAGAGTTTAAGCGCGTACCGCGCGACACCGCGCGTATCTGACAAAATACTGTCAACGCAGCCAGTCAAGGCAACTGATAATTATTTCAGTAATTTTTTGGCGAGTTTATTTTTTATAGAATGATAAAAATAATTTAAAACATCATAAAAGGGGATTAAAACGCTAGATAAAATACCCGGTATTCAGTAAAATACCAGTGTTTAACTAATATATATATATATATAATATGCATGTATATATGAGTGATATGTGAGAGGTGGGTGCAAGGTGGCGGCCAAGGAGAGCCATCTCTCTCCTCTCCCCTCCATGTTGTCACACCCTGACTTTTGCGGAAGCGTGATTATGGTGTGACTTTCTTAATACAATTGCATTCAATCATAACAATAACTATATGATAAAAACCATAGATTTGTCATCCATTAAATAAGTTAAAAACATAACAACATTGTTTTAAAACGTAGACTTCAGATACAAGTTTTACAAACCATACAAATTGTTTATGAGTTCACTAAGGACTCGTCAAAAGATACTAAATATAACTAAGGTTTGGGAGACGTGTCTCGTCCAGGAATAAGACACACTGACCAACCCAAAGACCATGGATGGCATCTTTATTCCTATCGCAACATAAAAACTTCCAACGCCCGCCAGATCCACTTACTAATTCCCTGAAATACATGTAGTTTGAAAACATCAACAAAAGTTGAGCGAGTTCATGTGTTCGTTTGTGTGTATGTATAAACCTTTGAAATCGTTGTAAGTATGTATGTAAGTTTATAATTCCCGGTATGAAAGCAACAAGGAAACATATCAATTAATGTGTAGCTAATACATTAATATACGTGACATGGTGCAGGAAGACTCAAACCTAGCAGACTTTGTACCGGGCTTCCGGCTGTAAGACATAGTGTCACACCCCGACCACATAAAACAACAAACCGTGGCGGAAACGTCGGGGAATGTTGTAACAGAATCATTGTTTCATAACACATGGAAATTGAAATTTTGTTTTATTGATTAAAACTAGTTACAATGTCTTAACAAACCAAGAAACATAACATTATTAACTAGTCTTGCGTCTTTTAATGTCACTAAGGCCCAAGTCTGCCTAAGTGTATCTTGATCAATCCTATGCATCATTTCCTGAAACACATGTGAAAATAGGTACGTCAGCATAAAAATGCCTGTGAGATACATAGGTTTTATTGATTTAGGATTCATGACTTATAAGTTTAGAAAAAGTTGTTTAACAAAAGTAGTCATGAACCTTGTAAAATGTTTTTGTTTTATAAATCATATAAAAAATCGATAAGGAAAACAAATGATATAAAAGAAATATGTATGGTTAAATAAATAACCAAGTAAAATGAATTTGTATAAAATGTGTTGTTTGTAAAACAATGTTTTGTGAAGATATGTTAATTTGTGTAGAATGTAATATGTCAAAATTGAAATGGTTTAAATAACGCTACGATATGTAATATCATACAAGCACTTATATATAGGAAGTACCAGCGGCGTATCCACCATGGTTGTATCATATTACACACGCCTCGTTACTTAAATCACTTACCAAACAAACCACCAATGTAAAAATGTACATGTATAACTAAATGTAATGTTTAAACAAATGTTGAAATGTTATTGTGTAAACAAATGTAATGTAGAGTGAATAAACAACCTTTATTGATTAAAAGCATTTACTCGACCCTATAAGAAAGAAATGTACAAAACAACGCATTTGATAAATTATAATCAAAAGTTATGCTTTGTAAAATAATGCATGCTTTACTGATCCTAACACTTATGCGGTAATGTTAAACGTCTACATCCAAGCCTTGCAACTGTAGAATAAACCCTAGAACAAAGTCAAAGGTCTACCTAGAAATGTATTCGGATTCAGTCATTCCTTCCACCCAAACAAACCTAGGATTTCAGGAATGGGAGTTGTCAAGTCCTATGGTACCACTACCTACTACCGAGCGGCATGATCGGTGTTAATGAATGTATTAGTCTCGTTAAACAAACCAAATGATATACCAAATGTAAGCAAGTTTTATGAAAACAATGTACTAAGTATGCTAAGTTAACATACAAAGCAGAAAAGTCATGTAAATCAATGTGCTAGCATGCTCAGTCAACATACATAGCAGAAATGTAATGTAAAACAATGTACTAAGTATGCTAAGTTAACATACAAAGCAGAAAAGTCATGTAAATCAATGTGCTAGCATGCTCAGTCAACATACATAGCAGAAATGTAATGTAAAACAATGTACTAAGTATGCTAAGTTAACATACAAAGCAGAAAAGTCATGTAAATCAATGTGCTAGCATGCTCAGTCAACATACATAGCAAAACATGCAAGAAATCATGTACTATAAGTGTACTAATGAACATAGTAAGCATATGATATGAAAACATGGAAAGCACGAAAGTAACAAGTAGGCACATGTGTTTCACCCCAAAACGTTTGAAAAACAGTAAAAGAGGGGTCTATGTACTCACTTGAGGGTGCTTAGAAGTCTTGAACAACAACCAAGCAAAGCTAGAGGGATCACGGAATCAAATGACACCTAATATAGGTAACTACATAAATAACCGGACCTAAATCGGAAGATAAGATAGAATGAGGTTTCATAAACCAAATGAGTGTAGCCTACATACTAAAATGAAACCTATCCTAAGTGCTTATGACCCATTACGACCCGTTTAGGTAGCTTACGCTACTTTAACGCGTCGTTCACGTAAAACGCGTTTGGGCCACCTAACTAGTCCTATGATAAGTAAAATATGCCTTAACATGTCTAATATTGTTGCCAAATCAGTTTAGATGTCAAAAGTTATGTTACATATGCTTAAAATGAATTTTGGCGTAAAAAGGGTATTTTGGTAATTTACCTAAGGCATATAAACTACCTATCATACAACTACTTAAACGAAGTGACCATAAGGTATAACCTCGGAAGGTTATTCCCTATGCAACTATGGTCACCTAATGTGCTTGGTCGGATCCTAATGATCGACCAAACGGGTCGGGTTCGAAAGTGTAAGCGGTTGTTTGGACCGCTTACCTTACGACCCTACATATGCACTAAACCTAAAGTGACGAGCTAAACATGTTAAAACATGTTTAACAAAGTTAGAAAACAGGTTTGGTATCAAAACAAACAGTTTTGATACCTAAAAGTAGTTTGGTTACAAAATACGCAAGAATACGCATTTTGGCCGAAACTACGACTCGTCACTAAGCCTAGATAACGTGGTAATCAGTAGGTATAGTCACAAGAGACTAAAACCATCGTGATTACGCTCACGTTATGAAGTTCAAATGAACTTCATGTTGACCATAAACTGGTCAATGCAGAAAGTCAAACATAGTTTGAGTTTCACGCTAAAGACGCATAAAGAACGAAAGAGGACTTACAACGGGTCCAAGAATGGAAGCTTTGATCCGAATATTCTCAGGTATGAAGTGATAACACATCAACTTAGAGAACAAATTCATATCAAAGGTGTGAGTTTGAGAGTGAAGTGGGTGGGGGTATTTATAGATTTCATAGAACCGTTAAGATCGTTTCTTGAAACCCGAGCTTTGATCTAGGCCGTACACTTGCACCCATTGTTTTCTAAAACCATGGGAGCCCCTAATATGAGTCCATAGTATCATAAAAACCATTAAATACCAGCCCATATTTTGCAAAACCATTGGCTAAAACCATCAAAATTTCAAAATTGGACTAGGTTCATTGAATCTGGTCAGAAATTTCAAAAATGGTCCCTGCACTTGTAAAACTTGATTTTTGGCACTTTTAAGCCCCGTTAACCCCATTTCAAGGCTATACAATAAAGTTAAAGTATAGGGAACTTAAAATATGCTCAAAAACATCTCGGATGTCGGTTCGTTTGGTCGTACGGTTGCGTTGTTCGGTTAATTACGACGAAAATCGTAATGAACGCAAAAACGATCCAAATTACGTGACGAATGGAATTTTATCATGCCAATCAGTAAAATAAAATATTTTAATGATTTCATAAAATTTTGGATGTCCGGATATATTCAGGACGTAAGATATGTGCGAAAATGCAAACTTATGCACTTTTGACGCTTTTAGTCTCTATTAATCAAATAAGTTTATTTTAGCATACCCCTCAAAGCCTCTTTCTAAGCTATGTAAAGGATATTTAGAGTATTTTTAACTTATGATCAAGTTCTGGAATGTTTGTTACAGTACGAATCGGCATACTTTCGCAGTTTGTCGAAATTAGTCCCTGTAAGCGAATAAACTTGATTTCGACACACCAAATCATCCAAAACTTATTTCTAAGTTATGTAAAGGTTATTTAAGTTATGTTAAGCCTATGTCACTGTTCCAGAGTGTTTGTTGCATTAAACTGATTATATTTACGCATCAGATCGCATATAATCTTCCAGAAAGCGATTTAAAGCTCGAAATCGAACAAGAATTGATATGTGCAAATGATACACATATTTATACAAATCCCAAGTATGAAATACAATATTTCATTGATTTGGTACTTGTTTGATGGCCGTGGAGGCACAGGTGTCACAGTCTCCCCTACTTCAGGAAATTTCGTCCCGAAATTTATTTAGAGGAAACTTGTGACATCTTGAAACATGAAGTTGAAAAGATAAAACAACACTGGTTAAGGTTCTGAACTTCTAGTAACTTTAATAACATCATGCTTGCAATGTAAGAGGGACACTTATATACAAGTATATAAAGCGTTATTGGTGCGTCCACCGTACCTTCATTACATTGTTCACGTTTCGTTATTGTTGCCACCATAGGTTCTTACACATGATAAATCTTACTGGGGTTTCTATGCACTGAATTTCATAATTATGTACGCGTCCATAATTATGTAATTCCTTGCATAGTCCGCATAGTGCATTTTATAATGTGTAGGGGAAAAACCAAATGATCAAACCTGTGATGAGCGTGACTAGACCACCATAGGGTCCTTTTACTTAAATCAATAAATGATTTAAATAGACTACCAAGGAGTCTGTTCAGCCATATCACCACATGTCATTCTTAACCAGATTCTGAATCAATCTTTGAATTTAGACCACTCAAGGGGTCTCTTTGAATTTTGGAATGGTACTATATAATCCAAGGGTCTTAACTATTACATAGAAGCCCATTAAGGATTTAAGGTAGTACCTTTTGAATATCCTACTATGAATCCCTCATATGAAGATATGGGAGATTCTACGAGGATTTGGATAACGAATTATCCAGAGTACACAAAAACACAAAATGCATAAAAGAAAACACAAAATGCATAAACACATAATCACATAACCACAAAATTGTTTATCTTGATCTTTAATTTGTTATCATTTTGTTAATTTGTTTTGTTAATTGTGCACACGTATTTAAAGCACACCAGGTATCCAATTCGTGGATTTTGATTGGCACTTTAAATATTTCCAAGAATCTAACTATAAAGATAGGAAGATTTTAAAAAGAAAATTCGATTTCGATTATAAGGAATTGAAATGTTCGAATTAAGGCATACAAGGAATCCAATGAAGGACTCTGATTTTGAACGATAATCATCTTCAAGGATCTAATTGTGAAGGTAAGAAGATCCCAAATGGATTTTGGGATTTGAAAAGCGGGAGGCGTTTCAAAACCTTGCACTAGACGTGCTTAAGTCAAAACACGAGGTAAAATGCTCATGAAGTTGAGGCGCTAGATATGCCAAGGCGACATATGAAGCAGAGTTTGAAGGTTAAGTCAATGTATGGGGAAAATGTTTTTCAAAACTATGCATGGGGTTCTTTTTGAAACACGTTTAATGTTTTTTGAAACCTTACATAATACTTTTGAAATCATAAAATAGGTGTACTAGATAAGTATATTTATAAAATGTTTTAAAGTCATGCGAGATGAATTTTGAAATTATGTATAAGGTTTTTGAAAACATGAATGATGTTTTTAAAATCATGCACTTGATATATTAAGTAAATATACTATATTAAAAATGTTTTAAAACTATATGGAATGTTTTGAAATCATGAAGGTTGTTTTGAAAACTTAAACTATGTATGTTGTTATGAAAATCAGAATGTAATGATATGGGTATGAGATTGCAAATACCCTCAGTTATCTAACCAAGGATTTAAAGGCACAGATGTGCAAAAAGCATGATTACTCATAGTGTCACTTATTTTTCTGTACTTTGTTTCTTAGAATGAAACGAGTACTTAGAAATTTTCAAGGAAATCATGAGCAAACACAAGAATGGGAGAATCACAAGAGTAGTTTGTAAAGAACATAGTTCCTTGATGTAGGTATTATAGGGAAATGCCATACACACATGTAACTACACTTGTACATCAGAATTGTGAACAATTTATTTATAAACAAATCATATTGTTTCACATTACAAGAAGAACAAAAGAAACAAAAGCATAAGACAGCAACATCTTATAATCAGCCCACTGCTTATCCGTGGGTCAGATTTGCATTGACAACCTTTGATCACTTGTTCCTGAAATAGCTCGTCAGTTGTACCAAGTACCAGACGGTAAACGAGCTTGAGCAGGGTTGACTTGGGGTTGGTTTGGACCACCTTGGATTGGGTTGAATTGACAAGCATTTGCCAGGTGATCGAATCGTCCACATGATGCACACAGACGACACTGTAGGTAAGCTCATTGATGTGCATTACACTTGTTGCACATCAGTGCAGTACCGGCATAAGGTTTCCTGGCAGGAGGTTGAGCAGCAGCAAATTTTGTAGTAGCTTTGTTTTGGATAGCAAAGCGGCATACGTCAACCAAATGTCCCCATCGTCCACAGTGGGTACATTTGAAGCAGGGTATGTGATTTGAATGATGACGGTCGCATCGATTGCACCATGGGGCAGCTCCCAAGTACGGCTTCCTGGCTGGTGGTGTTGCCACTTGGCCAGGTCCCGCTTAATTTGGTACAACTGCTGCGGGTTTCTTTGAAGCCTTACGCTTCTTTGATTTTGGTGAAGGTTTGGCTTCTGCTTCCTTCGGTGACTCTTGAGTGGCTTCCTCTTGGAGATGATACATGGCAGTAGCTAATTCAACAGTCTTCAGGACTACTTCGCCTATTCGCTGGGCAAATTTGGCAGTCTGCTCAGACATTTGAGCGTTGTTGTGATAAAGAGACATTCTAGAAGGAATAGAAGACATAAGGGGAAACAAGTGAAATGTTATCGGATAATTAAAACAAAATGGCAATGCATAGAAATTGCGATCATTTGTTTGTTACCTAAGTCAAACAAATGAGACGGTGACTAATCAAAGTAAACGGGTCATATTAATGTATCACTGAAGACATGCTTGCCTATAAGTGAACACTCACCCCAAGAGTTCACAGGTAAGAGTGACTGGTCCGATACTGCGGATTTGTACAAACACTCTAGCCTTAGACAGAAAACTCAGGGTATAGGCATTCACCCTTCCAGTTTGCATGTGTTCACATTATAAGACCCAAACTTTGACAAGATTTTGAATACTTAGAGGGTTCAAAACCTAGTAATCAATCATCCAATAACAGATGATTAGTTTTCAAAGCGGTTTTGAAATTTATGTTCTTGTTGTGGTCATCGCCTAAGGATAGGTGACGGTATTGTTTTAAGGTCTAAACACAAGGATCTTGTGTTAGGATCCTAGGAAGGTTATAGACTAGGTCAAAGCATTACTAATAACCTAATTCCCTATAACCATGAGCTCTGATACCAACTTTTCTGTTACACCCCGACCATGTAAAACAACAAACCGTGGCGGAAACATCGGGGAGTGTTGTAACAGAATCATTGTTTCATAACACATGGAAATTGAAATTTTTTTATTGATTAAAAGTAGTTACAATGTCTTAACAAACCAAGAAACATAACATAATTAACTAGTCTTGCGTCTTTTAATGTCACTAAGGCCCAAGTCCGCCTAAGTGTATCTTGATCAATCCTATGCATCATTTCCTGAAACACATGTGAAAATAGGTACGTCAGCATAAAAATGCCTGTGAGATACATAGGTTTTATTGATTTAGGATTCATGACTTATAAGTTTAGAAAAAGTTGTTTAACAAAAGTAGTCATGAACCTTGTAAAATGTTTTTGTTTTATAAATCCTATAAAAATCGATAAGGAAAACAAATGATATAAAAGAAATATGTATGGTTAAATAAATAACCAAGTAAAATGAATTTGTATAAAATGTGTTGTTTGTAAAACAATGTTTTGTGAAGATATGTTAATTTGCGTATAATGTAATATGTCAAAATTGAAATGGTTTAAATAACGCTACGATATGTAATATCATACAAGCACTTATATATAGGAAGTACCAGCGGCGTATCCACCATGCTTGTATCATATTACACACGCCTCGTTACTTAAATCACTTACCAAACAAACCACGAATGTAAAAATGTACATGTATAACTAAATGTAATGTTTAAACAAATGTTGAAATGTTATTGTGTAAACAAATGTAATGTAGAGTGAATAAACAGCCTTTATTGATTAAAAGCATTTACTCGACCTTATAAGAAAGAAATGTACAAAACAATGCATTTGATAAATTATAATCAAAAGTTATGCTTTGTAAAATAATGCATGCTTTACTGATACAAACACTTATGCGGTAATGTTAAACGTCTACATCCAAGCCTTGCGACTGTAGAATAAACCCTAGAACAAAGTCAAAGGTCTACCTAGAAATGTATTCGGATTCGGTCATTCCTTCCACCCAAACAAACCTAGGATTTCAGGAATGGGAGTTGTCAAGTCCTATGGTACCACTACATACTACCGAGCGGCATGATCGGTGTTAATGAATGTATTAGTCTCGTTAAACAAACCAAATGATATACCAAATGTAAGCAAGTTTTATGAAAACAATGTACTAAGTATGCTAAGTTAACATACAAAGCAGAAAAGTCATGTAAATCAATGTGCTAGCATGCTCAGTCAACATACATAGCAGAAATGTAATGTAAAACAATGTACTAAGTATGCTAAGTTAACATACAAAGCAGAAAAGTCATGTAAATCAATGTGCTAGCATTCTCAGTCAACATACATAGCAGAAATGTAATGTAAAACAATGTACTAAGTATGCTAAGTTAACATACAAAGCAGAAAAGTCATGTAAATCAATGTGCTAGCATGCTCAGTCAACATACATAGCAAAACATGCAAGAAATCATGTACTATAAGTGTACTAATGAACATAGTAAGCATATGATATGAAAACATGGAAAGCACGAAAGTAACAAGTAGGCACATGTGTTTCACCCCAAAACGTTTGAAAAACAGTAAAAGAGGGGTCTATGTACTCACTTGAGGGTGCTTAGAAGTCTTTAACAACAACCAAGCAAAGCTAGAGGGATCACGAAATCAAACGACACCTAATATAGGTAACTACATAAATAACCGGACCTAAATCGGAAGATAAGATAGAATGAGGTTTCATAAACCAAATGAGTGTGGGAACTCATATGATATGGTTTAACAAAGCCTACATACAAAAATAAAACCTATCCTAAGTGCTTATGACCCATTACGACCCGTTTAGGTAGCTTACGCTACTTTAACGCGTCGTTCGCATAAAACACGTTTGGGCCGCCTAACTAGTCCTATGATAAGTAAAATATGCCTTAACATGTCTAATATTGTTGCCAAATCAGTTTAGATGTCAAAAGTTATGTTACATATGCTTAAAATGAATTTTGGTGTAAAAAGGGTATTTTGGTAATTTACCTAAGGCATATAAACTACCTATCATACAACTACTTAAACGAAGTGACCATAAGGTATAACCTCGGAAGGTTATTCCCTATGCAACTATGGTCACCTAATGTGCTTGGTCGGATCCTAATGATCGACCAAACGGGTCGGGTTCGAAAGTGTAAGCGGTTGTTTGGACCGCTTACCTTACGACCCTACATATGCACTAAACCTAAAGTGACGAGCTAAACATGTTAAAACATGTTTAACAAAGTTAGAAAACAGGTTTGGTATCAAAACAAACAGTTTTGATACCTAAAAGTAGTTTGGTTACAAAATACGCAAGAATACGCATTTTGGCCGAAACTACGACTCGTCACTAAGCCTAGATAACGTGGTAATCAGTAGGTATAGTCACAAGAGACTAAAACCATCGTGATTACGCTCACGTTATGAAGTTCAAACGAACTTCATGTTGACCATAAACTGGTCAATGCAGAAAGTCAAACATAGTTTGACTTTCACGCTAAAGACGCGTAAAGAACGAAAGAGGACTTACAACGGGTCCAAGAATGGAAGCTTTGATCCGAATATTCTCAGGTATGAAGTGATAACACATCAACTTAGAGAACAAATTCAGATCAAAGGTGTGAGTTTGAGAGTGAAGTGGGTGGGGGTATTTATAGATTTCATAGAACCGTTAAGATCGTTTCTTGAAACCCGAGCTTTGATCTAGGCCGTACACTTGCACCCATTGTTTTCTAAAACCATGGGAGCCCCTACTATGAGTCCATAGTATCATAAAAATCATTAAATACCAGCCCATAGTTTGCAAAACCATGGGCTAAAACCATCAAAATTTCAAAATTGGACTAGGTTCATTGAATCTGGTCAGAAATTTCAAAAATGGTCCCTGCACTTGTAAAACTTGATTTTTGGCACTTTTAAGCCCCGTTAACCCCATTTCAAGGCTCTAAAATAAAGTTAAAGTATAGGGAACTTAAAATATGCTCAAAAACATCTCGGATGTCGGTTCGTTTGGTCGTACGGTTGCGTTGTTCGGTTAACTACGACGGAAATCGTAATGAACGCAAAAACGATCCAAATTACGCGACGAATGGAATTTTATCATGCCAATCACTAAAATAAAATATTTTAATGATTACATAAATTTTTCGATGTCCGGATATATTAAGGACGTAAGATATGCGTGAAAATGCAAACTTATGCACTTTTGACGCTTTTAGTCTCTATTAATCAAATAAGTTTATTTTAGCATACCGAACCCCTCAAAGCCTATTTATAAGCTATTTAAAGGATATTTAGGGTATGTTTAACTTATGATCAAGTTCCGGAATGTTTGTTACAGTACGAATCGGCATACTTTCTCATTTTGTCGAAATTAGTCCCTGTAAGCGAATAAACTTGATTTCGACACACCAAAGCATCCAAAACTTATTTCTAAGTTATGTAAAGGTTATTTAAGGTATGTTAAGCCTATTTCACTGTTCCAGAGTGTTTGTTGCATTAAACTGATTATATTTACGCATCAGATCGCGTATAATCTTCCAGAAAGCGATTTAAAGCTCAAAATCGAACAAGAATTGATATGTGCAAATGATACACATATTTATACAAATCCCAAGTATGAAATACAATATTTCATTGATTTGGTACTTATTTGATGGCCGTGGAGGCACATGTGTTACAAGTTTTACAAACCATACAAATTATTTATGAGTTCACTAAGGACTCGTCAAAAGATACTAAATATAACTAAGGTTTGGGAGACGTGTCTCATCCAGGAATAAGACACACTGACCAACCCAAAGACCATGGATGACATCTTTATTCCTATCGCAGCATAAAAACTTCCAACGCCCGCCAGATCCACTTACTAATTCCCTGAAATACATGTAGTTTGAAAACATCAACAAAAGTTGAGCGAGTTCATGTGTTCGTTTATGTGTATGTATAAACCTTTGAAATCATTGTAAGTATGTATGTAAGTTTATAAGTCCCGGTATGAAAGCAACAAGGAAACAGATCAATTAATGTGTAGCTAATACATTAATATACGTGACATGGTGCAGGAAGACTCAAACCTAGCAGACTTTGTACCGGGCTTCCGGCTGTAAGACATAGTCACCACATGGCCCATTCGGCGGACTCATGGATGGGGCTCGCTACACCCAAATAGATCTATCACTCCTGTCCCTCGGTCCCACTACGAGGATTAATGGCCTTAAGTATGCGCCTACCCATTCACATGATCTACTGTACTTTCCTTAGCTAACCATACCAATTGTATTTGTCTGTAAGCATTTTGTAATCATTTGAAACATGTACTTCACCCCCGAAGTTAATAAACAAAATAGTTTAAAGAAAAGGGGGACATGAACTCACAGTTTTGCGTTCTTCGAATCCGCCTGTACTCAAAGTGTCCTCTGGTGTACACGACTACCTACAATGTACTATGGTCTTATTAGACGAGCGGGTCGTGCCTTGACTTAGTATTAATTAGTTCCTTTGAGTTACGTTTCCAAGTGTCTTCATCATTTTTCCAAGCTTTATAATTATTTGTTAAAATAATAAATATTTTAACTTAAATTACATTTATTGAATTTCTGGAATAATTGTTAAAACAGTATTTTCGTAATGATACTTCTCAAGTATTTGTACTCGTATTTCCTTCCCCAAGGATGGTGGTATCTCATACATGTGTACTCGTATTCTTGTATTTGTATAACTTGCCATGTATTGGTGTCGTATTCCGGCGTGCATCATCTTTAATAAGTATCCAATATATATATTTCTAAAATATATATATCAAGAAGTATTTCTTTGAAAAATTATTCCTAACTTTTCTTTTGGCAAAAATATTTGTAGCTTCTCATGAGTCCCAAAAATAATATATTTTCAAGTCTCACTTGAAAGATATACATAAACTCACCTTTATCCAAAAATAATGTATTTCGAGTGTTCTCAAGAAAATATATATCTTTCCCAAAAATTATATATCTTTTAAAATTTCCAAGAAAATATATTTTTACTTCCCAAAAATAATATATTTTCTCCTTGTCAGAAATATGATATACTTTGCAATAATCATAAAAATCATATTTTCATTTCTTTGTGTCCAAAATATTATTTACCAAAATATACTTTGTGAACATATTTTCCGGAATATTTCGTAAGGTACATTCTACCGTTCGGTTTCCCAATTTCATGTGTAACGTGTGTATTTATTCCTTGAGAGTTTTGGTAATATTTTGGTTTGTAATTTCTTGGTGTTTTAATGTGTTATATTATTTCAAGCACCAAAATAATATAACTACTACACATAATGTACAAGTAATCACACATGTGTGTCTTCGATGTATATATATTCTAAATATGTATATCTAGCCACTTTTATTTATAAAAACCAACCTCCAATATTTGTATTTTTGCAGCAAAATTTATGGCAAAGTTTATATGGAAAACTCATGGTTAAAATACACTTGTAAATATTTGTTTGAAAATATTTTTCTAAGTGTTTATATTTGTAGAAAATTTTGCCATAGTTTCCCCTAAAAATGGAGGTTTTCATGCTTTCAAGCTTATTATTTTATTTTGTAAAAATCATCATAATCAATCAACACCTCAATTAACACTTACCAAGTGCCAAAATTATGTAATTTACCTAACAACATGAACTTGAACTTTTATAAAAACTTGTAGTAACTTGGTAGTGTGTTTAGTAGGTGTAGCTACCCTTCAAAATGTATTTACTTCTTTGAAAACTTCATTTTTAAAGAAATTGGGTGTTTACAACTTCCAAACTCATTTTCTAAAAATGCTTCTTTAAGCAATCTTCTTGTTACACAAGTGTTTCTACACTTGTTTAACCATTAAAAATAGTGTTTGTTTAGGTAAGAACCAAGATCCACTAAAACTCATATTTTAAGCTTGGTTCTTTATGAAAAACCATTCATACATCTTAGATTTATATGATCATTAACTCACTTTGATTATCATTTTTCAAGAAAACACTTTAGTCTTTCCAAGTTCATGATTCAAGTGTGGATGATCTTTCATCCTACAACCTTCTTACTTTCTCATCTTGCTAAACTATGTTTCTAATCATGATTTAGCAAGATGCTATGATGATCAACATCATCTTTACAAACAAATCAATGATCAACAAGCAATTATAACATAAACAACTTAGTTTCATCAAGATTACTTCATGTATCAAGCTTATGTTCATGTTTCTTGATTATGTTCTTTAGTGTTCTTCATGATTAACTTTATGTAATGTCTTTTAACCACTTAAAATAAAAGTAAAATGGAAGGATTTGTGTTCTTACCACTAGCTCAAGGCTAGGGATGATCAAGAGGATAAATGAAGTGGATAAAAGCAAACGGTGAAGGCCCTTCAACTTCCGAAAGCTCCAAGCTTCCTAACTTAGCTTCTTACACCTTGTATACACCTTAGAATGGATGAAGATGAGATGAAAATGGTGGTGGTGTGTGGGTGTGATCTTGGCCGAGAATGGAGAAGGGAGGAAGGAAGAAGAAGTGTGTGTTAGTGGGTGTGAGATAATGACTTCAAGTTCCTTCATATAATACTTATAACCATCTTGGTCCTTAACCCCTTGGATAATATGTTTCATTAGTACAAGACAAATCTCTTAGCAAATCTCATAAGATCAAGTAAGATCAAGGAGAATCAAGGGTGGGTCCACCCTTTGTGACCGTCCACACAAAGGGGGAGGGGGTACTAGTTGTGTGGTGATGATAAGTTAAGTTAAATGGTTAGATTCTAAGTATAATGGTTAGGTGTTATGTGTATTATGTGTTATATAGTGTGTTAGGGTGTTCGGGGATCATAACTAGCTTGGAAACATTAAAACAATGCTTCTAGTATAATTTTGATGTTTCGGGTAGTGTCCGGTTGTTACCGGTTCGTTAATGTGTCAAACTATTCCGTTTAGTATTCTTTATGTTACTTTTTGTGACACTTTTAATTCCCAACACTTAGGAAAGCATTCAGGACCATTTAATCATGTTTCTGCATAATATTAGTGTGTTTAAATGCTGAAAAATGCTGAATTTTGTAGAATTCTGCACTTTGGGTGAGTTTTAGGCACTTACCGGCACTTAAACTATCACCTAGAAAAGCAGTTTTGTGGTCCTTACTTCCCTACACTCTATACTAGTGTAGTACTTAGTTTCTGGCTCATACTGTGTCTCAAAACAACGTCTGTCTATGTGCTGAACTTAGTCAGCATTTTCCCGGTTTGTCTGTTAACTGTGTCTTGTGCATCATTTTATGTCAATATGTTTGCATATAATAATGATGTGACATTATGCAATATGTGATGCACATGTAAGTATGTTGCAGTAATCAGAAAGCAGTTCAAGTCATTAATTGTAATTCAGCACAGTCATTAAACATTAATCAAGATTAATTAATTGTACGGATGCATGCAAATTTGGCAGTTGTCACATTCTCCCCCTGTTAAGAAAATTTCGTCCTCGAAATTTATACTACCTTAACTCCTTAAGGTTACATTATACGTGTATGCATATGAATAATACTCAGGTAGATAACCATAAAACCGAATCAAGACTTGTTCGTATCAGGTGAGTCCAAGAACATATTACAACATTAGGAATCCGATGGTTAAGAGGTATGTGTTCTAGCATTTGATGTCAAAGGTCACGAGATGTATAGATGTATAATCTAGTGTAACTTATTTCACAGGGGTCCAACAAAAAGGGAGTTTTGGCCAATAGACCTCTGAACGATCGTTCACAATATGCAAATGAGTTTTCAAAAACCATAGCATCCGCTATATGAATCACAAAATCAACAAATCGAATATGATAGTAACATGAAAATGATCTGTCAACCTTCGAATAAATAAATGGTAAGGTTTAGTGTGTTGACATCCTTGAATTGCGAAAATACACCAAATGAAATACAAGCGAATCTGGTGTCATTGTCTTAATTCTAGTTGCATTCGGAATGTTTAAATGACAAGTCAAACAAAAGTATGTGTAGTTTTGTGTGAAACGGTTGACCATGATTAGCACAAGCTACAAATTTGTAATGACACCACAAGGTGTCGTAATGACATAATTCAATAATAGTGGCGACTGAACAAGTTCACCGTGTTCGAAATCAAATGAAAGTGTACTGAGACAATCTGTAGATTTGATTTACACAATGTCATAGAGTTTCCAATTGAATACAGAACATCAAAGAACCACTGTTTCTGATCGAAGATGAAAAAAAAAGTAATAGGTACCGCAAGGCATTCGATCGACAATGAAAGAATCGTTAGGAGGTACACCGTGATATGAAATGAATCTATGTACCATTGCCTTAACACACAACTGTGTTGGGACCGCTCTAATTGTGATAAACAAAACGGATTTAGAGCAAATAAATAGACAATTATATCCGTGTATGAGGTGCGTAACCAAATTAGCGCAAGCTTTAATTTTGTGAAAGTATCACCGCAAGGTATCGAAACCAATAAACAATTTAGTGGAGTCGTAGACCAATCAAGTCTACTATGACTCGAAACAAAAGAACCTTTGCAAAAATATTTGAATATGATGCTCTGAATACATCATATGGCGTCTTAAATTGAATATACGAAATGGATAAGTTCAAGCAATTGAACTTGGTTTCAGCGTAACCCGACAATAAACGTATGTATCAACAAGGGAATCTCAGCATGGTTACGAAGATAAACCATGAATGTAACTTGAAAGAAAAGAAGTCTCAAGAAAGTGTGTTGGCTTGATAACAAGGGAGCCAACAATTACCATAATGTAGGTCATTCGAATCACAAATCAGTAATTAGATTTAGCAAAATAATATTTGAACTTCAATGAAGCGTTTATTCGAATGAAACCGCATGCGTAGCAAATGGTGCATGCGTAACATATAAATTTTCAAGTAATGAAACAATGAGTATTTGCTAAAATGAAGATATGACCAAGTATTGAAGCAAATGTGTGTTCGCTCTCAGCGAAGAAAATTAACGCGATGCAACTACCATTAAGGGGAGTAGAGATGCAAACATCTACTCGCTAGAAGCAAAAGTGAAGATTTCAACAAAAGAAATTTGAGTATTTTCTATTTGGTTAACTGAAATAGCATATATGTCAGGATAATGGGGTTTGCTTGAGTTAACAGGTGTGGTTCCTAAGCAACAACCTTTCCGAGTTTGGACCTGGGTTCCCAAAGGTCCTAAGCACATGTTTTCTGGATTCTCAAAGTTTTGTATTCTGTGTAAAACTGTTTTGATATCGTGTAGGAAACACCATTTTTGTGTACGTTTAAAACAAGTTATTGTCCCACAATTTCCCCGGTATACTTTCTTCCTGAATTCACAGCTAATGACACTCGATCATCGATCAGTTGTGAAATAGTAGTTGGATCCCCACAGTTAGTTAAATAAATAATTCGTTAATCCTTAGCAAGGGTTGCCGACTCTTGTTGGTTAGCTCGTTCGGCTTCTGGTAGTTGATGCTCATTCGAAAATCATCGTCCTTCTTCTTGATGAGCAGAACTGGGGTTACTCAAAATGGGAAACTTGGTCTGTTAACTTCCTTCTCTATCAACCACTGAAGCTACACTGACAATCCTTGCATCTCCGAAGGTGTAAGTCGCTAAGGTGCATTGACTGCAGGCGCAGTGCCTGGAATCAAATTGATGCGAAATTTGACTTGTCATTGAGGAGATAATTCTGGAAAGTCTTCGGGGATGACCTCAGGATATTCCCTTATCACAGGGATATCTTCGAGTTTTGGGTTCTTCGGCTCCCTTGTCCATGACATGAGCCAAGAAAACAACACATCATTAACGCAACAACTTTCGTGCCATCAAGCAACTAGTAATTTGTAGAGGCGTATCCTGCTTCATGAGTCACGGTCGTTTCTTCGTTCGCCATCAGGATACGGATAACAATCTCCGCTCGATTGCTCGACAACCAATACATCCTATTTTCTACGTCGAAGCTTCCCTTTAACTAGTTCTATCGAGTACGGGTTATCTAACTTACTTGCTGCTAAACCAAGTATACTCTCAAACTCTAGAGATGCGAAGCTAAAATTTGCAACAGTACCTAGCAGCACAGATGCATAACGTTGACTAATATGGGACGTACCGATATCCATGCTTGGATTCCTGGTGTGTCTCCCTAGCTCCGGTGTTGAGCTTTCATCCTTGTTTTTAGGGCAATATTTTCTGAAATGATTTTTGCTTCCACAGTTAAAACAACTTTGAGCACGTTTTTGTTTGTCACTCGTCCTTCCTTGATAATTGTCGCTGTCGTTGTTTCCTTCGTGATTCTCGCTACCGTCTTGGTTTCCATTTCTACGTTCAGTACCTTGCCTACAAGTCTCCTTGACATGCCCCACTTTGCCACAGTTATCACATTTTCCATATTTACATCGCCCGACATGATAACGCAGACAATTGTCGCACTTAGGTAGGATACCCATGTGGTCCTTTCCCTTTTTGGCCTTCTTCTTGTTACTTGCCCGAGTAACCTTCTTGAAATTTGCGAGCTTCCTCTTGTTATCTCCAGATGGCTCCACAGGGGTCTCCTTTTTCTCCTCCGAAGTGGAAAATTTTCCTAGTCTAACCGCTTCTTCAGTGAGCACCACACTTAAGTCGATAGCATCGGTGATTGTTGGAGGTTTAGATGTTGTTACTAGGCTTAGAATCTGAGGTACCAGTCCCCCGATGAAGCGTTCGATCTTCCTAGATTCTGGTTCCACCAAACACAAAGCAACTTGTGATAAATCGTGAAATCTCTGCACATACTCAGTTATCTTTGGACCTTCCATTTTTAAGTTCCACAGTTCAGTTTCCAACTTCTGGACTTCTGCCCTAGAGCAATATCTTTTACGCATCAGTTCTTTCAGTTCATTCCACGACAAAGCATACGCAGCAGTCTCGCTTATTGTTTGAACCTGAAGGTTCCACCATGACAGAGCCCCATCCAGAAATAGTCCAGCTATGTACATGACCTGATGCTCTGGGGCGCATTTACTTAATTGCAAAACATAATCCGTCTTCTCAACCCAATGCACAAAAGCTATGGCACCCCCAGTGCCGTCGAAGTCTCGAGGTTTGCAGCTCAAGAACTGCTTGTAGGTGCAGCCTCCGCTGTGTTCGGAGCGAAGGGCCTCGTGCTGTGCGATAGCCTGTGAGATGCGCTCTTGTAATTCCACCTCTGTCGTTGGCAGAGAGTTGTTGGTATCGGTGTCCCTTTGAATCGACATCTTCTAAGAAGAGGATTGGTTAGGTCTCATTTGTTCAGGGAGTGCATATAGTTGTTTAGAGGTCATGTGTACATACACATAATAAATTATCATATCAACCAGTCAAGCAATAGCATAATCATAGCATAAACAAGTAATTTGGGGATTATGTTTAATGAGAGCATAGCAAGCAAGCATGTAGCATTGTAATTTTAGCACACACATGCAGATTAACGACGTGCTTAATGAAGACATAGTGACTGGGCTTTCATTGGTTATAGGCCACAAAGTATTGTTGCATGTTTAATGATGATTGGGCTTCCATTATTCTCCGACCACAATTACATTGTCTACAAAATGTATCACATCAAAAGGGACACATGGTCACCCTACCCTTGTCCAATAGGTATATCAGTGTACCGAAATCACGTGGTCAAAAGTGGTCTTCAAAAGTTTTTACAATCTCGGCTCATTAGTAGTGTATTTACCCAAAAGTAATGCAATCCGCATAAAACCAAAAACCAACTATACTGGTGTCTGAGGTGGAGGAGTGAAGAAAAGAAACTGCTAACATGAGCGAGCTCCTCCTCGAGCTTGTATATACGTCGAAGTAATTAACTGATCTGCTTCTTGATAGTAAAGAAACGAGCATCAAAACCTGGAAAAAGGTGTAATAGCAGCAGGTGAGCATGCAAAAGGAATCTTTGATGAATGTGGAGGATCATAGTATACTAGTATAGACAGGGTGGTGGATATGGTGCCAGTTCAAGTTCCTAAACTCTACGACTCAAAATCCTCAAACTGTAGCTGTTACGAAAGGAGCAACTCATTCCATGTGTAGACTTCATAATGTGAGGGATGGTAGGGGTCTGAAATCATCATTGTGTATGGTAGGAACCATTGGAATGGCTCGTCCATCGGTGAAGTATTGAAAGGAGCAAACGATGCGGCCTGTGAGGTCGGGAAAAATGCTGATGTAACAAAAGGATTGTCATGTGGGTGCTGACCTGGCGTACCTTCCCAGGGTGCGGGTATGTCCTGAAAGAAGCGATAGATATGTCGGCGCAATGGACGTCGGTCTCCATAGGGGAAAAGGAGCAACATCAGCGGGTGCGGGTGCAGGAACAAATGTCTCAATAAAAGGGGAATCAACAGATGCAGAAACTGTATCAGTTATAAGAGGTGCAATGTCTGGCAAACCAAAAGAATTAGGGTCATGATTAAGCAAGGGCTCAAGATCCGCAGGTGCAACATCAGACTGACCATAAGAGGAACTGGAGCTGGCTCAGGAGCAGGCTTCTGGGTCGTGTAAAGGTGTGGTTAATTTTGGTGTGACTTCTTAATACCATAGCTTAACCATAACAAAGCTATATGAAATAAAACCATGCAAGATCATCCATTTGATTAAGTTTTAAAATCCAAATACAACAACATTGTCTTAACGGAACACATTCTAACGACATAAACATTGTTCAACAAACATAACATAACAAAATGATAGTCTAAGGACTGTGACTGGTCCAGGAAAGAGTCACATTCCCTAAACCCGGATGACCTCGTAACTAGTGCAGCGGGAAAACGTGTCATACCGCGCCAGATCCTTTAATTCCCTGAAATACATGTAAGTTGAAAAATCAACAATAATGTTGAGCGAGTTCATGTGTAAGTGAGTAAATAAACCTTTGTAAGTATAGAAATAGTCTTGGTATGTAGCAAATAAGGGAATTGAGATCACCAATGGTTTGCAAGACCACTGATATATGTGAAGTGCAAATAGGGAGACTCAAACCTAGCAGATTTATGCGCGCTGGGCACAAAGTCACCCCGAGGTCCGTTTCTAGTTTGGCCTGGGGCTGGGCTCGCTACACCCAGATAGATCTACCGCTCCTGTACCTTGGTCCTACCATGAGGACTAATGGCCTCATAATGCTCCTACCCACTCACATGATCTAAGTAGTAAACCTCCTTATGCTAACCATACCATGTATAAAGTACTTGTAATCAAAGTAACATGTATTTCACCCCCGTAGTTAAGAAGACTGAAAACAGTTAAGAGAAAAGGGGGACATGAACTCACAGTGGTGCGTCTCTACCAAGTATGTCTCCTGATCAAGCAGCTGTGTGACGACCTACACGTACTAATTCTATTAGACGGACGGCCGTGCCTTAGCTTTAAGGTTTAAGTTTTCGGGAAATAGTTAGACAACTATTTCGTGTTTATATTCTGTATACTTGGTAATTATTTTCCTTCCCAAGGATGGGGGATTTAATACATGTGCGTTCGTAATATATTATTAAGTCTCACTTAATATATTTTATTCCTAACTCCAAAATATAAGTATTCTTCCCAAAAATATTATATTTTAATACATGTGATTTTCCCAAAATTATACTTAGTAATATTATTTTTACCCTAAAAAATAATATTTACGTAGTTCACAAAATAATCATAAACACTTATACAAGTGATGTTGAGAAAAATATATACTAAATATATATTTAACAAGTTTTATTTCGTGAAAATCCCACCTCCGATGTTTTGTAAATAAATTCGTGGCGAAATCTATAACTTGAAAACAAGTCGAAAAGTATTTCTAACACTTATGGTGAAAATAATTCTAAGTGTTAGGTTTTTAGAAAAATTTCGCCAGAGTTTCCTCTGTAACTGGAGGTGGCCACGCTTTCAAGCGTATCATTTTCTTTTACAAATCAAACCAACAATTTTATCATTCAACCAAAACAATGTTCAAACCACAAACTAGTCAAAATATATATATAAATCGCAAAAATACATGAACTTGTGGTTTTCTCCAAATTATGAAGTAAATCCCATTACTTTTAGTGGATCTTTATATAAAACAATCCGATTTTGTAAAAACCTCATTTTTAGGGAAGTTCCGTCTTTACAACTTCTCGTCATCTTTTTCAAAAATAGTTATTTTGTCGAAACTTTGTGTTACACAAGTGTTTACACACTTGTGTGTTCTAAAAAGCATTCGTTTAGTGTAAGATCCATCTTTAAAAGTATGTTTTCTTTTGACACTTGGTCCTTTGAAAATACCATTTGTAGATCCGTAGATCTACTAGTTTTAAACACTATTTCACAAGTAAAATCGCTTTTACACAAGTTCATGATTCGTGTGTGGTAGAGTTTCACCCTTTAACCCTTGTTACTTCCAAAACAACCTTATGTCATGATCCATGATCATGACCAACCCGGGTTAAATGATGCTCCGAGCTACCATAACATAGATCGGGTCCAAATACTCACACAAATCAAATACTACATGATTTACACAACTAATGAGCTTTTAACCAACATTTATAGCATTTTAAGTAGACTTTTGTGTGTCATCTTGTATGTTTACGAGTTTTAACCGTTACAAATCATATTAACCACTTCAAAATAGTTCGAGTAGGTGATTTAAGTAACATACCACTAGCTCGAGGCTAGGGAAGAATCTAAGCGTAAATAGGGTGGATAAAAGCAATGTAGTGAGGTCCTTCGCCTTCCGAATGCACCAAGGTTCCTTATACGCGATCCTTAACACTTGAATGATCTTGGAATGTGAAGATCAAAAACCGAAAATGATGGATGCACAAGGGGGTGTTCGGCCGTAGCTTCTTTAGAGAGAGAGAGAGAGAGTTGTTTGTGTTGAGTGAAAGTGATTATGTGCCATAACAAGAACTTATAGACAAATCAAATGAGCATTAACCAATGGACCTTGTGTTAGCTAGATATTAAGCATGGATGATTAAAATAATCATCAAAGGTACAAGGGTGTCCCCCCTCTTGGGGACGGTTTGTAATGGGGGGGGGGGGTCTAGTTCGATTCCAACCAACTAGTTAGACATTAGTTAGGTTAATATAGTTAAGTTTAGGGATTAACCCGGTTAGTTGTGTGTTGTGCTTAATGGCGGGTGTTAGGGTATTCAGGGACCCTAACTGGCTCAGAAAAGATAAACAATGAAAATGACAATATTTTCATGTTCCGGGTAAAGTCCGGTTGTTCGGTTGGATAGTAATCCGTTAAAGTGCTTAACAAAGCTTTAAAGTGTCGTTATTACCCTTTTTAGTGACACAACTTATTTCTGACACTTTGGAAAGTGTCTTGTAACATTTTTCTCATGTTTTGGCACTTTATTAGGTAGCTAAAAGCTGAAATATTATGTAAAGTGCTGAATTTTGTGCTTAGAGCACGTTTTAGGCACATCCAGTCATTGTACTTATTCCTAGAGACGCAGTTCTACAACCCTTGTATCCCTACACTCACCACTAGTGTAGCAAAATATTTCTGGCTCATACAGGCCTTAGAGGCAGTGTCTGCTTGATGCTGGCTTTATCAGCATGTTCAATAGGTTATCCGTTATAGTGCTACTGTGCTTTTTGTGCATCATGTTTGTCACTAAGGTTCAGCATGTAAATAATGTAGTGACAGCAAGTAAAGTATGATGCAAGTAAGTACATGTATCAGTAATCAAGTAGCAGTTTATTCACAAGTTCAAGCAAGCACAGTAATTAAGCAGTAATTAATTATTAATTAAGTCGTACGGATACCTGGTTAGTGAGGGTTGTCACATTCTCCCCCCGTTAGAAAAATTTCGTCCCGAAATTTTAAGTTCTGCTTGTAGATGCAGGGTCCTTAGGAAATAGGTGGGGGTATTTCTCTTTCATCTGGTCCTCACGCTCCCAGGTGTATTCAGGACCATGTCTGGCATTCCAACGAACTTTGACGAGCTTGACACTGCTCCGGCGGGTCTTGTTTACTTTCCAATCCGTAACCTCAACCGGTTCTTCAACGAAATGGAGCGTGTCGTCAACATGAATCTCGTCGATGGGAATGGCAATGTCATCTTGAGTTGGACTTTTCTTCAGGTTGGATACATGAAAGGTATCGTGAACTGAATGAAGTTCAGCAGGTAAGTCCAGCTTGTATGCTACTAGTCCTATTCTTTCCAAAATTCTGAAAGGACCAATGTAGCGCGGATTTAACTTTCCACGCTTTCCGAAGCATGCCACACCCTTCCAGGGTGAAACTTTCAATAAAACCATTTCTCCCACTTGAAATTCCAAGTGTTTCCGGTTTGGATCTGCATAGGCTTTCTGTCTGTGGCGAGCTGCCTCGATGCGTTTAAGAATCTGCGCAATCTTGTCTGTCGTCTCTTGGACGATTTCGGGACCAGCAAGCTGCCTATCACCTGCGTCAGCCCAGCATAAAGGTGATCGGCACTTGCGTCCGTAAAGGGCTTCAAATGGCGCGACACCAATACTGGTGTGGTAGCTGTTGTTGTATGAAAATTCGACCAAAGGCAAATGCTTATCCCAGCTACCGCCCAAATCCATAACACACGCTCTCAGCATGTCTTCCAAAGTCTGTATCGTTCGCTCGCTTTGACCGTCAGTTTGCGGATGAAACGCAGTGCTCAGATTTAATTGTGAGCCAAAAGCTTCTTGGAAGGATTGCCAAATCCTTGATATGAACCTTCCGTCTCTATCAGAGATGATCGAGAGAGGCACTCCATGACGTGCGACGATCTCTCTCATGTATATTTCGGCCAACTTGCTCGTATTATCCTTCTCTCTGATAGGTAAGAAGTGTGCTGACTTCGTTAATCGGTCCACTATTACCCAAATAGTGTCATGGCCTCTTGGCGTTCTTGGCAACTTTGTAATAAAGTCCATTGAGATTTGTTCCCATTTCCACTTGGGAATCTCAGGTTGTTGCAGAAGTCCTGAAGGCTTCTGGTATTCGGCTTTAACCTTAGCGCATGTTAAACATTTGCTCACATAAACAGCAACATCGCCTTTCATCCTAGGCCACCAATAATAATCTTTGAGATCCTGGTACATCTTATCCGCTCCAGGGTGGATAGAGTACCGCGACTTGTGAGCTTCATCGAAAATAACCTTCCTTAAACCTCCAAACCAAGGAACCCAAATCCTTTTCTCAAAACATAACGTTCCTTCCTCGTTTGGTACTAGTAGCTTCTCCATCCCACGGAGATATTCTTCTTCAAGGTTTCCTTCCTTGAGAGCTTCTTTCTGCGCGGTACGAATGCGCAAAGAAAGATCGGTTCGGATAATCATTTCTAAAGCCCTAACCCTTATGGGCTTGATCCTCTCCTTTCGACTTAGGGCATCGGCGACCACATTCGCCTTCCCTGGATGATACTTTATCTCGCAGTCGTAATCGTTCAGCAACTCAACCCATCGTCTTTGCCTCATATTCAGCTCCTTCTGGCTGAATATGTGTTGTAGGCTCTTGTGATCTGTAAAAATTGTACATTTCGTACCATATAGGTAGTGTCTCCAGATCTTTAATGCAAAAACCACTGCGCCTAGTTCCAAATCATGTGTGGTATAGTTCTTTTCATGTACTTTCAATTGACGCGATGCGTAAGCAATAACCTTTTGGCGTTGCATCAACACACAACCTAATCCTTGACGTGAGGCGTCACAGTATACCACAAAATCATCTGTACCTTCCGGTAGTGCTAAGATTGGCGCATTGCAGAGCTTATCCTTCAATATCTGGAACGCTTCTTCCTGTTTGATTCCCCAATCAAACTTCTTATCTTTCTGCGTGAGGAGCGTCAATGGTTGAGCGATTTTCGAAAAGTCCTCAATGAACCTTCGATAGTAGCCAGCCAAACCCAAGAATTGTCGAATCTCGGTTGGCGTCTTTGGCGTTTCCCAATTCTTGATCGCTTCGATCTTTGTGGGATCAACATGGATTCCATTTCCATTAACCACATGTCCAAGAAATTGTACTTCACGTAGCCAAAACTCGCACTTAGAGAACTTGGCATACAACTGTTCCTTCTTTAGCAATTCCAAAATAGCTCTTAGATGCTGTTCGTGCTCAGCCTTTGTCCTTGAATAAATCAAGATGTCGTCGATAAACACAATCACGAACTTGTCCAAGTACGGCTTGCAAACTCTATTCATCAAGTCCATAAAGACTGCAGGTGCGTTTGTCAAACCAAACGGCATAACAAGGAACTCGTAGTGTCCATAACGAGTTCTGAAGGCTGTCTTCGGGATACTTTCCTCTTGTATCCTTAACTGATGGTATCCAGATCGAAGATCGATCTTTGAATAAAAGCTTGAGCCTTGCAGTTGGTCAAACAGATCATCAATTCTTGGCAGAGGATATCTATTCTTGATCGTCAGCTTGTTCAACTCCCGGTAGTCAATACACATACGAAAACTACCGTCCTTCTTCTTGACAAACAGGACCGGAGCTCCCCAAGGCGAGAAGCTTGGTCGGATAAATCCCTTGTCTAACAACTCTTGAAGTTGTGTCGACAGTTCCTGCATCTCAGACGGAGCAAGTCTATAAGGTGCCTTAGCCACAGGCGCGGCGCCTGGAACTAAGTCAATGCGGAACTCTACTTGTCTCTGAGGTGGCAGTCCAGGTAAGTCCTCTGGAAAGACTTCTGGATATTCCCTCACGACAGGGATGTCTTCTATTCTCGGCTCAGCAGCCTTCTTATCCACAATGTGTGCCAGGAAGGCAACACATCCCTTCTGCAAACACTTTCGCGCTTTCAGGCAGCTGACAATCCTTAACGGCGTCTCACGCTTCTCCCCGTGAACCACAATTGTTTCGCCAGCTTCGGTTGGGATACGAACGACCTTTTCGTGACAAACTATCTCTGCCTTGTTGCTTGATAACCAATCCATTCCTACCACCACGTCAAAGCTTCCCAACTGGACTGGTAGTAGATCCAGAGCAAACTCACGCTCTCCCAATTCGATCACACAACCTCTGATAACTTCATTGGCTTCTACTAACTTCCCATTGGCCAATTCGATTGAGTAGGGGATATCTAACTTATTAGCGGCTAAACCAAGCATATTCTTAAACTCTAACGACACGAAGCTATAATCAGCACCAGTATCAAATAAAACGGATGCATAGCGTTGGTTTACAGGGAACGTACCAGTGACAACATTGGGATCCTGGCGCGCCTCCCTCGCTTCAATATTAAACACTCTTCCACGGGCTTGGTTTAACTCTGGGCAGTTCCTCTTAAAATGCCCGATATCACCACAGTTAAAGCATCCAAGTCTTTGCCCGTTTCCACCAGCTTGATTATTCCCTTGGTTATGATTCACAGCGCCCGCTTGATTAGCATTGTTGCCTCGATTACCATTACCTCCATTGTTTCCTTGTGGGCGATTTCCATTCCCACCCCGGTTGTTATTTCTGTTTCCGGATCCTCCCTGGCCTCCCTGGCCAGCAGTGGCCCAACAAGTGTCCTTCAAGTGGCCCGGCTTTCCACATGCTTCGCATACTTTCACACTACAATGGCCAGTATGGTGGCGTTGCCAGGTATTACACTTGGGCTGGGTGCCCTGATATCCTTTTCCTTTCTTTCCACTACCAGCTGTAACCTGAGCTGGCGTGCCTGATCCTCCTTTCTTAACAACCACACTGGCGCCCTGCTTGAAGTTCGAGAACTTCCGTTTGTTACCTCCTGATGACTCGACGTGAGTCTCTTTCTTCTTAGTCTCAGCATCACCAAACTTGTTCAGGCGAATAGCCTCCTCTGTGAGAGCCACGCTCAAATCGATTGCCTTAGTAATTGTCGCAGGCTTGGATGAGGTCACCATGCTTATGATTTGAGGAGCTAATCCCCAAATGAAACGTTCAATCCGCTTGAACTTTGGAGTGACCATGTAGGGTACCACATGCGATAGGTCATGGAACCTTTGAACGTATTCTGCAATCTTTGGACCGTCCATTTTCAAATGCCAGAACTCGGTTTCCAACCTTTGGATTTCCGCGCGAGAGCAGTACTTTTTGCGCATAAGTTCCTTCAGTTCGGTCCAGGTTAGCGCGTAGGCAGCAGCTTCACCAAGTGTCTGTACTTGCAAATTCCACCAAGAGAGGGCTCCATCCAAGAATAGCCCTGAGATATAGGTGACTTGCTGATCTAGTGCGCATTTGCTCATGCGAAGAACAGATTCAGTTTTCTCAGCCCAACGAACAAAGGCGACAGCTCCTCCTGTGCCATCAAAGTTGACTGGTTTGCAGTCTAGAAACTGCTTGTAGGTGCACCCTGCACATACATTATAACATGTGAACGGCATTAGCATCTGCTATAGATATCCAATTAGGTCATGGTATGTCTAAATGACTTAGTATTACCATGAGGTGGATTATTGTTGCCATTGTTGTTTGAGCTGCTTCCGCTGGGTCCTCCTTACGAAGCGGCGTATTGTGCGATGGCAGCAGCGATGACTTGTTGGAGTTCTGCCTCATTGGTAGGCATCGGCGTTGGACGTTTCGGCGGCATCGTCTAAAAGATGGTTTACGTTGGTCAGGCCATAGTAAAGATCCCGTGTTATAATACGTAAGTCAGGTCATAATGTAGCGTACGTATATAATGATAGTAATAGTACATAACATCTCATGTTATAATCATATCAATCACACAACATCCCATGTCATAGAATATAAATAACCAAATCAAGCATCAAGTATGGTGAGAATACTGCGATTGCCATATATTGAGACCACATAGTAAGCGTACAAGTACATCACAGTGTCATACAACATCAGTCGACTAAGGGCTACATCACCCTAGTCCAAAAACTATATCAAATCAGTGTCAGTACATCAAATACATGTCAACAAAAGTCAGAATCATAATGTAGTCTCCAAAAATGCTGTGCAGTCAAAAGCAATCGCCGTCTTCTCACCAATGTCTACCCATACGGTACTGAAGAGCTCTACACGGATGGCGGTGGAGGAGGGGGAAAGTGAGTGTAAAACAAGCGACGCAAATGGAGCCAGTCCTCCTCCATGGCTCTCTGGGTACGCAACCAAGAAGCAACCTGCTGCTCAAGTGCCAAAAGGCGTGCAGCATAGTCTGGTGGTAAAGGTCGAAAGGGCTGCAAGGGAGAGTAGGTCTGACCCTGACACTGACACAGCGGTGGCTGAGCTCTCTCAAGCTCCTGAATGCGCTGCGTGTGTGCCTCGTGCTGTGCGACAAAAGACATCAGAACGTCCTCAATAGTATACCCCATGTGGAAAGAATGGTAGGGGTCAGTCGGTGGCATGGCAGAAGGTGACGCCCAGAGAAACGGCTCACTGGTGGGATCAAATGGTGCCACATGAAACGGAGAAACAGGGGGAAAAGTAGCAGACGGTGGTATAGCAGGCATAGATACCGGTACATGTCCAAAAGGGTGAGCCGAAGAACCTTCTCCAGGTCGCGCTGGAGGTGTGAACTGAGGAAATGAAAAAGTGAAATCAGCATGACGTGCAGCAGTGGTGTGAGGAGGAATAGGTGGGACCTCATCATCAGCAGGAATCCATCCATGCTGGGCGTGCTCATCTCGTGGGTCAATCTGTGCCTCAAAAAGTGCACGATCAAACTGAACTGGCATAGGATCATGGTGAGGTGCAATAAGAGGGTCAACTGGTGCATCAGCAATAAGTGGGGGATCAACATGATCAGCAGCAATGACATGATCGCCCTCCAACAACGGAGCATCTAAAGGGTGATCATCAATAGGTGGGTCAGCAATGACAGGCTCAATAAGCATGCCAGCATGAGCAGGGTCATGCTCAAGCACTGGGTCAGGAGCAGCCACTGGCTCAAGGGCCATGGCCGGCTCGGGATCACCAAAGGCCATCTCAAAATCAAACTCAGGGTCGATGGGATCAACTGGGTCAACTGGGCCGACTGGATCCTCCAAAGGCTGATCCATGGGTATAAACTCTATATCCTCATCTGAGTCGAATCCTGGGGGAAAGACAGGATCGGAATCCTCCAAATCATCGTGGTCGAAAGCAAAACTAGGAATAGGGGCAACAGAGGATGCCTGGTCGGGATCTGATCCATGAGAAAAGTGCTGCGCACTCTGAGTATGTGAAGGTACGGAGGCCACAGACTCGAAAGAGTCTGGGACCGGAGAGTGAGCAGGTGACTCCTCAGCGGGAGCATCTGCGATCATCAAAAGATCACCAGCAGCAAGAAGGGCCTCGCCCTGAACATCATCCTCTAAGGGCTCGTCATCAAACAGATCGACGTCGTCATCATCGTCGGCGTCGAGAAGCAAATCGTAAGCAGGATAAGAAGCCAAAGGTATGGGAGCAGGGATCTCTACTAACGGTAGGTCCCCAGCCAAAGGGCCATCAGCGAGCTCATCAGCACCATCAGGTAAAGCAAAGGGCTGAAAGTCATCCTCGTCTGTGCTAGTAACGTCGGATGTGTGAACCTCGCGCTCTGAAGACTCTAGGTCATCTGATACTATAGGTCTAGGTCCTGTGGTGTCTGAGTCACCTGTGCCAGAGGTGTCCATGGTGTCTGTAACATAAACACAAATATGCACAAACAGTCAATCATACAATCAAATAATCACATAAGTCACCAAGTAAGCATTCAAATAATTCTCCTAGTCCCACTAGCCTCCCAGCCTCTCAGACTGCTCTTCCTAGTCCCACTAGCCAATTCTCCTAGTCCCACTAGCCAATTCTCCCAGCCTCTCAGACTGCTCTTCCTAGTCCCACTAGCCAATTCTCCTAGTCCCACTAGCCCACTACCTCGATCTCCCAGACCGAGCCTCGGCCTCCAAGACCGAGCCTCAGCCTCCAAGACTGAGCCTACAAATAATAAATAAAATGTGCGCAACATTTGTTTATAAAAAGTTTTGGATCTGGACTTATGTGGTATGCAGAAAAAATGTTTTCGTGAGAGCCCTAGTGATCATAGTCTAGACTCGAGAAGGAATCCTAGTTCGCTATGATCAGAGCTCTGATACCAAGCTGTCACACCCTGGCTTTGCGGAAGCGTGGTTAATTTTAGTGTGACTTCTTAATACCATAGCTTAACCATAACAAAGCTGTATGAAATAAAACCATGCAAGATCATCCATTTGATTAAGTTTTAAAAACCAAATACAACAACATTGTCTTAACGGAACACATTCTAACGACATAAACATTGTTCAACAAACATAACATAACAAAATGATAGTCTAAGGACTGTGACTGGTCCAGGAAAGAGTCACATTCCCTAAACCCGGATGACCTCGTAACTAGTGCAGCGGGAAAACGTGTCATACCGCGCCAGATCCTTTAATTCCCTGAAATACATGTAAGTTGAAAAATCAACAATAATGTTGAGCGAGTTCATGTGTAAGTGAGTAAATAAACCTTTGTAAGTATAGAAATAGTCTTGGTATGTAGCAAATAAGGGAATTGAGATCACCAATGGTTTGCAAGACCACTGATATATGTGAAGTGCAAATAGGGAGACTCAAACCTAGCAGATTTATGCGCGCTGGGCACAAAGTCACCCCGAGGTCCGTTTCTAGTTTGGCCTGGGGCTGGGCTCGCTACACCCAGATAGATCTACCGCTCCTGTACCTTGGTCCTACCATGAGGACTAATGGCCTCATAATGCTCCTACCCACTCACATGATCTAAGTAGTAAACCTCCTTATGCTAACCATACCATGTATAAAGTACTTGTAATCAAAGTAACATGTATTTCACCCCCGTAGTTAAGAAGACTGAAAACAGTTAAGAGAAAAGGGGGACATGAACTCACAGTGGTGCGTCTCTACCAAGTATGTCTCCTGATCAAGCAGCTGTGTGACGACCTACACGTACTAATTCTATTAGACGGACGGCCGTGCCTTAGCTTTAAGGTTTAAGTTTTCGGGAAATAGTTAGACAACTATTTCGTGTTTATATTCTGTATACTTGGTAATTATTTTCCTTCCCAAGGATGGGGGATTTAATACATGTGCGTTCGTAATATATTATTAAGTCTCACTTAATATATTTTATTCCTAACTCCAAAATATAAGTATTCTTCCCAAAAATATTATATTTTAATACATGTGATTTTCCCAAAATTATACTTAGTAATATTATTTTTACCCTAAAAAATAATATTTACGTAGTTCACAAAATAATCATAAACACTTATACAAGTGATGTTGAGAAAAATATATACTAAATATATATTTAACAAGTTTTATTTCGTGAAAATCCCACCTCCGATGTTTTGTAAATAAAGTCGTGGCGAAATCTATAACTTGAAAACAAGTCGAAAAGTATTTCTAACACTTATGGTGAAAATAATTCTAAGTGTTAGGTTTTTAGAAAAATTTTGCCAGAGTTTCCTCTGTAACTGGAGGTGGCCACGCTTTCAAGCGTATCATTTTCTTTTACAAATCAAACCAACAATTTTATCATTCAACCAAAACAATGTTCAAACCACAAACTAGTCAAAATATATATATAAATCGCAAAAATACATGAACTTGTGGTTTTCTCCAAATTATGAAGTAAATCCCATTACTTTTAGTGGATCTTTATATAAAACAATCCGATTTTGTAAAAACCTCGTTTTTAGGGAAGTTCCGTCTTTACAACTTCTCGTCATCTTTTTCAAAAATAGTTATTTTGTCGAAACTTTGTGTTACACAAGTGTTTACACACTTATGTGTTCTAAAAACCATTCGTTTAGTGTAAGATCCGTCTTTAAAAGTATGTTTTCTTTTGACACTTGGTCCTTTGAAAATACCATTTGTAGATCCGTAGATCTACTAGTTTTAAACACTATTTCACAAGTAAAATCGCTTTTACACAAGTTCATGATTCGTGTGTGGTAGAGTTTCACCCTTTAACCCTTGTTACTTCCAAAACAACCTTATGTCATGATCCATGATCATGACCAACCCGAGTTAAATGATGCTCCGAGCTACCATAACATAGATCGGGTCCAAATACTCACACAAATCAAATACTACATGATTTACACAACTAATGAGCTTTTAACCAACATTTATAGCATTTTAAGTAGACTTTTGTGTGTCATCTTGTATGTTTACGAGTTTTAACCGTTACAAATCATATTAACCACTTCAAAATAGTTCGAGTAGGTGATTTAAGTAACATACCACTAGCTCGAGGCTAGGGAAGAATCTAAGCGTAAATAGGGTGGATAAAAGCAATGTAGTGAGGTCCTTCGCCTTCCGAATGCACCAAGGTTCCTTATACGCGATCCTTAACACTTGAATGATCTTGGAATGTGAAGATCAAAAACCGAAAATGATGGATGCACAAGGGGGTGTTCGGCCGTAGCTTCTTTAGAGAGAGAGAGAGAGTTGTTTGTGTTGAGTGAAAGTGATTATGTGCCATAACAAGAACTTATAGACAAATCAAATGAGCATTAACCAATGGACCTTGTGTTAGCTAGATATTAAGCATGGATGATTAAAATAATCATCAAAGGTACAAGGGTGTCCCCCCTCTTGGGGACGGTTTGTAATGGGGGGGGGGGTCTAGTTCGATTCCAACCAACTAGTTAGACATTAGTTAGGTTAATATAGTTAAGTTTAGGGATTAACCCGGTTAGTTGTGTGTTGTGCTTAATGGCGGGTGTTAGGGTATTCAGGGACCCTAACTGGCTCAGAAAAGATAAACAATGAAAATGACAATATTTTCATGTTCCGGGTAAAGTCCGGTTGTTCGGTTGGATAGTAATCCGTTAAAGTGCTTAACAAAGCTTTAATGTGTCGTTATTACCCTTTTTAGTGACACAACTTATTTCTGACACTTTGGAAAGTGTCTTGTAACATTTTTCTCATGTTTTGGCACTTTATTAGGTAGCTAAAAGCTGAAATATTATGTAAAGTGCTGAATTTTGTGCTTAGAGCACGTTTTAGGCACATCCAGTCATTGTACTTATTCCTAGAGACACAGTTCTACAACCCTTGTATCCCTACACTCACCACTAGTGTAGCAAAATATTTCTGGCTCATACAGGCCTTAGAGGCAGTGTCTGCCTGATGCTGGCTTTATCAGCATGTTCAATAGGTTATCCGTTATAGTGCTACTGTGCTTTTTGTGCATCATGTTTGTCACTAAGGTTCAGCATGTAAATAATGTAGTGACAGCAAGTAAAGTATGATGCAAGTAAGTACATGTATCAGTAATCAAGTAGCAGTTTATTCACAAGTTCAAGCAAGCACAGTAATTAAGCAGTAATTAATTATTAATTAAGTCGTACGGATACCTGGTTAGTGAGGGTTGTCACAGATATATATATTGTTCATGAGGCAGGCATTATAGATGGCCCATTTAAGTATTGCCATGCACAAGTAATGTCGTTTAATCATTTAAGTATTGCATGTGAGGATTTGTTGGTAGATCTATCAGCTTATTTAGGTAAATGGGCCTAGGGTTTAAGGAGCCTTATCCCTAATCTCCTGCTATATATAGTAAATCATGTTTAGGAGCATGTGTGGATTTTGTGTAGTTAGTTAGTGGGTGTTGTGAGGAGCTAAGTAGATCTTGTATTAGACAACTAGGTTGTATGCAAGATTGAATCATTCGATTAATAGTAATCTTTCTTCTTCATCTCCTTTCTAGGGAATCATAGCTTGTTTGTGTGATTCCTCCACCATTCAAGCTAGTGTGATATCATTGTGATCTCGGTTTACGGGACTTACAATTGGTATAAGAGCCTGTCGAACCTGTTTCCAGGCTCAAATCTGATATCACACCGATTCTGGATCTCGGACTGTTGACTGGTTGCTGTTTCTGCTCGTTCTGTTGAAGATCTGCACATCTCGGATTGGTTTCTGTGCATCTCGGACAATCTTCATCACATTTCGGATGATATCGGACTGATCTCGGATCATCTTCATCTTCATCTCGGACTTGAAGATTTGAAGATTGCCTTATCTCGGATAATCATCATAACATATCGGACATATTTGCTTGAAGATCTGATCATCTCGGACCTTGTCTGTGCATCTCGGATCATCTTCAACACATCTCGGATTATCTTCAACGAATTTCGGACCATCTCGGATAATCTTTCCTATCCCAGACTTGAAGATTGCTTCATCTCGGACCAATATCATATCGTCTCGGATCATCATCAAACCATTCCGGATTACACTTGTTTAGGATTGTCATCATCTCGGACAATATTAAGGCTTCTCGGACAACATTCAAGCTATCTCAGATCTACTGTTTGAAGCTTGTCGTTCATCTCGGATGAACCTATCATCTTGGATACACTGTTGATCTCGAACCTCATCTCTAACCCATCATCTAGGAAAACTTATCACTATGTCGAACCGTTATTCACCATCTCAGACCACAATGTAGTACAGGAAGTAGGTTTATACGGATACAACGTGTTTGAGTTAGCGAGTTTACGGGTTATTGCTTGATTATTGCTTGGATAGACGATGATTTCTAAGTATTGATTCTCAACATCAGTTGCTCTTGGAACAACTCGATTGTTTCGGTTTCATTGAGGGTGAAAGCGTAGAAGATGTAATCAGAAGGTTTACATTGCTGCTCTCTGAAATCGAGAAATGTGGATTGTATGTGACACTTGGTAGGATTAACAGAGCCTTCTTATACGGATTGCCTTGAAGCAAGACATGGGACTATCGTGTTGCTATTATTATGGGAAAATGCAATCATTGCACAACAGAATCAAGAGATGTGATTTCCTTAGTCAATGAATACGTCCAGGAGGACAAGCTGAGGAGTCACAATCTCACAAGCACATCGTCTTCTATGTCCAACTGTGGGAAGGCCATTACTAATTCGCCACTTGTTACCAATCTCAGCACTGCTCAAATTCCCTCATCCTCATCCGTGGCTGCTACATCAACTGATGAGAAGACACCACACTCAACAAGATCTCATCCCGAAAAAGTGGCCCAGACTGAAGAACCGAAATCACTCTCTGAAACGCTAAACTCTCTTTTATGTTCCGAGCACTGTAGAAAGAAAGTTGCTTTACTGAGATCACAAAACTCAGCATTGATCACTGATTACAACAGTGTTATGGGAAAGTACATCAGTCTTTGAGAGAACAATAAAGTTCTCTATGAAAAGATTGAAGCACTCAAGAAGGATATAGCTCAGCTGCACAGAGACGTGAATCAACAACAATGTTGGGTTCACGACTATAAACACAGGCTCACCGTTAAAACATTAAAATGCGACTCTGTGAGAGCTGAGCTAGATCTTCTCACTGGAAAGTACAAACAAAATGAGTTAAATATCAAAAAGTTTGATTCTTCCAGTGATACTGTTCGTAATCTATGCAATGTGCAACTTTCTTACAAAGAGAATAAGGGAAAGGGTTTGGGATACACACAAGTTCCGTCACCATATAATCAAAATTACTCCAGACTGCCTATTACTGAACAAGAGATGGAAAATTATGACAAAATGATGTATGGCAAACCTAGTGATTATGCCCCATACGAACCATCGAAGTTTAAGAATAGTCAAACTGCTGATTTCAAGAAACCTTTAAATTTTGTTAAAAATGAAAATGAAAAATTTTCAAATGAATCAGCTGGAAAATCCGAGCAGGTAAAAGAAACTGAAACTGAAATGAGTACAGAAACAGAACCAGTTAAAGAAACAGAACCTGTTGAAAGATCTGCAGAGGAGATTGAAGAAAATTTGTTAGATTCTGATTCTGTTGATAACACTAATTATTCTAATTTATGTGCATAATCAGAGACAGTTGAAGAACAGTTCACAGTGATGATGAACCACATTCTAATGTTACTGATAATTCGAACATTCTCAATCATGATCTTGACGTTTGGAATCATGTTATGTCTTCGTTTGCTGAGGCTCATGGTGTTCCGACTAGAACTGATGAATCTGGTGCTGTGATTTTGGACTATAATGAAAGTATTTTCACAAGGAATCCTGATGTATCAACTGATAACCTTGAGACCGGTGTCTCAAGTGACTCAGAAAGTCATTCCGATGGTTCAGAAAACTATTCCAGTGTGCCTGAAACATCAGATGATACATCAGAAACACATGAAGAGGGATCATCTGAAGAACCTGATAGCCAAGTTGTAGATTCTGGTACATCAAACAACGAGGGTAGTACTTCTGAGTATTCTGAGTGTAGCAAATACTCAGAATCAAGCAGTGCAACGTCCGAAGAGAGCCAAACTGTTTCAAACATAGACTGCTCTTCACATAAGAAACCAGAATCAGCTAATGTTAAGAACTCAGAGGTTGATGAAGCTGAAGAAAAGATATTTGTGGAAACCTTTTCTATCAAAACTCCTGAGAACATAGTTTCTAAGGAAAAGGAATCCGTGGAAGTAAATTCAACAGATAATTCAACTTGTGATCCAAAGGAATCAGACTCTGAAGAAACTATTTCAAATGAAGCAAAATCTTCTGAACCAGTTCCTTCAAAGAAGAAATGCTCACGTAAAAACATAAGGCAACGGAAAAAGAAAGTTCAAAAAGAAAAACCAAGTCTCAGGCAAACTGAGCCAAAACTGAAGGGTAAAGTTGCGGATATTTACTCTCATACTGACAACCATGAGCAGGGTCCATCCAAGATCAGACATGCACGAAAGCAATCAGCACCAAATGAAAAGAAAAGACTTGCCCAGTTCTCGAGGATAACGCAATCAGAACTAAATGTCTTTTTTCTCAAAAAGGCAAACGTATTTCAATTGTGGAATTCCGGGACACATTGCAAGAAATTGTGTTCATCGTCTTTACCGCTATGGGAACACGTATCCTCAGAAGGCTATGCATTCTCAAGTTGTCAAAAAACAACCTCCCAAAGCAAGGCCTTCTGACAGAGACTGGAATCTGGCAAAATAGGAAAATAAAAAATTTTCAAAAGTAAACAGGTTTCAAAGAAAAACAAAAGCTTTTGCAGCAAATGGAAGTGTTTCAAACAACATAAAATGGAAACCTAAAACTCCTGTCAGATGTCAGTCTACGTGTTCACAACCATCGACATCCACTTCATCGCCAAAAACCACAAGCGATGTTAAGAACCAGATGATCTTTCACGAAGTCTCATATACAGATAGTGATGGTCAACTCAGGTCCACTATGGCCTGGGTTCCAGTGTCTAACTGATTCTACTGATTGTGCAGGAACAACTATGGAGGGCTATTGTTAGACTTTGGTTTATTGATAGTGGTTGTTGCAAGCACATGACGGGAGACATGTCCCAGTTGAATGACATAAAAGCATTCGACGAAGGATGTGTCAACTTCGCAAAAGAGAATCCAGAAATTTCACCAGGAAGAGCACGGTCAATAATGGATTTCTCTTTTTTCAGACATCAATTAATTCCCGGAGCTGAAGGACAGCCTGTTGAACGCATCACAGATGCTCGACACAGGAATGGAGATTCTATTCACCCAGAGTGACTCGCTATCTCGTTCTTCGTCCAATTCAGAAGCTGGTTTCTGAATCTGCGATAGCTATCCCTGATGGTGTAGTTCGTAACACTAAAGTCTCCTCAGGACCCGCAAATGCTCAAGGAACTTCTCTGTTTCTCGGAGCAATTCCCTTAATTTGCATTGTAGATCCACCAGTGATCAACATCGCTACTGCATCAAATGAGGGGGAGCAATCTGTTATAGTATCTAGAAGTTTCTCAATCTCAAGCTGCTGGTGTGCAATTCCACAGCAAATCAGGGGGCATCAACTCATGTCTATTCAGAAATAAACAAGATGACCCCGACGTGATAGTGAGAAATAAGGCACGATTGGCAGTTCAAGGTTTGAACAAGTTGAAGGTCCGGATCTTGGAGAGATACACGCATTATTGGCACATCTAAAGGCCATTCGTATTTTTGGATGATGAGAAAGAAGTTCGTAATTCACTTGTTGGGAGAAGTGAAAAAGGTTTTGCTTTTGGGTCTGCAAGTTCGTCAGAACAATAAAGGAATCTTGTTTCACCAAAGTAAATACACTCACGACGTTCTTGTGAACTTCAGCATCATAGACCCAGGGACAATAAACTCCCAAATTGTAGAGTGGCCGTTATTGTTTGAGGACCCTGAAGGAAGCTATGTTAATGAAACAGTGTATCGGTCCATGATCGGTTCACAGATATACTTGACTGCAAGCTGATCAGACATTATATCTGCCGTTTGTAGTGTGCTCGATTATCAGGCTAATCCTTAACTCTCTTATCTAATTATTGTTAACATAATATTTAGATATCTGAGGGGAGCTCCTAAACTCGAACTCTGGCATCACAGAGATTCGAACTTTGTTTTATTTGCCTTTTCTGACAGCAACTTTGGAGGGACAGACGGGGATAGATCATCTACATCAGCTGGGTACCAATCCTTGGGGAACAGTCTCATTTCTTGGAAGTGCAAGAAGTAGCAAGTTGTATCTCTCTCCACCACGGAAGCAGAGCATGTTGCAGCATCTGCCTGTCGCTCCAGGTTCTTTGGATACTATTTCAGCTGAAGGATTACGGTTTGACTTATTTAAACTATATTTCTTATGTTTCATAATGATGCCGTTATCCAGTTTTTCTCTCTAAAACCAAGCACATTGATATCAAGGGATACTTTATTCAAGCTTGCTATGACAGAGATTTATTTAAACTTAAACAGATCCACATTGATGCTAATTCAGTGGATCTTTTTACAAAACCTGTCAGCATCTCGTGATTCAATGTGCTTGTGGATCTTTTGAAAATGATGCGCATCTCTGACTGAGCGATTAAAAAAAAAAACTAGTGAAAACAAATAAGTAAATTTGCGCATGAAGTGTAATGCACAAATTTAGGGGGACAGAGAGACATACATGTATGTACGCATTGTTTGAGGGGGAGAAAAGGCTGTTGGGAAATGAAATAAATTTTCATGCTAAAGAACTTGATTAACACATGTAAGATTTTTGAAGCTGAATAGGCTAGGATCCACTGCGATGTGTTAATAGGTCTAACGCTCGAAAAGCAAAAAAAAAAGCCAAGTGATATAAACATAATGGACTGGATATCTCGAGGGTAACAGACCAACGATGTATGATTTCATGGTCTTAAATCCTGCATTGATAGATAGCCAACTGTAACCACCTTGGTTTTTATACATGTGTATGTTCGTTTTACAATATAACAGTTATCATATATGAATGTGCAATTTGTTTGATACATGCTTGTTTTATGCTTTTACACGATTTACCGGCTCAAACACGTGAATATTTGCAAATTTATTTAGTTTCATACTTATAAACAAGGCTACATTAATTACAAGGGCCTAATGTGCCATTATGTGAAAGTATAAGTTAAGGGACCTTTTTGTCATTCCTTAAAACTTGTCCAAAAACTTTGATTTTAAGTCCGAGGACTAAAACCATCATTTTTAGAAAATACAAAGTTCGGGGACTAAATTGTCATTTTTGAAACCTTATAAGTTTCGGGTTAAAAATGTAATTTTTGAAAACTTAAAGTTTAGGGTCCTTTATGACATTTTTGAAACTTGTTTTATAAATAAAATAAACTTTTATATTTTTGAAATAAAGTCAGGGGACCATTTGGTCATTATATGAAACTTATACTTCAGGGACCAAAATGGTCATTTATCAAACTATTTTAACTAAAAAGCTCTAACCAGGTTAAGTATTATATAAGGAATTCCTATTTAGAAAACTAACCTAGTTAGTTATTTAACCAAACTGTTTGAGGGACTGTTTATGTCAGTTCCAGAACATCCGGGACGGGGGGGGGGGGGATCGAACTCGGGACGTTTCGTTTAACAAGCGACATTGTGACCGGTCGGGCTAAGCCCTCATCCGGTAATATCTTAGATTTAAATTATATATATACACACTTTGATATTTAAATATTATTTATTCAAACCTGCAAACCCGCCCACGTCGCCGGATTTCCTCAAAACCACCAACTTAGTGGTTCCACTGCCCAAAGACCTTGCACGCGGAATCTTTGACCTCAAACCAACATACGCATGCTTGTAATCGTTCAAGTTAATGCCTGACTTTATCGAAATCGTTTTTTTATAATTAAACCGAAAGTGGTGTTAAATCCCACAGATTATGTCAAAACCGTATGAATTGAAGGGTTATTTAAGGTCCTTGAACTCCCCCGAACCTCCGACAACCATCAATTTTCACTAACACATCGTATAAACTCCTCTGTTCGTCTCTGTTCTTGTCGCCGGAATCGAGTCGCCGGAGCTAGTCGACACGTCGTTCCAGACGATACCGGTTCGATTTTCCTACCTCCATTCATTCTTTATTACTCATGCTATGTTACTGTAAAATTAATTTGATTATAGTCCGGTTTTGATCGAGAATTTGGGGCCGTTGACTTTTCTGTTGACTGTTAATTGGGGAAGATGATGGAAATTATTTATTTATTAAAAACAGTTTAAATTCTGTTTATTCATATTAAATCGGTTTTAATTAATTAAAATCTAAAAATTTCAGGTTAATTATGTCTAATATAAATCTTTCTGAAAATAATATATTCACTGATTTTTTTTTATGTAAAAACGATTTTATATAATTAAAACAGTTTTATTCTTTCAAAATTTATAATAAATCCATTTTAATGAAATAAATATTGAAATTTTTATGATAATTATTTTAAATGATAACCTTTACAAAAAATAATATTCTTACTGATATTTTATATAATTTTGAAATTTATATAAATAAATCAGTATTTACACTTAAAAGTATAGTTTAATTTAATATATTTAAATTATATAACTATATAATTTTTGTCCGAAATTATTTTTATGACAAAATATACATGTTACGGAGTTTATATAAATTTAGAGCCTAAATTTTTATTAAAGTTAATTATTTAGATAATTAAACTTATATAAACTTATTTATTGTTATCATAACCATTTTAATTCATTTTATTTATATAAAATGATTTCAAGGGCTAAAATAATTATATTAAATCAGTGATATGTTCATAATTAAAAATATTATTTTTAATTAATTATTCTGATTTAAATTAATTATTTAGATAATTGTTAGATAATTATCATGTATTTCACTTTAACATTATATATATAGTTGATTATTTTAAGAAAATATATTTCTCATAAATAATCCTTTTGAATCCTACTTATTTACCGAGTTCCCCAATTAAGTTATTCAAACCCATAGTTACCGTTTTTGTCAAACCCTACCAAACACCATGGACTTAGTTTCCAGTTTACAATTAACAATATTTGTTGATACCAATTGCAATATTTTGTGCATGTTCAAACCATTAGAGTAACGTGGAAAAACCTTGTTCCCGCCAAAACTCTCACACTTTGCATACTTGTTTGGACTTACCCGAAATCAAGGTGAGTACATAGACCCCTCTTTTACTGTTTTCAAACCGTTTTTGGGTGAAACACGTGTGCCTATTTGTTACCTTTATGCTTTCCTGTTTTCACATCATATACTTGTTATGTTTATTAGTACACTTATAGTACATGATTTACATTACATTGTTTTGCTATGTATGTTTACTTGGCATACTTAGTACATTGATTTACATGACTTTTCTGCTTTGTATGTTAACTTAGCATACTTAGTACATTGTTTCCATATAACATGTTTACACTTGGTATAACATTTGGTTTGAACAAACGGGACTTATATACGTTCATTAACATTAGCTACGCCGCTCGGTAGTAAGTAATGGTACCATAGGACTTGACAAATCCCGTTCCTGACATCCTAGGTTTGTTTGGGTGTAAGGAATGACTGAATCCGAAAACATTTCTTTTGATAACCTTGACTTAGGGTTATCCGTCTGTCTCAAGGCCTGAATGTATGCGTTAACTTACCACATAAGTGTTTGTATCAATAAGACATGCATTTACTTTACAAAACATAACTTTTTGATATATTCAAAACACCTTGTTTTGTACATTTTTACATTTGGTTTATGTGAATACACTTTACTTACCATACATAACATTTGTTACACATTACTTGACTACATTTGGACTCTTAACAGTTGACATGGTTTATACAAGGACTTTTTGACAATTGGTTTAAACATGGACTTTATACATTGATGGTTTGTCTGAGTGACTTAAGTAACGAGATGTGTGTAGTATGATACAAGCATGTTGGATACGCCGCTGGTACTTCCCATATATAAGTGCTTGTATTGTACTACATGTCGTAGCGTTATTTAGATCATACAATTTGGACTCATACATTTTACACAAACAACATATTTTTCACAAGACTTTGGTTAACAAAACAATTTACAAGGTTCATGACTAACTTTTATTAAACATTTCTTTAAACTCAAGTCATGAATCCTATTTTCATAAAACCTATGTATCTCACAGGCATTTTTATGCTGACGTACCTATTTTCACATGTGTTTTCAGGAGCTGTTGCTTAGGATGTTCGTGACACACTAGGGCGGACCTGTGCCTTAGAGACTTAAAAATAAAGATGGAACTAGTTTAATTATGTGATGAACTCTTCGTTTCAGTTGTTTTAAGACAATGTAACTCTCTGTTGGTTGAATAAAACATAACTTTTAATTACCATGGTTGTGGAACAATAATTCTGTTACAACACTCCCCGACGTTTCCGCCATGATTTGTTGTTTTACGTGGTCGGGGTGTGACAGAAGAGTTGGTATCAGAGCCAATGGTTATAGGGAATTAGGTTATTAGTAAAATTTTGACCTAGACTATAACCTTTCTAGGACCCTAACACATGTTACCTTGTGTTTAGATCTTAAAACAATACTATCACCTATCCTTAGGTGATTACCAAAACAAGTACACAAATCTCAATTCCATTTGAAAATCAATCATCTATCCTTAGATGATTTATTTTTAGGCTTTACGCCTTTAAAGTTTTCAAAATCTCGTCAAAGTTTTGGGTTCTAAATAGTGTGAACTCGTGCAATCTGGAAGGGTGGATGCCTGTATTCTGAGTTTTCTGTTTAGGCAAGCACTTCGTATAAATCTCATCAGACACGAGACCAGTTGTGCTTACCTGGGAATTCTTGGGATGAGTGTCCACTTATAGGCTAAAGCATGACTTCACCAAGTTATAAGAACCCAACTACTTTGACTTGTCATTGATGTCGTTTATTCGTGGAATAAATGATATCCATCTTGTTTCGTGTTTTCTCTGATCCTCATTGATTTTATGAAACTACTTTACCCCATTATGAAATCACCTCCACGACGAGACACACGTTTGCCTACCTGGGAACTACCGATGAGAGTACAGTATGCCTATAGGCTCAAGGCATGTTACCCTAATTCAAAGGGATTTTTTTTTCTTTTCTCCGTTTCAGAACAATCCAAGTTCTAATCGACCTACGTTGTACTATTATCAATTTATTACGATACGATTCCCTCTTTTTCAAAGTTTCAAAATTTTCTCGAGACCATACCTGTCAGATTCAAATTTTCAAACTAGCTGCAGAACATAGCACGGAAGCCCTAACTGATCCTATGGTGTAATCCGGAATTTCCTTATCTATATGAGAAACTCATTACTCGAGCTAATCTACACAAGAACTACAACTTCTGACATAACTCAATACATACCCAAACTTTTCTTAGTTCAACAAAACCCCATATCCCAATGGCAAATCTCCCAGCAGCATATGCTGAATCTTCAAATGCAGCAAAAATTCATCCCTTCCTTCAGTTTACTAATTTACACAATCAAGAGAGGTATCAAAAACTCAAGCAGCATGAAGTTCTTACTATTAGCGGTATTGATTGGCAACGGATGGGAACGTTTGATTCCAGTGGTTTGCTGGCAAGATTACTACAACCTAATACGCCCTGGAGCCGTTTCTTCGACATCCTAGAACCATCATACGATGAACTGGTGTATGAGTTCTTGTCCACTTTCTATTACAAATATAATAAAAATCTTACCAATGAATCCATTCATTTTCAACTTTGTGGGCAACCTCATACTATGTCATTAACAGAATTCGCAGTTCATCTGGGCATATATACAGATGAAGAAGTTAAACAACCCATTTTTACGGAGGCATCAACCTCTTGTTCCTCCGCGGATATGGTAGATTATTGGCAATGCCATTCATTAAAAGAATGGTGTGTCCACAATAATTCTACGAACTTCATAGACCCTTGTTATCAATATATGCACCGTGTTTTAGCCAACACTATCACGGGGCGCAAGCATAATCAACAAAGGGTTAGAACAATTGAACTTTTCTATCTGTATAGTATTTTTGAGCAAGTCCCTTGTAATATTGCCCACGAGCTTGCTGAATATTTTTCTAGTCAACAAACACATCCTCTGAGAAGTCCCATGGGAGGGTCTTACATTACAAAAATAGCACAATCATTAGGTGTCTTAAGTGATCAGATTATCCAGGGATTATCTCCACCGAAGGCACCTGGGATTGTAAATCCTTACACCATTAGGCTAACCCCTGTTCATATTGGTACACTAACTCAACCATCACAGTCGGAGGGAGCTCCAGTTATCTTAGAGAATACCTTCCCACAAAATTTACAACAATCATTTTTGCAGTTCCCTCAACCATCTTTTTATCGGTTTGATATGCAACCACCGCTGCCATACATACAAGAACATATTACAACTAACTTATCCCAACCTTTAACATCGAGCGTCTTACCAAGCTTCTCACCGTTATTTTTCGAGGAGAATTCAACGATGCAAGGAACTTGGTTTGATGAAAACATGATGACTCAAGAACAGTTAACATCAGAACCCTTTTTGCAAGCACCATTACTGCCACATTCTTTCCAGTCACTGTTGAACGAAGTAGAACAACTGCCACCAACTGATATAACAGGCCCAAGTACGATGCCACCAATGAATCTACCTCTAGATTCAGTGGGAATCGAAGTGACTAGGTTAAACAATCAGGTTCGAAATTTGTCTCAACAAATAAATTGGCTGACAGAAAGAAATCTGTTGGATCTGAGTTTGTTTCTGATTGTATTTTGTGTTTGTAATTAAGATGAAAATGGATGAGTGTGTAGCGGAATTATGAAAACAAACTTTGCATACAATCAAACGAGAGTAATACTTTGATCAAACATCTTTCCACAATGAATCGAAAGATTGAATTTATTTCAATAACGATTACAATGATTGATGAATGAATGCAAACTCCCCCTCAGCCAGAGCTCAGTTGTTTGTTCTTGCAAAGAAGACGATGTTGCAAAAGAGCTAATAGAACAGTACAAAGTACTGAACTATTTATAGGCACTTGCAAACCACTGAGCATCTTAGCTGACGTCACCATGAAAGTGACATCTAACCTCCTAACAAACTCTAACCTCTGATCTATACAAACACTGCTATGTTAACTACTGCTATTATATTATATTATAAAACAGACTATAGATCAGCTGCTGCAACTTTCCACTGCTGTGAACCCAGCAGTACTTGTCCGGATCAGCAGTGCTTGACTCAAGGCAGTAGATAGAATCAGCAGGGCTTTAGTCTTTCATTAGGTCTTTACTTTGAGCAGCAGTTGTAGGTCAGCACTTTGCAAGATCAGCAGATAGGAGGTCAGCAGATATGAAACCACTTTCAAGGGGAGAGATTTGTACATAAACATCTACTTATTCAGGATCCAGTGCTCTGATCCAGTTTTGGCTTTAATTATCTGTTCCTCTGATAGGGTTCAATCCCAACAATCTCCCCCTGGAACAGATAATGCCAAAACTCTTCATTATTGTGGAATTCTTTATTGCCTCATCAACAGTTCCCTTATCTGACCTTTAAATTGTAATTCAAAGTCTAGGGCATCTGTATCTTCATCATCCCTGCTAAGTGGAAGATCAAGGAGATCATGCAAATCTTCAAGACTCAGGCCAAGAGCTTGTTCCCTTGATATTTTCTCCACTTCTCCACCAGACCTGAGCAAAGTCAATACGCAGGTCTGTTTGTCAGTTTCCCACTTTTGTATTTTTGAGCCTGGTGGGTTTCTTGGGAGATGTTTATTTGCAGAGGTATTCGGTGAGGCTGGCCTATTCATGACTGGCTGAGCAGCACTTGCAGATTGTTCCAATTCAAGATCTTCTTTAATCATTACTTTCATGCCTGCTTTTACAACAGCATCCCCAGCTAATAGGTCTTGAATTGTTTCAATACTCAACTGGTTTTTGCTCCTTCTTTTGTAGATGGCAGCACCAGCTGGAGCAGTGGCTTTCCTGATTTGCAGCTTTGTTGGTCTTTTTGAAACCTCTGCTTCAGGATAGTCAGGCTTTTGAGGAACATTTGGATCTTTCTTTCTTAGTTCCTCCAACCTTTTGTAGGTGATCCTGACCACATCTTCTTTCCATCTAGCAACTTGTCTTTTGTTTCCATATTCAGCAGCAACCAGTTCTTCTTTCATTCTTTTCAGTTCTACCTGTTTATCAGGTACATTCTTTCTAAACTTTGCCCAGTCAGGAGGAGTGTGAGTGACTTTCCTTTTTATCATGTCTTGAATTCTTGCTGCTTCATTTTCAAGCTCAGGAACAGTCCACTCTTTGTACATGTATTTCTCTCCTTTGTACTTCTTGTGAGCCATGATGCTTTCAATGTAGTCTTTCTTCAAAGTTTCAGCTGCTCTTTCTGAAATTTGTTGACTGGCATTTTTTGCAAATTGTTCTAGGGATCTGACCTGTGTGAGTAGATATTGATAGTTTCTTGAAATTTCTTTGTCAGATTTCCCTTGTGTGTTTCTTTTTGAGATATCCTCTGCTTGCTTGGCCTTGATTTCCAAATATTCATCAACATTTTTAGGCCAGGGATATCCTTTTATTGATGGCAAACTCCTTTTGGCAGGGTCATCCTCATAGTAAAAAGATTTTATTTCTTCTCTAACAGCTGCTAGTTCAAGAGGAAATTAAACACCTGCAGGAGGTAAGGGCTTGTACATTGGAACTGAAGAGAGAGGAACAGGTTTTGGTATTGTGACAAGAGCTGAAGATTTTGAAGATGTTTGTGGTGGTGAAGTGTCATCATCTTTGAGAATTAGCCTTCTCCTCTTTGTTTGAGGAGTGGCTGATGATGTTTTGGATGGAACAGTGGTGGTGGATGTAGTGGCAGTGGTTTGTGATTGACTAACAGTTGTTGAAACAATTGGTGTTCCAACCACTGTGGTCATTACAGCAGATGTTGTAACAACTACTGTCTTCTGCTTTTTGGCAGGAGGTGATTTTGTTTTTGGTGGTAATGGTGGTAAAGCAGTGGATTTGGTGTATGTTGAAGTGGTGTGTGTTGAAGTGGGAGCAGATGTTGAAACCACTGAAGTACCAACAGTTGTTGATACAACAGGAGTTACAATAGCTGTTTTAGGTGGTGGTTTTGGAGCAGACTTTGAACGTCTGGTTGGAATGGATTTGGGTAGCCTTACTCTTCTTGTAGGCTTCTTCTTTTCATCAACAAGATTTTCATCATCTCTTGACCCTGAAGTACCTTGATCCAGATAATCCACCCTGGCTTTCTTTTTGGCCTCTCTATCCCTTTTTACACTTGCAACTGCTTCTGCCAGTGCATTTGTGGTCACATCAATTTTCTTGCTTCCATCTGGCAAAGGGATTTGTTTGGTCATGTTTGCATTTTCTGGTTCAAGGTAGAGACCATCCTCTATTCCCTTCTTTTTCCACTCCTTAATTTTCTCCCCCTTTTTGGCATTATCTGGGGGAAGTTGATAAAGGAAGCGAACTTTTGGAGGAGCAGTGCCAGTGGTGTGCAGGATCTGAGTTTTGAGAGCCTTTAGATCAGCCTGAGTGTTCTTGAACATTGACTCCATTGCATTTCTCAGCTGTTGGACATGTTTTTCATGTTGCTGATCTGCTAATTGTGCTTGTTGATGGAGAAAAGGTTGAAACAAATTCCAAAGCTCATTTGTAGCAGGTGCCCTTTGTGGAGCAGGTGCTTGAGATGGAACAGCAGTTGATTGTACCTTTTGTACTTGTAACACCTGTTGTAGCATATCTTTGAGTTCTGCAACAGAGTTATCAAGCTTTTCAATACGATCCGTCAATTTCTGGTACTTTAAACCATCACCCAAGTTAATGGGATCATCTGATTTCCCACTAGCAGTGGTTTTATCAGTAGTTGACGTAGGGAGTGTACTCCAAACATTAACCACTGATGCCCCTTTTTCTTGGTACTGGGGTCTTCTTCCTTCAACACTTGACAACCTTTTGATGTTGCCAGTAGGATAAATAAATCCACTGGTGGTTGGCAGAGGTGCTATAAAAGGAATTGCCTCCAAGGAAGTCTTATTGATGTAACCACTGTCCAACTGTAAACCAGTGGGTTCAACAGTTGTAGTGGCTGCTTCACTTGGACTACCACCAAGAGTTACTTGTAACTCAAGAGGTGTAACCTCCTCAGGTTGTGTTGGTGGGTTAGCAAAGATTGATTCATCAGACCCAGTCAGTTGTTGAGGTGTATTCTCATTGATAGGTGATTGAGAAGGACTGGTTAGTGCCTGGTTCAAATCAATTGCATCCAACAGCAGTTTTGTTGGTGGGGGAATTTTGGATGTGATGGGTGGTGTAGAAAGTGGATTTGCCCCGGGTATTGAGCTGTGGATGATAGAAACAAATGTTTCCAGAGCATCATGATGTGGGGACCCTATTTGTACAACCTGTTCTTTTTGTGAAGAATCAGGAGGAGTTTCGGTTATGGGTTGAGATATTTGGACCAACTGCTGTGAGGAAGTAGCAGCAGTGGTTTCTTGTGACTTTTGTGTTGTCACAGGCATTAGCTCGGGTATCTCATCCTCCAGAGTTGCCTTTTTGATTGGTTTGTGGGGTTTTTGATTTTTCTTTTTGTGTGGCTTTTTGTGGATTGTAGGTGTGGGTTTCAAAACAGTTGGTCTGCTGCTTTGATCACCTTGAGCAGTGGGCTCAGCAGCAGATACCTGAGGAGCAGTTGTAACTGCTAAAATCTGCTCAGGCATCTCTGCTTGTGTTTTGCAAGGTGCTAACATTCTTGAAAAAGTTTCAGTTGTTAAACTGTTTATTTGAGTAGAATCACCTTGGTTTATTGCAGCTAAATCATTCTTACTGAATTTCTTTTCAAAATAGTAACTTAAAAACCTTGGAAACAGTAAGAATGATTTTGTTTCAACATTATTAACCAAATCTTTAAAAATTTCCCGAGAATAGTTAAGATTTTCTTCTTGAAGAATTGCATATCCCAGATTTTGAATCTTTAAAGGGATTTCATTGAAAGAAGTGGTTTTATTTGAAACACATAGTAGGAGGGTATGAAATAAAAATCTGGTTGCAGAAGGAAAATAACCTTTTTCTAAGGTAAGTTTCTTCATCATTGTGGCTTCATACCCTCTTTCAATGAAGTCAGTTTGCAACTCGTTTTTAGTGAAAGAAATTTTACCTTCTTGATTATCGAGTTGAAAGACCTCTGAAATGGACTGTGGCGTGATTTGGACAGCTTTACCCTTTATAGAAGAGTGTATGGTGGTTGCAATGTCTCCTTGTTTTTCAAGGGTTGCATTCTTCCAAAACTCCCTTTGGGTCGCCAAATAGATTGGTGCATCGACAGTGAACAAAGTTTTGTACTTTGATTTTGCCATGGTGTCAATGATGGAATCGAAAACATTGGTGGTTCCTGGTTTAGTGAGAAGACCCAGGAGATTGTGAGATGGTTTATATGGAATTTCAGTGGAAATTGCCTTTTGAGAGGCTGTTGTCGATGAAGATTTTGATGAGGGTTTTGAAGATGACTTCGATTTTGTCATTTTGAAGATGATGATCGAAGAAATTTGTGAAGAAATGAGATGAAAAACTGCTTTGAGAAGAGAATTTTTAAGAATTCAATTCGACAGTAAAACCCTGTTTTGGTGGTGAGTAGGGGATTTTATAGGGAAGGAAGTGAATACTGACGTGGCAGCCGTTACAAAAGGTCTGACCACTATGTACTGCCCACGTGACAACCCCTGGTGAAAGTGAAGGACAGTACTTTTTATGAAAGTGACTGATGAAGGCAGTGGTATGAAAGCAGTGAATGATTTTCACTATCAGTGGATAGCATATCAGTGGATAAGACACTGCTTTTGAACAACAGAGTTTATCAAAGGAATGAGAGAACAGGGGTTGACTTTCAGCAGTGGACAGGTTTTTTGAAGTAGAGCAGACTTTTGAACAATCAGTGGTTAATGGCAGACTTTTAAGGATTTTAATGAAAATTTCATTTTTAGCTATTTTTAAGGATGGATTTTGATTTTCTGAAAACATTTTGATGCTTTTATGCATAGAAAAACAAGATTTTGCTTGTTTTTCCATGTTTAGCATCCCAATTCTAGAGACCAAGCTTTCAAAAGTGGTTGTGTCAAGTGCTTTTGTGAGCACATCTGCCAACTGGTCTTTAGTTTGGACATGATGCAGAGAAATCAAACCTTTTTCATAGTAATCCCTCACAAAGTGATGTCTGATGTCGATGTGTTTGGTGGTTGAATGGGAAACTGGATTTTTGATGATATTTTCTGCTGCCTGGCTGTCCAACATGAGTGGTGTCTTTAAGGCAGTGATACCAAAATCCAGCAACTGATTTTGAAGCCACAGGAGTTGGGCTGTACAGCTTGCAGCAGCAATGTATTCAGCCTCAGCAGTGGATGTTGAAACTGCTGCTTGCTTTTTGCTTTGCCAAGAAACCAAGCAATCACCTAGAAACTGGCACCCTCCTGATGTGGACTTCCTTGTGGTGTTACATCCAGCAAAGTCACTGTCTGAAAAACCAGAAAGCTTGATATTCCCATTAGCTGGATACCAGATACCAAGTGTGGGAGCACCTTTTATGTATCTGAAGATCCTTTTTACAGCAATGAGATTTGATTTTCTGGGAGCTGATTGACTTCTTGCACAGACACATGTTGCAAACATGATGTCTGGTCTAGATGCAGTTAGGTACAATAAAGACCCAATCATGCTTCTATAAAGTGTTTGGTCAATCAGCTCATCCTTTTCATCAGACATGACCAGCTTATTTGTTGCCATGGGTGTGCTGCATGGTTTACAATCATTCATATCAAATTTGGTCAAAAGTTCTTTAGCATATTTGCTTTGATGAATGAAAGTTCCATTTTGCATTTGCTGAACTTGGAGACCAAGAAAGCATTGCAGCTCACCCATTGCACTCATTTCAAACTCAGCTGTCATGAGTTCTCTAAACTCTTCACACATTGAGTTACATGTGCTTCCAAAAATAATGTCATCCACATAAATCTGGACAATCATTAAATCCTTCCCTCTCCATTTTAAAAACAGTGTTTTATCAATGGTGCCTCTTTTGAAACCATTTGAGAGTAGGAAATTGGAAAGAGTTTCATACCAGGCCCTTGGTGCTTGTTTCAAGCCATACAAGGCTTTGTTCAGCCTGTAGACATGATCTGGATAAAATGGATCCTCAAAACCTGGAGGTTGACAAACATACACCTCTTCTTGAATTGTACCATAGAGGAAAGCAGTTTTGATATCCATTTGAAACACCTTCATATTGTGGTTGACAGCAAAGGCCAGGAACAGTCTAATGGCTTCTAATCTTGCAACAGGGGCAAATGTTTCATCATAATCAATCCCCTCTTCCTGTCTGTAACCTTGAACCACAAGCCTGGCTTTATTCTTGACAACAATACCCCTTTCATCAGTTTTGTTTTTGAAGACCCACTTTGTGCCAATGGGACTAACCTCTTTTGGCAGTGGTACAAGCTCCCATACTTGTTGTCTCTTGAACTGTTGGAGCTCCTCTTGCATGGCTTCTACCCAGCTGTTGTCTTTCAGTGCCTCTTGGTACTTGACTGGCCGATGGAGTGATAGAAAACCAGCAAAAAGACAAATGTTTTGGGTTTGGCTTCTTGTGAGCACCCCTTCATTTATGTTGCCAATGATTTGATCAGGTGGATGAGATCTCAAGTAGATTAAATCTCCTTGGTATGGAATGATGGCATTTGTTGGTGAAGGCTGCAAATGTGCATCATCTGAGCTAACCACTGCTGGGGACTTTGATGATCCAGCAGTGGCTTCAAAAGGTGGTGGAATAGGAGGTAATGAAGTGGACAACTGCTGACTCTTATCCACTGTTTGGGGACTTTTGTCAGCAGTGTTTGAGGATGTGGAAGCAGTGGTTGATGGGCTACTTTGGTCAACAACTGTTGAGGTAGCAGTGGTTGAGCTTTGACAACTGTTTTGAACAGCTGATGCTTTTCCCTTTGTGTCAGACCTTTGAGGGATGATGATTTCATACCCATAGTCTGGTGTTGTATCCTCTGATGGACCTGCACTGTTAGTCTTGACAGCAGTATTTTCAAGAGTAAATTTTTCAAGATCAAACAGATCTGCAGGATTTGCTGGGATTTTCATTGATGAAAGTTCATTGAACTTAACATTCAAAGTCTCCTCCACTGCCTTGGTCCGTGTATTGAACACTTTGTAGGCCTTGGCAGTGGTTGAGTATCCCAGATGATAACCACAATCAATTTTGGCTGCAAATTTTGAAATAGAATCTTTTAGGTTCAAAATAAAACATGGGCAGCCAAACACCTTGAAGTAAGAGATCAGTGGTTTGATTTTATACAGAATTTCATAAGCAGTCTTTTTGTGCCTGGGGTTTATTAAAACTCTGTTCTGGACATAGCAAGCAGTGTTTACTGCCTCTGCCCAGAAAGTTAATGGCAAACCTGAATCTGCAAGCATAGTTCTGGCAGCCTCAATCAAAGTTCTGTTCTTCCTTTCCACTACCCCATTCTGCTCTGGTGTTCTAGGGATGTTGTACTGCCTTACAATCCCTTTCTTCACACAGAAGGCATCCAACTCCTTATTTTTAAATTCTGTGCCATTGTCACTCCTGAAGCTTTTCACTGGAAGGTCAAATTGCTTTTCAACCTGTGTCACAAAGTCTTGCAAAATGCCTGCAGTCTCATCTTTTGAGTGTAAAAAGAAAGTCCATGTAAACCTAGAAAAGTCATCAACAATAACCAAACAATATCTTTTCTTCTTGAGGCTCATGACTTGAACTGGGCCAAAAAAATCCATGTGTAGCATTTGCAAACACTGGGTTGTTTTGGACTCTTCAATGGACTTGTAAGAACTTTTATGCTGTTTTCCTTTTAAGCAGGAAATGCAATGTTCAGGACATGAAAACAATTTTTGTGGTAGGCCTCTCACCAAACCATTTTTTAAAATTTCAGTGATTGTCTTAAGATTTGTGTGCCCCAGCCTTCTGTGCCAAAGTTCTGTCTCTTTGTTAGAGGCAGCTGAGAACAGACAGGCATCAGCTCTGGGACACTCTTTTGACATGTCAACAACATAAACATTGCCACTTCTTTGAGCAACAAGTTTAGTTTGACCAGTTTTGATTATTGCTTCAATCTTTTTGACCATTTCTGGTCCAACAATCCTACAACAATCTTTTGTGAAGAATGACCCAAACCCTTTGTCACTCATTTGTGATACACTCAGAAGGTTGAATTTTAGATTGTCTATCAGATTGACATTTTCAAATTTTACATTTCCAGACTGCACTGTACCAGACCCCAGAACTTTCCCTTTACTATTATTTCCAAAGGATATATCACCCCCTCCATGGATTTTAAAGTCTTTGAGGAGGGCTTTACATCCTGTCATGTGCCTGGAGCCTCCACTATCTACATACCACTCCCTGCACATGAAGTAAAAGGGTTAGTTCATTAAGGTCTCCAAAGCCAGCAGGGCTTTGGATGGGGTCTCAACAATGTCTGGGATGGATGCAGCATGATGGACAGTGGTTAGGTCAGGGGTTTGGACTGTTTTAGGACAGTGTTTCTCTAACCACTGTTGTGGGTCTTGACCAATCATCTGCTGGTAACCAAAAGGATGCCTATTCACTTTAGGTTTAGAGGGCCTTTTGTAGGCCTCATAAACGTGTGGAATCCTTTGGTAAGACTGTTTTTCCTTGCCTTTTCTGAACTGATTGGCAGGGGGTGCATCAGTAACCTGAACATCTCTTTTGACAGATGTTTGGTTCAACTGTTTTGTGACAACTGTTTGAACTGGCACAAACAGTGGTTGTTTCTTGGTGAATTTGACAGATGTTGATGATGATGATGGACTCAAGGATGTTTTAGCAATGTACTCATTCTTTTTCACATCAAAGTTTTTGAGATACACACATGCTTGAGTTTTGTGGTTTGTTTTACCACAAACAATGCAACTTTCAGCTGAAACAATGACACTTGTTCTGTTTAAATCATAAGCTTTTAAGTGGAAACAATCTTTTGTTAGATGATTCCTTTTCTCACGGAACTCACAAAACAAGTTATCAATTTTTTCTTTCTTCTTTCTCTTTTCAGACTCCTTTGCAGCAGAGGTTTTAACCACTGCTGGGATGTCCTTGAGAGGTATGACTTTAGCTTTTGGAGCTTTAACACCATCAGTTGATGTAAAGTCCATTGGCTTGAAATTTTCAAGAATATCACACTCATCAGACCATTTTGGTTTAAACTGATGATCTTCAAGCTCCTTGAAGGTGGAGGATCCCATTGGTCTGTTAAGTGTGATTTTGTTACCAAGTTTGTCAGTGATTTTCACTTCTTGGCCATTCTTGTTTGTGGAGATGAGCTCAGTGGCTACATCAGTGGTTTGGACAGATTTTTCAAAAGCAATATGTTCATCATCATATTTTCTATAACCAACCCCAAATTTCACATTGCTTTCAATCTGTTTAGCAAGCATCACCTCATATCCTCTGCAGGATTCCACCCATCTTTCACAAGTAATCTGGGTGGATTCCAACTCCTTTTTGCAAACTTGGTATTTTTCTACCATAGTTTGAAGTTGGGTTTTGGTTATGCTTTGCTCTTCTTTTAGACAGCTGATCTCTTTTTCCTTTTCAGTCAATTTGTTTTTAAGTTCTTTTAAAGACTTTTCAAATTTAACTTCATCAGTTAAGATTTTATCCCGAAGGTTTTCATTCACCTCTTTGATGTTAGCAAAAGCAATTATGCAATTGTTAGAACACAGTTTTTCAAGAACTTGAGGAGATACCTTGGCAGCTGCCATCATTGCACAATCACATTGATGATCTTCTTCATCATCAGCTTTCACCTTCTTTTCACCAGCCTTTTCTTCCTTCTCTTCTTCTTTGTCCTCTTTGGACCATGGATCTGTCATTGGTTCAATCAGGATACCTGAACTTTCTCCCAACAGTAGTTCACCAGCCACAGCAGTAACCACTGCTTCAGTCACCTCATCCACTGTTTCAATACTCAGCTGTTCCTCTTCAGTCTCAACCCCCTCCTGTATTGACTCTAATGCCATCAAACAAAACTCATTATGAGAAGAATCATTATTAGCATAGAGTGCAAAATTTTCATCACTAAGGTCTTCAGGCATACTACTCCAGTCAACAAACCCTTGAGTGAAAAAACTTTGTTGATCTGGTTGTACTGCTGCTGGAGCAGTGGTTTGAGGTGCAGTCTGCACTTGTTCCTGGGGAACAGGGGTTTGAACATATTGGATATGTGGAACAGTAGTTTGGACATAGTGTACTGGCACAGGGGCAGCAGCATAGTGAGCAGTGTTCACTTGAGCTGCTGGGGCATACTGGGCATAGTGCACAGTGCTTTGGTTTTGAGGTCTAGGATTTGAGCTAGGATGAGTAATTATGGGACCAGTAGATTGACTCCTACATTCCCTAGCGAAATGTCCCAACCTATTACACTTGTAGCACTTGATTTTCGATTTATCCAACCCAACCCTTAGATTCCCATGCAAACCTGGGAATTTTCGCCCTGTTCTTTTGTAAAATTTGCTAGTTCTAACACTTAGCAAAGCCAGTTGGTGCAGGATGTCCATTTCCTCTAAGTCAGTGGGATCAAAATGTTGCAAATCATTGAGTTCAAAGCATAAATTGTCTGACATCTGGTTTTCGTTTGCAGTGAATGCATAACTAGCAGAGTGAGGATCAGGGTTGTTAAAATTTGCACCAGCAGTTATGTCAATGAAGTGATCGAAACCCTGATCCTTACCACTTCTCCCAGATTCTTCTTGACCCAGAAGAGCAGTGTTACCGAAAGTGTAATCATCAGTAACTTTTCCTGACTCTTGCAACCTCCTCTTCTGGTTCAACTCCCTTTCGTAGGTCAGGAGTCGACCGTGAAGTTGGGTCAAGGTCAGATCCTTGAACTCAGGTGAGTTTCGGGTGACAAAAGCTATGGTGTCCCATTTTTCTGGCAGTGACCTGAGGAACCTGCTATTTTGAGTTGAGTTTGTAAAAGTGGTGTTAACAAGCCTCAGTTCACTGATGAGACAACTGAAACGCTCAAATTGTTGCGTTAGTGATTCACCTTTAACGTAGCAAAATGTTTCATACTGTTGGTTCAGGATTTCCCTATTGTTTTCTATGACTTCTTCGGTTCCCCCAAACTGTTCCTTAAGTGCGTCCCATAACTCTTTGGCACTGTTACAGTGTAACAGTCCAGCATATATCTCATTGGGCAGCGCTGATGCTATGATGCTAAAAGCTTTAGCATCTAGTTCGAACTTTTGATAATCGGTTTCGGTATAATTTTCAACTGGTTTTGGAACGAACTTTTTAGCATCTTCAGCGCTTGGCACTGTGGGAACGTGGGGACCATAGATGACAGACCTCCAACAACCTGTGCTTTGTTGAGCGAGGATGTGACCCATCCTCCTCTGCCAGATGTTGTACTCATTTCTTTTTAGCATAGGTGGTTTAAAAAGCGAACCGATGTTGTTTTTATCATCTTGAGATTGTGACGTCATTCTTGTTGTTTTACAGACACTGATAAATCAACTTTAATGGTGATTAATCCTTGCTCTGTTTTTCAACAAACGAACAAACGATCAGTATCAACTGTTATGAGCTGAACTATTTATGTCAAAATGATTGTTAAATCAAATTTGACTGTCCAAGCTCTGATACCAATTGTTGGATCTGAGTTTGTTTCTGATTGTATTTTGTGTTTGTAATTAAGATGAAAATGGATGAGTGTGCAGCGGAATTATGAAAACAAACTTTGCATACAATCAAACGAGAGTAATACTTTGATCAAACATCTTTCCACAATGAATCGAAAGATTGAATTTATTTCAATAACGATTACAATGATTGATGAATGAATGCAAACTCCCCCTCAGCCAGAGCTTAGTTGTTTGTTCGTGCAAAGAAGACGATGTTGCAAAAGAGCTAATAGAACAGTACAAAGTACTGAACTATTTATAGGCACTTGCAAACCACTGAGCATCTTAGCTGACGTCACCATGAAAGTGACATCTAACCTCCTAACAAACTCTAACCTCTGATCTATACAAACACTGCTATGTTAACTACTGCTATTATATTATATTATAAAACAGACTATAGATCAGCTGCTGCAACTTTCCACTGCTGTGAACCCAGCAGTACTTGTCCGGATCAGCAGTGCTTGACTCAAGGCAGTAGATAGAATCAGCAGGGCTTTAGTCTTTCATCAGGTCTTTACTTTGAGCAGCAGTTGTAGGTCAGCACTTTGCAAGATCAGCAGATAGGAGGTCAGCAGATATGAAACCACTTTCAAGGGGAGAGATTTGTACATAAACATCTGCTTATTCAGGATCCACTGCTCTGATCCAGTTTTGGCTTTAATTATCTGTTCCTCTGATAGGGTTCAATCCCAACAAAATCAATGGTTGGAAAGCATGCTGAGACAATTAACTGATCATTTGCAACTGCCTCTACCACCTCCACCACCTTATAATCCTGACTTTGATTCATTATATGACTTATTTCAAATGTAAATTTGTTCAATAGACTGTCAAACAAACAATGCTATCATTGCTAATGTGAAATACGTTTTGATTCAATTGATGTTGTGTTATATTGATGCTTGTTTGATTTAAACAATACCTCAATCTTATTTGTTTTCCTCACTTAACTAGAAGTGCTATGTGGACCATGCGACGAAACGCGTAATTTTGGGTGCACACTTAATTACGAGGTTCGACGCATGAGAATCATAGTAAGCCTTGTTAAGTAAGGTGACAGATAGAAACATTATGTGGTTATGTGTGTTGGACTCTGTATGCCCAAGACACATATTAAATTGATGTGGCTAGTACGTTATGATCCAAGTCGAGTCATACCCAAAAACAAGCTAGACAAACACTTACAATATTTATTTATGATATGATCAAACAAATAAATATTAACACTTAGAATATTTAGAAATTGGTTTTCTAAATAATTGCACTTGACAAACTAATAAATTATATGGATAATTTGTTTTGAGAGAGTATTTTATTCTGTTATTTAATTGGTTAAATAACATAATAAAAATAGCATAAGTCTTATAACATATGATGTTATATTTTATAAAAGTTATAAAATATATATATGTAAGACTTATATTATTTAAAAGAAAATTTGATTTTTTTTTTAAATAAAAAGACTAGGCCGCCACCCCCCCCCCCCCATGGGGTCTTCCCAAAATTGTTGGTCCAATCACACTACATGCATGTCTTACAAGTTAGATGGGTTGTGATTGGGTGATCTTCCCAAGCAATTTTGTCCAATAGCATTACATGCAAATGCATGTGTAAGTGGCCACATGATTGGTCAAGATGGGTGGCAATTCTCTCTCATGGTTCTATAAATACTTAGATGTCAAATGCAAGAAGGTGCAAGACTTATGAACTTGAAAGAAAAACTAGAGAATTTCTTCTCTAAATTTCGGCCAACAAGTGTTGGTTCAAGAGGTTTTCAAGTTTGTAATTCAAGTGCCAAGAACTCTCATATTCCCTAGTGGAATTTTCGGCCAAGGGTTGGCTCCATGAAGGAAGTTTTAGTGAGTTCACAAGTGTTCAAATCCTAGCTAAAACTAAGGTGTTTGTTGGAAGGCTTGGGGTATACAAGCTTGAGGTCTTCTACACTTGAAGGCAACCGTTCAAGAAGCATCATTATCTTCATGTCCTTTACTCCTTGGAAGGTAGTATTCTAAACACTCTATGGTTGTGTTTTATTTTGATAGCATGCATGTTCATATATGGATCCGAGATTGGGATTTACATATAAAATGGGTTTTATATATTGTAAGTAACATGTTTTAAATAAAAATTTTCCGCTGCGTTTTTATTTTATATGGATAAAATACTTTGATAAACATGTAAAAATCCCAACAGTGGCATCAGAGCCGCTTATATGAATGCATGCTTCATAGGATATGAAATTTTCGGGTTTCGGGTTTGGTTAAAACCCTATGGCCGAAATTTTATATATGGTTATCCTTTTGTTTTTCAGGATTATTTTAATACATGCATAAAAGTATCTTGAAAAATTATGTCATTTGGATGATTTGTTTGTTTGGACAAAAACCCACTTTTTTCGGTTTTTTCATTCTTGACCGAAAAGTAGGTTGTAAAAAGGAAACCATTTTTGCTTCTTGAATTTTATATATGTGGATATATATATATATTTTGGTGTTCATAACCCAGCCATGACCTTGTGTGAATATGTTGAATATTTGTGTTTGTGATTTATATTTGATTATTTCAATGGGTTGTAATAATTAATTATCTTTGTTCTTCCATTTGTGAAATATGTAATTTATTTATTTTCATTTGGTATGTAAGTAAATAGATTAGGTGCATTTTATTTTTACTAGAAAAATGTATTAGGATATTTTTTGTAAAAGAAGATGCACACAAAAATGCGATTTTGGTTTTGGCTAATTTCGGGCCAAAAGGACTTCATAGTTCTTAACGGGATTTTAGCCCGATAACCAAAACACATTTTTGAAGTCCAAAGGAGTTTGGACCTGAATACAAAGACATTTGGAAGCCCAAAGAATGTGAAGAAATAACAACACAAGATGGAGACTTGAAGCATTCGGATGCGGGATCAAGTGGGAGTTCAACGACACATTATTTGTGTCAATATTCACCCTTTAGGAAGGACCTTTTGGCACACTTGTTTCGGCTAACAAGTGTGGTCAAAATAGTTGGCTATGGTTATGCACCTAATGATATGTGTGTTGTGCTTGTGTGGTTGTTTATTTTGTTGTTTGATGATATTTGGATATGCATGCTTAACAAACTAATAATCAACAACAAGCTTAAAATTGGTTCTTTAAAAGATCATTAAAATTGGTTAACAAAAGGTTATTAAAATTTAATGATTTTATAATAAAATGGGTTTTATTAAAAAGAACCTTGAAAATTTATTTTCACTAAAGTACCAAGGATTTGAATGCATACAAATGTATGGTACATAAAGTTTTCTAAACTAGAATTTTGAAAACTCAAAATCCCTTTTATAAAACAAGTCAAACACCATCCTTTTATACAACACTCGAATCACTTGGGAACTCTTTTGTGGGATAAAGGTCACCTAATCATATTTGAGGGAACTTGTATATTCGAGGTGGGTTTACCATGTTTGTGGGATAAAGGTCACCTAACCACATATGTGTATAAACTCACACGTGTGTGTAAGTTGGACGACTTGATTTGGAAACCATGAACTTAGGGTCACCGAAGCATGGGTAACAAAGGTGTTGATGGGATTAAACATGCCAACTAAACATAAAGATGTTTAACCGATCCCATATGGCTAGAAGTTGCAAAGAGTTGCAATTGTCAAACGTTGACTACCTTGTTAATTTAAATAGAGGGATAAAGGTCACCTAACCAATATTTAAATGTAACGTTGGATTCTAGATTTTAATTATTAATTGTCTATGAGACACAAAAGGGTATTAATGATTAAAATATAATAATATCGAAAATACTAAAATTGAACCTTGTTAAATTTTGTTGATGGCCGCTAACAATATTACCCAAACCGTCCGTAACCTATCACTAAAAACAATCCTTAAAAAGGATCGTTTCAATCAAAACACTTTATGGATTAATATCGAAACTTAAGAATCGTTCTCAAGTAAGAAAAGATATCCTATGTGTTGAACGATCCTAATCCCAATGAACATCTTATGGAAGATAAGGATGCCTATAACGATTGGATTAAGTATATTGAGGATACTATGCAAGTTGTCTCATGTTAGGAATTATGATTCCCGAAATTCAAAAGGGTTTTGAACATCATGGGCATACGACATGATTGAAGGAAATGTTCCTACAATATGCAAGGGTAGAACGCTTTGGGCGCTTCATGCATGTCGAATGGAGGAAAACCAATCAGTCTCATCTTATGTCTTTAAGATGAAAAGCCACATTGATCACCTAGAAAGGCTCAATATGGATAAAAGGGTTTTATCCATTCTAACGATCAATGAGGGTGGCAACTAGAAAGGGCATCACCCCGACACCAAAGCAAATGTTGAAAATGGAAACGGTTAATTCAAAGGGAAATGATTAGGAAGACTAAAGCGAAACCACCGAAACCAAAAGAGAAGAAGGCAAAGGTTGCCATGAACGATCCATGCTTTGAGTGTGGTGAGATAGGGCATTTAAATAGGAATTGTCCAACCTATCTCAAAGAGTTGAAAAACAAGAGGGATGCTAGGCAAACCTCAGGTACAATCGTGATGATACATATTGACCTTTATGTTATTTCTTCTAACACATGGGTATTAGATACCGGATGTGGAACTCATGTTTGCAATTCATTGCAAAAGGTTCAAAAGAAATAAACATTACAAGAAAGGAGACTATGTTTTGAAACTTCCAAATGGTTTGAAAATTGTTTTAAAATGTCTTGAATGCTCCTAGTTTGACTAGGAACATTATTCAAGTTTCCCTTATAAGACAATATGATTTTGACTTAAAGTTTGCAAACATTGACATTTATATCGATGAATGACATGTTTTACTTTAAACCTATGCCTTCAAATGGTATTTATGAATCGGTTCATAATAATACATCATTTGATAGTTTAATGTACCAATAAATCACCAAGAAGCTCAAAATGGATTTGAGTAAGACCTATCCTTGGCATTATCGCCTTGGTCATACAAACAGATGTCGCATGTAAACACTTCGACAGAATTGTCTTTTGGAAACAAATGAAATTGGTTCATTTGATACATGCGATTCTTATTTACAAGGAAAAATGACCAAGTAAAACCTTAGTGGGAAAGGGCAAAAGATTTATTAGGTATTATACATTTGGATGTATGTGATCCTTTTAAGCCAATAATTAGGAATGGTGAAAGATACTTCATTACCTTTTACCAACGACTATATTAGTTGTGGTTATATGTACTTGACACAAAGAAGAAGTTTTGAAATGTTCAAAACCTTCAAAAGGTGAAGTACAAAATCAACTCAATCAAAGTTCTTCGTTCCGATAGAGGAGGAATCAAACTCTATTTAGATATGGTTCGATCTATGATAGCTAGGAGCGCATTATCTCTATCATTTTGGGGTTACGCTTCGCTCTCCGCGGCCCGAATAGCCTAAGCCAAGAAAGTGGATAAGACAACCTTTTGAAATATGACATGGAAGGGCTCCATCATTATCATATTTAAATGTATGGGTTGTGAAGCTTATGTGAAGCAATACACCCCAAACAAATTGGAAGTACGATCCACTAAGTATATCTTTGTAGTATATCCTAAAGACGATATAGGATATTATTTCTACGATCCAACAAAGCAAAAGGTATTTGTTGCTCGAAAGGCTGAGTTCTTGGAAGCAAAGTTCCTTGTGGAAGGAATTAGTCGAACAGTGGAACTTGATGAGGATCAAGAACCATAAGCCGATACACGTTTGGTTGATACTAGCATTCAACAAGAAGGTTGTTGAAAACAATCAAATGGTTGATTAACACACTCAAAACGTTCGTAGATCTGGTAGAATTAGTAGTCCACCTGAAAGATATGGATTTTTCATAGATGGATGCTACGTGGTAGATTCGGGTGAACCTACCACATACCATGATGCAATGTCAAAATCCGATTGTGACAAATGGCTTGAAGCCATGAACGTAGAGATGCAATCCATGTATGACAACCAAGTATGGGAATTGGTTGTGCCGTCTCTTAATTCCAAAGTGGTTGGAAATAAGTGGGTTTTCAGGAAGAAAACACATATGCATGGTAACTTGGATACTTATAAAGCGAGACTTGTAGCAAAAGATTTCATTCAAACTCAAAGTGTTGATTATGATGAGACCTTCTCGCCCGTCGCGATGCTAAAGTCAATAAGGATATTATTTGCCATACCTACATAATATGATTATGAGATTTGGAAAATGGATGTCAAAACGGCTTTCCTTAATAGATATCTTGAGGAAGATGTCTATATAGTTAAGCCTGAAGGTTTTGTCGATCCAAAACATCCTGACAAAGTATGCAAGTTAAAGAAATCAATCTATGGATTGAAACAAGCATCTAGAAGTTGGAATCACCATTTTGATGAAGAGATTAGGGAATATGGATTCATCAAGAACGTCGATGAAGCTTGTGTGTATAAGAAGGCTAGTGGGAGCATCATCACTTTATTAGTATTATATGTTGATGACATTCTACTATTTGGAAATAACATTCCAACCATGGAAGGTGTAAAAGCCTGGCTTGGAAGTTGTTCTTCCATTAAGGATCTTGGTAAAGTCGCCTATATTTTGGAATAAAGATCTATAAGGATAGGTCAAGGAACTAGATAGGTTTAAACCAAAGTGCATTGACAAAGTCTTGAAAAGGTTCAAGATAAAGAACTCTATGAAAGGTTTGGTACCTATTCAAGAGAGGACAATATTGAGTGCGTCTCAATGTCCAAGCTCAAAGGATGAGCAAGAAAGAATGAAAGGAATCCCATATGCGTCTTCTATAGGATTCATTATGTATGTAATGATATGCACTAGACCGGACATATCGTGCGCATTAAGCATAACGAGAAGATACTAGTGAAATCCAAGTAACGGTCATTGGGTGACTGTTATAAATATATTGAAATACCCCAGAAGGACTAAGGATATATTTCTAATATATAGATCTGGTGAAGAAGAACTCGTTGTAAGGGGTTACAGGGATGCGAGTTTCGGAATTCGTTGTAAAGGGTTACATGGGTACGAGTTTCCAAACTGATCGAGATGGTTCTCGATTACAATCAGGGTAGCATTGTCCACTACAGAATCAGAATACATCGCCGCTTCATTGATTGAGATAATTCATATGGATCTGCCACTTGAATTATTGCCGATCTAGGGGTAGTCCCTACCATTCAGAACCCCTAGAGATCTTTGTGATAACGATGGTGCGATTGCTCAAATCAAGGAACCTCGTGCACATCAAAAGACTAGGCACATTGAGCGGAGTTTCAACTACATACGGGATGAAGTTGAAAAGGGAAAGATATGTATTCGCAAAGTTCACACTGATCAAAATATTGCGGATCCACTCACGAAGCTCCTTGAATGGGCAAAGCATGAGAGGGTCATACTTGTGCCATGGGACTTCGATATTCTAGTGAATGGATTTGATCTACTTTATATTTGGATATTGGAACAATTATTATTATAACTCTTTATGGTATGTTGAGTTATGTTCCATTTTAGCATGTTTAAATCCGTGAATAAGTTTCTTATTCTAAATGTTCGTAGTCGATCATACTTGTGGGAACAAATATGAATATAAGACTATTATGAACTTGGATTGGTGGATATTCATTAGGTATGAATATAGAGCAAAGTGTTGCTGCCAAAGTTCATAGATATTTGTGGGAGACAAATATTGGACTGACTCGCCCTCAAATATTACTGCATGGAATCATTTGTGATTGATCATAAGTAAATTTGAGTAAAGGAGAATATCATAGTATCCTCAGACCTGAGATACATATTGGGTCTTGATATTCACCAAATATTGTACCTTGACTTTTTCTTCGCTGTTAGTAATATGACAGTACATAAGGCTAAGCTCAGGTATGGTACAAGGTGATTGAAAGAGACGTATGTAGTCAAGATGGGATTTGTTCCTCTTATTCGTTGAGAGTATGATGTCTAAGGCCTGTTAAAGTTAAACCAACAGAGAGTGATCACTCTGTGTCTCTGGATTTGACATGACATCTGTAACGAAAGGATAAATGATAGATTCACCTAAATCATTTTCAAGTAAGGGACTTGAAGGGGATGATGTAATTGAATGGGACATATAGTCATACGTATTGGGGGTAGTAAACCGTAGTTAGGCGTCATTTACTACTTGCATCAATCTTCTATGTATCTTGTGCAAGTGGGAGATTGTTGGACTCTGTATGCCCAAGACACATACTAAATTGATGTGGCTAGTACGTTATGATCCAAGTCGAGTCATACCCAAAAACAAGCTAGACAAACACTTACAATATTTATTTATGATATGATCAAACAAATAAATATTAACACTTAGAATATTTAGAAATTGGTTTTCTAAATAATTGCACTTGACAAACTAATAAATTATATGGATAATTTGTTTTGAGAGAGTATTTTATTCTGTTATTTAATTGGTTAAATAACATAATAAAAATAGCATAAGTCTTATAACATATGATGTTATATTTTATAAAAGTTATAAAATATATATATGTAAGACTTATATTATTTAAAAGAAAATTTGATTTTTTTTTAAATAAAAAGACTAGGCCGCCACCCCCCCCATGGGGTCTTCCCAAAATTGTTGGTCCAATCACACTACATGCATGTCTTACAAGTTAGATGGGTTGTGATTGGGTGATCTTCCCAAGCAATTTTGTCCAATAGCATTACATGCAAATGCATGTGTAAGTGGCCACATGATTGGTCAAGATGGGTGGCAATTCTCTCTCATGGTTCTATAAATACTTAGATGTCAAATGCAAGAAGGTGCAAGACTTATGAACTTGAAAGAAAAACTAGAGAATTTCTTCTCTAAATTTCGGCCAACAAGTGTTGGTTCAAGAGGTTTTCAAGTTTGTAATTCAAGTGCCAAGAACTCTCATATTCCCTAGTGGAATTTTCGGCCAAGGGTTGGCTCCATGAAGGAAGTTTTAGTGAGTTCACAAGTGTTCAAATCCTAGCTAAAACTAAGGTGTTTGTTGGAAGGCTTGGGGTATACAAGCTTGAGGTCTTCTACACTTGAAGGCAACCGTTCAAGAAGCATCATTATCTTCATGTCCTTTACTCCTTGGAAGGTAGTATTCTAAACACTCTATGGTTGTGTTTTATTTTGATAGCATGCATGTTCATCTATGGATCCGGGATTGGGATTTACATATAAAATGGGTTTTATATATTGTAAGTAACATGTTTTAAATAACAATTTTCCGCTGCGTTTTTATTTTATATGGATAAAATACTTTGATAAACATGTAAAAATCCCAACAATGTGATTATCCATTATTTGCTTAATTGTACACACATTTGTTTGCATAATATTTACATTACAAATCCAGCATAGCATAGTGCCATGCAAAACAAATTCTATACAATGATTCTCGTAAATTCCTCAAAATTTTCAACATCCAACAATGACTACAGTCTCTTTCGAATAAATTTCGGGACGAAATTCTCCAAAGTAGGGGAGACTGTAACCACCTTGGTTTTTATACATGTGTATGTTCGTTTTACAATATAACAGTTATCATATATGAATGTGCAATTTGTTTGATACATGCTTGTTTTATGCTTTTACATGATTTACCGGCTCAAACACGTGAATATTTGCAAATTTATTTAGTTTCATACTTATAAACAAGGCTACATTAATTACAAGGGCCTAATGTGCCATTATGTGAAAGTATAAGTTAAGGGACCTTTTTGTCATTCCTTAAAACTTGTCCAAAAACTTTGATTTTAAGTCCGAGGACTAAAACCGTCATTTTTAGAAAATACAAAGTTCGGGGACTAAATTGTCATTTTTGAAACCTTATAAGTTTCGGGTTAAAAATGTAATTTTTGAAAACTTAAAGTTTAGGGTCCTTTATGACATTTTTGAAACTTGTTTTATAAATAAAATAAACTTTTATATTTTTGAAATAAAGTCAGGGGACCATTTGGTCATTATATGAAACTTATACTTCAGGGACCAAAATGGTCATTTATCAAACTATTTTAACTAAAAAGCTCTAACCAGGTTAAGTATTATATAAGGAATTCCTATTTAGAAAACTAACCTAGTTAGTTATTTAACCAAACTGTTTGAGGGACTGTTTATGTCAGTTCCAGAACATCAGGGACTAAAGTGTAAATTATCAATCTTTAAAACAAAAAAAAAAATGTGTCGAACCGGTCACGGGGGGGGGGGGGATCGAACTCGGGACGTTTCGTTTAACAAGCGACATTGTGACCGGTCGGGCTAAGCCCTCATCCGGTAATATCTTGGATTTAAATTATATATATACACACTTTGATATTTAAATATTATTTATTCAAACCTGCAAACCCGCCCACGTCGCCGGATTTCCTCAAAACCACCAACTTAGTGGTTCCACTGCCTAAAGACCTTGCACGCGGAATCTCTGACCTCAAACCAACATACGCATGCTTGTAATCGTTCAAGTTAATGCCTGACTTTATCGAAATCGTTTTTTATAATTAAACCGAAAGTGGTCTTAAATCCCACAGATTATGTCGAAACCGTATGAATTGAAGGGTTATTTAAGGTCCTTGAACTCCCCCGAACCTCCGGCAACCATCAATTTTCACTAACACATCGTATAAACTCCTCTGTTCGTCTCTGTTCTTGTCGCCGGAATCGAGTCGCCGGAGCTAGTCGACACGTCGTTCCAGACGATACCGGTTCGATTTTCCTACCTCCATTCATTCTTTATTACTCATGCTATGTTACTGTAAAATTAATTTGATTATAGTCCGGTTTTGATCGAGAATTCGGGGCCGTTGACTTTTCTGTTGACTGTTAATCGGGGAAGATGATGGAAATTATTTATTTATTAAAAACAGTTTAAATTCTGTTTATTCATATTAAATCGGTTTTAATTAATTAAAATCTAAAAATTTCAGGTTAATTATGTCTAATATAAATCTTTCTGAAAATAATATACTCATCGATTTTTTTTATGTAAAAACGATTTTATATAATTAAAACAATTTTATTCTTTCAAAATTTATAATAAATCCATTTTAATGAAATACATATTGAAATTTTTATGATAATTATTTTAAATGATAACCTTTACAAAAACTAATATTGTTACTGATATTTTATATAATTTTGAAATTTATATAAATGAATCAGTATTTACACTTAAAAGTATAGTTTAATTTAATATATTTAAATTATATAACTATATAATTTTTGTCCGAAATTATTTTTATGACAAAATATACATGTTACTGAGTTTATATAAATTTAGAGCCTAAATTTTTATTAAAGTTAATTATTTAGATAATTAAACTTATATAAACTTATTTATTGTTATCATAACCATTTTAATTCATTTTATTTATATAAAATGATTTCAAGGGCTAAAATAATTATATTAAATCAGTGATATGTTCATAATTAAAAATATTATTTTTAATTAATTATTCTGATTTAAATTAATTATTTAGATAATTGTTAGATAATTATCATGTATTTCACTTTAACATTATATATATAGTTGATTATTTTAAGAAAATATATTTCTCATAAATTATCCTTTTGAATCCTACTTATTTACCGAGTTCCCCAATTAAGTTGTTCAAACCCATAGTTACCATTTTTGTCAAACCCTACCAAACACCATGGACTTAGTTTCCAGTTTACAATTAACGATATTTGTTGATACCAATTGCAATATTTTGTGCATGTTCAAACCATTAGAGTAACGTGGAAAAACCTTGTTCCCGCCAAAACTCTCACACTTTGCATACTTGTTTGGACTTACCCGAAATCAAGGTGAGTACATAGACCCCTCTTTTACTGTTTTCAAACCGTTTTTGGGTGAAACACGTGTGCCTATTTGTTACCTTTATGCTTTCCTGTTTTCACATCATACTTGTTATGTTCATTAGTACACTTATAGTACATGATTTACATTACATTGTTTTGCTATGTATGTTTACTTGGCATACTTAGTACATTGATTTACATGACTTTTCTGCTTTGTATGTTAACTTAGCATACTTAGTACATTGTTTCCATATAACATGTTTACACTTGGTATAACATTTGGTTTGAACAAACGGGACTTATATACGTTCATTAACATTAGCTACGCCGCTCGGTAGTATGATACAAGCATGTTGGATACGCCGCTGGTACTTCCCATATATAAGTGCTTGTATTGTACTACATGTCGTAGCGTTATTTAGATCATACAATTTGGACTCATACATTTTACACAAACAACATATTTTTCACAAGACTTTGGTTAACAAAACAATTTACAAGGTTCATGACTAACTTTTATTAAACATTTCTTTAAACTCAAGTCATGAATCCTATTTTCATAAAACCTATGTATCTCACAGGCATTTTTATGCTGACGTACCTATTTTCACATGTGTTTTCAGGAGCTGTTGCTTAGGATGTTCGTGACACACTAGGGCGGACCTGTGCCTTAGAGACTTAAAAATAAAGATGGAACTAGTTTAATTATGTGATGACTCTTCGTTTCAGTTGTTTTAAGACAATGTAACTCTCTGTTGGTTGAATAAAACATAACTTTTAATTACCATGGTTGTGGAACAATAATTCTGTTACAACACTCCCCGACGTTTCCGCCACGATTTGTTGTTTTACGTGGTCGGGGTGTGACACCAACGTCTGAGGTTTCGGGTCTTTATGCTGATGAATCATCCGGGATATCAGTGCTGTCCCTCTGTTGCATACAGACTATATGCAGACCTGGGCACAGTCAGGATATCTTGCAAAAAGAGCCACAAAAGGGCCAAAACCTGAAAACAGAAGAAAATATCAATAAAAAGAGAATTTCGTGTGCTATTAAAGTCAAATCTGTACCGTTAAAGGTATCTGTCTCGCCCTTGTCAGAACTTCTCTGGTCTCTTTGTTGTACGGAAGTACTGACCTGTTCACCAGGAAGTCTGGCGTTGAAAAATTTAAGGATGATCTCAGTATGCTCACCTGCTTCGATGAACTGTTGTGCTTACCTTGATCGCGGGGGTATGCCTTGGAATGGGACACACGGATGTTACAGTATAACTCTACCTAAAGCGTATCACAAAGCTAAAAGTTGAAGTTTGGGCGTTAGATTTAAGAGGACAAGCATATTAACAATCGCGTGGACCAGTCCAAGTAAGCGAAGAGCTGAAAAATGTTCCTTAATCAGTTCGAAAATGATTTTGATCCCATGGCAGGTTTGCCCTATGTTACCCCTCCATTATTATTCTATTATCAGTTTATTTTGTTCTGTTACTGATATTTCTATGCTCAAAAGGTTGCTCGGTTGGTAGGATCATTGATTTTGAGAAAGATGTTTTTTGTCTTGAAAAAGCAATTCATTAAAGTAATAGTCTGGCCCACTGTTTCGGATTGGGGCCCACTATCACAGATAAAACGAATTAGATCTGGCCCATTGGTCTCAATTCGGACAATTGTTCCGAGTTAGGGCCTGGCCGTTTGATCTCAGGCCCAATCCGAAACTCATTAATTGGCAATCATTCTCTCTTTCGAGTCATGTTTCGGACTAATCTCATCCTCTGATCATCACGGATTCTCTCATTATCTTTGGACCACTTGTTCGAATTTCAAAGTTTGCAGGTTTCTGTACTTTTTAAGCCAAAGCCCTTTGAATGCCAAAGTTGCCAATGAACGTGATATGCAACATGCACGTGTTGACGAGAAAGCTGAGACATTTAATTCAGATTTAGAATCACACTCTAGTGAAGAAGAACCCGACTCTGATAGTGAAGTGGAAGTGATTGCATCTGAAAAGGTTGAGGAAGCCGTTAGAGAACCAGATCAGACAAATCTGAGAACTTAAGTAGCTCTACTCCTGAGTTTGCAGGGTAGTGACGGAAACCCTTCATTCGTTCCTACTGCTGGTGATCGAGTTCAAATTGAAATTGAAGCCACTCCAATAATGAGCCATCGAACCAACACAGATCCTGATGCTGATTCTACTTGCCCTATTCCTAATCCAGAGCCTACTATGTCCATCGATCAAAAGCCTACTACTGCAATACATGGAAAACCGCATACAGGAACCTGACATTGACTTCAAATTTTGTATTTGAAGCAACACCCTCGCTTCTAGAAAGCTTGAGCGGTGTTAGGCTTGAAGAAGAAAACTCTGGTAATGCTAGGTTCACAGAACACGATGAAGCGGCCTGCTGTTATGCAACCGAGAAAGGACACGTCGTTGGATGAAGTGATAGTGATAATGATGGAGATGTAAAAGTAGCAAGTCTGCAACAACGAGTGGTTGTATTAGAACATGATGCTGCAATGATGGAAGCTCAGATTTCATCGCCACAACAGGACTCTGCTTTCCTGTCTTCAGTCACAAGTCTCTGAGCAGAAGTCAAACAATAGATCAACTGTACGAGCTATTTTCTAAAGAGAGAGGAGCAGCAAATGTAGCAACAGACACAGAACATGGAGCCACTTTGAATGCCTATCTAGCTGCTAATCCAAAAGAAGAAGATTAGCAAAAAGCATGAAAGGAGACAGTGTGACAAGCAAATGATCATGATGAAGAATCAGGATTTAAATCCTCCAGATGAAAACTTCCAGCTCAAAGATCCTACGAAGAGGCCAGATAAATTGTGATGAAGTTGCGGTCTAGCCACTTCGATAAAGAAGAAAGCAAGTGTATGGTCGCTAGCTGGAAGTTCGACCATAACAAGAATGTGTGGTGATTCTGATCAAACAAGAGAGACAGGAGGTGGATGCTCCATGAGAAGGAAGTCAATAACAATTTCCTTTCCATGAAGACTGCTGAGTCAAAGATCAGAAGAAGACCCTGATGTTGTGATCCTTTCTCACCAAGAAGATAGATAAAATCTGACATATGGCCTTCGACCGCCAAAGAAGAGGAAACTCCCATCCATCGAAGATTTCGCTAAGAAAATTCTCAAGAATTCCAAATTCTGGGCACATAATCCGAAGTTGGCTAAAGCTGCGGTTGTTTCTGAAGACTTGTCGATTTGCATATCAGATACGTTGGATCAAATGAGTTTTCATGAGGAAGACGTCTTGGTTCTGAATCATCATCAAAATTCGCTACATCGACAAAATGAAGAATGTGCGAAGCCCTGGACGAGTGCTATTGCAAACGTTGGCGGGAATTGCTTGTTTGCTGATCCTAATCCAGTTCTGGGCAGGTCCTCGAGATCGATGCAACAACTAATCCAGTAAACCTAGGGGGAGATTGTTAGGCCCTTGTAGGTTTATGGATTAGTAGCTAATTGATTTAGAGGGCTTATGGATTAGTGGATATTAGAGTGAGCTTATTTAGGTAAATGGGCCTAGGGTTTAAGGAGCCTTATCCCTAATCTCCTACTATAAATAGTAAATCATGTTTAGGAGCAAGTGTGGCTTTTGTGTAGTTAGTTAGTGGGTGTTGTGATGAGCTAAGTAGATCTTGTATTAGACAACTAGGTTGTATGCAAGATTGAATCATTCGATTAATATTAATCTTTCTTCTTCATCTCCTTTCTATGGAATCATAGCTTGTTTGTGTGATTCCGCCACCATTTAAGCTAGTGTGATATCATTGTGATCTTGGTTTACAGGACTTACAAATGTCTTGCTAACTTACGAGTCTGAACATTTGATGCTATCAATTTAATATGTAAACTTGGGGAGATGTTTATGGTCGGAGGTTCTTCGGAAATGCTTGCGACGTTTTTGGGGTGTGACACTTTAGGCATGAAAAGTAGTAAATCGGGTGCTATTTCCATGAATTTTGTGCTTTTTATGAGACCTGCATATATGTGATTAAAATTTTTGTTTTAATCAGTAGAAAACATTTATTGTGTTAAAATATCAAGTCTTGATAATTTGGGATTGTTACAGTAAAGTTCGGTACGAAACTATGCGTTAAAAACGGTAAAAATCTGCTTTTTAAGTGATTTTTATAAAACTATTTTAAATCTGATTTTAAACTGTTTCATTTGATAAATATAAGTATTTTAACTTATATTAAATGATTTTGGTGTTTGGTTGGTCATACGTGACTTCCGATGCCCAAAAACGGTACCGAAATGGTAAAATACGCATATTTCAACGTACGCAAGAACGGGATGTTCAAAGGGCGAAATTTGTGTATATTTGTTGATATGTGAATATGAGTATATGTAATGTGATTTACTAAGTGAATTCGTGTTGATGTGAAATAATTATAAGTTTAGACGTGTGTGCGGTAGAAACGGTAAACTAGATCAGAAATCGCATTATGTGTGAAATTTTGTGAGTAACATGATAAATATGTTTAAAATGATTTGATAAGTTATTTTATATATATATTAAGTGTGTTAACATGATATATATGTGTGAAATGATGTGATATGTGAATTTCTATGAATATTCTATGAATATATTAATATATGTATATATATATATATATACCGAATATGTCCATACTTATGCATATATGTTACGAAGCGCAACTCGTAGACATATATTGCGACTAAGTAGAAATGATAAGGAGTCACCAACAAAATCGTTCGAATCGCGAAAACATTAATATGTATATGGAATTACATTATATATATATATATAAATGCCAACATAATTAAAAATAAAGTTCTTTTCTTGAAAATCCTCAAAAATATGCGAAAATCCTAAGTGATAGAGAAACTTTATTGTTTTTAGAACAATTAGTTAATAGATTATTTCTATTTAAATTAGGATATGTGGATTTGATCTAAGGGATTGCGATAATTAAAAACGCACCCAAAGGTGAGTGTCACAGAACCCCACTTTTTACTGTTTTATTAACTGTTTTCGGGGTAAAGAACACGTCTTTAATAAGAATGAATATATTTTTTTTGTATAAAACATGATTTCAAATAAATGTATTTTAGTGAAAATTCACTAAAATGTCATTTTACCATCTTATATACTGTTTTCAGAGAAAAACATGTTATTAAAAGCAAAGTGTATGTTTTCATATAAAATATGCTTTTAAATTATATAAAATGTATTTTCATTGAGAATACAATTTTTAGAGTATCATAATGCGTTTATGAACTCAAAAGATGTATAACTTAAATTGTTTTTGAGAAAAAACGAGTTTAAAATGTATTATATTGGTTTCGGGGAGGAAACTGGGTGAATAGACGGCGTTAGGGGTATAACGATCGTAAAGATTTAATAACGAATTTTTAAATCTAAGTCGGAACAAATTCACTAGTCTCAAGAGTGTAAGTAACAGAATAGGCTTACGTCACATGAGAGTGTAAGTAACAAAATATGCTTACGTCACATGGAGACAACATGGATTTGTATAACATTCAATATTAAATTGTTATTCAGTAGGTTATATTTAATAGTGTATTGAGGACATGCATTAGATGCATCATAGCCGTTTTAATCTCTTAAGAATACGCGTGGAATCATTGATATATCTATCGGGTTGACTACCCCGTCGTGATCGGTCACTATGATCTAAATAGCGGTGAATTTGAATTACCTTAATAGTCTAGCATGGATTAATCCCTCGATTGTTTTATATAGCTCATAATGTCTTGCAAACTTACAAAACCGAAGAAATAACTAAATTTAATATAAATAAATAAAATCATGGGTATAAGTTTTCATCAGAGAGGCTTACAGAGCTATTTCAGATGAATTATTCCATGACATTTTCTATGAAATACGGTACATGTCGATTTCAATAACATTACTACGACGTTATTCTGAATGTCGTATTTTTTAAACATATGAGAATGTTTTTAAATATATAAATGTTTACAGACCACCAGGGGTCAAATAAGGAATGTTTTCCTTAAATAAAACGTTACAAAAAATATATGTGAACTCACCCTCCATTATGTTGACTGATGTGATTAAAATACAACATATAAATTATATCAAATACGACGTAAAAATAACCCTTTTTCAGTACTAATGTTGGAAAAAGCTTGTGTTTTCGTTCCTTTTTTTATTTTCAGGGTTAAAAGAGCTTAAATTTGCAAAAGGAGCAAAAAGACAGCAAAAACCAACAAAAATATAAAGAAGGAGGAATTGCCGCAACTCGCCAAGCCTCGATTCACATCCAAACCACAAAATAGCAAGAACAGAAGACTTGACACGGGGTCGTGTCCATCAGACACGGGCCGTGTCCGAAGATGGATGCTGTGACATTTATGCTCTGTAAACACTGTATGATGTAGAACAATATCAATTATCAATGAAACAATGTGTTTTGGTCTCAATATTTGTTTATTTATGTTTGACGATTTCACGTTTTGATTCTAGTTCGATTTCAAGCTCTAAATCGCTTTCTAGAAAGTTATACGCAAACTTTTATGTAAACGTAATCAGTTTAACGCGACAAACACTCCGGAACAGTGACATAAACTTAACATACCTTAAATAACCTTTACATAACTTAGAAATAAGTTTTGAAGGGTTTGGTGAGTCAAAAACAAGTTTATTTAATCACAGGGATTATTTGCGACAAACTGCAAAAGTCTGCCGATTCGTATAGCAACGTACACTCCGGAATAAGATCATAAGCTAAACATAAAACAAAGCACCAACAGCAGGACAAAAAAACAATACATCTACCATTGCTTTTATAACAACACATACACAAACTGTTATGTAAACGTAAACAGTTTAACGCGAAAAACACTCCGGAGCAGTGACATAAACTTAACATACCTTAAATAACCTTTACATAACTTAGAAATAAGTTTTGAAGGGTTTGGTGTGTCAAAAACAAGTTTATTCAATCACAAGGACTACTTGCGACAAACTTCAAAAGTCTGCCGATTCGTATAGCAACGTACACTCTGGAACAAGATCATAACATAAAAAAACCCTAAATATCATTTACATTGCTTAGATATAAGCTTTGAAGGGTTCGGTATGCGAAAAATGCGCTTATTTGATCAATAGGGACTAAAAGCGTCAAAAACTGCATAAGTTTGCATAAACGCGCATATCTTACGTTCTGACCATATCCGGACATCCAAAAATTTTTGTAATCACTAAAATATAATATTTTAGTGATAGGAATGCAAAAATATCATTCGTCGCGTAATTTGGATCGTTTTCGCGTCCGTTCGAGTTTCGTCGTAATTAACCGAATAACGCGACCGTACGACCAAACGAACCGACATCTGAGATATTTTCAAGCATATTTCAAGTCCCCTATGCTTTAACATCCTTGTGGAGCCTTGAAAATGGGTTAACGGGGGTTAAACGCGTCGAAAATGGCTTAAAGATTGTGCAGGGAACAAAACTGCCATTTTTGAAAGTCTGGTGAGGGCTCACGGGGCGCGACAGCCCAGCCCCTTTGCTGTGGCATGACGCGAGCAGTCCATTTTGACAGAAACTTCCATTCCAGCTGTAGATCATGTTTTTCTAAGTTAGTTTTGTGAAATTGTGGGCTTTTGAGTAGTGATCAAGGCTTCAAACCATGTCCAAACACTTGTATAGCTAAGATAATGCCTTGGGCAATACACAAACAACTTGGCATGATCCTAGAGCTTCAATTCAACTATAAATACCCATCAATTCTGCCCATTTCATTGCTCATTCCTCACTTTCTTTCTCTAACACTCAAAGTGGAGTTGCTACCTTCTTAGGAGGCCTCCCAACTGAGTTTTCTAGTTGATTTTTCAGCCATTAGAGCATTGTAAGTGTTCTTTCATGGCTAGTTCTTTATTTTCAGCAATTACAAGCTGAAAGTCAAACAGTTTGACTACCATTTGACTTTCGGTTTTGACCATGAATTGGTCAAATCAAAGTTCAATTGAACTTTGCAACTTGAGCGTAATCACAATGGTTATAATCCCTTGCGATTATACCTACTGATTGCCACGTTGACTAGTCGAAGTGACGAGTCAAAGTTTCGGTCAAAATGCACGATTATGTGCATTTTGCGACGAAACTATTTTCGGGTATCAAAACACTTTGTTTTGATACCAAATCAGTTTTCTAACTTAGTTAAACATGTTTTAACATGTTTAACTCGTCACTTTTAGTTTAGTGCTTGTTTAGGGTCGTAAGTCAAGCGGTCTTGACAACCGCTTAGACTTTCGAACCCGACCCATTTGGTCGATCATTAGGATCCGACCAAACATATTTTGTGACCATAATTGTATAGGGAATAACCTTCGGAGGTTATACCTTATGGTCACTTCGTTTAATTAGTGTTATGATAGGTAGTTTATATGCCTTAGAAAAATGACCAAAATGCCCTTTTCATGCATAATTTGAATTTAAGCCTATGTAACCAAAATACCCTTTTTAGTGGCTGAATCTGATTGGCTGAGAGTGGTTCTCGCGGTTCTTACAACTGGAGGTGGTTCTTATTCTAGCGGCTCCCTGTATATATATATATATATATATATATATATAAGCTGATTATGCAATGTTATTAAACATGTTAGGGCATATAATACTTGTCATAGGGCTAGTTATGTCACACCCCGACCACGTAAAACAACAAAACGTGACGGAAACGTCGGGGAGTGTTGTAACAGAATCATTGTTTCATAACACATGGAAATTGAAATATTGTTTTATTGATTAAAAAGAGTTACAATGTCTTGACAATCAAAGAAATATAACATAAATAACTAGTCTTGCATCTTTTATTGTCACTAAGGCCCAAGTCCGCCTAAGTGTATCTTGATAAATCCTATGCATCATATCCTGAAACACATGTGAAAATAGGTACGTCAGCATAAAAATGCCTGTGAGATACATAGGTTTTGTGAAAATAGAATTCATGACTTACGTTTAAGAAAATGTTTAGTCATGAACTTTGTAATTTGCTTTGTCTTGTAAATCATTTGAAAAGTGATAAATAAACCAAATGATATATATATGTATAAAAGAATAATACATGGTTAAGTAAATAACCAATTAAAATGAGTTTGTATTAGATAAGTTGTTTGTGAAAACAATGTATTGTGAAAAGTATGTTATTTGTATAAAATGTTATATGTCTAAATCGAAATGATTCAAATAACGCTACGATATGTAATACCATACGAGCACTTATATATAGGAAGTACCAGCGGCGTATCCACCATGCTTGTATCATATTACACATGCCTCGTTACTTAAATCACTTACTCAATGTTGGTGCACTAAATGTCTGATGACTACGTCTTAATCAAGTCTTAGGTCTAGATGGTTAGAATTAGGGTTTACATGTAAAAGTATGTTTGTTAGCTTGAAACTGGTTCTTGCTTGGCAGCTTGAAACTGGTTCTTGCTTGTCAGCTTGAAACTGATGTGTCATTTCAAGCTAACAGGCCAAGCCTATATATAGTTGGTGTGTGTGTCATTTGAAGCTAACAGAGGTCATAGTGTGAGAGACGAGGTGCTGTCAAAATTTCATCAGAACTCATTGTAAAGTCTCAGAAAAGAGTTAATAGAAAAGAAATTGAAAGGAACAAGCTGTTGTGACTTGGTTTACTTTGATTCCGCCTCTGTAAACTGAGATGAACTACTTTTACTAACGTTTAGGGTCACGCAAACGGTCCAACAAGTGGTATCAGAGCACAGGACGAGGAGTTCATACCATAACAGCTTGATTCTATCGGATTTTCTCATTTCAATTTACTTCTTCTCATTTTTTTCTGATTCGGACATAATTCACTGTTGAAATGGCCTGAAATTGACACATATCAAGCGAAATACATAGTTAACTAATCCTTGAAAGTTTCAAACTAAAATACGGATTAAAACTGATCAAAATACGTTTGACCGCTTGAAATTGTTCGTGAAATGATGACATCATAGGTCTGGTCGCTTGAAATACACTGTCAGCTTGAACCTGTTTGCTTGAAATACACTGTCAGCTTGAACATGTTAGCTTGAAAGTGTGTTAGCTTGAAAGTGTGTTAGCTTGAAAGTGTGTTAGCTTGAAAGTGTGTTAGCTTGAAAGTGAGTTAGCTTGAAAAGGTGTGATCGCTTGAAAGTAATCAGTGTGTCCGCTTGAGTTGATTGTTTGAAGTGGGGTTTGCTTGAAATTGTGATTCAAGGTGATTTCGTTTGAGCAGGATAATTTCGTATTGAAAGTAATCTTGGTTGAAATCTGTTACCAAAACATGGATAGTGATGATGAATTTGAAAGTTCCTTTGAAGATGATATTTTTAACAAAAGTTACTTTTCAATGTTAAGAAAAAAAGTTACAATAAAAAAGGATCCAAAAATTGTTATAGATAAAACTGAAAAGAGTTTGGAAGTTAAGTCTGAAAAAGATGAAAAGGTTTCAAAAGATGTTTCAGAAAGAGCTCCAGTTTTTGATCATTCATACTCCTCTGATGAAGAATGTGATGATGATAGCAAAGAACTTGAACAACTTGAATTTTATAAACAGTTATTTTCGTCTGAAATGTTTAATGAATCTCTTGCAGAAAAAATTGACAAACTCAAGAATAAACTTGCTGCGAAAAAGAAGAATCAAAAGGCAGCAGACGTTGAAGAAATTGTTGAATCTGAGAAAGATCAGGGTGTGTGTACTCACCCAGAAAAATTAAAGCAAGATGAGTCAACAGAGTTTTCACAGAACGGAGAAGATAAAGAACAAAGTACATCAACAAATGAAACTTCAATTTCTGAACCAGTGTATTCAGAAGTCAAAGGAGAAAAAGTTGTGATGACTGAAGAAGTTGTGAAAGAACCTGTTACTGAAAAACAACAGGTTTTTGAAGAAGTAATTTCAAAGAAAGAAGAATCTGAAAAGCCTGTATCTATGAAATCTGAACCAGTGATTAAGAAAGAGGTTGCAGAAGACACACCAGTCTTTGAGATGGTTCAGAAGGAGAAGAAACAGACTGAAGATATTCAAACTTTGAAAGATGAGAAAAAAAAGCTGATAATGAACAGATTTTGGAGTTGCGCTTGAACTGCGAAAAACTAAAATCTGAAAATGACAAACTTTTGAAGAATATTGAGAGTTTGTTATTAGAAAACAAAAGTTTTAAAGAAAAAGAAATGGATTTTGAAAATGAAAACTTAAAGATTGAAAAAGATTTTCAAGGTCAAATAAAGGTTTTAGAAGATGAAAAATCTGTTATTTTTAAAAATAATCTTGAAAAACAGATTGAAATAAATTCTCATCTTCAGAAAATTATTCGGCTTGAAAATGAAGCTGAAATTGCTCGAAATAAAATTAATGAGCTTGAGAAGAAATTGAAAGGTTTTGTGAAACCAGATTATCCATGTCCAAAACCGATCAATTCAGTTCCAATAAGTGACAATGTCACAAATTTTGACAAAGTCAAAATTGAAGATTGTGATGACAAAGCTGATGATGAAAAAGAAAAAGAAAAGAAAAGAAAAATATTTTTAGATTTACAAGAAAAATTTAAAAATACTGTTTTGCAATCTACTGAAACAGGTGAATGTTCTAAGCAAAAACCTGTTAAGAAGAGTGTAGAACAGAAACAAAAAGTTAAAAATTCGAAAAATTTTAAAAATGAAAATAAAAGCTCATCAGTTCAGTCATCCAATCATTATAAAAAACCACAAAAATCTGAAAATAAAAACTCACAAAAAGTTGGTAATCAGTGGTGCAGGTTTGACCACAGTGCTCAAATGCCAAATCAAGGATACAAGAGGAGACATGAGTACCACAAGGCAACTCAATGCTTTGATCTAAGTGTGTGGTATGAAGAAGGTGTGTGGTATGAAAGTAGTGAGAGGTATGATAACAGAGTGTGTTACACTTGTGGATATCAAGGACACATTGCTGTTAACTGCCAAAATCAGAGATTCGAAACAAGAAGGTGCTATGAATGCCACATCAGAGGACACATTGCCAGAGATTGCCCAATGAGATCAAAGGGAAGATCGAGGGTTGAATCTCAGAAAATGGGAATGAAATCAGTCAATGTCAAGCCCAAAGAACAGAAAGTTCAAGAACCAAAAGTTCAAGAACAGAAAGTTCAAGAAAAGAAGATTAAGCTTTCACAAGGGCAGAAAGACAGACTAAGGAAGAAAAGGAAAAAGGCGAGAGAGTATCTGGAAAGGATTTTGTCCTCGGATAAAACTGGTAATCCGAGAAAAAGTTCTGATGAATTGCTTTCCTCAACTGTAAAGGCAAGCAAAACGAATTCATCAGATACAAATCTGAGGACAAAAGGGAAAGAGAAAAGGAGGTTAAAGAAAGAAAAATTAACTAAGCAAAATGATAACCAATCAAAGAAAGTTAATTTTTCAGAAAAAATCTTGATCAAGGTTTTCGAATATAAAAAAGACCATGAAAGTTTATTCATTTCACAGGCTAATAAATTTGGAAAACCTAGATCTAGTAAGAATTGGGTACCAATGAAGGTTGGCGATGAATTTGTTTCTAAGAAAACAAAAGAGCCATCTTCTGGCAATGAATTTGTTTCTTCAAAAACAAAGGAGCCACGTGTTGGCAATGAATCTGACTTTTCAAAGTCAGACAAGCTATGTTCAGGCAATGATTCTGGTTTGTCAAAACCAGAAGAGCCATCTGTTGAGGTAAAAACTGTCAAACCCAAGAATGGTCAGGCTTGGGTAGATCTTTTCAAATGAAAAACCTGACTTGCCGGAACTCCCAGGTTGGTAAGTGTGGAGTAGGAATTGGCATCTTTCTTGAGAAATTCACAGGTTGGTAACTGTGATATTTCGAATTACAAAAGACTAATCAAGGACATTAAATTGTACTTGATTTATCTTTCCGACAAGTGATTAAAGGAAAACAAGGTGATGAAACCCCGAGTTTGTAAAAAGACAAACAAAACTAATTTTCCAGAAAAACCATTTTGATTAAAACAAACTTAAGTGTTTTGAAATCTAAATGGGAAAATAGTTTGTTGTCAGGGGGAGTTCTGATTGTTTATGCCGAGTGAATGGCGATTTGAAGCAATTTGATATCAGTTTGTCACGTTTCTTGTATAGTTTGTTTTCAAATTTTCCTTGAAAATCAAAATTGAAACATATTTTGATTTTAGGGGGAGAAAAATTTTAAAAAAAAATTAGAAAATTTGAAAATGCCAAAAACATTGAAAAAGCAAAAATGAGTTTTGGTGTATAAAAGAGGAAATGATAGTACATCAGTGGACCATCACAGCATGCTAAAGAAATGAAATGTCAAATGCATTAAACAGTCTCGCTGACGATATGCCGATAGGTTTTTACACATTTAGTAGATTTGTTCGGGATATAAACCTAAATCTTTACTTACTTATTTCATGGGGAACACTACTTGGATATATAGGTAACCCCTGAAATCTCGTTTGAAAGATTCCTTTTTCTGATATACTAGGTTTTTATACTCAGTGATATCTGGGGTATTATTCCGGGACTTCTGCTGAATGGAAGTTCTGACCTAGTCCTCGAATAATACTTTCCGCAATGCTTGAAACATAGCATCACCCTCAGCATAAATGATAAGATAATAAAATTACTTAGCAATGCTGTTGTAAAAAAGATCCTCTAAAGGGGACACACCCAAGTCGACTCGTGATCTCTTTGCTGAACGGTAGTTCTGACCTGAGCTCTCACGATTTCGATCATAATTTATTAACCCCTTACAGATATCATTTGTGTTATACTTACCTGTAAGACTGAATATTGGGATCTGAATACGGGAGTATATTCAAGAGGTGGGACACACGTATAAGTTTAAGTCTTTAAAACACTTAATCCGTATCCTGGACAGATTGAAAATTGTGTGAGAATTTAAAGTGGATCAGTATATCGACAATCTAAGCGAATTGTTTAATTCTTAAAATGTTTAAAGCTTAACGGTGCTAGTGATTTGTCTCATGAACTGATATGATCCTCTTACACAAACTCACAAAAATATTATTTCTTTAATACATTTCCATGAAAATTAAAAAAAAAAATCCAAAAATATTGTGTTTAGTTTTAAATTTTGAAAAATACAAAAAGATTTTCGACAACTGATGTTGGAGAGTTGATTTTCAAAATTCCAAGTGCTAAACTTGATGAACTAGAGGATTGGGAGAGTTTGTTTATAAACTTTGAATGTTATATACAAAGGTTTTATCTAAGTGTAACTATACAGATTGATGAATGAATGATTTCTACCAGTAAGTTTCTTAAATCTAAGTGTTATAAATTTGTAAAACTTATATTTGGGTAGAGTATTTGCAGGTAACAGGAATATAGTTCCCCATGGCAACAAAATCGTCAAAGTTTGAACCAGAATATGAGCCCTAGCTGATCGAGAGGGGGAGTATATGAAAGGGGGAGTCAGAATTCTGGATCAACAATCAAAGGAGAGACTGAAGATGGAGCCAGATTAAGATCCTGAACCTATGAAGAAGGAGCTTTACAATGACAGAATTTGGAGAGAGACAAAGACTAAAGACTTGACGCCGAAGACTTCGTCAACATCAGCGGATTGAAAGGTTTGCCAAAGATTTGAAGTAAAACGACCATCGCGGTCCGAGATTATGTCAAGAGGTATGCCATGACGGCATATAATCTCGCTAGTATAGATTCGAGCAAGTTTCTCCACCCTGTAATCCTCACGAATAGGAAGAAAGTGCGCGGATTTGGTCAAACGATCGATTATCACCCAGATACTAACGTAACCCGAAGGTGTTCTAGGTAGCTTGGTAATAAAGTCCATAGCGATGTTATCCCATTTCCAGATTGGGATTTCGGGTTGCTCTAAAAGTCCCGAGGGACGTTGATGTTTAGCCTTAACCTTCGTACAAGTAAGGCATTTAGAAACATATACAGCAATGTCCCTCTTCATGCCAGGCCACCAGTAAGTTGTACGCAAATCATGGTACATCTTATCAGCGCCTGGATGAATGGAGTAATAGGATTTGTGAGCCTCTTTCACGATGAGCTCTCGAAGGTTATCGCGATCCGGAATCCAGATACGATTGAGGTAATATTGTAGTCCATTAGGTTTAGTTTCAAGCTGATCGATTCTCGCGCCGTGGATTTCCTCTTCTAGACTTCCTTCGTTAGCTGATGAATACTGGGCGTCACGAATACAAGCATGGAGATCGTTAGAGATACGAATAGCATTCACATGAGTCTTACGACTGAGAGCATCGGCCACTACCTTCGCTTTACTAGGATGGTAGCGAATTTCGCAGTCATAGTCATTAAGCAATTCCACCCAACGTCTCTGTCGCATGTTCAGCTCTTTTTGGTCAAAGATATGTTGAAGACTTCTATGGTCAGTGAAAACCACGCACTTAGTACCATACAAGTAGTGTCGCCATATCTTTAAAGCAAACACAACTACACCGAGCTCTAGATCGTGAGTAGTATAGTTTTTCTCATGCACTTTGAGTTGACGAGAGGCGTATGCAATGACTTTGTCCCACTGCATGAGCACACAGCCCAAGCCACGGTTCGAGGCATCGCAATATACCACGAAATCATCATTCCTATCAGGTAGAGTAAGTACAAGTGCGTTACACAAAAGGGTCTTAAGGGTTTGAAAGGATTCTTCTTGTTCGGGACCCCAAACGAAAGGTTTCTCTTTCTGGGTTAACGTAGTGAGAGGTACAACAATTTTAGAAAAATCTGCGATAAATCGGCGGTAGTAACCCGCCAATCCCAAGAAGGAACGTACTTCGGATACAGACTTAGGCGTTCTCCAATTCTTTACTACCTCAATCTTAGACGGGTCAACATGAATACCCTGACTACTAACAATATGACCAAGAAACTGCACTTCATCAATCCAAAACTCACATTTAGAAAATTTAGCATACAGACGTTCACCACGTAAAAGTTCGAGCATAAGACGTAGATGGTGATAATGATCTGCCTTAGACTTAGAATAAGTAAGGATATCGTCGATAAAGACTATAACAAAACGATCAAGATAGGGCTTACAAACACGATTCATAAGGCCCATGAACACTGCAGGTACGTTGGTCAAGCCAAAAGGCATGACTACGAACTCGTAGTGCCCATATCGAGTACGAAACGCAGTCTTAGGAATATCATCTTCGAGAACACGCAACTGATGATATCCAGATCGAAGGTCGATCTTAGAGAAATAGGACGCGCCTTGTAGTTGGTCAAACAGATCGTGAATGCGAGGTAGCGGGTAATGGTTCTTCATGGTAAGCTTATTAAGTTCACGGTAGTCAATACACATACGAAATGAACCATCCTTCTTCTTAACAAATAAAACAGGAGCACCCCACGGGGAGGTACTGGGACGAATAAAACCCTTATCGAGTAATTCCTGTAGCTGGATGGATAACTCTTGCATCTCGGAAGGTGCAAGACGGTAAGGAGCCCTGGCGACAGGAGTCGCACCAGGTGTGAGATCAATACAAAAGTCGATGGATCTAGGAGGAGGAAGACCAGGTAAATCCTCGGGAAAGACATCAGGGAAATCACACACAACCGGAACATCGTTTATGTTCTTCCCCTTGCCCTTTTGTTCCACCACGTGGGCCAAGAAGGCAGGGTTCCGTTTACGTAAACTTCTACTTGCCTGTGTGCATGACATCAGCCTCAGTCCTTTTGAAGGTCGGTCTCCATAGACATTCAAAACATCACCAGACAACAGAGGAAGACGAACAAGCTTATCATGACAAACAATCTCGGCATGGTTCTTACACAACCAATCCATACCGATAATGACATCGAAACTTCCCAAACGCATGGGTATGACACCAATAGAGAACACATGATCGTCAAGAGTCAGGGAACAATCACGCACAATAGAGTTAACAAGAATAGACTTACCATTGGCGACCTCAACAGAGAACGAATCTGGTAACTTAGAGCGTGTACAATTTATCAAAGACTCAAATTCCACGGATACAAAGCTTCTATCGGCACCAGTATCAAATAGGATCGAAGCATAAAGGTTATTAACGACAAACATACCATTCACCACGTCATTGTTGTTGCGAGCCTCATTAGCATTGAGATTGAATGCTCGTCCACGAGCGGCGGCTTGTTGTTCTTGATTCAGCTGGGGGCAACGATTACAAAGATGCATAGTATCTCCACACTGGAAACATGCACGAATGGCATTGACTGGCTTAGGGTTCTGTACAGGAGCTGGTGGTGCTGGTAAAGCTGCCTGGGCTGGGGCTTGCTGAGCTGGATTACCTTGGCGACAGTAGGGAGTCGTGTGACCATAGCGGTTGCAGTTGGTGCACAGACGACATGCAGAAGCAGTAGGATGATGAAAGTTGCAAGTTTCACACTTGGGATAAGACCAAGTGTATTGCTTCTTTGCTTCAGGAGCAGCAGTGTTAGAAGCATCAGGAGTAGGAGCAGGTTTTGTAGCAGGGTTAGCAGTAGGGACAATAGCATTACATCTCGAACCCTTAGATTTCCTCTTCTTGTTCTTGCTGCCACTTGGCTGTTGGGTAACTTGGTTAGCAGACTTTAAAGGAGCGGGGGTAGCAAACTGCTTATCATGCACAGGATTGTTGTTGAGACTAGCTGCCAGACAGTAGACTTCCTCAATAGTGTCGAGTTGAGCTGCTTCGATTGAATCTCGCATAGCAGGGGGTAGACCATTGATGTACTTGGTTATCATCCGCTTGGGAGTAGAAACCAAGTGAGAAACGATCAAACTCAGCTGCTTGAATCGGGTAGTATAAGCCAGGTTATCGTCACCAACCTGCTTCAGATGCCAAAACTCTTCTTCAAGCTTTAATTGTTCATGAGGAGGGCAGAACTCGAGCATCATAAGTTCTCGCACCTCAGCCCATGGAAGAGCATAGGCTTCTTCATTAGAACGAATATTCCTCTTATTCGACCACCACTCCAACGCTCTGCCTTGGAACATTCCCGTTGCACTCCTAGTTTTCAAATGATCTGGGCACTCGCTGTTAATGAAGGTAACCTCGATGCTATCGAACCACTCGAGCATAGCAATCACCCCATCACTGCCCGTGAAAGGCTTAGGATTGCAAGAGATGAAATGTTTGTAGTTGAACTTAGTAGGCCCTTGCTTTTCGATCTTTGAGTCCGCAGAGGATGGATGAGTGTTTGATCCCTGGAGCTCAGAGACAATCTTTGGCATGACTCGAGCTATCTGTTCGGCCATGAAAGACATCATCTTCTTCTGAGACTTCTCCCTGGATTTCCTGAGAGTGTCGGACAACTTTTGAGAAGACATCCTAAAGATCCAATAAGAGGATCGTATAAGTCTAGATTAACATAGATTATTATAGATTTACGCACAATAGACTAAGAATTAAGATTCACGTAGATTTACATAGATACTGCAACCCAACGACCATCGCATGGCGCGTTGTACGGAGCTTGGCAACAAGTCAGAAACGCTTATATATAGGAAGTACCAGCGGCATATCCACCACGCTTCGGGCACATCGCTTCTGCCCCGTACTCGGCGTCAGGCCACATGTCGCAATTGCCAAACAATACTCTCATCATACACATAGACTAACTCGGTAGATTACAGATAGATTTAACACCACAACCCACGACCTTCACATGGCGTGTTGCACGAAGCTTGGCAGTATGTCGGAAGCGCTTATATATAGGAAGTACCAGCGGCGTATCCACCACGCTTCGAACACAGTACTTCCACATCATACTCGATGTCATGTTACTTGTCGTAATTCACACTCATCATAGATTAGCATAGACTTTCATAGATCTCAATAGATTACGAAAGGCTTCAAATAGTCTATAATAAACTCAATAGACTTCAATAGATTCGATAGACATTCAATAGATTGCATTAGACTTTAATAGACTTCTCGTAGACCTTAATAGATTAATCATAGATTTAGTATTCACAATTCTCAACCGGCGAAATCCCGCATGGCACGTATTACGAAAGTTTGGCAACATGAGGGAAGCACTTATATATAGGAAGTACCAGCGGCGTATCCACCATGCTTCGATCATGCCACCTCCATCTCGTCATCGGTGTCATGCTTCATAAAACAAATTCTCCACATAGATTGACCAAATAGATTTACGTCATGGATTAACCCGAATAGATTTCACAACTTCAAACCGAGCCTACAAAACTACGAACTTCACTTAGCGCGTGGTATGAAGGTTCGGTAGCAAGCCAGAAACACTTATATATAGGAAGTACCAGCGGCGTATCCACCACGCTTCGGACATGCCACTTTCTCCCTTGTCTTCGGCGCTAGGCTATGTTCTGTATTTTGTTTCTCAATCCACACATACGTAGGTTACACATAGATTTCACTAGAATACACGATAGACTTCACATAGATTTCACATAGAGTACACAAATAGGCCTTCCATAGTTATAGAATTCAACAACAGACACTAAGTTTGGCATGGCACTTGGTACGAAAGTTGGCCACATGCCTAAAACAATTATATATAGGAAGTACCAGCGGCGTATCCACCATGTTTCGGACACGTCTGATGTGCGTATGGGTGTTATATATTTTTAAGTGTATATTATTAGCCCTTTTTACACATTAGTCAAGTTTTAAATTTATAAAACACGATATTTACTAACACCAAACACACATATGGGCAAGTGCACCCATCGTGAGCGTAGTATAGTGTTGGTAAGATACCGAGGTCGTCCAAGGACACAAGAGCTTTTAGTACCGGTTTATCCTCAACGTTTAATCAAATCAAAATTTTAGAAAAATGTTTTTAAACAAGAAAAATAAAACTAACTAAAAATGCTGAAAATAAAATAAAAACAGATAGACAAGATGAATCACTTGGATCTGACTCGCATTTAGTGTAACCTTTGATTATTTCCGCACTTTTGCACTTTTTAAGAGATTATCTTAGTTATTGTAGTAGGCCGCTCTTTTGAAGGTGACGTTACCCTCAACCCAGTAGTCTGAGTCAGCATGGATACAATCCTAAAGGGTTGGATTATTGAAAGATAATTAATTAAGTTATTAATGTATATTGTGGTAGGCCCCTCTTTTGAAGGTGACGTTACCCTCGGCTAAGTAGTTTGAGTCAGCAGGGATACAATCCTAAGTAGCCGGGTTAAAGTATTAATAGTAGTTTACATATGAGGGGATCAAGGAGTTCGGACCCCCGCCATCCAATACCAGTGGGTATTGAAGAAGGTCCTACTAAAGTTAACCCAGGTCCTTGCAGGATCTATACACTGAGCAAGGCTAGACTCTTACCAAACCGTTCCCTTAACCCCCGACCAGGTAGCCAACATATCTCCATATAGACCGTGGAGATATGAATGGTGAAAATCTTTTATTTTATATAGACAGTAAAATAATGCCAAGACACCACGGAAAAACGATAAGGAAGATTCACCTTCAACATAAGAAACTAGTTATTAAATTCATTTGTAACAACCCGCATGTTCGTGCGTTGTTACTACTCGTTACACTCATTACGCCTAGCACCAGAGATTCGGATTATAATGTAGCTATATCGAATACATCGCTACTTCGCAGTATTTTCGCCTATTACACATATTTTATCGCTATAACACATCGCATCACACACATTAACGCTCACGATGACGTTGAGTGAGGACCTATTCTACCCTCCTCGATAGCCGTGATGCGTCGCAGAGTAACGCATATTTGAAACGAAACCCGGTTATTATATCGCAACTTTGAAATGTGGATATTTATACGACCCTATGTGACTAATTATACTAAATATATGAATGTGGGTATGAAGAGGTGTGACCAAACTATCGCAATGCTTAACGATCGAAACGGAACATCGAAACACAATTCGCCGGAGACCACCGATCGAGTGACTGGTTGATTGGATGGCCACCCGATCGGATTGCCACCCGATCAGACAACCTCCCGATCGGACAGCCATCCGATCCATGGCACTCCCTCACCCTTTCTCCTCTTCACCTATAAATAGCACCTGTGATGTGACAGCGCTCGTTCAACCAACGCACTTTTGGCTCTATTTCTCTCGATTCCTCGTAATTCTTGTAAGTTTTCAACTCAAATGTTGTACTTTTATGATCTACACGCACTTCTTCATCATTTTCTCTTTTAAATCTTAACTTTTAACCATGAAATCAATGGATTTGAGGTGTTCTAGGGTGATGTCATCATGGAGTTCTTATAATCTTCAAGTGTTGGCCTCATTCCACCAAGAACCACTCAGATCTGAAGGATTTCCACAAGAATAAACAAAGATTTCGCATAGATCTAAACACCTTCAAGGATAAAAGGATTGAAAGAAACTTTTTTTCAACTATCTTTCAACTCTTTTACACTCAATGCACTCAAAACCGATAGAATCGGAGCTTTTTCTGATCTTCTACTCATTCTTTGTGATGTGTTGGTTCAAGATCTGGAATCTATCCAAGAGATTACTGATTTCGGGTTAGACATGAAACACCATCTCGAACAGCTGACTGATCGGACTAGGGTGGTTCCTGTCCGAACGGGTCACTTGTGTCTTGACGAGTTTCTGTCGTTTAGCACGTTATCATGTTATCTTGATCAAAACCGCAACTTTCAAAACAATCAAGTGTCAAAACGATCAGAGCAGTTGGAACGGATTGCCGTCCGATCAGATTGCCACCCGATCGGATTGCCACCCGATTGAACAGCCGTCCGATCGGCTTGCACTTGGTTACTCACTTAAATTATTATTCCAACTTCTTAAGTTTTGAACGACGAACGGATTGCCGTCCGATTGGATTGCCATCTGATCGATCGACCATCCGACCATGTGATGTTTGGAACTTCAGCACTTAGTCAGTTCCAAACGGATTGCCAGCCGATCGGATTGCAATCCGATCGAGTGACAAACTGCTGTGAACTTGTCCTCACCAAAGTGTCCTACTAATCGGATCGTCACCCGATCGAATGACCGTTCGATCGATCGACCTGAAAGGTAGAAATACTTCTCTGTTTTCAAAATGCTACAACGAAACTTCAAAGCCATCATACACAAACACATCCTCGCCAAACGTGGTGACAGTCCACTCGAATGGCCATCCAATCGGATGACCATCTGAACGGATTTCCACCCGGTCGTCTGGCCATCCGATCGGATTGCCATCCGATAGGATTACCCCATCCGACACTTGGTTCACCGCCACCATTTGACTCACTATTCAACGCTTACGTTATCAATCTGTAATCAGGCTAATCTCAGACGCGCTCCCTTCAATCCAACCAAGTTGTGTTTACTTGCTGAACACCGACTATGAGTATACTCGAACCCTTTTCATCACATTTTGGGTGTAACATACGCTCCTATTAAATCGAATTTTATCAAAAGGAATTATTCAGTCAAACTATTTATCACTTGCGAATAACTGTTATGCATATTTACACGTGATGCTAGTTACATATGTGTTAGGACTTTTACTCGCGAGGTCCCGCCTTAACTAGTATAGTACTATAGAACCCGACAGGGTCTAGTTAGGATGAATAGCAATCGCAATCGCAGCTCGAGTGACTTAGCTGGTAGTATCTGTCTTATATGCATATATGTTGAGGTATCTCGTTTATGTATTTGGTAATTCGCAGCACTTTTAACTATTTACGCTACACTATCTAAACTTGTATACTCGCCAATACTTTTGTATTGACGTTGTTTTAACGTATGTTGCAGGTTTAGTCGCAGTCTACCTCAAATCAAGCTAGGAAGTCTAGAAACTCACCTAAATCTAGGTTGTCGGATTTGAATTGTTTGAGAGGACATGAAATTCGTGACAACTTATGTGATTGTAATTGTTTATTAGTATGGGATAATGAACGCATTAAATACTGTCGCAATTTAGTTGTTATGGAATTCTCTTGAGCAATCTGATTCGCCTAGTGCCGCGCCCCGATGATTCCGCCATCGGTTTGGGTGTGACAGATTGGTATCAGAGCCATAACTATAGAGAATTAGGCCATACTTAACCTAGTCCGGGTCGATGTCTTACAAACGACCTAGTCTATAGTCTAAGTACCAACAGGCCGACTCGTGCGAACCCAGTAGGAAATGCACGGGCCTACTTGATGCTCTCATTCGAAGTCACTAAAACTACAACTTCGCGTGAACACCGCATACTACAATTTCACGCGAAGAGCCTTTCCTAAGGCTGGAATGTTACTTTTCCTTTCCTAAGGCTAACATAATGCACACGTTTTCGAAAATATTCGCATAACACAACCGAGTGGTCCAGTCGAGATCAGGCGTGAAAACCAAGAACTCTCGATAAGATCGCTCACTCAGTGCATTTTTCTAGCATGAGGACTTTCGCCGAGCTAGGAGTGACATCCCTATCTCAACGAAAGTCTCCATTTCAAAATCTAGTGGAACTCCCGAATTTATTCGAGAGCACAACCATGACTAGGAGCAAAGTTATTAAGTCAGGGGTGAAACCCGTATCTTAATAAACGCTCCACTCTCTATAAAATGGTTTTCAAAAGCTCTCACCAAGGACTCGACTATAACAATAACTCGAGCCATGTGATGACTAGGAAGACGAATGCCATGAGCTGCATCCCAGTGGAAGCATAAGTCTTCTAGGGCAACGCGCATGCCCGAACTTGTTGGGCATAGCTGGGTTACCATGGGCAGTCGACGCCTAAACACCCGAGGCACTCTATCTACTTTTCTAGCATACGACCCGCCGATTTTACGCTTTATGGAACTTATTTACGCTTATGTGTTTACAATTTGAAACTTTACGCTTTATCGATTTTCGCTCCCTGCTTTTGCAACCGCATAACTCGCACAGCCATCGCAATCTAAAACGAAAACCGAATGTTCGCAACAAAACTAATGTCTCATTACTCGCTTTCACTCTTGCTCTCTCCCTCTTAAACGCATCCTCGCGCATTCTATCCCGACATGTATGTGGGTAAGCATAAACTACAACTAATTATATATATATATATATATATATATATATATATATATACAAGCAAATCAATTGTGTGGGAACTTAGGAAATTTCGTGTCTCTTATGTGGCTCCTATGTGAAGTCTATTATATTACTCGCAACAAGTTTTGATCACGCTCAATCGCATCGCAAAACTCAAAAATCATTATGATCGAATCTCACTCCAAATCTCTCTCTGTCTAGATGTCTTCAAACGACTCTACCTCGAGACGAACAGCTAGGATAAGAGCCAAACGAAGCGCCGAGAAGAGGATTGCCTCGCTTGTGGCTAGGGAAGTGGCCAAGGTCATTCCTCAAATTGTCACTCAAGTGCACTGTCTTAGCAAATCTCGAACCTCGGAAGACTCTAAGACGGAAGCGCCACAATCTGCTTTCCTTTACAAACACTTCAAAGCCTGTGATCCGATGGAATTCACGGGTGAAGGAGGTGTGTCCCAACTACTCCAGTTGTTCGATTCTATCGAAGTTACCCTTCGACAGAGTGGGTGTCCCGATGGTTTTCGTACTACTTGCGCTACCGGAGTATTTCAATCGCGAGCACTCGACTGGTGGACAGCCGAACGTAACAAATGTGGGATCTCCGCAGCTTATGCCCTCTCTTGGGATGAGCTGAAAGAACTCATGAAGAAAGAGTACTGCCCTCCCCATGAAGTCCAGGAACTAGAAGACGAATTTTGGAAAATCAAACAAGTCGAAGGTGACAATGCTGGCTACACTGCAAGGTTTAAACAGCTTAGCATAATCTGCCCAAGTCAAGTCAACACTTCAGAAAAAGCCATCACGAAGTACGTTCGCGGCTTGCCTGAATGTGTGGGCGATTTTGTCGAAGCTGCAAGACCTGCTACCATCGAAGAAACCTACCGCTTAGCCGCAGAAATCAACGACAAACGAGTCTTGGACGGATTTTCTCCTAGAATCATGTCAAACAAGCTCATCAAGCAATTGTCATCGACTCTTTCGACGATTCTTCTAACGATTCCTCTGACGATTCTTCAGATGAGTCCTCAGACGAATCCTCCGATGATGACACATCGCTACGGGAAGCTCAGTCCAGCCGCAAACGAAAGGCCATGAGCCCAGACTCTTCAACAACTGAACTGTCGCAGCCAGAACCTCTCCAAACAGTTCCAGTTCACTCGAAGCGCGACTACAACGGAACTCATCGCCTGTGTCTCACCTGTACGTATCATCACCCGCCAGAAGCTAACTGTCGCTTTTGCGCAAATTGCAACCGGTATGGTCATCTTACCCAGCACTGTCGCACGGGGCCGCAGACTTGAGGAATTTCAGCAACAATCGTAGTCTCCATAGAAGCCCTCCACAACAACATTAGTCATGCTTCCAATGTTGTTGTAATGATACGATTTTTCGCCATTAATTTCTTTTGCATGTTTGAACTTGTTCTATTCCTCGACGTGATGTGGACTCTATTTATCTCTCGCTCTCCCTCGCATTCGCGCACGGACTAAATACTAGCACTATGTACTATATATGTGTTTTCCCCCTATTATGCGTTCTTGAGATGAAGTGCGATAAACGTGCAAGGGTCGAATTAATCACGGGTGCACACGGGATTACTGTGATCAGTGCACGGAGATCGTAATGAGTTTCAATGATTCCATAACGTTAAAAGCATGGTTAAGCGTGGTGGATACGCTGCATGTACTTCCTATATATAAGCATCTTGACCATGTCAACACAGTGCGACACCAACTCATGGGACAGAGGCGTGTGGTTGAAGCATGGTGGATATGCCGCTGGTACTTCCTATATATAAGTGCTTTGCCATGCCAACCAATGTCTTGTGAAGAAAGTGTGTTGGTGCACGATGTCTATCGCCTACGTCAACAGTCTAGGTCATGTCGGTAGCTTGTAATAGGGTTAAACGTGTCAAAATGTAATTTTATGTGTGTTTGTAAGTCATTTCGCATGAAATGGTATTTGGCCATTTCGTACGAAATGAAGTTTTGCTATTTCGTACGAAATGGCATGTTGCCATTTCGTGCGAAATCAGTTCCCTATAAATAGGGCAGTTTGGTTTTTCATTTGGTACGAAATAGAGAAGTGTGTAATGAAGTGCTGTCAGTTTCTCTCCGTGTATTGACGTTGAATATCAATGAAAAACCTGTTTTAAGTATAAATCTCTGTTTCTACACCTTTCTATTACCGATTCTCAGTTGTTAGACTATTTCCGCCTTTCTAACAGCTTAGATTTGACTCTAAACAACTCATTCAGGTCGTATATCGATCCTACAAGTGGTATCAGAGCTCCGGATGAGTCAATTCGGTTGAATCAATGCTTAGAACTTTCTATTTCTACTCATTTCTGGATTTTTGAACAATTCCACGGACAAAATGGACTGATCTTTTGATATAACGTGTAAAACACCTGTTTAATCAATCCTTGAAAGTTTCAGAACTAAATTCAGTAAAATTGATAAAAATGGGCCAAAAACTTCATTTCGTGTGAATGTACAGCATTTCGTTTGAAATCTTGAGTTCATTCCATACGAAATGAACTATTTCGTGTGAAAGGTTATCATTTCGCTTGAAACACGTGTTCATTTCGCACAAAATGGGCTATTTCGTTTGAAACATTATCATTTCACATGAAAATGAGATTTTTACTGATTTCGTACGAAATGACACTTCATTTCGCTTGAAAGTGTCATTTCGCTTGAAAAGTTGATTTCGCATAAAACTGTTTTCGTGTGAAAGTCCATTTCGTTTGTGAGTTCATTCCGTTTGAGAATCCATTTCGTGTGAAAGTGTTTTCGTGTGAAAAAGTCATATTTTCAAAAACTTGGAAAATTTTTCAAAGTGTAAAAATGGATAACCTAGAATTTTATAACATGTTTTCCGGAGGGGGAATGACAGCAGTTCAAACTCTAGCAAGTATTATTCAGAACGCAAACATGGAAAACGAGCTCGGTACAATGCAAAATCCACCAAAGTTAATGAACATTGATGAGTATTCAGGGTGGTCAGAGAGGTTTAAAACCTGTAACTGTTTGATTTATGTGAACCGTTTATAACTGTTAGATTTATGTGAATCGTTTGAACTATTTGATCCGTTGGGTTAGGGAAGTGATTAGGTAACGGGGCGGGTGTTATGTGTTAAAAGCATGGTGGATACGCCGCTGGTACTTCCTATATATAAGTGCTTTTAACACATTATATATCGTTGCATTATCTAGATCATTTGGGCAAAGGTTATCAAAACGAGGTTATATTACAAGTTTTTTTCTAACAATATAAACCATTCGAGTTTTATTTAAAAAACAATCTACAATCTGGGTTTTCATAATCAAAGGTTTTGAGTTAAGATTCATGGCATCGAGGTTTTATGAATTATAACTAATCTATTTTGAGTTGGTTATTTAATTTACAATACAAACATTTTTACAAAACTAAGTTTTCTAAACATCAATTAACAAAGTTATTTGAGTTATTTCAAAATGTAAACGAACCATGAATCCAACACTCACATAAAACCTATGTACTCGCCGGCATTTTTATGCTGACGTATTTTCACATATGTTTCAGGTACCATAGTTGATGAAGTTTGATGATGGTATTGGTGCATGCTCACATAGGAATGGACGAGGCCTTAGTGATTTAATAACAATGAAAGACAAATTGTTTATGTTTTGTTTCTAGTTTCAATATGATGTAATAAACTTAATTCAATAAAACAGAACTTCAATCCATGTGTTATGAAACAATGATTCTGTTAGGACACTCCCCGACGTTTCTGCCACGATTTACGTGGTCGGGGTGTGACATTTGCATAATCAAAACAAATCTCATCTCCTTCCACCTCTCTATCTCGGTCGAACACTCCCCTCTACACTCCCATTTTTGAAATTCCAAGATTTTCTTGAAGAACCAAACTCATTTCAAGTAGTCTCCAAGTAGTTTTGAAGATCCAAGAAGATTTCCAAGGTGATTCCAAGAAGAAACACGCTCCATAACATCAAAATCTTGTCAAAAGCCACCAATAATCTTGAAGGTATAAAAATTTGTTTTTAAATCATACTCTTGATTCTTGGTGATGTTCATGATGTTGGAAAGTTTCTCTTGATTTTTGGAATATTTCACAAACTTGAAACTAAAATAAATGGGTTATTATACAAAATAAAAAAAATGGAAACTTGGGTGTGTGTTGATATGGCCGAAAATTTTAGTGTGTGTGGATTAGAGATTTAGTTTTTTGATGTTAGTTGATTTTGATGATATTATTCATGAAAGATTTGATGCATGCATGACCAAAAGTTAAATTTTCTTAAAATTTCATTGATTAAAGAATGTTATGAAAAGTAAATTTTTTATGTATATGTTCACATGTGTGTGGTGTCGTGTATATATATATATATATGTATACACATGCATGTGGGAAATTTTGTCATATAATCATGAATAGAGTGAATCTTATATTTATGTGAACATGATGATGATGTGATGAAGATGTTTTGGAATATTTGAACATGAATTTAAGATGGGCATAGATGCATTTAGTTCTTGTAAAATGATGATAAAATGATGACATGCATTAGAAGCTTGTAAATGAGCATGCATGAGGATTTTTTGATCAAGAAATGATGAAACTATTATGATATAGCAAATGTTGTTTGAATCTGATTATGAACACTAAAAATATTATTATTAGAAGTGTTATAATGATAGGAAACTTTATCATAGGTTAGATAGCTTTGCATGTGGTCCTTGTAGCTTGAAAAGTGGTAGATCGGGTGATATTTGCATGATTTATGTACTATTCATGAGACCTACATATACATGAGTAAAATTATTTTTATGATCAGTAGATAACATGCATTATTTTAAAATATCAAGTCGTTACGAATTGGGATGGTTATAGTAAAGTTTGATGCAAAACTATGAGGTAAAACTGTTAAATATCGACTTTTCGGAGGATTTTTATAAACTGTTTTAGATCAGTAAATAAACTGATATTTTTGATATAAAATAAGTATTTTAACTTATATTAAGTATCTTTGGTGTTTGGTTAGTCATACGTGACTTCCGACGCCCAAAAACGTTACAGAATCACTAAAATACGCGTTTTTCAATATACACTAGAATGGGTTGTTCATGGGTGAACCTTATGTGTTACTATCACAGCCCCTGATGTCGCAACCCCCCGCCCCCAATCTGTCCCGGGAACGGGGGGCCGCGAGACCAGTTTTGGTGGTATCGATGTTTATCATTTTAGCAGCGGAAATTACATCAGGACCGTAGTTAGGAAATATTTTATCAGAGTAAATACCACATTTTTATACTATTAAACATATTGGGATAAAACCCAAGTTTTCATTACAAACTAATTTATAGAGATAATCTCTATTTTATTGAATAAAACATCTTCTTTTATTTAGGTAACTTTTATAGCCACTTTTCCAAGCCTTCAGTGCTGTCCAGTTGGCTTCTAGTTGGCTCTCACATTTTGTTACCTGAAACGCGTTTTAAAAACATTTTGTCAGTGGGAAATACTGATGAGTGAATCCCAGTTTAATCAAAAAGAGTTTTATCAATTTTCACAGTATTGAGAGCGATTACAATGTTTACATCTACCCAATTACTCATTCAGTACTGTCAATCCTGACTGGTGGGTCATATTACCCATTAGCTAACTCTTTGTCCAATGGTAACGTGTTCCACATTTTGTATACAAAACCCCAACATACCGGCAGTAATTGAAGAATTACAAAGACTCAATCACTGCTTAATTGCATTGTAAAACATTTAAGGTTTTGTAAAAACAGTTGCAAAAAGGAGATTACTCACATTGCTGTCTTAGGTATCCTTTAAGGGTTTCCTGGTGATTATCTATAATTTACACAAATGCACATGCATTAGTATAATAACCCTTTATATTAACATTAGTAATACCCTCCCTGAGACGGCATTCCAATGACTACGTCGGGCAGAACCACGACAGCCATTACGGAACCCTGGATCAATCGGGCAGCGTATCTAATACGTAACCGGGGTTATAATACTTACAACGAAGCAGAACTTCGTTATTTTAGGGGGGTATTATGCCCGCTATTATAATTGCTATTCAGAATATTTGAGAGAGAGATCGAAGAAATGAGCAAATGTAAACTGAAGCTCGAGGCCCCTATTTATAGTTCTGATCGACAGGTCTCTCGCGGCCCGCGTAGCCCGAAGGGTTACCCTTTGCGGCCCGCGACATAGGGGAGGTAGGGTCTAGCTGATCCTGGTCATTACACTAGGCTTGACACGATTGTGCCACGTGTCAGCACCGGGTGCGGTCTGGTGGTTGGGCTGTCGCGCCCCGCGTAGACCAGGGAGTGGTTTTATGCGGCCCGCGAGCGATATAAAAACTTTGTTTTTAATTAATATTTAATAAAATAGAGGTATTCAGGGTCCGTTTTCTCATACGGGGTGTATTTTAGGACATATTGGGACATTTTAAAATATATTAGGGGTGTCGGAAAATATTTAGGAGGGTTGTTATATCATCCCCACCTTGTTTTAGAACTCGTCCTCGAGGTCTACTGGAACAGGTGTGGATATTTCCTTTGCATTTCTGATTCAAGTTCCCATGTGTATTCTGGTCCTCTTTTGGAGTCCCATTTCACTTTGACTAGAACTAATCTCTTGTGCTTGAGGTTCTTGACTTTCCTGTCTTCAATCTGTAGAGGCCTCTCTACAAATTTTAACTTCTCATTTACCTCTATATCCTTAAGAGGTACTATCAGTGATTCATCAGCTAAGCATTTCTTGAGATTAGATACATGAAATACATCATGTATTCCTACCATTTCCTCTGGCAATTGTAGCTGATAGGCTACAGGTCCTATTCTTCTAATAATCTCAAAATGTCCAACATACTTGGGACTTAGCTTTCCCCTTTTAATGAATCTTACCACTCCTTTCCAAGGAGAGACTTTCAATAACACTTTATCTCCTACCTGAAATTCCAATGGCTTTCGTCTATTATCAGCATAACTCTTTTGTCTATCACGTGCTGTTTTCAGTCGTTCCTTGACTTGAATGATCTTGTCTGTTGTTTCCTGTACTATCTCAGGTCCAGATAGTTGCTTTTCTCCAATTTCTGCCCAACAGACTGGTGTTCGGCACTTTCGTCCATAAAGTGCTTCGAATGGTGCAGCATTGATACTTGTGTGATAGCTGTTATTATAAGAAAAATCTATCAATGGTAAGTGATCGTCCCAATTACCTCCAAAATCAATTACATAAGCTCTAAGCATGTCTTCCATTGTCTGAATTGTCCTTTCGCTTTGTCCGTCCATTTGAGGATGATAGGTTGTGCTTAGATTCAACTTAGTTCCCATTGCTTTTTGGAAACTTGTCCAAAAATGAGAGGTAAAACGGCTATCTCTGTCAGACACAATTGATAAAGGTATTCCATGTAATGAAACTATTTCATTTACATATAACTTAGCTAATTGTTCCATACTAAAAGTTTCCTTCATTGGTAGGAAATGAGCTGACTTGGTTAGCCTGTCTACAATCACCCAGATTGTATCATTACCTTTTCTTGTTTTGAGTAATTTAGTAACAAAATCCATTGTTATCAATTCCCATTTCCAAACTGGCATTTCTAATTGTTGCAACAAACCTGAGGGTTTCTGATGTTCAGCTTTAACTTGGGAACAGGTTAAACACTTTGCAACATATGCTGCTATATCCTTTTTCATTCCTATCCACCAAAAATTCTTTCTTACGTCTTGATACATCTTATTACTTCCAGGATGCATCGTATACTTAGACTTATGGGCTTCTTCTAATATATGGTGGCGTAGGTTTCCTAATTTAGGTATCCACATTCTTTTCTTATGGAATCTCCAAATTCCATCTGTTCCTTGTTCTAATTCCTTAATCATTCCTTTCAATTTTTCAGTATCATCCTTGATTACTGATTCTTGTGCTTTTCTAATTTGTTCATTTAAATCTACTTGCAGATTTAGGTTGAGTGAACGTACTCTTTTTGGTATTTCATGATACTTTCGACTTAAAGCATCAGCAACTACGTTTGCCTTTCCTGCATGGTACTGGTTATCACAATCATAATCACTAAGTATCTCCATCCAGCGTCTTTGTCTCATATTCAATTCCTTTTGCCCGAAAACATATCTTAAACTCTTATAGTCTGTGAAAATGGTAAACTTACTACCGTAAAGGTAATGTCTCCAAATTTTAAGGGCAAATATTATAGCTCCTAATTCTAGATCATGGGTTGAATAATTCTCTTCATGATTCTTAAGTTGTCTAGAGGCGTAACCTATAACCTTTTGACGTTGCATTAACACACATCCATAACCTAACTTAGAAGCGTCACAATAGACTACAAAGTCTTCAGATCCTTCTGGTAACGCTAGTATGGGTGCATTGGTTAGTTTTTGCTTAAGAATTCTAAAGGCTTCTTCTTGTTTTGGTCCCCATTCAAACTTAATAGATTCACAGGTTAGCTTAGTCAAGGGAATGGCTATTCTAGAAAAATCTTGGATAAATCTTCTATAATAACCGACCAGTCCTAAGAAACTTCTAACCTCAGTTGGTGATTCAGGGGTTTTCCATTTGATAATTGCCTCGATCTTGGTAGGATCCACATGAATTCCTTCATGATTAACTAGATGTCCAAGAAATTGTACCTGTTCTAACCAAAATTCACACTTCGAAAATTTAGCATAAAGCTTTTCTTTTCTTTTCTTAATAAACTTAGAAGTGCGTGCAAATGCTTTGCATGTTCCTCTTAGAATAAATAAGAATATCATCTATAAAGACAATTATGAATTTATCCAAATATGACTTACATATTCGGTTCATCATGTCCATAAATGCAGCTGGGGCATTGGTTAAACCAAATGGCATGACAGTAAATTCATAATGGCCATACCTTGTTCTAAAAACGGTCTTAGGAATGTCATCTTCCTGTACCTTTAATTGATGATATCCTGATCTTAAATCGATTTTAGAGAAAAATCGAGCTCCTTGTAATTGATCGAACAAATCATCGATTCTTGGTAATGGATACCGATTCTTAATCGTGACCTTGTTCAATTCACGGTAGTCAATGCACATACGCATTGATCCGTCCTTCTTTTTGACGAATAGGATTGGCGCTCCCCATGGCGATGAACTTGGCTGTATGAATCCTTTCTCCAACAATTCATCTAACTGTTTCTTCAGTTCTTGCATTTCCACGGGTGCCAAACGGTTAGGTGCTTTGGCAATTGGTGCTGTCCCTGGTAGCAGATGAATTCTGAATTCAACTTCTATGTCTGGAGGTTGGCTTGGTAATTCTTCTGGAAATACATCTGAAAAATGGGATACTACTGGAATATCCTTTAATTCTTTTCCTTTAGTGTTAATGATTATAGAAATCAAATACATTAATGATCCTTTTCTTACATAACTGGCTGTTTTCATTACAGAGATGAATTTCGTGGATCTAAAGGGTTTATTTCCTTTAATTTTGATCTTTTCACCCCTGGATGAAGTTACTTGGATTGACTTTTGATCACATAAAATACTGGCTTTATTGGCTATTAACCAATCCATTCCTAACACGATATCAAATCCTGCCAGATTTATTGGGTAAAGGTTTGTAATAAATTTCTGATTTAGAATTTCTATTCTTGCTCCCTGCAAGATTTCAGAAATCTTAATGGTTTCCCCATTTGCTGTCTCTACTAAACATTCTTGTGGGAGTTTAGTTAATGATTGATTGAGAAGTTTGCAAAATGAAGTATTAATAAAACTTTGGTTTGCACCAGAGTCAAATAATACTTTAGCAAAAACATCATTAACTAAAAACGTACCAGCGATCACGTCTGGAATCATCTTAGCTTCATCTACAGTCAGAACAAATGCTCTAGCATTTTTAGTGTTCTTGTTGTTCGTAGCTGGAGTTAATTTCGGACAGTTTGGCTTGATGTGGCCTTGTTCTCCGCAGTTGTAGCATATCCGGTTGTTATGTTTCTTCCTGCAGTCTTCCTCCTTATGTCCAGATATTTTGCAGAAGTTGCAGTATATGGAGCATGGTCCAGAATGCTTCCTTTTGCAATACTTGCAATAGGGTGCAGAAGTAGAACCTACATTTTTCCCACGATTAAAATTTCCAGAACGGAATTCTTGGGTAAGCTTCTGGGTTAGGTTCCTCCTCTGATCCTCTTCTCGTGTACGGACTAATTCGTCAGTCAAGATGTTTGCTAGTTCTACAGCTTCTTCTATAGTTTGGGGTCTAGCTGCCTTGACTACATGTCTTATCTCACTAATTAATCCCCAGAGGTAACGGGAGATTAATACTGGTTCAGGTGATGCAAGGGTTGGTACTATTCAAGCATATTCAAAGAATAATGTAGAATAACCCTTACTATCTACCCCAGTCATCCTAAGATTTAGGAATTTATTTGCTATTTGTTCCTTTTCATTGGGAGGGCATAATTTCCTTTCTACCATGTTTTTAAATTCCTCCCATTCTATACTGTAAATCCTGTCACTTCCCCTAGACTGGAGGATAGTGTTCCACCATCCTAAGGCTGAATTCTTAAACAGATTAGAAGCACACATTATTTTATCCTCTTCCGCGCATTTGATTATTCTTAACACTGCCTCAGTCTTTTCTATCCAGTGTAGAGATGCAACGGCCCCTTCATTGCCCGAGAATTCCATTGGTTTACAAGACCAGAATTCTTTATAAGAACAACCATAAGGCATGGTTCTTCTTCTTTTGGGAATGGGCGCTTGAAGTATAGGTCCATTGTTCACGCTGTTTTCTGGTTCGGAGGGTCGTTTACTATCACGGTTACTTTTATTATCAGCTTCCCTAACCGTTTGAATAATATATGGCATTGCATCTATTATTCCTTGTGCCACTATGTGTTTGATGGCGCTGTTGTCCACTTGGTTTCCATTATTGTTGTTGTTCGGATTCTCATTATTCGTGTTATCGTTATTCTGGTTTTCCGGGTTATTATCCGGATTCTCTTGATTCACTTGGTCGGCCATCTGAATTTTAAACATTTACCACATATTAATATCACAAGATAATGTTTAATTCAATCAATCACATGACACGCATTTTGATAAAAAAAACGTCGAACATTGCGACTTACTCTTTCTTATATAGTATGCATCTAATACAAACCAGAACTGGAATTTAAAATTACAATACTACTATGCATTACTAACCACGAAGTGGTCTATACTACGATAGATTTATTATATATATATTTTCATACACACATTTTATATATTATTATATTATTATTACTATTACCATCTCCACCATCACTTTCACTGATATGGATTCATCCAGAAATCCATATGACGCTCGTCGTACTTCCAGACGAGTCGTTGTCACACCCTGACCACGTGTAACATACAAAACGTGGCGGAAACGTCGGGGAGTGTTGTAACAGAATTAATGTTTCATAACCATGGATACCAAAAAGTGTTTCGTTTTATTAAACATTGAATAATTACATCGTCTGGAAATCTAAATACACAATTTAAACATAGTCTATCATTGTTATTGAGTCACTAAGGCCTTATCCAGTCCTATGTGAGCATGCATCCTATCAATCGATATCTTTCAACAATACCTGAAACACATGTGAAAACGAGGTCAGCAAAGAAAATGCTGGCGAGTACATAGGTTTTGTGAAAATAAGATTCATGACTTCTGTTTAAGAAAATATTTAGTCATGAACCTTGTAATTTGCTTTGTCTTTGTAAATCATTTGAAAAATAATAAGTTCAGATGATATGTATAAATAAGAGAATAATGTATGGTTAAATGAATAACCATTGTAAAATGAGTTTGTATAAGATAAGTTGTTTGTAAATCAATGTCTTGTGAAAAGTATGTTATTTGTATAAAATGTTATATGTCTCAAACTGAAATGATTCAAATAACGCTACGATATGTAATACCATACAAACACTTATATATAGGAAGTACCAGCGGCGTATCCACCATGCTTGTATCATAATACACACGCATCGTTACTTAATCACTTAATCAAACCAAACCACCAATGTAAGATGTCTATGTTTAAACCAATTGTCAAATGTATTGAATAATATACCAAAATGTTTATATTAAGATGTAAATCATGTTATGTATAACCAATGTCAAAAGTGTTTGTATCAAATGTAAACCATGTAATGTGTAACCAAAATGATATATATGGCTAGTGAAATGCATCAACTAAACCATAGGTGAAACGCACAAAACAAAGTATTGATGTAAAACTGGTTTAAATCAATACCATGTTTCGTGGAAATGCATAATCAAATGTAAATCATGTCCAAATGTTTACCCAATCGTTAAAACATTTTGTGAAATCGTTCAAATCGTTCTTGTTGTTTTAATCGTTCAAATCGTTCTTGTTTTAATTGTGAAACTACTTTATGGTCGATTTTCTATTAACATTCAAACCTTCTTGACTCGTTCATCGTTCCAACTCGTTCTCGTTCTTAACAAACCCTTACCAAAGGGTAAATTAATAATTACAGATTCAGTCATTACCCAAAATACCCACACATAACCATGGGTATAGAGAATAACGGGATTTGTCAGATCCTATGGTACCATAACCTAATACTGGTTGGCTTGATCATTGCTAATGAATGTCATTGGTTATGTAACTACAACCAACAAGTTTGTTCACTTTATTGAAATCGTTCTTGAAACCATTGTAATTGTTTTTGAAACCATTGTAATCGTTCTTGAAACCACATTGTAATTGTTTTTGAAACCATTGTAATCGTTCTTGAAATCATTGTTAAGACATTTAGCACATATGAGTCACCCCAAAACAGTTGAAAACAGTAAAAGAGGGGAATAATGTACTCGCCTGAGAATGCTTAGAGGTCTTGAACAACAACCAAACAAAGCTAGAGGGAGCACGGAATCAGTCGGCAATCTAAAACTATATAAATAAACCGGACTTAAATCGGGAGATCGGATAGGATGAGGCTTGGTAACCAAATGAGTATTGTAACTCATATGATATGGTTTAACAAGGCCTACATACGACATTGAGACTAACCTAAGTGCTTTCGACCCATCGCGACCCATTAAGGTAACATACGCTACTTTAACGCGTCGTGCGCGCAAAGCGCGTTCGAGACGTCTAACTAGTCCTATGACAAGTATTATATGCCTAAACGTGTTTAATCATGTTGTATAATCAGTTATGTGAAAAAAGTTTAGGTTACATATGCTTAATTACCAATTATACATGAAAAGGGTATTCTGGTAATTTACCTAAGGCATATAAACTACCTATCATACAACTACTTAACGAAGCGACCATAAGGTATAACCTCGGAAGGTTATTCCCTATATACTATGGTCACCTAATGTATTTGGTCGGATCCTAATGATCGACCAAACTGGGTCGGGTTCGAAGGTATAAGCGATTTATTAGATCGCTTACCCTTACGACCATAGACAACGTGGTAATCAGTAGGCATAGTCCCAAGGGACTATAACCATCGTGATTACAATCACGTTGCGAAGTTCAAACGAACTTCGCATTGACCATAACTAGTCAACGCTGAAAGTCAAACAAAGTTTGACTTTCGGACTCGAAAAGCAATAAAAGAACGAAAGAATACTTACGAAGGGTCCCCGAATGCTAATCTAGATCGAAATAACTCAGGTATGAAACAAAGGTTCCAACTTAGAGTCTTTAAGATCAGATTCTAGTGGTTTTGAAGAAATGGGGGGTGGGTTATTTATAGTATTCGGAGAACCGTTAAGATCGTTTGTCGAATATCATGCCTTAATTGCATCCGTACAAGTGTCGGAACCTTATGGTAGCTAAAAAATGATCCTTATCAGCTGACTAGGCAATTGAGAATGTGTGGGTGTGAATGTAACAGCTGCAATCTGCTGTTAGATTCATTTAATCTGGTCAGAAGGGGCCACGCGGCCCGCTTGAACATATGCAGATCCTTAGGCGGGCCGCCTGGGAGTTGCAGTTCAGAAATTGTTTTGCAAAGTGACAGTTTCAGTCCCTGTGAGTGTTTAAGCCCATTTCCGGCACTTCTAAGGCCCGTCAAGCCAACGTTAAGGCCCTAAAATGATGCCTAAACATTGTGGACATGAAACATGCTCAAAAATATGTCGGATGTTGGTTCGTTTGGTCGTATAAACGCGATGTTTGCTAAATTACGACGGAATGCGCATAAGCACGAAAAACGATCCAAAATGCGTGACGAATGGATTTTTCTCATGCCAAACACTAAAATAACATATTTTAGTGCTTACATAAATTTTTGGATGTCTGTATGTATTCAGAACGTAAGTTATGCGCGAAAGTGCAAACTTGTGCACTTTTTGACACTTTTAGTCCCTGAATGACCCAAAAGTTTATTTTAGCACACCGAACCTCTCAAAGCCTATTTCTAAGCTATGTAAAGGATATTTATGGTATGTTTAACTTATGGCCATGATCCGGAATGTCTGTTACAGTTCAAATTGGCATACTTTCGCAGGTTGTCAACTTTAGTCCATGTAAGCGTATTAACTTGATTTTGCCATACCAAAGCCTTCAAAACTTATTTCTAAGTTATGTAAAGGTTATTTAAGGTATGTTAAGCCTATGTCACTATTCCAGAGTGTTTGCTGCATTAAACTGGTTATATTTACGCATCGGTGCGCGTATAACCTTCCAGAAAGTGATATAGAGTTTGAAATCGAACAAAAATTGATATGTGCAATTGATACACATATTTTTAACAATCCCAAGTATGAAATACAATATTTCATTGGTTTGGTATTTGTTTGATGGCCGTGGAGGCACAGGTGTTACAGTCGTTCTCCTACTTGCCTCATCCTCTTGCTACTTTCTAAAATTTCTTCTCCGAAAGTTCGGAGCTCTTGCACATTTTCTACTCTCATTGGGGGTGAAGGTGCTGGTACTGGATCTGGGTACTGTGGCATGGGTTCTTCTTGAGTATACGGATTCTCTAGGATTTCCCTAATGTATTCATCATTATCATAGTAGGGATCTAGAGGGTCCAGACCTGGGTAAGCTGCTAGGTTTAGCATGGGTAGGTCTGTTAAATGGTAGCGTTGCACATAATCCCTATGATCATCAAACCACGGATCGTAGTCTGGGTCTAAGGGATTGGGTGCCGGTACCCTAGGTATCTCCTCTGGATTGAAATCATGCATTTCGACTTGATTTTCTGGGTTGTTTTCAATCTCCATTGGCTGGGTGGGAAACAAGGGTAATGGTTGAGGGGCTACTAGTTGCTCTAGGTTTGGGTCGGCAGCCGTGGATGCTAAGATATGGAAGTTTGCTAAACTCCTATTAAGCATGTCTTGGGTGTGGGCATTTGTTTCTCTTTTAGCGGCTGCTAGCACTCATTGCTCTTGTAACTTTTTCATTTTCTTCCGACGCTCATGTGCTCCCTTACTGAACCATCCTCTCTTTTTCTAAGGGAATGGCTCTTCAGACTGAGCCTTAAACACGAATATCCCGTCTTCATTGTCAGCAGAATACCCTGAAAGGGCAGGCTGTGAAGAGGTGCCTTCGCTTCTAGGTGACCTGGACAACTGACGATACGCGTCGGATGGTCCTTGATCACTCATACTGTAAACTAACAAATAGTCAAATAACACATAACAATAAAATAAAGATATGCACGTAATTCCATAATTTATTTCCTAACAATTTGAATAATATATTGGTGTCAGCAGAACACTTCTGTGGGTGAATCAGTGGCTTAGCTCTGATACCACCTTCTGTCGCAACCCCCGCCCCCTATCTATCCCGGGAACGGGCGGCCGCGAGACCAGTTTTGGTGGTATCGATGTTTATCATTTTGGCAGCGGAAATTACATCAGGACCGTAGTTAGGAAATATTTTATCAGAGTAAATACTACATTTTTATAATATTAAACATATTGGGATAAAACCCAAGTTTTCATTACAAACTGATTTATAGAGATAATCTCTATTTTATTGAATAAAACATCTTCTTTTATTTAGGTAACTTTTATATCCACTTTTCCAAGCCTTCAGTGTTGTCCAGCTGGCTTCTAGTTGGCTCTCACATTTTGTTACCTGAAATGTGTTTTAAAAACATTTTGTCAGTGGGAAATACTGGTGAGTGAATCCCAGTTTAATCAAGAAGAGTTTTATCAATTTTCACAGTATTGAGAGCTAATACAATGTTTACATCTACACAATTACTCATTCAGTACTGTCAATCCTGACTGGTGGGTCATATTACCCATTGGCTAACTCTTTGTCTAATGGTAACGTGTTCCACATTTTGTATACAAAACCCCAACATACCAGCAGTAATTGAAGAATTACAAAGACTCAATCACTGCTTAATTGCATTGTAAAACATTTAAGGTTTTGTAAAACCAGTTGCAAAAAGGAGATTACTCACATTGATTTCTTAGGTTTCCTTTAAGGGTTTCCTGGTGATTATCTATAATTTACACAAATGCACACACGTTAGTATAATAACCCTTTATATTAACATTAGTAATACCCTCCCCGAGATGGCATTCCAATGACTACGTCGGGCAGAACCACGACAGCCATTACGGAACCCTGGATTAATCGGGCAGCGTATCTAATACGTAACCGGGGTTATAATACTTACAACGGAGCAGAACTTCGTTATTTTAGGGGGGTATTATGCCCGCTATTATAATTTCTATTTAGAATATTTGAGAGAGAGATCGAAGAAATGAGCGAATGTAAACTTAAGCTCGAGGCCCCTATTTATAGTTCTGATCGAGAGGTCTCTCGCGGCCCGCGTAGCCCGAAGGGTTACCCTTCGCGGCCCGCGACATAGGGGAGGTAGGGTCTAGCTGATCCTATTCATTACACTAGGCTTGACACGATTGTGCCACGTGTCAGCACCGGGTGTGGTCTGGTGGTTGGGCTGTCGCGCCCCGCGTAGACCAGGGAGTGGTCTTACGTGGCCCGCGAGCGATATAAAAACTTTGTTTTTAATTAATTTTTAATAAAATAGAGGTATTCAGGGTTCGTTTTCGCATACGGGGTGTATTTTAGGACATATTGGGACATTTTAAAATATATTAGGGGTGTCGGAAAATATTTAGGAGGGTTGTTATACCCGACCCCTACCCTGGGAGCGGGAGCCGTGAGCCAGTTAAGTGGTATCGATGTTTGTTAAATATGTAATGGAAAACTTTTATCAGGACCATAGTTAGGAAATATTTATCAGAGTTTAAAACACCATATTTTTATAATAAACAAGTGGGATAAAACCCATGTTTTATTTACAATACAAATTATAGGGATAAACCCCAATTATTGAAAACAAAGTCTCCTTTTTATTTAGGTAACTTTTATAGCCACTTTTCTAAGCCTTTAGTGCTCTCCAGCTAGCTTCTATTAACTTCACACTAAGTTACCTGAAACGCGTTTTAAAAAGTTTTATCAGCAAGAAATACTGGCGAGTGAATCCCATATTAATCCAAACAAGTTTTGTCACACCCCCAAAAATACCACAAGCGGAAACCCCCGCGAGGCATGTGACGTACCAGGATCTAGCCACTAATCACATTGAACCATAAGTAAAATGGAACTCCCCATTAAACAAAATATTATAATTCAAACATTAGTTTAGAAAACCAAACATGTTCAGCGGAAGCATAATATTTTATTCAATAAGTGTAATGAAAATTTTCAAAAACAATGTAACATCAAGGAGCGTTCCAATTGCCACGACCCATGACCACTCAAGCTTCCCAGACAGCAAGTTCCATGTCAGTATACCTAAGGGCCTGCAAGCATACAGAAAAGTGTATCAGCAAAAAGCTGGCGAGTTCACAATGTGTTTAACCGTTTGTTACCAAGTATTGATTTACGTTATGTTGATAATAACTCGATACCACAGACGGCTCCTTTTTGCCCTTCCCCAATGCTTTATCAAACATTGGTCATGATTTTAAAGTTATTAGTTCACACCCGTCCTATCCAGGTACATCGTGAGGGTGCCAAACCTAATAGCCCTATCAACTAATAACCCCGTTGCCCTACAAGCAACTAGTTCGGTAGTATGATGGGACTTAAGAGATAGAAAGTGAGTGTATTATCCAACATCAACATTTACTGAAAACTGCTTCATATCCCCTACAAGGATATGGGTTTATGAAAGTCTGTTTATTAGTTTGCATGTTTGATTGTCCCCACCGGACGCATGCTTGTAATGAGAGTAGTGAACTCACCTTGGTTTGCTCAGTAAGACTAGTTACTTGTTCACACTTAATCAATCAAAGCCTATGATGTTCATGTACACATAATCAGTTTGCATTCAAGTTGTTCACGTAGTAACACAAGAAAATTACCACATAACATATACAATGCGTCATTGGGCCACCTACAACTCATCAGTGAAACGTACAACACATCCACACACAAAACAGGTAATTCACGTATCCAATAATGTGCGGCCCAGTTAATTCGAGGCCCAATACTAAGGTGTGCGATTGAATCCTGGTGTGCGACTCAAGCAAAAGTGTGTGATTGGTTTCATTGGGCTGGAGTGTGTGGTCAGTCATGTGTTCGGCCCAAATACTACAGCCCGGTATCAAATTGTGCGATTGGGTCCAGCCTGTGCGACTGGTACCTGGTTTGTGGGCCAGTGTCTGGCCCAATGAAAGGTTCAGCCCAACCATTCTACGTGTGCGACTGGGCTTGACTTGTGCGATCCAAGTAATGTCCATTCGGACTGCGCGATTGTGAATCAGTTGTGCGACCCCAACCCACTTGTGCGACCCGTGTGTATGATCCAGGTGTGTGAGTGATGCTCTCCCTTGTGCGATTGACCAAGTGACTTCTTGGTCAGTTTGTAACCATCCTAAATTGTAGGATCTGACATCAATGTGACTGTTTCTTCTTTGAACCCCAAAACAATGATTATCAATTTTACAAAAACATCAATCATCGATTTATCAAACAAATAATTAATCAATCAACAAAACCAAACCACACAGTTGACAATTCAACGTTACGCATGTTCCCGGATTCATACAAATAGTTTAACCATCACGATCAGCCCTCAATTGTCTAATGTGCAACCTCTACGTTAACGATTTACATGAATTATATACCAATTCAGATTTAACAACAAGTTAGCACAATTAAAACATTAAAGCCATGTTGTCATACACCCGAATTACTAAACACAATACTCGTTATTCAACCATTAATCAACATGGTGTCTATCAACCCTAGTTCATAACCGTTCACAAACAAACATGATGTGGAATCAATGTCAAGTAAAACATAAGACTCACATAATAAGAGGGATGGTACACTCACCAGAATCCGAGATACAACGAGTAAACTTGAAACGAGTGAGCTCCGAGAGAGAGGAAGGGGTGCTGCCGCCGATCGCAAGGGAGGAGAGAACTAGGGTTTGTGTATTTTGTGTGTGTTGGTAAGTTATGAGGATTACACAAGACTCTTGTGGGTGTATGCGCATTCAATGCGGACCGGGCCCAACATTGGGGCTGCGTTTGGGCCGTGTTCGGTGACCATCAAGTGGTGGGTGTTTGGGCCGATCCCAAAACCGCAAGGGTGAAAGAGTGTGCGGTCTTAAGCATAGTGTGTGATTAATTAGCATGTACATAACCAAAATATAACAAACACTTTCATTGAAAATCTCATCACGAATACATAATTACAACGTATAATGAATCACAAGTAGGAACGATATGCACAAAAGAGCCTTGGAAAACCGAGTTATCACAAGTTTTATCATTTCACAGCATTGAGGGCAACCCGCAATTATATTTGTTTACATCTACTTTAATTACCACCCACGGTACTGTCAATCCTGACTTGTGGTCATGCTACTACTCATAGTGTAGTAACAAGTAATGTATACAAAACCCCAACATACCGACAGTAATTGTAGAATCACAAATGCTCAATCACTGTTAAAATATAATTTAAAACAATTGAGGTTTTGTAAAAACAATTTACAAAAAGGGGAATTACTCACATTGCTATTTTAGATAATACTACTTCTTTCTGGTGACTTCTTGGTTATAATCTATTAAATTTAAACATTGCACACGTGTTAGTAGGATAACCCAATTTACATTAGCTATACCCCCGAGACAGAACTCCAATGACTGAGTCAGGCAGAGCCTTGACATGCGTTACGGAGCTCTAGATCAATCGAGCAGAGTAACTAATACGTAACCGGGGGTTATAATACTTACAACGAGGCAGAGCTTCGCTTTATAGGGGCATTATATCCCGAGTATTTTAGCTATTAGAGATTGAGAGAGAATCAGAATTTTGAACGGTGAACAAATGAGCTCTCGTTCTCAATTTATAGGTTGGTCGGGCATCGGATCGCTGCCCGCGAAGCCTTTCTCGAACATTCTCGCGGCCCGCGAGGACCTTAGGGTCGGCTGTAGCTTAGATGACTCGCCTAGTAGGCTTGACTTGAGGCAGGGACATGTGGCATGATGTGCGTGAGTGTCGTATAGTTTTTAATGTATATTTTAAGCCCTTTAACACTTTTAGCCAAGTTTTAAATTTATAAAACACGATATTCTACTAACACTAAACACACATATGGGCAAGTGCACCCATCGTGAGCGTAGTATAGTATTGGTAAGATACCGAGGTCGTCCAAGGACACAAGAGCTTTTAATACCAGTTTATCCTCAACGTCTATTCAAATCAAAAATTTAGAAAAAAAGTTTTTAAACTAGAAAATTAAAACTAACTAAAAATGCTGAAAAATAAAAATAAAAATAAAAACAAAAACAGATAGACAAGATGAATCACTTGGATCCGACTCGCCTTTAGTGTAACCTTTGATTATTTTCGCACTTTTGCACTTCTTAAGAGATTATCTTAGTTATTGTAGTAGGCCATTCTTTTAAAGGTGACGTTACCCTCAACCCAGTAGTTTGAGTCAACAAGGATACAATCCTAAAGGGTTGGATTATTGAAAGATAATTAATTAAGTTATTAATGCATATTGTGGTAGGCCCCTCTTTTGAAGGCGACGTTACCCTCGGCTAAGTAGTTTGAGTCAGCAGGGATACAATCCTAAGTAGCCGGGTTAAGGTATTAATAGTAGTTTACATATGAGGGGATCAAGGAGTTCGGACCCCCGCCATCCAATACCAGTGGGTATTGAAGGAGGTCCTACTAAAGTTGACCCAGGTCCTTGCAGGATCTATACACTGAACAAGGCAAGACTCTTACCAAACCGTTCCCTTAACCCCTGACCAGGTAGCCAACATATCTCCATATAGACCGTGGAGATATGAATGGTGAAAATCTTTTATTTTATATAGACAGTAAAATAATGCCAAGACACCATGGACAAACGATAAGGAAGATTCACCTTCAACATATGAAACTAGTTATTAAAGTCATTAATACATAACCAAATAAAAAGTGCGAAAAGATTAAAAATAAAAAGTATTACACTAAATGCTTGTCTTCACCAAGTGATGTAAGAGACTTAGGCAAACATGACCTTTGATTGTCAAGAACTCTTACTATCAATCTTGGATCCCGAGACTACTACACACACTCTATGATGGATGATGGTGGGGGATGTGGGTTGTGGTGGTGGTGGTGGTGGGTAGGTGAAGTGTGAGAGAGGTGGTTTGTCAAGGGATGATTTGTAAGTGAGCCAAGCACCCCTATTTATAGCCTGCACAGAAGCCCGGACACGGCCCCGTGTCCACCCATCTTCTCTTTCTTCATTAAATGCAGTTTGTCTGCATTAGTTGACCACGCCCCCGTGTGCAGAAGCGTATCTGTACTATCAAGATTTGCCTAGATTCTGCGAATCTTTGCGTTGACCACGACCCCGTGTCCGCTGGGCACACCCCTGTGGTGGGTGATAGAAGCTTCTACAGCTTTGTCTTTTCTGCAGACACTTGGGCATGCCCCCGTGCTCAGTGAGCACGGGGTGTGTTCAGCCTTCTGTTCTCTTGTTTTTGCTTGGGGAGATGCTGTCGAGGGGTCGGGCATGCCACGTTTATTCCTTTTCTTGTATTATTGCTGGATTTGACTGCATTTTTGTTTCTTTTGTTCATTTAAGCTCTTTTAACCCTGAAAATACAAAAGGAAGACAAAAGCACACTTTTTCCAACATTAGTACTAAAAAAGGGTTAGTTTTATGCCTCATTTGATGTAATTTATATGTTGAATTTTGCACACATCAAATACCCCCACACTTGAATCTTTGCTTGTCCTCAAGCAAAACTCTTTAATTTGTGGCTTACACACCCAAATGGAATGGGTAGAAGAGAAGGTTTTGGGCTTGTCATAGAGTGTCGGGATTCCAAGATTCCTTATTAGGTTTTATTTTTATTTTATTTACAATCCTATTCGTCATGATTTATTTAAAACATTACATACGATAAATTACTTATTAGGCCATAACATGCCTCTTTAAAATTCCATTTATATACAAGTTCACATACCTCACGGGGGATCACTCAACACTCGGCTGAACATGTATTTTTGTGAAACACTCGAGAGCGGCATGGAACTTACTTCTACCATAAGCTTGCCAAGCAATCAATCCTCCTCCTTTTTAACTATATACCTTTGTAAATATCAAGAGCACTTTTGGGGGAAGGGTTAGGCTTAGGTTAAAGGTAGGTGGTTTGGTTAGTGGTTAGTAGAAAAGGGCAAAAGGCGTAAAAAGCATCAGTTTTCACAAGACTTTACTTTTATGATTTTTTATTCTAATGAACCGATTTTTTCAAACAAAGTTCTTTTTGATAACCTTGTTTATTTCTTTTGGCTTCATTATCATCATTTTTTTTATAAGGAAGTAGTAAGAAAAACCGAGCTTTGTTACTAAAATAAAGGGTTTAAAATGAAAAAGGGTTTTGGTGGGTAAAAGGGTGTTTGATTTGGGTTAAGAAATGAAAAGGTTTAGGCTCAAAGGGGTTAACTAGGGGGATTTTGGGTAGGTGGTAAAAAAAAGAAAAATAATGGTGTTGAAATAAAAAGGTTAGTCCTAATGCCTCCATCATTTACTTACATGGGTTTAAGTTGGTAAGGACCGGGAATGTATCGTCATGGCAAGTTCTAGAGTCGTAAGAACCAATCGGCTATTCACACAAGAAACGAAAAATGAGCATTTAGTTTAAAGATGTGTATTTGTATGCTCAATAAAGGCTCAAAACTCACTTTTTTGTGGGAATAAGTTTTTATGTGATCAAGTATATATAATCAAATTTTAACTAGATTTGTCATGCCGTTTCATAATTTTCTTATGTTGGTTCTTTTTATCACGACGCTATCGGTTGTAAGTTTGTAAAAATATCACCTTTTCAGAACTTGTAATTCCCAAATTAAACCAAGACAAGTAGAAAAAAAAACGAAAAGTTTTTGAAAAAATTTGGGGTGTTTAACGGTTCCAATAGAGTTTTGTGTAAGGCTTGTAGTTAGGACTTGCAAAATTCAAGGTTTTAGCTTCCCCCCCCCCCCCACACTTAAATTACACATTGTCCTCAATGTGTCCCAAAAATAAGTTTTTAGGTTGAATGAATGTGTAAAAGTGTGTTTAAAAACAAATTTTTATGTTACTGGGCAACTGGACACAGGCCCGTGGTGTCCGGGCATGGCCCCGTGTTCAGGTTGCCAGTAACAAAAGTCAGAAAAAGAAACAGAAGCCTGGGCACGGGGGCGTGTTCAGCGGACACGCCCCGTGTCCAGTTACCTGAACTGGGCGATTTCCTGCAGAATGTTCAGCACGGGGCCGTGTTGGTTGGACACGGCCAGTGTTGAACTTGCTGTAATGAAGAAAATCTGCGGGAGGCTCTGTTTTTGTGCATGGGGTGTTGGTGCAATTTTCCCTTGGTATCCTTCACCATCCCGAGTGTGTTTTATCCATTACATCATCATCCAAACACCAATAATTTGTAAAACCATCATTCATTAAAACTAACATATTACAAAAGGTCCTAGAGAATTTAAAGCAGAAAACTAAAGGTCCTAAGATAGATAGGTCAAGTGGTACATAAAATCATCCTAAGGAGTTCTATTTTTATCAAAATTTCTGGAAATAGCTGTTGGTGCATGTTTGTGACAACAGCTTAGATTTGGTCTTTGGATATCTTGTAATTAGTTAAACGATAAACAGTTAGCGGGTTTAGCTTTGTAATAGTTAGTTGTAATGTTCGGGCTAACTAAACCCAATGATTTGGGTGTATGGGGGCGAATTGGGCTTGTCCAATTCGCAGTCCATGATGTTTAACTAAGCCCAAGGAGCAAACCTTGTGTTATATAAACAAGGTTAGGCTTTAGGGTTTAGGTTAATCAGCCAAAACAGTTTTAGAGAGAGAATTCGTGAGAGCTTTAGGGTTTGGACGAATTTGGAGTTGGTTAGGGATCTTGATTGATTGTAATCGCTTTGATAGATAATCAATAAAGATCCGGTTTGAAAGTGATTTGCTGTTTCTGTTTTTCTACTTGTTTTTGTGATATTCTGATCAAGAGGATTCCGCACTCTTGATTGGAAAGACAATTCTGTTGAAGATCCATACGAATAGGGGACCTACAATTGGTATCAGAGCGTTAGGCTCTTGAAGAAGCTCGGTTCAGAATTGCAGACTGCAGATTCGGGTGGAAGACTGAGAAATTTCGAAATTGTTGAAACCTGAAAATTAGGGTTTTGAAATTTTTTGTGTGTTTGATAAAAATTTTCGAATTTTGTTGGCTGTTTTGACCTAGTTGTCCAGCGAAATTAACTCAGAACCAGCGAAATTAAGTGAGAAATTAACAGGGTGGAATTTTTGTTGGCAAGCGTCGATAAAATTTAAGTGTTTTGCAAATAGAAATTGATCCGTAGCTCGTTTGACAGAACCGTTTGGACCGTTAAATTCCTCGTATTTTTAGGGTAAAAAAAAAATCCCGAATATGGTTTTTGACATTATATATCATTGGATTCGTCTTTTCGAGACGATTCTAACGGTGTAAGTTAGTAACCACTGTTTCCGGAGATATTTTGTACGGTTTTACCAGTCTGTTTGCGTTAAAATGTCGAACATGACAAAATTGAATGCACCTAAGATGATGAAGGTGGAGAATTATCTTACATGGAAGGACAACTTCAAATCCTTCATTGAATCTCAGGATGCACGCATATGGATCTGTATTGAAGACGGGTACATAAACCCAACACACGATTATGAGGGCAGACCGCGTCGAACAGACTATGTGAACATGAAAGAGGATGATAAAAAGATGTATGAGGCTGAAAATAGAGCCTTGGCTGCGATAAAGATGTCCTTACCTGATAGCATCAAGCATACCTTCACAAAGTACACTAATTCAAAGGATATGTGGGATGCATTACAAAAGCGATATCAGGGGAATGAGAGTGCCACTCACGCATTCATGGCAGAGATAGTGCCAGTTGATGAGGCTGAAACTACTGTGAGTGATGCTGAATCTGAAGTGAAAAATGCTGAAGCAAAAATGGATGCTGAAGTAGAGAAAGAGAGTGAAGCTGAACAGGTTGTTGCTGATGAAATCTCAGAAGTTCATGAGAAAGAGGTACAATCTAATTCAGTATGTTTGAGATGTCGTGAACTACAGGGTGAGGTTGACAGGTTGTCAACACAAAACCAAAGTCTGGTAAGTGAGATGTCTAACATAAAAGAAGCAAACTTTTTTGCTAAAAGAAATGAATCGTCATACTTGAAGAAGATAAAAGGTTATGAAGCTGAAATTGAAGCTTTAACTTGCAAACTAAATGAAAAACTTCAAGTCATAGACTTAGCTCATGACATGATGGCTGAGAAAACAAAAGAAATTTCTGAAAAATGCAAAGAGTTGTCAGATGCACAACTCAAAATTGTTGAACTTGAAAAGAAATTAGGTCAATTCAGGGACTCTACTTTTGTTATGAAACACATGATGGGTGGGTTAAAGAAGAGTAATGACAAGACCAGTGTGGGATTCCAGGGCTTTAATGAAGTTCCACCTCCTCTTAGTCATAACTATTCATTCCTGCCTAGTGAAGATGAGCTAGCAGACTTTATGGCATCTACACCAAGTAGTTTCGCATCCACATCAAGTCAAGGTGATGGATCTGAGAGTGATGAGGCTAAGGAAAACAATAACAGGGAACCTTTGAAAAAGAAAAATTCACCGCCTAAGAATAAAAATCAAGCTTTTGTTAAAAGGATTAATTTTGTTCAAGGTAGTGATATGAAAAACGAAACCGTTGTTATTGAAAATGAATCGAATGTAGAGTTTGCTAAAAATAAAAACAAAGAAAAATCTGAAATCAAGCAAACTAAACAAGGTTCATCCAAGGGATCATCACCATCTGATAAGGGATCTACCTCAGAGACTCCAGCTAAGAAGTCTTTGAAAAGGAGATCGTGCTTCAAGTGTCACGTCAAGGGACATGTAGCAAGCTGCTGTCCTAACAAAAAGAGTGAAGCACAACTTAGTGAAAAACAGAGAGGGAAATTACCTGAGAAGAAAGGTGATAGTGAGGAGAAAGGATCAAATTCTCAAAAGAAATATGCTCCTAAGCAACCAGAGGGTGTTGCTGTTGGTGTAGATAAGGCTGAAAAAGGAACTCCACAAGTTCCTCGTTTTCAAAGAAATCAAACAAGATTTCAGCCTAGATCTCCACCAGGCAGATACGAGAGACCTAGAAGCAGTTCACCTAGAATGAACAATTTTAATGGAAATTCAAATAATTTCAGAAGTCAAAGTCAATATCAAAATCGATACCAGAATAATGGTGGTCGAAATTTTTATAACAATGGCTTTAGAAATTACAACAATAATGCTTCTTGGAATCAAAATTCAAGGTACCAAAATCAAAATTTCCAAAGGTCAAATAGTCCAAACACGTATAGGAACCCTCAGGACCAGAGACCTTATGGAAATCAAAATCAAATTCCATTAACAGGTCTGAGATCCAAGACTCCAGTTAGGAGTAATGGATATTGGATGGATGTTCCAGTAGTTGGTGAATTTGGACGACCCAAGACCATTAAGGCTTGGGTCCCCCAATCTAACTAATTTCTTAGTGGGTGTGTGCAGGAGCTGCTAAGGAGGATTATCAACTTATGTTGATATTGGCTGCTTCAGGCACATGAAGGGGGATGTGAGATTGTTGTTATATATATATTAAATGATTTAAATTGAAGTTCAAAGTGCTGATTCGACACACTAGATAACCTGGCAGATCTTTATACTAAAGCTTTTGACAGGGCTCGCTTTGAACATTTAGTCGAACTCAACGGGATGAGGAATCCTGAATAACTGGTTTTTCATAAGAATTTTGTAAATAGTTTACTGCTTTTCTTAAAAATCAAAAATACAAAAACATTAAAAATTGAAAAACATAAAAAAATAGAAAATTAAAAATGAGTTATCACTGTGTGAAAAAGAAGAAATGATAGTACATCGGCAAGTTAGACTGTCACACTGAAAATAAATTAAATTGCTTAAGTGTGATAGCAGCTTCATCATATGATGTACCAGTAGGCAAAAAGCATGAAATAATCAACTTACCAATGTGATATAAACCTAAATAAACTGTGTATGAGTGGGGAACACATCAGTGGTGTATGGTTTAATGACCTTAAATCTTGCGTTGATAGATTGCCAAAATCTGAAGTTTTGGGTCTTTATACTGTTATTTCATCTGGGGATATCAGGGGTGTCCTTCTGCTGCATCCAGATACATGCTGACCTAGACACACCCAGGATATCTTAAAAGAGCTAAAAATGCCAAAACCCTGAAAATGAATAAGCTCTCATAGAGAGTCATTCAAAAATGTGCAAAATGCATAAATCGTACCAAAAATGGTATTTGTCTTTAACCCTAGTTAGATATTTTGGTCTCTCTGCTGTACGGAAGTACTGACCTGTTCACCAATTATCTAAACGTTGAAATACAAAACGGATGAATTCAGTATACTCACCTACTACGATGAATCTTTGTGCATACCTTGATCGCGGGGGTATATCCTGAAGTGGGACACACTAGTATCTCAGTAATTAATATTACCTTAACGTATCATACGGTAATGGTACTTGAAATGTTCATGCATTTTGTTTAAGTGGACAAACATACTGGTAATCGTCTTGGACTGCTTTTCACGAAAATAAATAAAGAATTAACTACAAGTGTGAAACAGTTTGATCTTGTTGATATGATCTTCTTACCGGTGATTCTCACAAAAATAGAGTGTTTATTGCTTTTGTTATTTACTTGCTTTCAGAAAATATAAAAATCCAAAAATAGTGTCTTTTTCTGTTTAAAATTCTTAACGTACGGAAAACTGTTATTCTTGGAGGAATTGTTACTGATAGGGGGAGACGGTGTTAGGAAGTGAGTTCAAAATTTTAAATCATGCGGGTTATAGGGTGTTTGATTAAAAAGTTTTGCGTGTTGGTGATGAGTTGAAAATGCTTAATCTGTGATACAGTTTAACTATCTCTTGACTAATAATAATTTATTCAACTGTGTTGAAAAATTCTTATGGTTTCTCGAGATGTTTGTTTTATAGTATACAGATTGAAGCAGTGTGTTGCTGAGAAGTTAAAGTGATGAGTTGCTGTGAAGAGATGAGAGTTTGATTGGATGCATGGTAGAACCTCCTTTCTACATTGCAGACAAAGTTGAAGAGTTTGAAGATGGCTATACAAATGCTGAACTGGAGTTTACTCAAACGCTAAAGTTTTTGAAGATTTGGTGATTGGATGCATCAGCTTAGGAGGAGTCTGTTGCTGACAGAAGCTATTGAAGCTGAAGCTATCCAAAGACCAAAGACAGTGCAAGATTACATGAAGATTGCAAGATGACTGAAGACAAAGTTATTTTATAAAGCTATTGTCAAGGGGGAGTTTGTTGGTGCATGTTTGTGACAACAGCTTAGATTTGGTCTTTGGATATCTTGTAATTAGTTAAACGATAAACAGTTAGCGGGTTTAGCTTTGTAATAGTTAGTTGTAATGTTCGGGCTAACTAAACCCAATGATTTGGGTGTATGGGGGCGAATTGGGCTTGTCCAATTCGCAGTCCATGATGTTTAACTAAGCCCAAGGAGCAAACCTTGTGTTATATAAACAAGGTTAGGCTTTAGGGTTTAGGTTAATCAGCCAAAACAGTTTTAGAGAGAGAATTCGTGAGAGCTTTAGGGTTTGGACGAATTTGGAGTTGGTTAGGGATCTTGATTGATTGTAATCGCTTTGATAGATAATCAATAAAGATCCGGTTTGAAAGTGATTTGCTGTTTCTGTTTTTCTACTTGTTTCTGTGATATTCTGATCAAGAGGATTCCGCACTCTTGATTGGAAAGACAATTCTGTTGAAGATCCATACGAATAGGGGACCTACAATAGCTTTCCGGTATTTAAAAGATTCGTAGAACTTCGGACCGAGGGGTATTCCCTAGATGTTATTAAAGCCATTCTTCTATTTCTCTTGGGAGGAAGAAGGCGGGCTCGTTTTCCTCAGCATCTTGCGGAGGGGGAGTGACACCAACTGGAACCCCTTGTAATATGTCACGAGGGGGCTCCGGATGTATGGCGTACCATTCGGCCGGTATGATGACTTCGGGTACCTCATTCCATGCCCTTTGGGTGATAATTGGAACCAAAGGAGGAGAAGCGAGAATGTTCAACATTTGGTGCAAAAGGTTGACCTCTTGAAGACATCCCTCCAGTCCCACCGTCAAATGATTGATACGGTCGACCAATGCTTCTTCCACTCCCGTCATCTCATCAATGGCCTCTCTTAAAGCGTAAACGTAGTTTACAAGAGAATCTTCAACCGTTGATGACCTTCTCCCTTGTCGGTTGTTTCTAGAGTGCGATGAAGATGTTCCGCTAGTTCTGCTAGCCATTCTGAGAAAACAGACCGAAAAGAGTTCAATTTTATTGAAACAGTACCTCGGACACGGCCCCGTGTCCATTGAGCACGGCCCCGTGTTCAGGTGTATGCAGATTTTTGGAACAATGAATCTTGGAGTTTTAAATTATTTTCATGATTTTTAAAGCATTTTTACGCAGAAATAACTTAAAACCTTGTTGTAGAACTTATTTTTAACAAGATTCATTGAATAAAAATCTAACAAACATCACAATAAAGCTTAGAATCATGATGATTTCAAGCTCTAATGGAGGTATTAAGGAAAAATTGAAGAAGAAGGTAATAGACAAAAGTGGAAAAGACAAGATGGTTGTTGGGAACCTTCTTTAGAATATACCTAGGATGGTATGTGTGAAGATCCACCAGATCTTTGTCTTTGGAATGGTCCAAATGTGTAGGAATCTTGCTGCCTTTATAGAAAACGACAGCAAGCTGCACACGGCCCCGTGTCGGCTGGACACGGCCCCGTGTGCAGGCAAGATCCTGACACAATTTTTCCGTATTCTGACACGAAGTCAGCCGGGAATCCTTTGGTGGACACGGGCGCGTGCTGACCTGGACACGACCCCATATCTAGAGGCTGTTTACGAATTTTCGTCTATTTTCAAAGAATTTATCCGGATCGGGTGGTTCCTTACTGGACGGAACAACCCCAAAGTACCTGAGATACCTTAATTGCTCTAGATTAAGACGAGAATGCAAGAGGTTTTCGGTGAGGGTGATTCCTATACTATATGTAGGTGGAGAAGTCCAACCCTTTCCCGGGCTCTCGTTAAAGAAGGTGTATGCCGAATCGCTCAGGTCTATGTATGCACCGAACGAAGTCGATGGGGAGTCCTTCACGGCACAATCGACACAGGGATGACTATCGCTCAAGTCTTCGCTAGATTTAGAGGTGATATCGGGAACAACAAAGTTGTTTTTATTCAAATGCGATCCCAATAATTCTTCTTGGGTATCGTCTTGAGGTGAATTAATGAAGTCCATATCAAGTTCCTTTACCCAATTAAGAATTAAATCTTCCATTTGAAATAATTCGTCAAGAAGCATTTCTCCAAGAAGATTCAATTGGGAGCATTCGAGGGAGAGATAGGAATTATTTTTACTTTCGCCCCTCTTAAGGCTACAGGAAAACAATCGGTCTATATAGTGGGGCTTATAATTTAGAAAATAACATTCTAATTCTTTATGATTGCCACCACATATTTGACACCACGTACCATAAGAGGGCCGATAGTAAAAAAAATCAGTATCACTCATGTTTGTGTCAGAAATTACCAACCGTCGGGATCTTACGGTTCTGTTTCCAGTAACTGAAACTTGGGCACGGGGCATGTTGAGTGGGCATGGCCCCGTGTTCAGCTACTGTCTGACTTAAAAAAGGATTGCCAGTACCAAAGATTGGGCACGGGGGCGTGTTCAGCGGGCACGCCCCGTGCTGAGTTCTTCAGAAGCTGAAAAATTAAGAAAAATCCTAAAAAAATAGAAAAATAAGAAAAAAAATGATTAGGCCGTTGATTCCTAACTTTCTTAAAATCCTTGTGTCCCCGGCAACGGCGCCAAAAAGTTGATGTGCGTGAGTGTCGTATAGTTTTTAATGTATATTTTAAGCCCTTTAACACTTTTAGCCAAGTTTTAAATTTATAAAACACGATATTCTACTAACACTAAACACACATATTGGCAAGTGCACCCATCGTGAGCGTAGTATAGTGTTGGTAAGATACCGAGGTCGTCCAAGGACACAAGAGCTTTTAATACCGGTTTATCCTCAACGTCTAATCAAATCAAAAATTTAGAAAAAAGGTTTTTAAACTAGAAAATTAAAACTAACTAAAAATGCTGAAAAATAAAAATAAAAATAAAAATAAAAACAGATAGACAAGATGAATCACATGGATCTGACTCGCCTTTTGTGTAACCTTTGATTATTTTATCACTTTTGCACTTCTTAAGAGATTATCTTAGTTATTGTAGTAGGCCCCTCTTTTGAAGGTGACGTTACCCTCAACCCAGTAGTTTGAGTCAGCAAGGATACAATCCTAAAGGGTTGGATTATTGAAAGATAATTAATTAAGTTATTAATGCATATTGTGGTAGGCCCCTCTTTTGAAGGCGACGTTACCCTCGGCTAAGTAGTTTGAGTCAGCAGGGATACAATCCTAAGTAGCCGGGTTAAAGTATTAATAGTAGTTTACATATGAGGGGATCAAGGAGTTCGGACCCCCGCCATCCAATACCAGTGGGTATTGAAGGAGGTCCTACTAAAGTTGACCCAGGTCCTTGCAGGATCTATACACTGAACAAGGCAAGACTCTTACCAAACCGTTCCCTTAACCTCCGACCAGGTAGCCAACATATCTCCATACAACATATCTCCATATAGACCGTGGAGATATGAATGGTGAAAATCTTTTATTTTATATAGACAGTAAAATAATGCCAAGACACCATGGACAAACGATAAGGAAGATTCACCTTCAACATAAGAAACTAGTTATTAAAGTCATTAATACATAACCAAATAAAAAGTGCGAAAAGATTAAAAATAAAAAGTATTAGACTAAACGCTTGTCTTGACCAAGTGATGTAAGAGACTTAGGCAAACATGGCCTTTGATTGTCAAGAACTCTTACTATCAATCTTGGATCCCGAGACTACTACACACACTCTATGATGGATGATGGATGATGGATGATGGTGGTGGATGTGGGTTGTGATGGTGGTGGTGGTGGGTGGGTGAAGTGTGAGAGAGGTGGTTTGTCAAGTGATGATTTGCAAGTGAGCCAAGCACCCCTATTTATAGCCTGCATAGAAGCCCGGACACGGCCCCGTGTCCATTGGGCACGGCCTCGTGTCCACCCATCTTCTCTTTCTTCATTAAATGCAGTTTGTATGCATTAGTTGACCACGCCCCCGTGTCCGCTGGGCACGACCCCGTGTGCAGAAGCGTATCTGTACTATCAAGATTTTCCTAGATTCTGCGAATCTTTGCGTTGACCATGGCCCGGTGTCCGCTGGGCACGCCGCCGTCTTGGGTGATAGAAGCTTCTACAGCTTTGTCTTTTCTGCAGACACTTGGGCACGCCCCCGTGCTCAGTGAGCACGGGGCGTGTTCAGTCTTCTGTTCTCTTGTTTTTGCTTGGGGAGATGCTGTCGAGGTGTCGGGCATGCCACGTTTATTCCTTTTCTTGTATTATTGCTGGATGTGGCTGCATTTTTTGCTTCTTTTGTTCATTTAAGCTCTTTTAACCCTGAAAATACAAAAGGAAGACAAAAGCACACTTTTTCCAACATTAGTACTAAAAAAGGGTTAGTTTTATGCTCATTTGATGTAATTTATATGTTGCATTTTGCACACATCATGGCACAAGGGGTGCACGTCAAGTAACTAGGCTCGTGCCCCGCGAGGGTCATAGGGGGTCCGGGTCGCGGCCCGCGACTGCCCTTTAATTTTTTTTATTTGCTTTTTGATGATATTAGGGTTAAGCGGGTTCAACTAGAGGTCTCCTGGTATAATTTTGGGCATAACTCTTGAGCTCTTAATAAAATTTACTCGTTTTAAGTATAGTAACCCAATTCAACTTTATCAATATGTCACGAGACAGAACCCCAACGTACTTAGTCGGGCAGAGCCTTGACATGCGTTGGTGGGTCCTAAATCAATCGGACAGGGTATCGACTCAGTGATCAGGGGTTAAAACACTTAAAACGGGGCAGGGCTTTGGAGTATTTAGGGGTGAATTATTAAATAAAATGGATGAAATAAGGAGACAGGGAGATGGCGAGAAGGAGAAAGAAAAAGAAGAATGAAGATTGAATGTTGAATGGACAAAGCTATTTATACTAAAATTTGAATACTTAGGACTCAAGGCTTCCACCACGTGTCTTCAATTTGAGAATTGTTGTAGTCTGCATGCATACGTATACTTATTTTAAATGTGAGATTTTTTGTGAAGTCCACGTAACATTCATAATTGAATGTTTCAAGTTTCATTATATATATATATATATATATATATATATATATATATTATAATTAATTTAACTGCTTCACTCATTTGGTGCTTATAACTTCTAAAATATGACGATTTATAAAATAATGAATATGTCATTAGCACGAGAGTATTTTTGTCTACATTTTGACCCAAGTTTCATTAAAACCGAGTAAGGTTAATTATAAGGTATTTCTATTATTATAATTTTTAAACAGTTCCTATGTTTGTCTAGATACCTCATAATTCTAATAGTCAACTTACCCGTGATCTATTCGTTTAATAATATAAGTTATTATATACTTTATTTTAAATTTTATAAATAAAAATTTTGGGAATGTTACATCCTCCCCACCTTGTTTTAAATCTCGTGCTCGATATTTATTGAAATATGGAAGAATACTTTTAATTAGTCCCTGATCCTAGTTCCTAGGTATATTCTGGTTCTTGCTTTGAATTCCACTTTACTTTGACGAGAACTGTTCTCTATGTTTTGAGACTCTTATCTTCTCAATAGTTCTTAATGAAAGTAAAATTATTATTAGCGTAAGTTTTTAGATGTCTTGTGTCTTAGCACAACTTTTAGTTACAGGTTTCCCAATGCGTCAATAATCTAAGGTAATGCAAGGGGAATTCTTATACTTTCGATGGCGCCCCAACTTAAAGGGTTCCTGTCGTTCATCTTGTCGCACGAATTACGAGACGGATGATCAAACGAAATAATGTTTGATATTGGAATTATAGATGTATACGAGAGATTCCTGATAAATAAATCTAAAATTGTCATTGACACACCTATTCGTGATTTATCCCTAATTGTCAATCATTATGGTCATTGGATTTCCCCAGAGATATACATATCTATATAATCATATATTTCACATACTGTAATATACACACCATTCATAAGATCAATGTATTTAACAGATTCATATTTCCAAAAACAGGTCAGACATCAGGTCATGGTACTATTTAGGGAATTTCATTAACATAACATATACTCCATGTCACACCCCGACCACGTAAGACAACGAAACGTGGCGGAAACGTCGGGGGAGTGTTGTAACAGAATTAATTGTTTCACAACCATGGAAATTAAAGTTTCGTTTTATTAATCAAATAAGAGAGTTACATTGTTTTAAACAAGAAACAAAGAGTACATAACAAAAATTAACTAGTTCTTGTCTCGTTTTAAGTCACTAAGGCACAGGTCCGCCTAAGTATGTCTCGATAAGTCCTATGCATCAACTCCTGAAAACACATGTGAAAATAGGTACGTCAGCATAAAAATGCCTGTGAGATACATAGGTTTTGTGAAAATAGGATTCATGACTTGTAAGTTTAAGAAAATGTTTAATAAAGTTTAGTCATGAACCTTGTAAATTGATTTGTTTTGTAAATCGTTGAAAAACAATAAGTTCAGATGATATGTATAAGTAAGAGAATATTGTATGGTTAAATGAATAACCATGTAAAATGAGTTTGTGTAAGATAAGTTGTTTGTAAAACAATGTCTTGTGAAAAGTATGTTATTTGTATAAAATGTTATATATCTAAATTGAAATGATTCAAATAACGCTACGATATGTAATACCATACAAGCACTTATATATAGGAAGTACCAGCGGCGTATCCACCAAGCTTGTATCATATTACACACGCCTCGTTACTTAAATCACTTACTCAAACCAAACCACCAAAGTAAAATGTTTATGTATAATCAAATGTCATACCAAAATGTAAGCATGTGATGAGTAACAAATGTACTAAATACGCACACAATGGGCATACATAGCATAAAATGTAATGTAATGTAAGACAATGTACTAAGTACGCACACAATGGCCATACATAGCATAAAATGTAATGTAAGACAATGTACTAAGTACGCACACAATGGGCATACATAGCATAAAATGTACTGTAAAACAATGTACTAAGTACGCACACAATGGGCATACATAGCATAATAAACCGGACCTAATTCGGAAGATCGGATAGAATGAGGGCTTGTAAACCAAATGAGTATGAGAACTCATGAAATATGGTTTAACAAAGCCTACATACTAAATGAAACCTAACCTAAGTGCCTACGACCCATTACGACCTGTTTAGGTAGCTTATGCTACTTTAACGCGTCGTTCGCGTAAAACGCGTTCGGAATGCCTAACTAGCCCTATGATAAGTAAAATATGCCTTAACATGTCTAATATTGTTACCAAATCAGTTTAGATACCAAAAGTTAGGTTACATATGCTTAGAATTAATTTTGGCGTAAAAAGGGCATTTTGGTAATTTACCTAAGGCATATAAACTACCTATCATACAACTACTTAAACGAAGCGACCATAAGGTATAACCTCGGAAGGTTATTCCCTATATACTATGGTCACCTAATGTGTTTGGTCGGATCCTAATGATCGATCAAATGGGTCGGGTTCGAAGGTATAAGCGATTTATTAGATCGCTTACCCTTACGACCCTAGACAACGTGGTAATCAGTAGGCATAGTCACAAGGGACTATAACCATCGTGATTACGCTCACGTTGCGAAGTTCAAACGAACTTCGCATTGACCATAAACTGGTCAATGCAGAAAGTCAAACAAAGTTTGACTTTCGGACTCGAAAAGCAATAAAAGAACGAAGGAATACTTACAAAGGGTCCCCGAAAGCTAATCTTGATCCAAGTAGCTCAGGTATGAAACAATGGTTTCAACTTAGAGCTTCTCAAATCAGATTTTGTGGGTTTTGCAAGAATGGGGGGTTGGGTATTTATAGTGTTCGGAGAGTCGTTAAGATCGTTTCTTGGAAACCGTGCTTTGATCTTGGCCATACACCTCAAGAACATGGTTTTACAAAACCATTTGAGCCCCTAGTATTGAGAAATACCATGTGCAAGGTGGTTTTGTGGGTAATACAGCTGTTAACAGCCTGTTTAAACAACTTTTGCTGATCTGAAAGGGCCTCGCGTGACGCCAAGGGGGCTAGGGGTCACGCTAAGGTCCTTCTGATCAGCAACAGTTTCCAAAGTTTCCATTTCAGTCCCCGTTGTGTATTAAGGCCATTTCCGACATGTTTAAGGCTCGTTAAATCATTTTCAAGGCTCCACAAGGATGTCTAAATATTGTGGACATGAAACATGCTCAAAAATATGTCGGATGTTGGTTCGTTTGGTCGTACGAACGCGATGTTCGCTTAATTACGACGGAATGCGCATAAGCGCGAAAAACGATCCAAATTGCGTGACGAATGGATTTTTCTTATGCCAAACACTAAAATAAAATATTTTAGTGCTTACATAAATTTTTGGATGTCCGGATGTATTCGGAACGTAAGTTATGCGCGAAAATGCAAACTTATGCACTTTTTGACGCTTTTAGTCCCTGAATGACCCAAAAGTTTATTTTAGCATACCGAACCCCTCAAAGCCTATTTCTAAGCTATGTAAATGATATTTATGGTATGTTTAACTTATGGTCATGTTCCGGAATGTCTGTTACAGTTCAAATTGGCATACTTTCGCAGTTTGTCAACTTTAGTCCGAATAGACTTGATTTTGTCATACCAAAGCCTTCAAAACTTATTTCTAAGTTATGTAAAGGTTATTTAAGGTATGTTAAGCCTATGTCACTGTTTCGGAGTGTTTGTTGCATTAAACTGGTTATATTTACGCATCGGTGCGCGTATAACCTTCCAGAAAGCGATTTAGAGCCCGAAATCGAACAAGAATTGATATATGCAAACGATACACATATTTATACAAATCCCAAGTATGAAATACAATATTTCATTGGTTTGGTATTTGTTTGATGGTTGAAGTGACACAGGTGTCACAGTCTCCCCTACTTTAGGAAATTTCGTCCCGAAATTTAGTTTTAGAGGAAACTTGTGAAGACAGCTGTGACGGTTTCGCTTTCAGACAAATCCATTGAACCCTTAAGTAAAACTCTGGGCCATGTTAGGATTCTTAGCGAAAATGTCAACCCTCAAAGTGAAGTCCTTGTAGTAACAAAACATGGAGTTTCGAACTACGGGCTGAAAAAATGTTTCTTATCTCAAAGTGAAGTCCTTGTAGTAACAAAACATGGAGTTTCGAACTACGGGCTGAAAAAATGTTTCTTATGAAGACTCATCATAGGAAACTTGGTGTGTGATTGAGATCAGAATTGGGGAGTGTAAGAATAAATGACATTGGTCGAGGTCCAAGACTTCTCTCGTATCATTACTCTTGTCACTATTGGTCTTAACACATGACAAAACTTTCTGTGGTTTCTGTGCACTGAATTCCATAATTATGTAGGCCTCCATAATTACGTAATTCCTTGCACAGTCCGCACAGTTCATTTCATAATGCGTATGGGGAAAAAATCAAACGAATAATCCTGTGGTGATTTAACTTGACTGCAATAGAGCCTCTTTAACTAGGTCACCAAAGGATTAGATCAACGAACAATCTCTTGAACTAGACCACCCGAGGGCCTATTTAACTACATAAACACATGATATATTTAACTAGATTGCCGAACCAATCTATTTAACTAGGTCAACGAAGGATCTCTTTAACTAGACCACCAGAGGGCCTCTTTAATTATATCAACGCATGATATATTTAACTAGATTGTCGAACCAATCTCTTTAACTTAGATCGACGAAGGATCTCTTTAACTATATCAACGCATGATATATTTAACTAGATTGTCGAACCAATCTCTTTAACTTAGATCGACGAAGGATCTCTTTAACTAAACTACCCAAGAGGAATATTTAACTACATCGACGGATGATGTCTTTAAACTTTGGAATAGTACTTTATAATCCAAGGGACTTAACTACAACGTAGAAGTCGATTAAGGATTTAAGATAGTACCTTTGGATATCCTACTACGAATCCCTTATACGAAGATATGGAAGATTCTACGAGGATTTGGATAACAAAAATTTGGATCACATAAAAAGGGAACACATAAGCACATAATCACATATTTGTTTAATTTGGCCTTAAATTTGTTATCTTTGGACGCGGATACTTAAAGCACTCCAGGAATCCAATCCGTGGATTTCATTTGGCACTTTAATCATTTTCAAGAGTCTATCTATAAAGATAGAATGATCTACCAAAAATTCGATTTCGTTTTCAAGAAAACGCAATATTCGAATTAAGGTATAATAATTTTAGAATATACGGAAATACCCTTAGGTACCTTATTAAGAATTTATAGTGGTACTTTGGGTATTCGTACAGAGTTGTAACTTGCGCCTTGTACTTCATTTCCTTGGAAGAAACGGATACTTAGGATTTTTGTGGGAAATCGCAAGAGATTATAAAATGGAAGAATTTTGGGGTTAGTCTGTTCTTCAAGGAATACGGCTCCTTGATTGTCGGTATTGTATGGGATACGCTGTTTATACATGCCATCACATTTGTACATTGCAATGTAAAATAAAAAGATTTATTTATAAACAACAACAACAACTGTTCCATGGACCTTGACAACAAAAGGAAATAATACATAAGGCTTGATTATTTCTAAGCAACATTGTCTTTTAGTTGGTCCGATGCTCATCCCTGCGCTGGATTCGCATTAGCAATCTTTGGGCAATTTCTTCGGAAATGGCCCATCTCGCCACAGTTGAAGCAAGGACCTGGTGGACAACGAGCTTGAGCAGGATTTACTTGAGGTTGGTTTGGACCACCTTGATTTGGGGTAAATCGACAAGCATTTTCCAGGTGACCGAGTCGCCCACATGATGCACATAAACGACACTGTAGGTGAGCTAAGTGGTGTGCATTACATTTGTTGCATATCGGTGCAGTACCGGCATAAGGTTTCCTTGCAGGAGGTTGAGTTGGTTGGTTGCAGGTGTTTTGGTTGGGTTGAGCAGCAATCGCACAATTCTGCGAAGCCTTACGCTTCTTAGAAGGTTCGGTTTTGCTTTCCTTGGTTTCCTCCTGAACATTAGCTGCTTGTTTCTTGTCGCCTTTCCAAAAAAGTTTGTCTTTCCTGATCTGAGATTTAGTCAAGGTTGCAGCTAGCTCAATGGCCTGCCTAACCGTAGTGGGGTTACTACCAGTAACAATGTCCTGAACTGAGTCAGGGAGACCATCAATGTATTTTTCGATCGCCTTATCCAAAGGCGTAACCATGGTAGGACACAACAGGCTCAGCTCCTCATATCGATCAGTGTAGGCTCGATGTTCACCGCTGTCTTGCTTAAGATCGTCGAATTCTCTTTCCAAAGCCCTAAGTTCATGACGAGGACAGAACTCCTTCATCATCAGAGCTCGAAGCTCTTCCCATGTTTGAGCCAGTGCCACATCGGCACCCCTATCTCTCATCACACCATTCCACCATGTCAAAGCCCGTTTCTCAAAGACACCAGATGCGAAATCTACCTTTCGATCATTTGGGCATTGAACATGCCTGAAGGTGCTCTCTAGACTCTCGAACCATTGCAGAAGTGCAGTCACTCCTTGAGACCCAAAAAACTTTGATGGCTTAGCCGAGTTGAACGTCTTGAAGTTGCAGGGGGCATTATTGTTGTTGAGGGCTTGGTTACATTGGGCAACGATGTTCGGGATTGCAGCAGTCATTTGCTGTGTAATTACAGCTGCCAGCTCTTCAATAGATACCGGATTTTCGTGTCGTGGAGGTATTCTAAAAAGGGAAACAAGAGAGAAAACAAATGAAATGGCATTGGGTAAGAATAGGATGTTACAATTACCGACCAAAATCATGGTTGATGGTCATTTGTTTGAACCACGAAGCAAACAAACAACACAAAGGCTGAATCAAAGCAAATAGATCCTCATAATGTATCGCGAAGACATGCTCGCCTATAAGTGGACACTCACCCCAAGAGTTCCCAGGTAAGAGTGACTGGTCCGATTATGTGGATTTGTACGAACACTGTAGCCTTAGACAGAAAACCCAGGGTACAGGCATTCACTCTTCCAGTTTGCATGTGTTCACACTATTTAGGACCCAAAACTTTGACGAGAGTTTTGAAAATTCAAAGGGGTTCAAAACCTTATAACAGAGGGTTCAAAACCTAGTAATCAATCATCCTAGAACAGATGATTAGTTTTCAAAGCGGTTTTGAAATTTATGTTCTTGTTGTGGTCGTCGCCTAAGGATAGGTGACGGTATTGTTTTATGACTAAACGCAAGTAAACTCGCGTTAGGGTCCTAGGAAGGTTATAGACTAGGTCAAAGTATTACTAATAACCTAATTCCCTATAACCATTGGCTCTGATACCATCTTTTCTGTCACACCCCGACCACGTAAGACAACGAAACGTGGCAGAAACGTCGGGGAGTGTTGTAACAGAATTAATTGTTTCACAACCATGGAAATTAAAGTTTCGTTTTATTAATCAAATAAGAGAGTTACATTGTTTTAAACAAGAAACAAAGAGTACATAACAAAAATTAACTAGTTCTTGTCTCGTTTTAAGTCACTAAGGCACAGGTCCGCCTAAGTATGTCTCGATAAGTCCTATGCATCAACTCCTGAAAACACATGTGAAAATAGGTACGTCAGCATAAAAATGCATGTGAGATACACAGGTTTTGTGAAAATAGGATTCATGACTTGTAAGTTTAAGAAAATGTTTAATAAAGTTTAGTCATGAACCTTGTAAATTGATTTGTTTTGTAAATCGTTGAAAAACAATAAGTTCAGATGATATGTATAAGTAAGAGAATATTGTATGGTTAAATGAATAACCATGTAAAATGAGTTTGTGTAAGATAAGTTGTTTGTAAAACAATGTCTTGTGAAAAGTATGTTATTTGTATAAAATGTTATATGTCTAAATTGAAATGATTCAAATAACGTTATGATATGTAATACCATACAAGCACTTATATATAGGAAGTACCAGCGGCGTATCCATCATGCTTGTATCATATTACACACGCCTCGTTACTTAAATCACTTACTCAAACCAAACCACCAAAGTAAAATGTTTATGTATAATCAAATGTCATACCAAAATGTAAGCATGTGATGAGTAACAAATGTACTAAATACGCACACAATGGGCATACATAGCATAAAATGTAATGTAAGACAATGTACTAAGTACGCACACAATGGGCATACATAGCATAAAATGTAATGTAAGACAATGTACTAAGTACGCACACAATGGGCATACATAGCATAAAATGTACTGTAAAACAATGTACTAAGTACGCACACAATGGGCATACATAGCATAAAATGTAATGAAATCATGTACTATAAATGTACTAATGAACATAGCAAGTATATGATGTGAAAACAGGAAAGCATGAAAGTAACAAGTAGGCACATGTGTTTCACCCCAAAACGTTTGGAAAACAGTAAAAGAGGGGTCTATGTACTCACTTGAGATTGCTTAGAAGTCCTAGGATAACCACCAAGCAAGCTAGAAGATCACGGAATCAAACGACACCTAATATAGGTATCTACATTAATAAACCGGACCTAATTCGGAAGATCGGATAGATTGAGGGCTTGTAAACCAAATGAGTATGAGAACTCATGTAATATGGTTTAACAAAGCCTACATACTAAATGAAACCTAACCTAAGTGCCTACGACCCATTACGACCCGTTTAGGTAGCTTATGCTACTTTAACGCGTCGTTCGCGTAAAACGCGTCCGGAATGCCTAACTAGCCCTATGATAAGTAAAATATGCCTTAACATGTCTAATATTGTTACCAAATCAGTTTAGATACCAAAAGTTATGTTACATATGCTTAGAATGAATTTTGGCGTAAAAAGGGCATTTTGGTAATTTACCTAAGGCATATAAACTACCTATCATACAACTACTTAAACGAAGCGACCATAAGGTATAACCTCGGAAGGTTATTCCCTATATACTATGGTCACCTAATGTGTTTGGTCGGATCCTAATGATCGACCAAATGGGTCGGGTTCAAAGGTATAAGCGATTTATTAGATCGCTTACCCTTACGACCCTAGACAACGTGGTAATCAGTAGGCATAGTCACAAGGGACTATAACCATCGTTATTACGCTCACGTTGCGAAGTTCAAATGAACTTCGCATTGACCATAAACTGGTCAATGCAGAAAGTCAAACAAAGTTTGACTTTCGGACTCGAAAAGCAATAAAAGAACAAAGGAATACTTACAAAGGGTCCCCGAAAGCTAATCTTGATCCAAGTAGCTCAGGTATGAAACAATGGTTTCAACTTAGAGCTTCTCAAATCAGATTTTGTGGGTTTTGTAAGAATGGGGGGTTGGGTATTTATAGTGTTCGGAGAGCCGTTAAGATTGTTTCTTGGAAACCGTGCTTTGATCTTGGCCATACACCTCAAGAACATGGTTTTACAAAACCATTTGAGCCCCTAGTATTGAGAAATACCATGTGCAAGGTGGTTTTGTGGGTAATACAGCTATTAACAGCCTGTTTAAACAACTTTTGCTGATCTGAAAGGGCCTCGCGTGACGCCATGGGGGCTAGGTGTCACGCTAAGGTCCTTCTGATCAGCAATAGTTTCCAAAGTTTCCATTTCAGTCCCCGTTGTGTATTAAGGCCATTTCTGACATGTTTAAGGCTCGTTAAATCATTTTCAAGGCTCCACAAGGATGTCTAAACATTGTGGACATGAAACATGCTCAAAAATATGTCGGATGTTGGTTCGTTTGGTCGTACGAACGCGATGTTCGCTTAATTACGACGGAATGCGCATAAGCGCGAAAAACGATCCAAATTGCGTGACGAATGGATTTTTCTTATGCCAAACACTAAAATAAAATATTTTAGTGCTTACTTATGCACTTTTTGACGCTTTTAGTCCCTGAATGACCCAAAAGTTTATTTTAGCATACCGAACCCTTCAAAGCATATTTCTAAGCTATGTAAATGATATTTATGGTATGTTTAACTTATGGTCATGTTCCGGAATGTCTGTTATAGTTCAAATTGGCATACTTTCGTAGTTTGTCAACTTTAGTCCGAATAGACTTGATTTTGTCATACCAAAGCCTTCAAAACTTATTTCTAAGTTATGTAAAGGTTATTTAAGGTATGTTAAGCCTATGTCACTGTTCCGGAGTGTTTGTTGCATTAAACTGGTTATATTTACGCATCGGTGCGCGTATAACCTTCCAGAAAGCGATTTAGAGCCCGAAATCGAACAAGAATTGATATGTGCAAACGATACACATATTTATACAAATCCCAAGTATGAAATACAATATTTCATTGGTTTGGTATTTGTTTGATGGTTGAAGTGACACAGGTGTCACAGTCTCCCCTACTTTAGGAAATTTCGTCCCGAAATTTAGTTTTAGAGGAAACTTGTGAAGACAGCTGTGACGGTTTCGCTTTCAGACAAATCCATTGAACCCTTAAGTAAAACTCTGGGCCATGTTAGGATTCTTAGCGAAAATGTCAACCCTCAAAGTGAAGTCCTTGTAGTAACAAAATGTCACACCCCGACCACGTAGAACATACAAAACGTGGTGGAAACATCGGGGAGTGTTGTAACAGAATTAATGTTTCACAACCATTGATATTAAAGTTTCGTTTTATTCATCAAACAAGCGAGTTACATTGTCTAGAAATCTAAATACACAATTTAAACATAGTCTATCATTGTTATTGAGTCACTAAAGCCTCGTCCAGTCCTATGTGAGCATGCATCTTATCAATCGATATCATTCAACAATACCTGAAACATATGTGAAAACGAGGTCAGCAAAGAAATGATGGCGAATACATAGGTTTTGTAGAAGTGTTGAAATCATGGCTAGTTTAGATGTTGCAATACTTTATTTAAAAACCTTGTTTTGAAAAGAGTATAATATTGCAACTTAATTAACCAACTCAAATCAAGCGGGTTATAGTTTGTAAAACCTCGTAGCCATGACTCTTAACCCAAAAACATTTGTTTTAGTAAAGCAAATTGTGAAAAATATGTTATTTGTATAAAATGTTATATGTCTAAATTGAAATGAGTCAAATAACGCTACGATATGTAATACCATACAACCACTTATATATAGGAAGTACCATCGGCGTATCCACCATGCTTGTATCATATTACACACGCCTCGTTACTTACTCACTTACTCAAACCAAACTACCACAGTGAAAAGTTCATGTCTAATGTAAATCATGTAATGTATAACCAATGTCAAAAGTGTTTATGTGTCAAATGTAAACCATGTAATATGTAACCAAAATGATATGTATGGCTAGTGAAATGCATCAACTAAACCATGGATGAAAATGCACAAAACAAAGCATTGAAGTAAAACTTGGTTTAAATCAAAGCTATGTTTTGTGTAAATGCATGATCAATGTAAATCATGTAATATGTAACCAAAACCCAATCGTATATCGCTTTGAAGCCAATCGTTTACCCAAATCGTTAAATTCGTTTTAGGTCGTGAAACTACTTATATGGTCGTCTCGCTAATAACATTCAAACCTTCTTGACTCGCATTAATAAACCCTTACCAAAGGATAGATTAACAATTCGCATTAATAAACCCTTACCAAAGGATAGATTAACATCTCGCATTAATAAACCCTTACCAAAGAGTAAATTAACAATTACAGATTCAGTCGCTACCCACAACACCCACACATAACTACGGGTGTAGTAAATAACGGGATTTGTCAGATCCTATGGTACCGTAACCTAATACTGGTTGGCTTGATCATTGCTAATGAATGTCATTTGTTATGTAACCCAACCAACAAGTTCATTCACATTATCGAAATCGTTATTAGTTTTGTATAAATCGTCTTAATCATTTTTGAAACCATCGTTATAACATCGAAAACATTTAGCACATATGAGTCACCCCAAAACAATTGAAAGCAGTAAAATAGGGGAATAATGTACTCGCCTGAGAATGCTTAGAGATCTTGGACAATAACCAAGCAAAGCTAGAGGGAGCACGGAATCAATCGGCAGTCTAAAACCATATAAATAAACCGGACTTAAATCGGGAGATCGGATAGGATGAGGCTTGGTAAACCAAATGAGTATTGGAACTCATATGATATGGTTTAACAAGGCCTACATACTACATGAAACCTAACCTAAGTGCTTTCGACCCATCGCGACCCATTAAGGTAGCTTATGCTACTTTAACGCGTCGTGCGCGTGAAACGCGTTCGGACCATCTAACTAGTCCTATGACAAGTAGAATATGCCTAAACATGTTACATAATCAGTTATGTGACAAAGGTTTAGGTTACATATGCTTAATTACCAATTATACATGAAAAGGGTATCTTGGTAATTTACCTAAGGCATATAAACTACCTATCATACAACTACTCAAACGATGTGACCATAGGGTATAACCTCGGAAGGTTATTCCCTACCTACTATGGTCACCTAATGGGTTTGGTCGGATCCTAATGATCGACCAAATGGGTCGGGTTCGAGGTATAAATGATTTATTAGATCGCTTACCCTACGACCCTAGACAACGTGGTAATCAGTAGGCATAGTCCCAAGGGACTATAACCAACGTGATTACACTCACGTTGCGAAGTTCAAACGAACTTCGCATTGACCATAAACTGGTCAATGCAGAAAGTAAAACAAAGTTTGACTTTCAGACTCGAAAGACTCGAAAAGCAATAAAAGAACGAAAGAATACTTACGAAAGGTCCCCGAATGCTAATCTCGATCCAAGAACTCAGGTATGAAACAATGGTTTCAACTTAGAGCTCTCAAATCCAGATTCTTGTGAGAAATGAGGTTGGGGTGAATGGGTATTTATAGGAATACCCGAACCGTTAGGATCGTTTCATGGAAAACGTGCCTTAATCCCACCCGTACAAGTGTCGGGACCTTATGGTGGCTAAAAGTTGATCCTTATCAGCTGACTAGACAAATGAGAATGTGTGGTGGTGGATCAAACAACTGAAATCTGCTGTTAGAAACATTTAATCTGGTCAGAAGGTGGGACGCGGCCCGCTTCAGGATGTTCATAAACTCAGGCGGGCCGCCTGGCTATGTCAGATCAGAAGTAAGTTTCAGAAATGACAGTTTCAGTCCCTGCACGTGTTTAAGCCCATTTCCGGCACTTCTAAGGCCCGTAAAGCCAACTTTAAGGCCCTAAAATGATGCCTAAACATTGTGGACATGAAACATACTCAAAAATATGCCGGATGTTGGTTCGTTTGGTCGTACGAACGCGATGTTCGCTTAATTACGACGGAATGCGCACAAGCGCGAAAAACGATCCAAATGACGCAACGAATGGATTTTTCTTATGCCAAACACTAAAATAAAATATTTTAGTGCTTACATAAATTTTTGGATGTCCGGATGTATTCAGAACGTAAGTTATGCGCGAAAATGCAAACTTGTGCACTTTTTGACACTTTTAGTCCCTGAATGACCCAAAAGTTTATTTTAGCACACCGAACCCCTCAAAGCCTATTTATAAGCTATGTAAAGGATATTTATGGTATGTTTAACTTATGGTCATGTTCTGGAATGTCTGTTACAGTTCAAATTGGCATACTTTCGCAGTTTGTCAACTTTAGTCCCTGTAAGCGATTTAACTAGATTTTGCCATACCAAAGCCTTCAAAACTTATTTCTAAGTTAAGTAAAGGTTATTTAAGGTATGTTAAGCCTATTTCACTATTCCGGAGTGTTCGTTGCATTAAACTGGTTATATTTACGCATCGGTGCGCGTATAACCTTCCAGAAAGCGATTTAGAGTTTGAAATCGAACAAGAGTTGATATGTGTTAATGATACACATATTTTTACAAATCCCAAGTATGAAATACAATATTTCATTGGTTCGGTATTTGTTTGATGGCCGTGGAGGCACAGGTGTTACAGTCTCCCCTACTTTAGGAAATTTCGTCCCGAAATTTATTTAGAGGAAACTTGTGAGAGCTTGAAAACATGAAGTTGAAAAGATCGAACAACATTGGTTAGGGTTCTGAACTTCTAGTAATCTTTAATAACATCATGATTGCAATGTAAGAGGGATACTTATATACAAGTATATGAAGCGTCATTGGTGCGTCCACCGTACCTCCATTACATCGTTCTCATTTCGTTATTTTTGTCACTATCGGTTCTTACACATAATAAATCTTACTGTGGTTACCGTGCACTGAATCTCACAATTATGTACGCGTCCATAATTAGACAATTCCTTGCACAGTTCACACAGTCTATTTTATAATATGTAGGTTAAAACCAAATGAACAATCCTGTGATGAGTGTGACTAGACCGCCATAGAGTCCTTTTGACTAAATCAATAAATGATCTAAATAGACTATCAAGGAGTCTGTCCAGCTACATCACTAGATGTCGTCCTTTAACCAAATTGTGAATCAATCTTTTTTTTTTACTAGACCACCAAAGGGTCTCGTATGAATCAAGGAGTGGTACTATATAATCCAAGGGTCTTAACTATTACATAGAAGCCCATTAAGGATTTAAGGTAGTACCTTTTGAATATCCTACTATGAATCCCTTATATATAGATATAAAAGATTCTATGAGGATTTTGAAAATCAGATTACACAAAAACATAAAGGAGAACACATAACACGTAATCACATAATCGCATAATCGCATACTCGCATAATTGTTTAATTTGACCTTTAAATTTGTTATCTTTGGACACGGGTATTTAAAGCATACAAGGAATCAAATCCTTAATTACAGCCATTTGGATGGATCCACATGAATACCCTGCTTGTTGACTTCATGGCCCAAAAACTGAACTCCTTTAAGCCAAAATTTCCTCTTGGAGGGTTTAGCGAAAAGTTTGTTCCTTCTTTAGGGGTTCCAATGTCAACGAAGATGTTGATCGTGATTGGCTCGGGACATGAATAGATCAAGATGTCATCATTAATAACAATGACGAACTGATCCAAATAAGACTTGCAGACTCTATTTATTAAGTCCTTGAAGATAGCTGGAGCATTTGTCAACCCAAAAGGCATGACTATAAACTCGTAATGGCCATACTTCGTGCAGAAAACCGTTTTGGGAATATCTTCTTCGAGAATACAAGTTGATGATACCCAAAACGCAAATCGATCTTGGAAAAGCATGAAACGCTATGCAGTTGATCGGAGAAATCGTTGGTTTAAGGTAGGGGATATCGATTTTTGATGGTAAGCTTACTAGGCTTACGTTAATCGATATACATTCGAAAAGATCCATTTTTCTTTTCACAAAGGGGACAGGAGTTTCTCCAAGGTGAAAAGTTTGGACGGATGAATCCTTTATCAGACAGCTCTTGAAGCTGTTTTGATAATTCTTGCATCTCGAACGGTGCAAGATGATAAGATAGTTTAGATTTAAAAGAAACAAGTGTTTGAGGTTCTTAGGGAGGTCACAAGTGATCATAATAATGACAGAACCACACGAGTAGTTTGTCTTTGTGTTGACATCATAAGGTTGGATCAAACATTCATATAATTGCATTAGTTAAAGAAAATAAAAACTACAAATTTTTATTTATATAACAACCGCATTGTCTTTAAATGTTACAAGATAACAACCAGAGGAATTTCAGAATACTAATTGTTCACTCCTTCATCATCGATTGCCTCATTGATGTTAAACACTCGACCACGTGCTGGATTCACATTGACGTTGACGTTTGCATTCGGGTTTGCGTTAGCATTTGCATTCACCAGTCTCGGACAGTTGTGGCGGAAGTGACCAATCTCTCCGCAGTTGAAACATGAACCCAGTGGGAATCTCGCAGCATTCCCTTGAACCGGAGCTTGAACCTGAGCAGCCTGATTTTGTCCCAGACGACAAATATTGGCCAAATGTCCAAGTCTACCACACGTTGTGCATTTCTTGCAATCTTGTTGTGCAACGTGATGACCGTTGCAACGGGCACAATGTGGTGCGGTACCAGCATATGCCTTCTTTGCAGATGGCTGTGCCGGTGGGTTTTGCAAGTTCTGAGCAGTCTGTGCTGTAACAGCAAAATTTTGGGCACCCTTCCGCTTCTTTGATTTCTTCGAAGTCTCACCTTCCTTACCCTTCTTGTTTTGACCTTTCTTGCTATCCTCCTTGTCAGACCCCTGCTTCTTACCCTTGTCACCCTTTCTGTGTAACTTATTCTTCCGAATCTGCGACTCAGTCAATGTCGCAGCTAACTCGATCGCCTGACGGAGTGTGGTAGGGCTACTACCAGTAAGGATGTCTTGTACCGTGTCAGGTAGGCCGTCAATGTACCTTTCAATAGCCTTGTCGAGTGGGGTAACCATTGTCGGGCAAAGCAGACTCAACTCCTCAAACCTATCAGTATACGCCCTGTGCTCACCACTATCTTGCTTCAACTCATCAAATTCCTTCTCCAAAGCTCGCTGCTCATGACGAGGACAGAATTCCCTCATCATAAGGGCCCTAAGTTCAGCCCACGTCTGTGCTAGAGCAACTTCTGCACCACGATCCCTCATAACCCCGTTCCACCATGTGAGAGCCCTCTTCTGAAACACACTCGAAGAAAACTCGACCTTGCGATTGTCAGGACACTGCACGTGGCGGAAAGTATTCTCAATGCTCTCGAACCATTGAAGAAGCCCAGTCGCTCCTTCAGAACCACTAAACTTGAGTGGTTTAGCCTGGTTAAAATCCTTGTATTTGCATGGAACATTGTTGTTGTTGTTGGCTTGGATCCATTGAGCAAAGAGGTTTGGGAAATGAGCAGCCATTTGCTACGCAATGATTTCTGCCAATTCGGCAGTCGCTATCTGGCTTTCGCGTCGAGGAGGCATTCTAAAAGAGGAAACATGAAGGAAACGAGTGAGAGAATTAGACGAAAAGAATGTGATGAAACAAATCCGATGGAAGTAAGGATAGTGGTCATTTGTTTGTTACTACAAAGCAACAAACGACCCCTGGTGATAAATCAAAGTAAATAGGTCAAAAATAATGTATCGCGAAGACATGCTCGCTTATAAGTGAACACTCATCCCAAGAATTCCCAGGTAAGCACAACTGGTCTCGCGTCTGATGAGATATATACGAAGTGCTTGCCTAGACAGAAAACCCAGAATACAGGCATTCACCCTTCCAGTTTGCACGTGTTCACATTATTTAAGACTCAAAACTTTGTCAAGAGTTTGAAAATTCAAAAGGGGTTCAAAACCTTGTAATCAATCATCCTAGAACAGATGATTAGTTTTCAAAGCGGTTTTGAAATTTATGTTCTTGTTGTGGTCGTCGCCAAAGGATAGGTGACGGTATTGTTTTATGACTAAACGCAAGTAAACTCGCGTTAGGGTCCTAAGAAGGTTATAGACTAGGTCAAAGCATTACTAATAACCTAATTCCCTATAACCATTGGCTCTGATACCATCTTTTCTGTCACACCCCGACCACGTAGAACATACAAAACGTGGCGGAAACATCGGGGAGTGTTGTAACAGAATTAATGTTTCACAACCATTGATATTAAAGTTTCGTTTTATTCATCAAACAAGCGAGTTACATTGTCTGGAAATCTAAATACACAATTTAAACATAGTCTATCATTGTTATTGAGTCACTAAAGCCTCGTCCAGTCCTATGTGAGCATGCATCTTATCAATTGATATCATTCAACAATACCTGAAACATATGTGAAAACGAGGTCAGCAAAGAAATGCTGGCGAATACATAGGTTTTGTAGAAGTGTTGAAATCATGGCTAGTTTAGATGTTGCAATACTTTATTTAAAAACCTTGTTTTGAAAAGAGTATAATATTGCAACTTAATTAACCAACTCAAATCAAGCGGGTTATAGTTTGTAAAACCTCGTAGCCATGACTCTTAACCCAAAAACATTTGTTTTAGTAAAGCAAATTGTGAAAAGTATGTTATTTGTATAAAATGTTATATGTCTAAATTGAAATGAGTCAAATAACGCTACGATATGTAATACCATACAACCACTTATATATAGGAAGTACCATCGGCGTATCCACCATGCTTGTATCATATTACACACGCCTCGTTACTTACTCACTTACTCAAACCAAACTACCACAGTGAAAAGTTCATGTCTAATGTAAATCATGTAATGTATAACCAATGTCAAAAGTGTTTATGTGTCAAATGTAAACCATGTAATATGTAACCAAAATGATATGTATGGCTAGTGAAATGCATCAACTAAACCATGGATGAAAATGCACAAAACAAAGCATTGAAGTAAAACTTGGTTTAAATCAAAGCTATGTTTTGTGTAAATGCATGATCAATGTAAATCATGTAATATGTAACCAAAACCCAATCGTATATCGCTTTGAAGCCAATCGTTTACCCAAATCGTTAAATTCGTTTTAGGTCGTGAAACTACTTATATGGTCGTCTCGCTAATAACATTCAAACCTTCTTGACTCGCATTAATAAACCCTTACCAAAGGATAGATTAACAATTCGCATTAATAAACCCTTACCAAAGGATAGATTAACATCTCGCATTAATAAACCCTTACCAAAGAGTAAATTAACAATTACAGATTCAGTCGCTACCCACAACACCCACACATAACTACGGGTGTAGTAAATAACGGGATTTGTCAGATCCTATGGTACCATAACCTAATACTGGTCGGCTTGATCATTGCTAATGAATGTCATTTGTTATGTAACCCAACCAACAAGTTCATTCACATTATCGAAATCGTTATTAGTTTTGTATAAATCGTCTTAATCGTTTTTGAAACCATCGTTATAACATTGAAAACATTTAGCACATATGAGTCACCCCAAAACAATTGAAAGCAGTAAAATAGGGGAATAATGTACTCGCCTGAGAATGCTTAGAGATCTTGGACAATAACCAAGCAAAGCTAGAGGGAGCACGGAATCAATCGGCAGTCTAAAACCATATAAATAAACCGGACTTAAATCGGGAGATCGGATAGGATGAGGCTTGGTAAACCAAATGAGTATTGGAACTCATATGATATGGTTTAACAAGGCCTACATACTACATGAAACCTAACCTAAGTGCTTTCGACCCATCGCGACCCATTAAGGTAGCTTATGCTACTTTAACGCGTCGTGCGCGTGAAACGCGTTCGGACCGTCTAACTAGTCCTATGACAAGTAGAATATGCCTAAACATGTTACATAATCAGTTATGTGACAAAGGTTTAGGTTACATATGCTTAATTACCAATTATACATGAAAAGGGTATCTTGGTAATTTACCTAAGGCATATAAACTACCTATCATACAACTACTCAAACGATGTGACCATAGGGTATAACCTCGGAAGGTTATTCCCTACCTACTATGGTCACCTAATGGGTTTGGTCGGATCCTAATGATCGACCAAATGGGTCGGGTTCGAGGTATAAGCGATTTATTAGATCGCTTACCCTACGACCCTAGACAACGTGGTAATCAGTAGGCATAGTCCCAAGGGACTATAACCAACGTGATTACACTCACGTTGCGAAGTTCAAACGAACTTCGCATTGACCATAAACTGGTCAATGCAGAAAGTCAAACAAAGTTTGACTTTCAGACTCGAAAGACTCGAAAAGCAATAAAAGAACGAAAGAATACTTACGAAAGGTCCCCGAATGCTAATCTCGATCCAAGAACTCAGGTATGAAACAATGGTTTCAACTTAGAGCTCTCAAATCCAGATTCTTGTGAGAAATGAGGTTGGGGTGAATGGGTATTTATAGGAATACCCGAACCGTTAGGATCGTTTCATGGAAAACGTGCCTTAATCCCACCCGTACAAGTGTCGGGACCTTATGGTGGCTAAAAGTTGATCCTTATCAGCTGACTAGACAAATGAGAATGTGTGGTGGTGGATCAAACAGCTGAAATCTGCTATTAGAAACATTTAACCTGGTCAGAAGGTGGGACGCGGCCCGCTTCAGGATGTTCATAAACTCAGGCGGGCCGCCTGGCTATGTCAGATCAGAAGTAAGTTTCAGAAATGACAGTTTCAGTCCCTGCACGTGTTTAAGCCCATTTCCGGCACTTCTAAGGCCCGTAAAGCCAACTTTAAGGCCCTAAAATGATGCCTAAACATTGTGGACATGAAACATACTCAAAAATATGCCGGATGTTGGTTCGTTTGGTCGTACGAACGCGATGTTCGCTTAATTACGACGGAATGCGCACAAGCGCGAAAAACGATCCAAATGACACAACGAATGGATTTTTCTTATGCCAAACACTAAAATAAAATATTTTAGTGCTTACATAAATTTTTGGATGTCCGGATGTATTCAGAACGTAAGTTATGCGCGAAAATGCAAACTTGTGCACTTTTTGACACTTTTAGTCCCTGAATGACCCAAAAGTTTATTTTAGCACACCGAACCCCTCAAAGCCTATTTCTAAGCTATGTAAAGGATATTTATGGTATGTTTAACTTATGGTCATGTTCCGGAATGTCTGTTACAGTTCAAATTGGCATAGTTTCGCAGTTTGTCAACTTTAGTCCCTGTAAGCGATTTAACTAGATTTTGCCATACCAAAGCCTTCAAAACTTATTTCTAAGTTAAGTAAAGGTTATTTAAGGTATGTTAAGCCTATTTCACTATTCCGGAGTGTTCGTTGCATTAAACTGGTTATATTTACGCATCGGTGCGCGTATAACCTTCCAGAAAGCGATTTAGAGTTTGAAATCGAACAAGAGTTTATATGTGTTAATGATACACATATTTTTACAAATCCCAAGTATGAAATACAATATTTCATTGGTTCGGTATTTGTTTGATGGCCGTGGAGGCACAGGTGTTACACAAAACATGGAGTTTCGAACTACGGGCTGAAAAAATGTTTCTTATGAAGACTCATCATAGGAAACTTGGTGTGTGATTGAGATCAGAATTGGGGAGTGTAAGAATAAATGACATTGGTCAAGGTCCAAGACTTCTCTCGTATCATTACTCTTGTCACTATTGGTCTTAACACATGACAAAACTTTCTGTGGTTTCTGTGCACTGAATCCCATAATTATGTAGGCCTCCATAATTACGTAATTCCTTGCACAGTCCGCACAGTTCATTTCATAATGCGTATGGGGAAACAAAATCAAACGAATAATCCTGTGGTGATTTAACTTGACTGCAATAGAGCCTCTTTAACTAGGTCACCAAAGGATTAGATCAACGAACAATCTCTTGAACTAGACCACCCGAGGGCCTATTTAACTACATAAACACATGATATATTTAACTATATTGCCGAACCAATCTATTTAACTAGGTCAACGAAGGATCTCTTTAACTAGACCACCAGAGGGCCTCTTTAACTATATCAACGCATGATATATTTAACTAGATTGTCGAACCAATCTCTTTAACTTAGATCGACGAAGGATCTCTTTAACTATATCAACGCATGATATATTTAACTAGATTGTCGAACCAATCTCTTTAACTTAGATCGACGAAGGATCTCTTTAACTAAACTACCCAAGAGGAATATTTAACTACATCGACGGAGGATGTCTTTAAACTTTGGAATAGTACTTTATAATCCAAGGGACTTAACTACAACGTAGAAGTCGATTAAGGATTTAAGATAGTACCTTTGGATATCCTACTACGAATCCCTTATACGAAGATATGGAAGATTCTACGAGGATTTGGATAACAAAAATTTGGATCACATAAAAAGGGAACACATAAGCACATAATCACATATTTGTTTAATTTGGCCTTAAATTTGTTATCTTTGGACGCGGATACTTAAAGCACGCCAGGAATCCAATCCGTGGATTTCATTTGGCACTTTAATCATTTTCAAGAGTCTATCTATAAAGATAGAATGATCTACCAAAAATTCGATTTCGTTTTCAAGAAAACGCAATATTCGAATTAAGGTATAATAATTTTAGAATATACGGAAATACCCTTAGGTACCTTATTAAGAATTTATAGTGGTACTTTGGGTATTCGTACAGAGTTGTAACTTGCGCCTTGTACTTCGTTTCCTTGGAAGAAACGGATACTTAGGATTTTTGTGGGAAATCGCAAGAGATTATAAAATGGAAGAATTTTGGGGTTAGTCTGTTCTTCAAGGAATACGGCTCCTTGATTGTCAGTATTGTAGGGGATACGTTGTTTATACATGCCATCACATTTGTACATTGCAATGTAAAATAAAAAGATTTATTTATAAACAACAACAACAACTGTTCCATGGACCTTGACAACAAAAGGAAATAATACATAAGGCTTGATTATTTCTAAGCAACATTGTCTTTTAGTTGGTCCGATGCTCATCCCTGCGCTGGATTCGCATTAGCAATCTTTGGGCAATTTCTTCGGAAATGGCCCATCTCGCCACAGTTGAAGCAAGGACCTGGTGGACAACGAGCTTGAGCAGGATTTACTTGAGGTTGGTTTGGACCACCTTGGTTTGGGGTAAATCGACAAGCATTTTCCAGGTGACCGAGTCGCCCACATGATGCACATAAACGACACTGTAGGTGAGCTAAGTGGTGTGCATTACATTTGTTGCATATCGGTGCAGTACCGGCATAAGGTTTCCTTGCAGGAGGTTGAGTTGGTTGGTTGCGGGAGTTTTGGTTGGGTTGAGCAGCAATCGCACAATTCTGCGAAGCCTTACGCTTCTTAGAAGGTTCGGTTTTGCTTTCCTTGGTTTCCTCCTGAACATTAGCTGCTTGTTTCTTGTCGCCTTTCCAAAAAAGTTTGTCTTTCCTGATCTGAGATTTAGTCAAGGTTGCAGCTAGCTCAATGGCCTGCCTAACCGTAGTGGGGTTACTACCAGTAACAATGTCCTGAACTGAGTCAGGGAGACCATCAATGTATTTTTCGATCGCCTTATCCAAAGGCGTAACCATGGTAGGACACAACAGGCTCAGCTCCTCATATCGATCAGTGTAGGCTCGATGTTCACCGCTGTCTTGCTTAAGATCGTCGAATTCTCTTTCCAAAGCCCTAAGTTCATGACGAGGACAGAACTCCTTCATCATCAGAGCTCGAAGCTCTTCCCATGTTTGATCTAGTGCCACATCGGCACCCCTATCTCTCATCACACCATTCCACCATGTCAAAGCCCGTTTCTCAAAGACACCAGATACGAAATCTACCTTTCGATCATTTGGGCATTGAACATGCCTGAAGGTGCTCTCTAGACTCTCGAACCATTGCAGAAGTGCAGTCGCTCCTTGAGACCCAGAAAACTTTGATGGCTTAGCCGAGTTGAACGTCTTGAAGTTGCAGGGGGCATTATTGTTGTTGAGGGCTTGGTTACATTGGGCAACGATGTTCGGGATTGCAGCAGTCATTTGCTGTGTAATGACAGCTGCCAGCTCTTCAATAGATACCGGATTTTCGCGTCGTTGAGGCATTCTAAAAGGGGAAACAAGAGAGAAAAAAAATGAAATGGCATTGGGTAAGAATAGGATGTTACAATTACCGACCAAAATCATGGTTGATGGTCATTTGTTTGAACCACGAAGCAAACAAACAACACAAAGGCTGAATCAAAGAAAATAGATCCTCATAATGTATCGCGAAGACATGCTCGCCTATAAGTGGACACTCACCCCAAGAGTTCCCAGGTAAGAGTGACTGGTCCGATTATGTGGATTTGTACGAACACTCTAGCCTTAGACAGAAAACCCAGGGTACAGGCATTCACTCTTCCAGTTTGCATGTGTTCACACTATTTAGGACCCAAAACTTTGACGAGAGTTTTGAAAATTCAAAGGGGTTCAAAACCTTATAACAGAGGGTTCAAAACCTAGTAATCAATCATCCTAGAATAGATGATTAGTTTTCAAAGCGGTTTTGAAATTTATGTTCTTGTTGTGGTCGTCGCCTAAGGATAGGTGACGGTATTGTTTTATGACTAAACGCAAGTAAACACGCGTTAGGGTCCTAGGAAGGTTATAGACTAGGTCAAAGTATTACTAATAACCTAATTCCCTAGAACCATTGGCTCTGATACCATCTTTTCTGTCACACCCCGACCACGTAAGACAACGAAACGTGGCGGAAACGTCGGGGAGTATTGTAACAGAATTAGTTGTTTCACAACCATGGAAATTAAATTTTCGTTTTATTAATCCAATAAGAGAGTTACATTGTTTTAAACAAGAAACAAAGAGTACATAACAAAAATTAACTAGTTCTTGTCTCGTTTTAAGTCACTTAGGCACAGGTCCGCCTAAGTATGTCTCGATAAGTCCTATGCATCAACTCCTGAAAACACATGTGAAAATAGGTACGTCAGCATAAAAATGCATGTGAGATACATAGGTTTTGTGAAAATAGGATTCATGACTTGTAAGTTTAAGAAAATGTTTAATAATGTTTAGTCATGAACCTTGTAAATTGATTTGTTTTGTAAATCGTTGAAAAACAATAAGTTCAGATGATATGTATAAGTAGGAGAATATTGTATGGTTAAATGAATAACCATGTAAAATGAGTTTGTGTAAGATAAGTTGTTTGTAAAACAATGTTTTGTGAAAAGTATGTTATTTGTATAAAATGTTATATGTCTAAATTGAAATGATTCAAATAACGCTACGATATGTAATACCATACAAGCACTTATATATAGGAAGTACCAGCGGCGTATCCACCATGCTTGTATCATATTACACACGCCTCGTTACTTAAATCACTTACTCAAACCAAACCACCAAAGTAAAATGTTTATGTATAATCAAATGTCATACCAAAATGTAAGCATGTGATGAGTAACAAATGTACTAAATACGCACACAATGGGCATACATAGCATAAAATGTAATGTAAGACAATGTACTAAGTACGCACATAATGGGAATACATAGCATAAAATGTAATGTAAGACAATGTACTAAGTACGCACACAATGGGCATACATAGCATAAAATGTACTGTAAAACAATGTACTAAGTACGCACACAATGGGCATACATAGCATAAAATGTAATGAAATCATGTACTATAAATGTACTAATGAACATAGCAAGTATATGGTGTGAAAACAGGAAAGCATGAAAGTAACAAGTAGGCACATGTGTTTCACCCCAAAACGTTTGGAAAACAGTAAAAGAGGGGTCTATGTACTCACTTGAGATTGCTTAGAAGTCCTAGGATAACCACCAAGCAAGCTAGAAGATCACGGAATCAAACGGCACCTAATATAGGTATCTACATTAATAAACCGGACCTAATTCGGAAGATCGGATAGAATGAGGGCTTGTAAACCAAATGAGTATGAGAACTCATGTAATATGGTTTAACAAAGCCTACATACTAAATGAAACCTAACCTAAGTGCCTACGACCCATTACGACCCGTTTAGGTAGCTTATGCTACTTTAACGCGTCGTTCGCGTAAAACGCGTTCGGAACGCCTAACTAGCCCTATGATAAGTAAAATATGCCTTAACATGTCTAATATTGTTACCAAATCAGTTTAGATACCAAAAGTTATGTTACATATGCTTAGAATGAATTTTGGCGTAAAAAGGGCATTTTGGTAATTTACCTAAGGCATATAAACTACCTATCATACAACTACTTAAACGAAGCGACCATAAGGTATAACCTCGGAAGGTTATTCCCTATATACTATGGTCACCTAATGTGTTTGGTCGGATCCTAATGATCGACCAAATGGGTCGGGTTCGAAGGTATAAGCGATTTATTAGATCGCTTACCCTTACGACCCTAGACAACGTGGTAATCAGTAGGCATAGTCACAAGGGACTATAACCATCGTGATTATGCTCACGTTGCAAAGTTCAAACGAACTTCGCATTGACCATAAACTGGTCAATGCAGAAAGTCAAACAAAGTTTGACTTTCGGACTCGAAAAGAAATAAAAGAACGAAGGAATACTTACAAAGGGTCCCCGAAAGCTAATCTTGATCCAAGTAGCTCAGGTATGAAACAATGGTTTCAACTTAGAGCTTCTCAAATCAGATTTTGTGGGTTTTGCAAGAATGGGGGGTTGGGTATTTATAGTGTTCGGAGAGCCGTTAAGATCGTTTCTTGGAAACCGTGCTTTGATCTTGGCCATACACCTCAAGAACATGGTTTTACAAAACCATTTGAGCCCCTAGTATTGAGAAATACCATGTGCAAGGTGGTTTTGTGGGTAATACAGCTGTTAACAGCCTGTTTAAACAACTTTTGCTGATCTGAAAGGGCCTCGCATGACGCCAAGGGGGCTAGGTGTCACGCTAAGGTCCTTCTGATCAGCAACAGTTTCCAAAGTTTCCATTTCAGTCCCCGTTGTGTATTAAGGCCATTTCCGACATGTTTAAGGCTCGTTAAATCATTTTCAAGGCTCCACAAGGATGTCTAAACATTGTGGACATGAAACATGCTCAAAAATATGTCGGATGTTGGTTCGTTTGGTCGTACGAACGCGATGTTCGCTTAATTACGACGGAATGCGCATAAGCGCGAAAAACGATCCAAATTGCGTGACGAATGGATTTTTCTTATGCCAAACACTAAAATAAAATATTTTAGTGCTTACATAAATTTTTGGATGTCCGGATGTATTCAGAACGTAAGTTATGCGCGAAAATGCAAACTTATGCACTTTTTGACGCTTTTAGTCCCTGAATGACCCAAAAGTTTATTTTAGCATACCGAACCCCTCAAAGCCTATTTCTAAGCTATGTAAAGGATATTTATGGTATGTTTAACTTATGGTCATGTTCCGGAATGTCTGTTACAGTTCAAATTGGCATACTTTCGCAGTTTGTCAACTTTAGTCCCTGTAAGCGAATAGACTTAAGGTATGTTAAGCCTATGTCACTGTTCCGGAGTGTTTGTTGCATTAAACTGGTTATATTTACGCATCGGTGCGCGTATAACCTTCCAGAAAGCGATTTAGAGCCCGAAATCGAACAAGAATTGATATGTGCAAACGATACACATATTTATACAAATCCCAAGTATGAAATACAATATTTCATTAGTTTGGTATTTGTTTGATGGTTGAAGTGACAAAGGTGTCACACTCCATCTTACCCGGTCTTGCCGGAGAGGTACCCTCATCTTACCCGGACAAGCTGGAGAGTCTATTACACCATACCCAGTCTTGCCGGAGAGGTAATTATCATTGTATTTCCCTTAAATAGAATTTCTCTCAAATCATGATTTTAAAAGTGCATCATTTATTATGACTTATATCAAGAGACAAGGAAATTAGTATTCTCATGATGGGTCATATTCTAGAACCGAGTAGTACTAATAAACACGAAATAACAATGGCCAGGTGTTATCGCTTATTTATCATAGTTGCACCGTTCTAGTCATCATCCTCACAGCATACCAATAACCATCACACTTTATCTATGCAAGTAATTAGCTTATCTCGAAGCTTATACTAAGGCATTGTTCTTAGGTTCAAGTCTAAATACTATCCTAAGTGTTACCAATAAATATTTATATTATAACTCTTTTGTTTAAGCATAGGTATTATGGTTGTGACTTTCTTTTGTTTGCAAAATGGAGTTTTGAAAAAATTATCATTGTCTCCATTGACATTATGGCTAGGTTCAATGTGACAAGTATGCTTACAACATACTCTATTCAAGTTTATATATTATTATATTCCGTCACAAGGAATATTTTATTGAGACGGGTGGCATTTTAAAACATAATACGTTTCATGATTTATTCTTATAATGACTTAATGTTTTCATATGATTAACTAGTGATATTTTCTCTTATGTTTATTTACAGAAGATATTTGATTATTATATTGTATATACCATCAAGAAATTCTATTATGTACATGCATATATGTGTATATTTTAGAAACATAAAATTTCAAATCTCTAGTTAATATTAAAACTTACATAGTATATATGTATACACACACACACCTATATATATAATACTAAATTATTTTGTAATTTATGAAAATACAACTATATATATCTGATAGTGCCAATCATCAAGTTTATTCCCATAACTTTATTTATCATTTTTATAATAATAAAAATGATAATAGTATATTGAAATAAACTCCTGTTGAATTTATTGAATATAATATTTTGGATGGATAAATAAAATTTTAAAGAAATAAATTAATCAAAATATGAACTTTCTTGACTTATGGGAACAATTTTATTTTTAACTAGTGGGGTGAACCATATTGGTTTAAAATATTAAAACTTAACTGTTAATTTATTGTATATTATATTATCTATTCAAAGAAGTATTATAGTAAGTAATACAAAGTTTGACATTTCTAAAATTGATTCTAAATATATTAGATAATGAAGTAATATATATGTATTATAATATATATATATATATATATATATATATATATCTGAAATAATAATAATAATAATTTGTGTAAAGATATTATAATATAAAGATTGTAATTCGATCTTTAAAGAAAGCTATATAAAGTACAAAAGTATTTAATACACATTTGAGTCAATTATTTTTATGTGGGGTATCCATTTTAATTCTAGCTTGAAAATGAAACAATAACTAGAATGTTTAGGAAAATTTAACGTACCAGGTAAAGACAAATAATTAAATAAATACTAAATTATTGATTTAAGTCGGGTAAGAAAAGAGGTTTTCGTTTTATAACATCTTTTTCTTCTAAAATTTAATTATTTACTCTCTTTTATATATACCGATTGTACAAATCATTGGACCCATCTTTTCTCTTCTTTTCTAAAACTAAAAATTATTATTTTTATAATATTCTAAATGATAGAGAATAAAAACATGATTTTATATATATATATATATATATATAATAATCCTTTGAACATATATTTTCTTTAAATTAGGTTATAGTTTTAAATGTATAAAATTTCTCATGTATCCTACGTAAAATAAATTTTTAGTTTACATTATACACACGTATATGTATATATATATATATATATATATATATAATACCTTTAGAATACCTATATACTATTATCTTATATTAATAATGAAAGCGAATAAATAATGATTATAATAGTATATTGAAGGGGTAAGGTACCAAAAACCTTGTAATAAGTACTTGGGACCATACCACAACCCCGTCTTTCAAGCCCTTTTTTACCTTGCACGGCCGCGCACTGGTCTTACAAAAGAAAGGCTTAAGACAGATAGCAGACAACACTTGCGCGCCAAAAGGAAATCATAAATCCTTGCGCTTTCATAAAGGATAAAAATCCTTAAACAAGCACTTCCGCTTAATAATATCCAGACTTGGATATTATTTACGTAACTGAAACCACACGATAAAGAGTCACACCAGATTACAGCAGTAATCTTCTAGAAGAGTTCAATCGTGCACCACTAAGACGGTTATAACCGTCTGGACACGTGTCATCACCTCAGGCATCCCTGAAACCACGATGATAGCATGTAATTGGAGAGAAACCTCCACTTGATCACTTTCCACGTGGCAGACCCCTAGCCATAGATCTAAACAGCGATCCGTGTGCACTCACGTCGGATCAAGAAACTTAACGGAAGGAAGTGTAACCGCTTACGGGGTTAGCATCTTCCGTCAACATTTCACCAACGAGTTTTCCCGCCCAAAACTCTCGGCTATAAATATGAGAACAATTCAGGTATAAAATTCAAGTTACACACACTTCGTCTATACTTCTTCTTCTTAAAAAACACCTACTTATTCTCACGCCGGAGTCGGGTCAAGGAGATAACCCTTCTTCTCTCCTTGACGAGGCTAACGGTGCTTTGTTTTGCAGAGTTTACCGGAGAAGAAGAGCTGTTCCATCAGATCAAACGAGAGAAAACCCACCTTTTATGCAGAACCAAACCCCCTAGATAATTCGATTCCGGTCAATTATCTAGTGTTTCTTCATTGGCCCCCACCGTTTTTCTCTGTTTCATCCAATTTTCTCTCGTTTTTGATCTACCCTGTTGATTCCATTTGCATATGGAAGAAACGTCGTCTCATCGGCAAACCGGCCCTCGGCCGAATGTCGTAAACAATTTTCAGGTTGAAGGAATTCCAGAGAATTCCTCGGATGACAACGAGGTTCAATCCAATCGAGTAAATGAACCTGTCACCCCAGGGGTGCTACCAGAAAACCCTGTTCACTCAATTCTGCCTCCAGGAGAAACTCCAATCTCCTGGTATGTCAGGTCTCAAGGGGCTCTAAATGCAGTATACACACAACTGTGTGCACAGACTGCTCCCTTAACTCAATCAAGGAGACCAGGATCTCGTGCTAATGCTTCTCAACGCGAGGATCCATCTTACGAAAATACAGAGGTTTACTCTAAATCTACATCAAGATATGAGTACACCCAATCAGGAAGCCATCAGAGAGAATATCGGGATGACTCACATCCTCACCGAAGACAATCAGTTCACACTAGGTTGGGTCCTCAACGGAACACTCACACTAATGAATCAGATCCAACTTACCGTGTGGGTGAAAGCACCAGCGTGTTTAACCGATTGCAGCCCGATTACAACAAGTGCAGACCTCGTGCGGTTTACAACCCTGAGGCTGAACACAACTATGATTTGATTTACCACCCTGCGGAAGCAGCGGAAAACTCAAAGTTCATCATGGAAATAGCTTTGGCTCCACTTGAGAAAGCTAAACTACCATCCAACATGGGTAAATTTAATGGGCTGACAGACCCCGATGACCACTTGAGGGTTTTTACAAGCGCAGGGCTAGTAGGTGGTGGACTCTACCATTATGGTGCCATCTCTTCGTGCAGACCCTTACTGGCGCTGCAAGAATCTGGTTCGATAATTTACCCATCGGGAGCATCACATCATGGAAAGACCTACGCAAGAAATTTCTGACTCATTTCAGTCAACAACGACGCTCTATCTGAGACACATCAGATGTAATGAACATTTGGCGTCATGACGACGAAAGTCTGGAGGACTTTATCACCCGATACAATAAAGAAGTGCTGGAGATCGGGGGAGTCCACGAGCAACTGATCCGCGCACAGTTCAAGTACGCGGTCAGATGCGATGACATGGTCAAGGTCCTGTCTGGGATGGAAGGTCTCCCAAAGAGTTGGGAGAAAGTGATGGCAGCCGCAAAGGTTTATGCACAAACAGAGAAGAACCTTACCACTAATAGGCCGCTGCCATCACACAACAGACCCTCCGACCTAGGTTCAAATGGCGGAAGGAAATTCAAAACGGGATGGCGCGACTCTGGCTCGGGAAACCATTCATCTGAAGATGCTCGGTCAACAATCAATAAACTTGTCACACCCCGACCACATAAAACAACAAAACGTGGCGGAAACGTCGGGGAGTGTTGTAACAGAATCATTGTTTCATAACACATGGAAACTGAAATATTGTTTTATTGATTAAAAGAGTTACAATGTCTTGACAATCAAAGAAACATAACATAAATAACTAGTCTTGCATCTTTTATTGTCGCTAAGGCCCAAGTCCGCCTAAGTGTATCTTGATAAATCCTAAGCATCATATCCTGAAACACATGTGAAAATAGGTACGTCAGCATAAAAATGCCTGTGAGATACATAGGTTTTGTGAAAATAGAATTCATGACTTATGTTTATGAAAATGTTTAGTCATGAACCTTGTAATTTGCTTTGTCTTGTAAATCATTTGAAAAGTGATAAAATCAGATGATATGTATAAATAAATGTAAGGTTAAATGAATAATAAAAAAAATGAGTTTGTATAAGATAAGTTGTTTGTAAAACAATGTCTTGTGAAAAGTATGTTATTGGTATAAAATGTTATATGTCTTAAATTGAAATGATTCAAATAACGCTACGATATGTAATACCATTCAAGCACTTATATATAGGAAGTACCAGCGGCGTATCCACCATGCTTGTATCATATTACACACGCCTCGTTACTTAAATCACTTACTCAAACCAAACCACCAAAGTAAAATGTTTATGTAAAATCAAATGTCAAAATGTTTGTGTGAAAACCATGTCTAATGTCTATGTCTAATGTAAATCATGAATTGTGTATATCAATGTCAAAATGTTTATGTCTAATGCAAATCATGAATTGTGTATATCAATGTCAAAATGTTTATGTCTAATGCAAATCATGTAATGTGTATCCAAAATATCATGTATGGTAAGTGAAATATATCAACTAAACCATATGTAAAATGCAAAAAAAACAAGGTATTGAAGTAAAACATGGTTTAAATCAAAGTTCTGTTTTGTGGAACAAATGCATGCTATACTGATATAAACATCTATGCGGTATTGTGAAATGCATACATCCAAGCCTTGCGACTGTAGAATAAACCCTAGCACAAAGTCTAAGGTCCACCTAGAAATGTATTCGGATTCGGTCATTCCTTCCACCCAAACAAACCTAGGGTTTCAGGAATGGGAGTTGTCAAGTCCTATGGTACCACTACCTACTACCGAGCGGCATGATCGGTGTTAATGAATGTATATTGTCCCATTTAAACAAACCAAATGTCATACCAAAAATGTAAGCATGTGATGAATAACAAATGTACTAAGTATGCAACAAATGGACATACATAGCATGTGATGTGATGTAATGTAAAACAATATACTAAGTATGCACACAATGGACATACATAGCATAAAATGTAATGTAAAATGATGTACTAAGTATGCACACAATGGACATACATAGCATAAAATGTAATGTAAAACGATGTACTAAGTATGCACACAATGGACATACATAACATAAAACACAATGAAATCATGTACTGTAAGTGTACTAATGAACATAATAAGCATATGATATGAAAACATGGAAAGCATGAAAGTAACAAGTAGGCACATGTGTTTCACCCCAAAACAGTTTGAAAAACAGTAAAAGAGGGGTCAATGTACTCACTTGAGATTGCTCAATAGTCCTAGGATAACCACCAAGCAAAGCTAGAAGATCACGGAATCAAACGGTATCTAATATAGGTAACTACATTAATAAACCGGACCTAAATCGGAGGATCGGGTAGCATGAGGGTTTGTAAACCAAATGAGTGTAGGAACTCATGTAATATGGTTTAACAAAGTCTACATACTAAAATGAAACCTATCCTAAGTGCTTACGACCCATTACGACTCGTTTAGGTAGCATATGAACGCGTCGTTCGCGTAAAACGCGTTTGCCTAACTAGTCCTATGACAAGTATTATATGCCTAACATGTTTAATTATGTTACATAATCAGTTAAGTGACGAAAGTTTAGGTTACATATGCTTAATTACCAATTACACATGAAAAGGGTATTTTGGTAATTTACCTAAGGCATATAAACTACCTATCATACAACTACTTAAGCTAGGTGACCATAAGGTATAACCTCGGAAGGTTATTCCCTATGCTACTATGGTCACTAAATGTGTTTGGTCGGATCCTAAAGATCGACCAAACGGGTCTAGTTCGTAAGTCTAAGCGGGTGTTTAGTCCGCTTGACTTACGACTCTACACAAGCACTAATCTAAAAAGTGACGAGCTAAACATGTCGAAACATGTTTAGTTAAGTTAGAAAACAGGTTTGGTATCCAAACAAACGGTTTTGATACCCAAGAGTAGTTGGGTTACAAAATACGCAAGAATGCGCATTTTGGCCGAAACTACGACTCGTCACTGAGCCTAGATAACGTGGTAATCAGTAGGTATAGTCACAAGGGACTATAACCATCGTGATTACGCTCACGTTATGAAGTTCAAACGAACTTCGCATTGACCATAAACTGATCAATGCAGTAAGTCAAACAAAGTTTGACTTTAACGCTAAAACGAATGAAAAGAACGAAGGAAGACTTACAACGGGTCCCCGCAAGCTTTGATTTCCAAATATTTCTCAGGTATGAAGCGTTTTTACACCTCAACTTAGAGAAAACATCAGAAATCAAGTGGGTTTTTGGTTGTGATGTTGGTGGGTATTTATAGATGTGGTAGAACCGTTAGGATCGTTTATCGAAAATCGTGATTCAATCTCGTCCCTACACTTGTTGCAATACCTTGGTACATCAAATTGGCCCCCCAACATCAGGGATTAACATGTGGCATTGGGTTTGGGAGTGCTTAACAGCTATTAACAGCTATTAAATCTGAATCTGCTGATCTGGGGACTCCTTACGGACCGTAAGGGTGAGGGCTTACGGTCCGTAAGCCAGCAACTTTGGCAAATTGACAGTTTTGGTCCCTGCAGCTCCAAACTTGGTTTTCGATGCATTTTTGACACGTTTAAGCCCCGTTAACCCCATTTCAAAGCTCTAAAATGAAGTTAAAGTATAGGAAACTTAAAATGTGCTCAAAAATATCTTGGATGTCGGTTCGTTTGGCCGTACGATTGCGTTGTTCGGTTAATTACGACGGAAGTCGTAACGGATGCAAAAACGATCCAAATTACACGACGAATGGATTTTTCTTATGCCAAACATTAAAATAAAATATTTTAGTGCTTACATAAATTTTTGGATGTCCGGATGTATTCAGAATGTAAGTTATGCGCGAAAACGCAAACTTATGCACTTTTTGACGCTTTTAGTCCCTAAATGACCCAAAAGTTTATTTTAGCACACCGAACCCTTCAAAGCCTATTTCTAAGCTATGTAAAGGATATTTATGGTATGTTTAACTTATGGTCATGTTCCGGAATGTCTGTTACAGTTCAAATTGGCATACTTTCACAGTTTGACGAATTTAGTCCCTGTAAGCGATTAAACTTGATTTTGTCATACCAAAGCCTTCAAAACTTATTTATAAGTTATGTAAAGGTTATTTAAGGTATGTGAAGCATATGTCACTATTCTGGAGTGTTTGTTGCATTAAACTGGTTATATTTACGCATCAGTGCGCGTATAACCTTCCAGAAAGCGATTTAAAGCCCGAAATCGAACAAGAATTGATATGTGTAAATGATACACATATTTATACAAATCCCAAGTATGAAATACAATATTTCATTGGTTTGATATTTGTTTAATGGTTGAAGTGACACAGGTGTCACAGTCTCCCCTACTTCAGGAAATTTCGTCCCGAAATTTATTTAGAGGAAACTTGTGAGAGCTTGAAACATGAAGTTGAAAAGATCAAACAACACTGGTTAGAGTCCTGAACTTCTAGTAACTTTACAATAACATCATGCTTGCAATGTGAGAGGGACACTTATATACAAGTATATAAAGCGTCATTGGTGCGTCCACCGTACCTCTATTACATTGTTCACATTTCGTTATGGTTGTCACTATCGGTTCTTACACATAATAAGTCTTACCGAGGTTTCCGTGCACTGAACTTCGCAATTATGTATGCATCCATGATTACGTAATTCCTTGCATAGTCACGTAGTGCATCTTATAATGTGTAGGGGAAGAAAGCAATGAACGAGCTTGTGATGATTGTGACTAGACCACCATAGGGTCCTTTTAATTAAATTAATAAATGATTTAAATAGACTACCAAGGAGTCTGTTTAGCTACATCAGCGCATGTCATTTTTAACCATATTCTGATTCAATCTTTTTTTACTAAACCACTAGGAGGGTCTCTTATGAATCATGGAGTGGTACTATATAATCCAAGGGTCTTAACTAACACGTAGAAGCCCAATAAGGATTTAGGGTAGTACCTTTTTGAATATCCTTCTACGAATCCCTCATATGAAGATACGAAAGGTTCTATGAGGATTTGGATAACGAATATCCAGAGTATACAAAAACACAAAAATGCATAAAAGAAAACACAAAATGCATAAACACATAATCACATAATTGTTTAACTTGGTTTTAGATTTGTTATCATTTTGTTAATTTGTTCTGCTAACTGTGCACATGTATTCAAAGCACACCAGGTATCCAATCAGTGGATTTTGATTGGTGCTTTAAATATTTCTAAGAATCTAACTATAAAGATAGAAAGATCTTTTAAAGGGAAAATTCGATTTCGATTATAAGGAACTGAAATGCTTGAATTAAGGTACACAAGGAATCCAATTAAGGACTCTGATTTGAATGATAATCATCCACAAGGGTCTAATTGTGAAGATAAAAAGATCCCATATTGATTTTAGAAGTTGAAGATGTTTTGAAACCTTGCACTGGATGTGCTTAAGTCAAAACATGAAGTAAAAAATGCTTATGAAGTTGAGATGCTAGATATGTCAAGGCGACAAATGAAGCAGAATTTGGAGGTTAAGTCAATGTATGAGAAAAGAATATTTTTGAAAATTATGCATGGAGTTCAAAAAAATGTGTTCAATGTTTTTGAAACCTTATATATAATACCTTTGAAATCATAAAGTAGGTGCATTAGGTAGGTATATATTTATAAAAAAAAAAATTGTTTTAAAATCATGCGAGATGAATTTTGAAATTATGTATAAGGTTTTTGAAAACATGAATGATGCTTTTCGAAATCATGCACTTGATAAGAAAATCTACTGTGTTAATATTGTTTTCAGACTATATGAAACATTTTGAAATTATGAAGGTTGTTTTTTTTTTTTTTGAAAACATAGCCAATGTTTTTGAAATAACATAGACAAGGCATTTGAAAAAAAATTATTTTCAAACTATATGAAATGTTTTGAGATCATGAAGATTGTTTTTGAAATACTTGTACTGTGTATGTTGAAAAATCAAAACGTAACGGGTATGAGATTTGAAAATACCCTTAGTTATCTAACCAAGGATTCAAAGGCACAGATGTGCAGAAGAATGATTACTCATAATGTCACTTTATTTTCTGTACTTCGTATCTTAGAATGAAACGAGTACTTAGAATTTTCTATGGGAATCATGAGTAAACACAAGAATGGGAAATATTCACAAGAGTAGTTTGTAAGGAACATAGTTCCTTAATGTAGGTATTATAGGGAAATGCCATACACACATGTAACTACACTTGTATATCAGAACTTGTGATCAACGATTTATTTATAAACAAAACTGATTGTTTCACATTACAAGAAAAACAAAGAAGTAAAAGCATAAGATTTAAAACAGTAACATCTTATACTCAGCCAAATGCTCATCCGTGGGTCAGATTTGCATTGACAATCTTTGTTCACTTGTTCCTGAAATAGCTCGTCTCGCCGTAGTTGTACCAAGTACCAGATGGTAAACGAGCTGGAGCAGGGTTGACTTAGGGTTGGTTTGGACCACCTTGGATTGGGTTGAATTGACAAGCATTTTCCAGGTGACCGAGTCGTCCACATGATGCACACAGACGACACTGCAGGTAAGCTCGGTGAGGTGCATTACATTTGTTGCACATCAATGCAGTACCGGCATAAGGTTTCCTAGCAGGAGGTTGAGCAGCAGCAAGGTTTATAACAACTTTGTTTTGGATAGCAAAGCGGCATATGTTAACCAAATGTCCCCGCCGTCCACAGTAGGTACATTTGAAGCAGGGTATGAGGTTTGAATGATGACGGTTGCATCGTTTGCACCATGGGGCAGTTCCAAAGTACGGCTTCCTAGCTGGTGGCGCTGCCATTTGGCTAGGTCCCGCTTGATTAGGTGTAACTGTTGCGGGTTTCTTTGAAGCCTTACGCTTCCTTGATTTTGGTGCAGGCTTGACTTCTGCTTCCTTCGGTGACTCTTGAGTGGCTTCATTGTTGAGACGAGACATGGCAATGCCTAAATCCACCGTCTTCAGAATCACTTCGCCTATTTGCTGAGCAAATTTGGCTGTTTGCTCAGACATTTGACCGTTGCTGAGAGGAAGAAACATTCTAGAAGGAAATGAAAGACATAGGAAGAAACAAGTGAAATGTTATCGGCAAATAAAACAAAATGACAACGCATAGAAATTGCGATCATTTGTTTGTTACCTAAGGCAAACAAATGAGACAGTGACTAATCAAAGTAAGCGGGTCATATTAATGTATCGCGAAGACATGCTTTAGCCTATAAGTGGACACTCACCCTAAGAGTTCCCAGGTAAGAGTGACTGGTCCGATTATGTAGATTTGTACGAACACTCTAGCCTTAGACAGAAAACACAGAGTACAGGCATCCACTCTTCCAGATTGCACGTGTTCACACTATAAGACCCAAACTTTGACGAGGTTTTGAAAATTCAAAGGGGTTCAAAACCTTATAACAGAGGGTTCAAAACCTTGTAATAAATCATCTTAGAACAGATGATTAGTTTTCAAGGCGGTTTTGAAATTTGTGTTCTTGTTGTGGTTGTCACTTAAGGATAGGTGACGGTATTGTTTTATGACTAAACGCAAGTAAACTCGCGTTAGGGTCCTAGGAAGGTTATAGACTAGGTCAAAGCATTACTAATAACCTAATTCCCTATAACCATGGGCTCTAATACCAACTTTTCTGTCACACCCCGACCACATAAAATGTCACACCCTGGCTTTGCGGAAGCGTGGTTAATTATGGTGTGACTTCTTAATACCATAGCTAAATCATAACAAAGCTATATGAATTTAAAAACCATGCAAGTCATCATTTAGTTTAGAAATCAACATACATTACCATTGTTTAACGCGGACATACTCTAGTATCCATAACCTTGTTTAATAACATTACAACTTAAAATGTAACATAAACGTGATTTAGGGATTATGCCTTGTCCAGGAAAGAGGCACAACCCTAAACCCTGATGACTTCATGAAAGGTTGCAGCGGAAAACGTTCATACCGTGCCAGAATCCGTTAATTTCCTGAAATACATGTGAGTTGAAAAATCAACAATAATGTTGAGCGAGTTCATGTGTAAGTGAGTATGTAAAACACTTATGAGTATAAAAATAGTTGTGGTATGTAGCAGTTGTAAGAGGACTTGTGATCACCAATGGTTTGCAAGGCCATTAGCATGTTGTGAGATGAAAGTAGGAAGATACAAACCTAGCGTATTTGGCGTTGGGGCACTAAGTCACCACCCGGTCCAGTATGCGGGCTCAGGGGTTGGGCTCGCTACACCCAGATAGATCTACCGCTTAAGTCCCTCGGTGTTCTAACTACCCATTCACATGATCTAAAACCTCCTTACGTTAATCATACCGTGTATAATAGTACTTGTAAACAAAGTAACATGTATTTCACCCCCGCAGTTAAGTAAACTGAAAACAGTTAGAGAAAAGGGGGACATGAACTCACAGTGGATGCGTAAACTCTATCAAGCGTCTCTGAAGCAGTAAGCTGTGCAACGACCTACAAGTGCTAATTCTATTAGACGGACGGCCGTGCTTTAGCTTTACAGTTTATGTTTGCGGGAAATAGTTAGACAACTATTTCGTGTTACATTTTGTATGTGCTTGATAGTTATTTTCCTTCCCAAGGATGGGGGATTTAATACATGTGCGCGATATTTTCCATCATTAAGTCTCACTTAACCTTCATATGTATTTAACTCCAAAATATAAGTATTTATCCAAAATACGTTGTTTAAAGTATGTGCTCATAAATATTTCCGAAATTGTGTAAGTTACGTTTTAACATACAAGTGGTAATATAATTACCGGTGTAACTTATGTATTTATGGCGAAAGCGTTAGTATCACTTTTGGAGTCGTTATCGTTTGTAAACATTATTTTTACTCTAAAAATAATATTTGTGTATTTCACAAAATAATCATAAACAGTGTGTGAAAAATATATTTATCACGTTAATATTTTGTGAAAATCCCACCTCCGAATGTTTAGTAATACAAGTCGTGGCGAAATTTTATGTTTTGAAATCATGTCAAAAATGATTCTAACACTTGTAATGTAAACAAGTTTAAGTGTTAGGTTTTTAAGAAAATTTCGCCAGAGTTTCCTCTGTAACTGGAGGTGGCCACGCTTTCAAGCGTATCATTTTCTTTTAACAAATCAATTCAACAACTTCTTTATTTCATCAAACAATTTCCGACACATCAAACTAGTCATTAAATATGTAGATTTGCATAATCGCATGAACTTGTAGTTTTTCCGAATCTATATTATAAATCCCATTTATATATGTAGATCTTTATATAAAGTACTTTCAATCTTGTAAAAACCTCGTTTTTAGAGAATCCGTCTTTTACAACTTCTAGTTATTTCTCCCCAAAAATAGTTATTTTGTCGAAACATGCGTCACACAAGTGTTTACACACTTGTGTGTTCTAAATAACACTCTTAGCATTGTAAGATCCCCTTTTAAAAATACATGATTTCTATAAAGTGTGGTATTTCTAAAATACCACTCGCGGGTACGTAGATCCGCTAGTTTTAAACACCATTGTACCGGTTAAAATACTTTTACACAAGTAAAATATTTCTTTACAAGTTCATGTCTCTAAAATGTGGTAGTGTTTCACTTTTAACCCTTGTATCTTTCAAAAAAAAAAAAAAAAAAAAACAAGCTTATGTGATGATACGTGATTTTACAAAGTCGGGTTAAACGAAGATTCGAGCTACCACATTATAGATCGGGTCTAGATAAACACAAATTTTAAGTCCTACGACTTTTACACAAGACATGTGCTATTAACCTCCATTTTTATAGTTTTACTAGACTTTAATGCATCATCTTTTAACATAACGAGATTCAACCGACAATAATCCTTTTATCCACTTTAGATATGTATAAAAACAAGTTTTAAGTGATATACCTCTAGCTCGGGGCTAGGGAAGAATCGTGACGAAAAACGCGTGGATAAAAGCTAACAAACGAGGTCCTTCGCGTTCCACTTGCACCAAAGCTTCTAATACGCGACCCTTGATATGTGTATATTGTTGGAATGTAAAAATCAAAGTTGGAAAGTATGATGGTGGTGAGGGTGATGTTTGGCCGTGAGTGGGTAGGGGCAAAAGAAAGAAATGTTGTGGTGATGTAAAGTGAAAATTAACTCTAGTGATTTAGTGGGTATTTAAAGAAAGGATTAAGTGCATTGTCCATTGGTTTCCATGTACTCAAGATATTAGACAATCTAAAATTAAATATTCAAATTAGTACTAAGTATGTTCCCTAGTGGGGAACGGTTTCAAATGGGGGGGTTTGGGTTAGTTCGATTAGAAGTAGGTTAGTTAGGTTAATTAGTTTAGTTAAGGTTAACTAGGTTAGGTTAAGTATTAACCTTGTTAGTATTATAAAGTGTGTTAAGACGGGTGTTAGGGTGATCAGGGCCCCTAATTAGTTCAGAAAATTATAAATAGTGAAAATATAAATATTTTCGTGTTCCGGGTAAAGTCCGGGTGTTCGGTTGGATAGTAATCCGTTAAAGTGTTACAAAAGGCTTTAAAGTGTCGTTATTGTACTTTTAGTGACACCATTTAATTTCCAACACTTTAGAAAGTGTCTAGTGATATTTTTCCCATATTTTGGCACTTTACTAGTCAGCTAGAAGCTGGTTAAATTATTAAAGTGCTGTGTTTTGTACTTAAAGTACGTTTTAGGCACATCCGTTCACTGTAACTTATCCCTAGAGACGCGGTTCTCCAATACTTGTATTCCTACACTCTCCACTAGTGTAGTAACTTTCTCAGGCTCTTACAGGCCTTAGAGGCAGTGTCTGCCTGATGCTGGTTATATCAGCATGTTCACTGTGTATCCGTGTATTGTGCTACTGTGCGTTTAGTGCATCAAGTTTGTCACGAAGGTGCAATAAGCAAAATATAGTGTGACAGCAAGCAAAGTATGATGCAGTTATGTTCATGTATCAGTATAATAGTAGCAATTCATCAGCTAGTTCAATGTTGCACAGTAATCAAGCAGTAATTAATCAGTAATCAAGTTGTACGGATACCTGGTTTAGTGTGGGTTGTCACATACTCCCCCCGTTAAATAAATTTCGTCCCGAAATTTTAAGTTCTGCTTGTAGATGCAGGGTTCTTGGGAAATAAGTGGGGGTACTTTTCCTTCATTCGGTCCTCACGCTCCCAGGTGTATTCAGGACCATGTCTGGCATTCCAGCGAACCTTGACGAGTTTGACACTACTCCGGCGGGTCCTGTTAACTTTCCAATCTGTGACCTCGACGGGTTCTTCTACGAAGTGGAGCGTGTCGTCAACATGAATTTCGTCGATAGGAATGGCAACGTCTACTTGAGTTGGACTTTTCTTTAAATTGGATACATGAAATGTATCGTGAACGCCGTTAAGTTCGGCAGGTAGATCCAACTTGTATGCTACTGTCCCGATTCTTTCTAGAATTCTGAAAGGACCAATGTAGCGCGGATTTAGCTTTCCACGCTTCCCAAAGCGTGCTACCCCTTTCCAGGGTGAAACTTTCAACAACACCATTTCCCCAACTTCAAATTCCACATGCTTTCTGTTTGGATCCGCGTAGGCCTTTTGTCTGTGGCGAGCGGCTTCGATGTTATTAAGAATCTGCGCAATCTTATCCGTCGTCTCTTGGACGATTTCGGGACCGGCAAGCTGCCTGTCACCTGCGTCAGCCCAACATAGTGGTGATCGGCACTTGCGTCCGTATAGGGCTTCAAAAGGCGCGACACCAATACTGGTGTGGTAGCTGTTGTTGTAAGAAAATTCGACCAAGGGTAAGTGTTTATCCCAGCTACCGCCCAAATCCATAACGCATGCTCTCAGCATGTCTTCCAAGGTTTGTATCGTTCGCTCGCTCTGGCCATCAGTTTGCGGATGAAATGCAGTGCTCAGATTCAGTTGTGAGCCAGAAGCTTCCTGGAAGGATTGCCATATTCTTGACACAAACCTTCCGTCTCTATCGGAGATGATTGAGAGGGGCACTCCATGACGTGCTACGATTTCTCTCATGTATATTTCAGCTAATTTGCTCGTGTTATCCTTTTCTCTGATAGGTAAGAAGTGTGCCGTTTTTGTTAATCGATCCACTATCACCCAGATAGTGTCATGGCCTCTTGGCGTTCTTGGCAGTTTTGTAACACAATCCATGGAGATTTGTTCCCACTTCCATTTGGGAATCTCCGGTTGTTGCAGAAGTCCCGAAGGCCTCTGGTATTCAGCTTTAACTTTAGCGCACGTTAAACATTTGCTCACGTAGACAGCAACATCGCCCTTCATCCTAGGCCACCAATAGTAATCTTTAAGATCGTGGTACATCTTATCCGCCCCTGGATGTATAGAGTACCGTGACTTGTGCGCTTCGTTGCAAATAACTTCTCTTAATCCACCAAACAGAGGAACCCAAATCCTTTTCTCAAAATATAACGTTCCTTCCTCGTTTGGTACCAAAAGCTTCTCCATCCCACGGAGATATTCTTCCTCAAGGTTTCCCTCCTTGAGAGCTTCTTCTTGTGCAGCGCGAATGCGCGAGGGAAGATCGGTTCGTATGATCATTTCTAAAGCCCTAACCCTTATGGGCTTGATTCTTTCTTTACGACTTAGGGCATCGGCGACCACATTCGCCTTCCCTGGGTGATACTTGATCTCGCAGTCGTAATCGTTTAGTAATTCAACCCATCGTCTCTGTCTCATATTCAGCTCTTTCTGGTTGAATATGTGTTGCAAGCTCTTGTGATCTGTGAAGATTGTGCACTTTGTACCATACAGGTAGTGTCTCCAGATCTTTAAAGCGAAAACCACTGCGCCAAGCTCTAAATCGTGGGTGGTATAGTTCTTTTCGTGCACTTTCAATTGGCGAGATGCGTAAGCAATAACTTTCTGGCGTTGCATCAACACGCAACCCAATCCCTGACGCGATGCGTCGCAGTATACCACAAAATCGTCGGTACCTTCCGGTAGAGCTAAAATTGGCGCGTTGCAGAGCTTATCTTTCAATATCTGAAATGCTTCGTCTTGTTTGATTCCCCAATCAAACGTCTTATCCCTCTGGGTCAGGAGTGTCAAAGGTTGAGCGATCTTCGAGAAATCCTCGATGAACCTTCGATAGTAGCCAGCCAAACCCAAGAATTGTCGAATCTCGGTTGGCGTTGTAGGCGTCTCCCAATTCTTGATTGCCTCGATCTTTGTGGGATCAACATGAATTCCATCTCCATTAACCACATGTCCAAGAAACTGGACTTCGCGTAGCCAAAACTCGCACTTGGAGAATTTGGCGTACAGTTGTTCCTTCTTTAGCAGTTCTAGTATGGTTCTAAGATGTTGTTCGTGTTCGGCCTTGGTCTTTGAATAAATCAAGATGTCGTCGATGAATACAATCACGAACTTGTCGAGGTATGGCTTGCAAACTCTATTCATCAAATCCATAAACACTGCAGGTGCGTTTGTCAAACCAAACGGCATAACGAGGAACTCGTAGTGTCCATAACGAGTTCGGAAGGCTGTTTTCGGGATACTTTCCTCCTGTATCCTTAATTGATGGTATCCAGATCGTAAGTCGATCTTTGAATAAAAGCTTGAGCCTTGCAGTTGATCATATAGATCATTGATTCATGGCAGAGGGTATCTATTTTTTAATCGTCAGCTTGTTCAATTCTCTGTAGTTGATGTTTATTTGAAAATCATCATCCTTCCTTTTGACGAGTAGAAATGGGGTTACCCCAAAAGGAAATTTTGGTCTGTTATCTTCCTTCCCTAACCATTGCCAACACTTCTCTGTCAATCCTTGCATCTCCGAAAATGTAAGTTGCTATGATGCATCGACTACGGGTGCAGTGCCCGGAATTAAATCGACGCGGGATTCGATAAATCGTGAGGAGATGATTTCGGCAAGTCTTCGAGGAAGACTTCAGGGTATTCTCCAATCACAAGGATATCTTCGAGTTTTGGTTCTTCGACTTCCTTTCCCATAACATGAGCCAAGAATGCAACACATCCCTTGTGCGAGAATTTTTTTGGGTCTTCTTAGTCTGATAATCCGTAGGAGCGTATCCTGCTCCATGAGTCACGATCATTTCTTCGTTCGTTGTCGGGGCGCGGATGACGATCTCCGCATGGTTGCTCGACAACCAGTCCATCCCAATCATCACGTCGAAACTTCCAAACTCAACTGGCAATAGATCTAGCGTAAACTTACGCTCTCCGGGTTCTATCGTGCCGATTCCAGTTACTGCGTTGGCTTCCACTAGCTTCCCCTAAACTAGTTCTAATGGGTACTGGAATAACTACTCACTCACTACGTAAACCAATTATGTCCTTGAATACTAGAATTGTGGATCGTAAAATTTGCAACAGTAGTTGGCAATACAGACGCATAATATTGAGTAATGTGGGACGTACCGCTATCCATGCTTGGATCTCTGGCGTGCCTCCCTAGCTCCGATGGGGAGCTTTCATCCTTGCGTCTGATTGCTTTTTGGGCAATATCTTCTGAAATGCTTTCTGCTTCCACAGTTTAAACATCTTCGAGCACGCTTCTGTTTATCACTCACCCTGCCTTGACAATTATCATTGTCGTTGTCCCCTTCGTGATTCTCACTACCGTCTTGGCCCCCATTACTAAGTTCAGTATTATGCCAACAAGTTTCCTTGACGTGTCCCACCTTGCCACAGTTACCACAATTTCCATATTTGCATCGCCCGACATGGTAACGTAAACAATTGTCGCACTTAGGTAGGATACCCTTGTAATCTTTTCCCTTTTTGGCCTTCTTCTTGTTACTAACCCGAGTAACCATCTTGAAATTTGCGAGCCTCCTCTTGTTATCCCCAAATGCCTTTATAGCAGTTTCCTTTTTCTCCTCCGCAGTGGAAAATTTTCCTTGTCTAACTGCTTCTTCCGTGAGTGCTATGCTTATGTTGATAGCTTCGGTGACCGTTGAGGGTTTTGATGCTGTTACCAGGCTTAGAACCTGAGGTGCCAATCCCCTTATGAACTGTTCAATTCTCTTAAACTCTGGTGTCCCCAGGAGTATGGCAACTTGTGATAATTCGTTAAATCTCTGCACATACTCTGCTATCTTTGGTCCTTTCATTTTCAAGTTCCACAGTTCTGTTTCCAATTTCTGGACTTCTGCCCTCGAGCAATATCTTTCACGCATCAAATTTTTCAGTTCGTCCCACGTCATAGCATGCGCAGCAGTCTCGCCCATCGTCCGAATTTGATGGTTCCACCATGACAGAGCCTCATCCACCAATAGCCCAGTTATATACTTGACTTGATGTTCGTGGTCACATTTGCTCAATCGTAAAACAGAATCTGTCTTTTCAACCCAGCGTACGAAGGCTAAGGCACCCCCGGTGCCGTCGAACTCTCGAGGTTTGTGGTCTAAGAATTGCTTGTAGGTGCAGCCATTGGGTGGGTTATTTTCTGAGGTACCTCCGTTACGCTCGGAGTGATGGGCCTCGTATTGTGCGATGACTGCAGCAATGATTCCCTGAAGTTCCACCTCGTTGGTGGGTATGCGTACACCCCGTTTTGAAGGCATTTCCTAAAAGATGTTTCACGTAGGTTAGGTCACCGCAACCAAAATGTACGTATGCATTAACAATATCAACACATAACATCTCATGCTATCAATAATTCATCCACATAACACCTCATGTTATAAATAAATTAGCCTCTGCAATGGTCGAGGCTTCGAGATAGTAACCATACCCCTGATCTGGGGTGCAAGTGTCCAAGTGAATCGTTCAATCCTTTTGAACTCCGGTTTGACTAAGTAGGGGGGGGGGGCGACCCTAGATAAGTCGTGCGATCGCTGGACAGGTTCAGGAATTTCTGGTTCGTCCATTCTCAATTTCCAGGACTCCACGTCAAGTTTCTGAATTTCAGTCCTAAAACAACATTTCTTCTCAATCGTTTCCTTGAGCTCATCCCAGCTCAGTGCATAAGTAGCGTCTGTGCCAAGGGTCTAAACCTGGAGGTTCCATTAAGAGAGGGTGCCATCCAGAAATATCCCCGCGATGTAGGTAACACTCCGTTGGGGCGAACAGTTACCCGTTCTTAGAGTGGAGTTGGTCTCTTCGGACCAATGAACAAATGCATCGGTGCCTCCTGTTCCGTCAAAGTTTAAAGGCTTGCAGTTCAGGAACTGTTTATAGGTGCAGCCAGTTGGAGAGTTATCTCCAGTAATGCCATCGTTGTACTTAGAGTGGAGGGCTTTATGTCGAGCATTTATCTGTGAGATGCGTTCTTGCAACTCGGCTTCTGTCCTTGGCAACGTACTGGTGTTTGTGTCATGTCTAGGTGACATTCCCTTTTGGCGAAGTGGTGTGAAGCGGGTTAGACAACGTTTCAATTGTCTATGAGGTGTATATCGTAACATAAGCCATCATGTAATCACCCAATTTCACACGCAAATATACTCACTGTATAAGTGGGGAAGTAAATTCCTGAGCCTTCACATAGGCTTGTCAATTTGGCTTGTTGCTGGTAATAGGATGAACTCGAGGCTACATCGCCTAGGTTATTTATGTTTAAGTTATTTCCTGCTGCATTGGTTATCATTAACTTGACCTGCAGAGTCCACCAGGATTCCTGTGCACTACAAATCGTTATTACGTGGGCCCCCGTAATAATAAATTGTCTTGCACAGTTACCCCAAATTTCCTCTCGTCCAAGCAGATGATCAATCAAAGGGCGACAGCAGGTGCATTGGCATGAACAGGGTCATGCTCCAATGCGGGGTCAGGAGCAACGCCTGGCTCAGGGGCCACGGCTAGATCAAAATCTCCATCTCTAATTCGGTTGGATCAACAATCACAGGGGTTACAGGATCCCCCAAGGGCTGGTCTAAGTGCATGAACTCAATGTCATGGTCTGGATCACACCAGGCGGAAAAACGGGATTGTCCTCAATATCGCGACCATACTCAAAATTGTGTGCGGGATCCGGTGCAGCTAGTGATGCCATATCGGGGTCGGCGTCGTGTAAGTAGTGCTGCATTCCCTGTATGTGCGAAGATGCGGGTGTCAGAAACTCAAATGAGTCTGGGATAGGGGAATAGTCATAAGTTTTTCCTATAGGAGCGTCCGCATGCAGTAGTCTAATACCAACAGTAATAAGGCCCTGCCCTCGAATGGGTCCTCCTCCAGTAGATCGTTATCGTCTTCAGAGGCCTCGTTGGGAGGGCGTATCATCGACAGGATGAGCGGCAAGGGGCACAGGAGCAGGGATCACCGCCAGTGGTAAAATCCCAACAAGATGGCCATCAGTAGGCTCTGCTACGACTTCAGGCAGTGCACAAAGGGCTGAAAGTCGTCATTGTCTGTGCCGGTAGTATCTGAAATGTACACCTCGTGCTTCGTTGAACTATGTCGTCTGATACTATGGTCATGGGGTTCGTAGTGCCCATCTTTCTAGTACTTGATGAAAGCATAACATTTGTAACACAAACACATATACGTATAATAATCAATCATATAGTCATATAAACATGTAGTCACCTCGTAAACATTCAAATTATCCTTCTAGTCCCACTAGCCAACACTTCTAGTCCCACTAGCCAACACTTCTAGTCCCACTAGTCAACACTTCTAGTCCCACTAGCCAACACTTCTAGTCCCACTAGTCAACACTTCTAGTCCCACTAGCCAACACTTCTAGTCCCACTAGTCAACACTTCTAGTCCCACTAGTCAACACTTCTAGTCCCACTAGCCCAAGCCTCAGCCTCCCGACTGGGCCTAAAATAATGAATAAAATGTGCTCAACATTTGTTTGTAAAAAGTTTTGGATTCTGGACTTAAGTGGTATGCAGCAAAAATGTTTTCGTGAGAGCCCTAGTGATCATAGTCTAGACTCGAGACCGAATCCTAGTTCGCTATGATCAGAGCTCTGATACCAAGCTGTCACACCCTGGCTTTGCGGAAGCGTGGTTAATTATGGTGTGACTTCTTAATACCATAGCTAAATCATAACAAAGCTATATGAATTTAAAAACCATGCAAGTCATCATTTAGTTTAGAAATCAACATACATTACCATTGTTTAACGCGGACATACTCTAGTATCCATAACCTTGTTTAATAACATTACAACTTAAAATGTAACATAAACGTGATTTAGGGATTATGCCTTGTCCAGGAAAGAGGCACAACCCTAAACCCTGATGACTTCATGAAAGGTTGCAGCGGAAAACGTTCATACCGTGCCAGAATCCGTTAATTTCCTGAAATACATGTGAGTTGAAAAATCAACAATAATGTTGAGCGAGTTCATGTGTAAGTGAGTATGTAAAACACTTATGAGTATAAAAATAGTTGTGGTATGTAGCAGTTGTAAGAGGACTTGTGATCACCAATGGTTTGCAAGGCCATTAGCATGTTGTGAGATGAAAGTAGGAAGATACAAACCTAGCGTATTTGGCGTTGGGGCACTAAGTCACCACCCGGTCCAGTATGCGGGCTCAGGGGTTGGGCTCGCTACACCCAGATAGATCTACCGCTTAAGTCCCTCGGTGTTCTAACTACCCATTCACATGATCTAAAACCTCCTTACGTTAATCATACCGTGTATAATAGTACTTGTAAACAAAGTAACATGTATTTCACCCCCGCAGTTAAGTAAACTGAAAACAGTTAGAGAAAAGGGGGACATGAACTCACAGTGGATGCGTAAACTCTATCAAGCGTCTCTGAAGCAGTAAGCTGTGCAACGACCTACAAGTGCTAATTCTATTAGACGGACGGCCGTGCTTTAGCTTTACAGTTTATGTTTGCGGGAAATAGTTAGACAACTATTTCGTGTTACATTTTGTATGTGCTTGATAGTTATTTTCCTTCCCAAGGATGGGGGATTTAATACATGTGCGCGATATTTTCCATCATTAAGTCTCACTTAACCTTCATATGTATTTAACTCCAAAATATAAGTATTTATCCAAAATACGTTGTTTAAAGTATGTGCTCATAAATATTTCCGAAATTGTGTAAGTTACGTTTTAACATACAAGTGGTAATATAATTACCGGTGTAACTTATGTATTTATGGCGAAAGCGTTAGTATCACTTTTGGAGTCGTTATCGTTTGTAAACATTATTTTTACTCTAAAAATAATATTTGTGTATTTCACAAAATAATCATAAACAGTGTGTGAAAAATATATTTATCACGTTAATATTTTGTGAAAATCCCACCTCCGAATGTTTAGTAATACAAGTCGTGGCGAAATTTTATGTTTTGAAATCATGTCAAAAATGATTCTAACACTTGTAATGTAAACAAGTTTAAGTGTTAGGTTTTTAAGAAAATTTCGCCAGAGTTTCCTCTGTAACTGGAGGTGGCCACGCTTTCAAGCGTATCATTTTCTTTTAACAAATCAATTCAACAACTTCTTTATTTCATCAAACAATTTCCGACACATCAAACTAGTCATTAAATATGTAGATTTGCATAATCGCATGAACTTGTAGTTTTTCCGAATCTATATTATAAATCCCATTTATATATGTAGATCTTTATATAAAGTACTTTCAATCTTGTAAAAACCTCGTTTTTAGAGAATCCGTCTTTTACAACTTCTAGTTATTTCTCCCCAAAAATAGTTATTTTGTCGAAACATGCGTCACACAAGTGTTTACACACTTGTGTGTTCTAAATAACACTCTTAGCATTGTAAGATCCCCTTTTAAAAATACATGATTTCTATAAAGTGTGGTATTTCTAAAATACCACTCGCGGGTACGTAGATCCGCTAGTTTTAAACACCATTGTACCGGTTAAAATACTTTTACACAAGTAAAATATTTCTTTACAAGTTCATGTCTCTAAAATGTGGTAGTGTTTCACTTTTAACCCTTGTATCTTTCAAAAAAAAAAAAAAAAAAAAACAAGCTTATGTGATGATACGTGATTTTACAAAGTCGGGTTAAACGAAGATTCGAGCTACCACATTATAGATCGGGTCTAGATAAACACAAATTTTAAGTCCTACGACTTTTACACAAGACATGTGCTATTAACCTCCATTTTTATAGTTTTACTAGACTTTAATGCATCATCTTTTAACATAACGAGATTCAACCGACAATAATCCTTTTATCCACTTTAGATATGTATAAAAACAAGTTTTAAGTGATATACCTCTAGCTCGGGGCTAGGGAAGAATCGTGACGAAAAACGCGTGGATAAAAGCTAACAAACGAGGTCCTTCGCGTTCCACTTGCACCAAAGCTTCTAATACGCGACCCTTGATATGTGTATATTGTTGGAATGTAAAAATCAAAGTTGGAAAGTATGATGGTGGTGAGGGTGATGTTTGGCCGTGAGTGGGTAGGGGCAAAAGAAAGAAATGTTGTGGTGATATAAAGTGAAAATTAACTCTAGTGATTTAGTGGGTATTTAAAGAAAGGATTAAGTGCATTGTCCATTGGTTTCCATGTACTCAAGATATTAGACAATCTAAAATTAAATATTCAAATTAGTACTAAGTATGTTCCCTAGTGGGGAACGGTTTCAAATGGGGGGGTTTGGGTTAGTTCGATTAGAAGTAGGTTAGTTAGGTTAATTAGTTTAGTTAAGGTTAACTAGGTTAGGTTAAGTATTAACCTTGTTAGTATTATAAAGTGTGTTAAGACGGGTGTTAGGGTGATCAGGGCCCCTAATTAGTTCAGAAAATTATAAATAGTGAAAATATAAATATTTTCGTGTTCCGGGTAAAGTCCGGGTGTTCGGTTGGATAGTAATCCGTTAAAGTGTTACAAAAGGCTTTAAAGTGTCGTTATTGTACTTTTAGTGACACCATTTAATTTCCAACACTTTAGAAAGTGTCTAGTGATATTTTTCCCATATTTTGGCACTTTACTAGTCAGCTAGAAGCTGGTTAAATTATTAAAGTGCTGTGTTTTGTACTTAAAGTACGTTTTAGGCACATCCGTTCACTGTAACTTATCCCTAGAGACGCGGTTCTCCAATACTTGTATTCCTACACTCTCCACTAGTGTAGTAACTTTCTCAGGCTCTTACAGGCCTTAGAGGCAGTGTCTGCCTGATGCTGGTTATATCAGCATGTTCACTGTGTATCCGTGTATTGTGCTACTGTGCGTTTAGTGCATCAAGTTTGTCACGAAGGTGCAATAAGCAAAATATAGTGTGACAGCAAGCAAAGTATGATGCAGTTATGTTCATGTATCAGTATAATAGTAGCAATTCATCAGCTAGTTCAATGTTGCACAGTAATCAAGCAGTAATTAATCAGTAATCAAGTTGTACGGATACCTGGTTTAGTGTGGGTTGTCACATAAAACAACAAAACGTGGCGGAAACGTCGGGGAGTGTTGTAACAGAATCATTGTTTCATAACACATGGAAACTGAAATATTGTTTTATTGATTAAAAGAGTTACAATGTCTTGACAATCAAAGAAACATAACATAAATAACTAGTCTTGCATCTTTTATTGTCGCTAAGGCCCAAGTCCGCCTAAGTGTATCTTGATAAATCCTAAGCATCATATCCTGAAACACATGTGAAAATAGGTACGTCAGCATAAAAATGCCTGTGAGATACATAGGTTTTGTGAAAATAGAATTCATGACTTATGTTTATGAAAATGTTTAGTCATGAACCTTGTAATTTGCTTTGTCCTGTAAATCATTTGAAAAGTGATAAAATCAGATGATATGTATAAATAAATGTAAGGTTAAATGAATAATAAAAAAAATGAGTTTGTATAAGATAAGTTGTTTGTAAAACAATGTCTTGTGAAAAGTAAGTTACTGGTATAAAATGTTATATGTCTTAAATTGAAATGATTCAAATAACGCTACGATATGAAATACCATACAAGCACTTATATAGGAAGTACCAGCGGCGTATCCACCATGCTTGTATCATATTACACACGCCTCGTTACTTAAATCACTTACTCAAACCAAACCACCAAAGTAAAATGTTTATGTAAAATCAAATGTCAAAATGTTTGTGTGAAAACCATGTCTAATGTCTATGTCTAATGTAAATAATGAATTGTGTATATCAATGTCAAAATGTTTATGTCTAATGCAAATCATGAATTGTGTATATCAATGTCAAAATGTTTATGTCTAATGCAAATCATGTAATGTGTATCCAAAATATCATGTATGGTAAGTGAAATATATCAACTAAACCATATGTAAAATGCAAAAAAACAAGGTATTGAAGTAAAACATGGTTTAAATCAAAGTTCTGTTTTGTGGAACAAATGCATGCTATACTGATATAAACATCTATGCGGTATTGTGAAATGCATACATCCAAGCCTTGCGACTGTAGAATAAACCCTAGCACAAAGTCTAAGGTCCACCTAGAAATGTATTCGGATTCGGTCATTCCTTCCACCCAAACAAACCTAGGGTTTCAGGAATGGGAGTTGTCAAGTCCTATGGTACCACTACCTACTACCGAGCGGCATGATCGGTGTTAATGAATGTATATTGTCCCATTTAAACAAACCAAATGTCATACCAAAAATGTAAGCATGTGATGAATAACAAATGTACTAAGTATGCAACAAATGGACATACATAGCATGTGATGTGATGTAATGTAAAACAATATACTAAGTATGCACACAATGGACATACATAGCATAAAATGTAATGTAAAATGATGTACTAAGTATGCACACAATGGACATACATAGCATAAAATGTAATGTAAAACGATGTACTAAGTATGCACACAATGGACATACATAACATAAAACACAATGAAATCATGTACTGTAAGTGTACTAATGAACATAATAAGCATATGATATGAAAACATGGAAAGCATGAAAGTAACAAGTAGGCACATGTGTTTCACCCCAAAACAGTTTGAAAAACAGTAAAAGAGGGGTCAATGTACTCACTTGAGATTGCTCAATAGTCCTAGGATAACCACCAAGCAAAGCTAGAAGATCACGGAATCAAACGGTATCTAATATAGGTAACTACATTAATAAACCGGACCTAAATCGGAGGATCGGGTAGCATGAGGGTTTGTAAACCAAATGAGTGTAGGAACTCATGTAATATGGTTTAACAAAGTCTACATACTAAAATGAAACCTATCCTAAGTGCTTACGACCCATTACGACTCGTTTAGGTAGCTTATGAACGCGTCGTTCGCGTAAAACGCGTTTGCCTAACTAGTCCTATGACAAGTATTATATGCCTAACATGTTTAATTATGTTACATAATCAGTTAAGTGACGAAAGTTTAGGTTACATATGCTTAATTACCAATTACACATGAAAAGGGTATTTTGGTAATTTACCTAAGGCATATAAACTACCTATCATACAACTACTTAAGCTAGGTGACCATAAGGTATAACCTCGGAAGGTTATTCCCTATGCTACTATGGTCACTAAATGTGTTTGGTCGGATCCTAAAGATCGACCAAACGGGTCTAGTTCGTAAGTCTAAGCGGGTGTTTAGTCCGCTTGACTTACGACTCTACACAAGCACTAATCTAAAAAGTGACGAGCTAAACATGTCGAAACATGTTTAGTTAAGTTAGAAAACAGGTTTGGTATCCAAACAAACGGTTTTGATACCCAAGAGTAGTTGGGTTACAAAATACGCAAGAATGCGCATTTTGGCCGAAACTACGACTCGTCACTGAGCCTAGATAACGTGGTAATCAGTAGGTATAGTCACAAGGGACTATAACCATCGTGATTACGCTCACGTTATGAAGTTCAAACGAACTTCGCATTGACCATAAACTGATCAATGCAGTAAGTCAAACAAAGTTTGACTTTAACGCTAAAACGAATGAAAAGAACGAAGGAAGACTTACAACGGGTCCCCGCAAGCTTTGATTTCCAAATATTTCTCAGGTATGAAGCGTTTTTACACCTCAACTTAGAGAAAACATCAGAAATCAAGTGGGTTTTTGGTTGTGATGTTGGTGGGTATTTATAGATGTGGTAGAACCGTTAGGATCGTTTATCGAAAATCATGATTCAATCTCGTCCCTACACTTGTTGCAATACCTTGGTACATCAAATTGGCCCCCCAACATCAGGGATTAACATGTGGCATTGGGTTTGGGAGTGCTTAACAGCTATTAACAGCTATTAAATCTGAATCTGCTGATCTGGGGACTCCTTACGGACCGTAAGGGTGAGGGCTTACGGTCCGTAAGCCAGCAACTTTGGCAAATTGACAGTTTTGGTCCCTGCAGCTCCAAACTTGGTTTTCGATGCATTTTTGACACGTTTAAGCCCCGTTAACCCCATTTCAAAGCTCTAAAATGAAGTTAAAGTATAGGAAACTTAAAATGTGCTCAAAAATATCTTGGATGTCGGTTCGTTTGGCCGTACGATTGCGTTGTTCGGTTAATTACGACGGAAGTCGTAACGGATGCAAAAACGATCCAAATTACACGACGAATGGATTTTTCTTATGCCAAACATTAAAATAAAATATTTTAGTGCTTACATAAATTTTTGGATGTCCGGATGTATTCAGAATGTAAGTTATGCGCGAAAACGCAAACTTATGCACTTTTTGACGCTTTTAGTCCCTAAATGACCCAAAAGTTTATTTTAGCACACCGAACCCTTCAAAGCCTATTTCTAAGCTATGTAAAGGATATTTATGGTATGTTTAACTTATGGTCATGTTCCGGAATGTCTGTTACAGTTCAAATTGGCATACTTTCACAGTTTGACGAATTTAGTCCCTGTAAGCGATTAAACTTGATTTTGTCATACCAAAGCCTTCAAAACTTATTTATAAGTTATGTAAAGGTTATTTAAGGTATGTGAAGCATATGTCACTATTCTGGAGTGTTTGTTGCATTAAACTGGTTATATTTACGCATCAGTGCGCGTATAACCTTCCAGAAAGCGATTTAAAGCCCGAAATCGAACAAGAATTGATATGTGTAAATGATACACATATTTATACAAATCCCAAGTATGAAATACAATATTTCATTGGTTTGATATTTGTTTAATGGTTGAAGTGACACAGGTGTCACAGTCTCCCCTACTTCAGGAAATTTCGTCCCGAAATTTATTTAGAGGAAACTTGTGAGAGCTTGAAACATGAAGTTGAAAAGATCAAACAACACTGGTTAGAGTCCTGAACTTCTAGTAACTTTACAATAACATCATGCTTGCAATGTGAGAGGGACACTTATATACAAGTATATAAAGCGTCATTGGTGCGTCCACCGTACCTCTATTACATTGTTCACATTTCGTTATGGTTGTCACTATCGGTTCTTACACATAATAAGTCTTACCGAGGTTTCCGTGCACTGAACTTCGCAATTATGTATGCATCCATGATTACGTAATTCCTTGCATAGTCACGTAGTGCATCTTATAATGTGTAGGGGAAGAAAGCAATGAACGAGCTTGTGATGATTGTGACTAGACCACCATAGGGTCCTTTTAATTAAATCAATAAATGATTTAAATAGACTACCAAGGAGTCTGTTTAGCTACATCAGCGCATGTCATTTTTAACCATATTCTGATTCAATCTTTTTTGACTAAACCACTAGGAGGGTCTCTTATGAATCATGGAGTGGTACTATATAATCCAAGGGTCTTAACTAACACGTAGAAGCCCAATAAGGATTTAGGGTAGTACCTTTTTGAATATCCTTCTACGAATCCCTCATATGAAGATACGAAAGGTTCTATGAGGATTTGGATAACGAATATCCAGAGTATACAAAAACACAAAAATGCATAAAAGAAAACACAAAATGCATAAACACATAATCACATAATTGTTTAACTTGATTTTAGATTTGTTATCATTTTGTTAATTTGTTCTGCTAACTGTGCACATGTATTCAAAGCACACCAGGTATCCAATCAGTGGATTTTGATTGGTGCTTTAAATATTTCTAAGAATCTAACTATAAAGATAGAAAGATCTTTTAAAGGGAAAATTCGATTTCGATTATAAGGAACTGAAATGCTTGAATTAAGGTACACAAGGAATCCAATTAAGGACTCTGATTTGAATGATAATCATCCACAAGGGTCTAATTGTGAAGATAAAAAGATCCCATATTGATTTTAGAAGTTGAAGATGTTTTGAAACCTTGCACTGGATGTGCTTAAGTCAAAACATGAAGTAAAAATGCTTATGAAGTTGAGATGCTAGATATGTCAAGGCGACAAATGAAGCAGAATTTGGAGGTTAAGTCAATGTATGAGAAAAGAATATTTTTGAAAATTATGCATGGAGTTCAAAAAAATGTGTTCAATGTTTTTGAAACCTTATATATAATACCTTTGAAATCATAAAGTAGGTGCATTAGGTAGGTATATATTTATAAAAAAAAAATTGTTTTAAAATCATGCGAGATGAATTTTGAAATTATGTATAAGGTTTTTGAAAACATGAATGATGCTTTTCGAAATCATGCACTTGATAAGAAAATCTACTGTGTTAATATTGTTTTCAGACTATATGAAACATTTTGAAATTATGAAGGTTGTTTTTTTTTTTTTTGAAAACATAGCCAATGTTTTTGAAATAACATAGACAAGGCATTTGAAAAAAAATTATTTTCAAACTATATGAAATGTTTTGAGATCATGAAGATTGTTTTTGAAATACTTGTACTGTGTATGTTGAAAAATCAAAACGTAACGGGTATGAGATTTGAAAATACCCTTAGTTATCTAACCAAGGATTCAAAGGCACAGATGTGCAGAAGAATGATTACTCATAATGTCACTTTATTTTCTGTACTTCGTATCTTAGAATGAAACGAGTACTTAGAATTTTCTATGGGAATCATGAGTAAACACAAGAATGGGAAATATTCACAAGAGTAGTTTGTAAGGAACATAGTTCCTTAATGTAGGTATTATAGGGAAATGCCATACACACATGTAACTACACTTGTATATCAGAACTTGTGATCAACGATTTATTTATAAACAAAACTGATTGTTTCACATTACAAGAAAAACAAAGAAGTAAAAGCATAAGATTTAAAACAGTAACATCTTATACTCAGCCAAATGCTCATCCGTGGGTCAGATTTGCATTGACAATCTTTGTTCACTTGTTCCTGAAATAGCTCGTCTCGCCGTAGTTGTACCAAGTACCAGATGGTAAACGAGCTGGAGCAGGGTTGACTTAGGGTTGGTTTGGACCACCTTGGATTGGGTTGAATTGACAAGCATTTTCCAGGTGACCGAGTCGTCCACATGATGCACACAGACGACACTGCAGGTAAGCTCGGTGAGGTGCATTACATTTGTTGCACATCAATGCAGTACCGGCATAAGGTTTCCTAGCAGGAGGTTGAGCAGCAGCAAGGTTTATAACAACTTTGTTTTGGATAGCAAAGCGGCATATGTTAACCAAATGTCCCCGCCGTCCACAGTAGGTACATTTGAAGCAGGGTATGAGGTTTGAATGATGACGGTTGCATCGTTTGCACCATGGGGCAGTTCCAAAGTACGGCTTCCTAGCTGGTGGCGCTGCCATTTGGCTAGGTCCCGCTTGATTAGGTGTAACTGTTGCGGGTTTCTTTGAAGCCTTACGCTTCCTTGATTTTGGTGCAGGCTTGACTTCTGCTTCCTTCGGTGACTCTTGAGTGGCTTCATTGTTGAGACGAGACATGGCAATGCCTAAATCCACCGTCTTCAGAATCACTTCGCCTATTTGCTGAGCAAATTTGGCTGTTTGCTCAGACATTTGACCGTTGCTGAGAGGAAGAAACATTCTAGAAGGAAATGAAAGACATAGGAAGAAACAAGTGAAATGTTATCGGCAAATAAAACAAAATGACAACGCATAGAAATTGCGATCATTTGTTTGTTACCTAAGGCAAACAAATGAGACAGTGACTAATCAAAGTAAGCGGGTCATATTAATGTATCGCGAAGACATGCTTTAGCCTATAAGTGGACACTCACCCTAAGAGTTCCCAGGTAAGAGTGACTGGTCCGATTATGTAGATTTGTACGAACACTCTAGCCTTAGACAGAAAACACAGAGTACAGGCATCCACTCTTCCAGATTGCACGTGTTCACACTATAAGACCCAAACTTTGACGAGGTTTTGAAAATTCAAAGGGGTTCAAAACCTTATAACAGAGGGTTCAAAACCTTGTAATAAATCATCTTAGAACAGATGATTAGTTTTCAAGGCGGTTTTGAAATTTGTGTTCTTGTTGTGGTTGTCACTTAAGGATAGGTGACGGTATTGTTTTATGACTAAACGCAAGTAAACTCGCGTTAGGGTCCTAGGAAGGTTATAGACTAGGTCAAAGCATTACTAATAACCTAATTCCCTATAACCATGGGCTCTAATACCAACTTTTCTGTCACACCCCGACCACATAAAACAACAAAACGTGGCGGAAACGTCGGGGAGTGTTGTAACAGAATCATTGTTTCATAACACATGGAAACTGAAATATTGTTTTATTGATTAAAAGAGTTACAATGTCTTGACAATCAAAGAAACATAACATAAATAACTAGTCTTGCATCTTTTATTGTCGCTAAGGCCCAAGTCCGCCTAAGTGTATCTTGATAAATCCTAAGCATCATATCCTGAAACACATGTGAAAATAGGTACGTCAGCATAAAAATGCCTGTGAGATACATAGGTTTTGTGAAAATAGAATTCATGACTTATGTTTATGAAAATGTTTAGTCATGAACCTTGTAATTTGCTTTGTCTTGTAAATCATTTGAAAAGTGATAAAATCAGATGATATGTATAAATAAATGTAAGGTTAAATGAATAATAAAAAAAATGAGTTTGTATAAGATAAGTTGTTTGTAAAACAATGTCTTGTGAAAAGTAAGTTACTGGTATAAAATGTTATATGTCTTAAATTGAAATGATTCAAATAACGCTACGATATGAAATACCATACAAGCACTTATATAGGAAGTACCAGCGGCGTATCCACCATGCTTGTATCATATTACACACGCCTCGTTACTTAAATCACTTACTCAAACCAAACCACCAAAGTAAAATGTTTATGTAAAATCAAATGTCAAAATGTTTGTGTGAAAACCATGTCTAATGTCTATGTCTAATGTAAATAATGAATTGTGTATATCAATGTCAAAATGTTTATGTCTAATGCAAATCATGAATTGTGTATATCAATGTCAAAATGTTTATGTCTAATGCAAATCATGTAATGTGTATCCAAAATATCATGTATGGTAAGTGAAATATATCAACTAAACCATATGTAAAATGCACAAAAACAAGGAATTGAAGTATAACATGGTTTAAATCAAAGTTATGTTTTGTGGAACAAATGCATGCTATACTGATATAAACATCTATGCGGTATTGTGAAATGCATACATCCAAGCCTTGCGACTGTAGAATAAACCCTAGCACAAAGTCTAAGGTCCACCTAGAAATGTATTCGGATTCGGTCATTCCTTCCACCCAAACAAACCTAGGGTTTCAGGAATGGGAGTTGTCAAGTCCTATGGTACCACTACCTACTACCGAGCGGCATGATCGGTGTTAATGAATGTATATTGTCTCATTTAAACAAACCAAATGTCATACCAAAAATGTAAGAATGTGATGAATAACAAATGTACTAAGTATGCAACAAATGGACATACATAGCATGTGATGTGATGTAATGTAAAACAATGTACTAAGTATGCACACAATGGACATACATAGCATAAAATGTAATGTAAAACGATGTACTAAGTATGCACACAATGGACATACATAGCATAAAATGTAATGTAAAACGATATACTAAGTATGCACACAATGGACATACATAGCATAAAACACAATGAAATCATGTACTGTAAGTGTACTAATGAACATAATAAGCATATGATATGAAAACATGGAAAGCATGAAAGTAACAAGTAGGCACATGTGTTTCACCCCAAAATAGTTTGAAAAACAGTAAAAGAGGGGTCTATGTACTCACTTGAGATTGCTCAATAGTCCTAGGATAACCACCAAGCAAAGCTAGAAGATCACGGAATCAAACGGTACCTAATATAGGTAACTACATTAATAAACCGGACCTAAATCGGAGGATCGGGTAGCATGAGGGTTTGTAAACCAAATGAGTGTAGGAACTCATGTAATATGGTTTAACAAAGTCTACATACTAAAATGAAACCTATCCTAAGTGCTTACGACCCATTACGACTCGTTTAGGTAGCTTATGCTACTTTAACGCGTCGTTCGCGTAAAACGTGTTTGCCTAACTAGTCCTATGACAAGTATTATATGCCTAACATGTTTAATTATGTTACATAATCAGTTAAGTGATGAAAGTTTAGGTTACATATGCTTAATTACCAATTACACATGAAAAGGGTATTTTGGTAATTTACCTAAGGCATATAAACGACCTATCATACAACTACTTAAGCTAGGTGACCATAAGGTATAACCTCGGAAGGTTATTCCCTATGCTACTATGGTCACTAAATGTGTTTGGTTGGATCCTAAAGATCGACCAAACGGGTCTAGTTCGTAAGTCTAAGCGGGTGTTTAGTCCGCTTGACTTACGACTCTACACAAGCACTAATCTAAAAAGTGACGAGCTAAACATGTCGAAACATGTTTAGTTAAGTTAGAAAACAGGTTTGGTATCCAAACAAACGGTTTTGATACCCAAGAGTAGTTGGGTTACAAAATACGCAAGAATGCGCATTTTGGCCGAAACTACGACTCGTCACTGAGCCTAGATAACGTGGTAATCAGTAGGTATAGTCACAAGGGACTATAACCATCGTGATTACGCTCACGTTATGAAGTTCAAACGAACTTCGCATTGACCATAAACTGATCAATGCAGTAAGTCAAACAAAGTTTGACTTTAACGCTAAAACGAATGAAAAGAACGAAGGAAGACTTACAACGGGTCCCCGCAAGCTTTGATTTCCAAATATTTCTCAGGTATGAAGCGTTTTTACACCTCAACTTAGAGAAAACATCAGAAATCAAGTGGGTTTTTGGTTGTGATGTTGGTGGGTATTTATAGATGTGGTAGAACCGTTAGGATCGTTTATCGAAAATCGTGATTCAATCTCGTCCCTACACTTGTTGCAATACCTTGGTACATCAAATTGGCCCCCCAACATCAGGGATTAACATGTGGCATTGGGTTTGGGAGTGCTTAACAGCTATTAACAGCTATTAAATCTGAATCTGCTGATCTGGGGACTCCTTACGGACCGTAAGGGTGAGGGCTTACGGTCCGTAAGCCAGCAACTTTGGCAAATTGACAGTTTTGGTCCCTGCAGCTCCAAACTTGGTTTTCGATGCATTTTTGACACGTTTAAGCCCCGTTAACCCCATTTCAAAGCTCTAAAATGAAGTTAAAGTATAGGAAACTTAAAATGTGCTCAAAAATATCTTGGATGTCGGTTCGTTTGGCCGTACGATTGCGTTGTTCGGTTAATTACGACGGAAGTCGTAACGGATGCAAAAACGATCCAAATTACACGACGAATGGATTTTTCTTATGCCAAACATTAAAATAAAATATTTTAGTGCTTACATAAATTTTTGGATGTCCGGATGTATTCAGAATGTAAGTTATGCGCGAAAACGCAAACTTATGCACTTTTTGACGCTTTTAGTCCCTAAATGACCCAAAAGTTTATTTTAGCACACCGAACCCTTCAAAGCCTATTTCTAAGCTATGTAAAGGATATTTATGGTATGTTTAACTTATGGTCATGTTCCGGAATGTCTGTTACAGTTCAAATTGGCATACTTTCACAGTTTGACGAATTTAGTCCCTGTAAGCGATTAAACTTGATTTTGTCATACCAAAGCCTTCAAAACTTATTTATAAGTTATGTAAAGGTTATTTAAGGTATGTGAAGCATATGTCACTATTCTGGAGTGTTTGTTGCATTAAACTGGTTATATTTACGCATCAGTGCGCGTATAACCTTCCAGAAAGCGATTTAAAGCCCGAAATCGAACAAGAATTGATATGTGTAAATGATACACATATTTATACAAATCCCAAGTATGAAATACAATATTTCATTGGTTTGATATTTGTTTAATGGTTGAAGTGACACAGGTGTCACAGTCTCCCCTACTTCAGGAAATTTCGTCCCGAAATTTATTTAGAGGAAACTTGTGAGAGCTTGAAACATGAAGTTGAAAAGATCAAAAAACACTGGTTAGAGTCCTGAACTTCTAGTAACTTTACAATAACATCATGCTTGCAATGTGAGAGGGACACTTATATACAAGTATATAAAGCGTCATTGGTGCGTCCACCGTACCTCTATTACATTGTTCACATTTCGTTATGGTTGTCACTATCGGTTCTTACACATAATAAGTCTTACCGAGGTTTCCGTGCACTGAACTTCGCAATTATGTATGCATCCATGATTACGTAATTCCTTGCATAGTCACGTAGTGCATCTTATAATGTGTAGGGGAAGAAAGCAATGAACGAGCTTGTGATGATTGTGACTAGACCACCATAGGGTCCTTTTAATTAAATCAATAAATGATTTAAATAGACTACCAAGGAGTCTGTTTAGCTACATCAGCGCATGTCATTTTTAACCATATTCTGATTCAATCTTTTTTGACTAAACCACTAGGAGGGTCTCTTATGAATCATGGAGTGGTACTATATAATCCAAGGGTCTTAACTAACACGTAGAAGCCCAATAAGGATTTAGGGTAGTACCTTTTTGAATATCCTTCTACGAATCCCTCATATGAAGATACGAAAGGTTCTATGAGGATTTGGATAACGAATATCCAGAGTATACAAAAACACAAAAATGCATAAAAGAAAACACAAAATGCATAAACACATAATCACATAATTGTTTAACTTGATTTTAGATTTGTTATCATTTTGTTAATTTGTTCTGCTAACTGTGCACATGTATTCAAAGCACACCAGGTATCCAATCAGTGGATTTTGATTGGTGCTTTAAATATTTCTAAGAATCTAACTATAAAGATAGAAAGATCTTTTAAAGGGAAAATTCGATTTCGATTATAAGGAACTGAAATGCTTGAATTAAGGTACACAAGGAATCCAATTAAGGACTCTGATTTGAATGATAATCATCCACAAGGGTCTAATTGTGAAGATAAAAAGATCCCATATTGATTTTAGAAGTTGAAGATGTTTTGAAACCTTGCACTGGATGTGCTTAAGTCAAAACATGAAGTAAAAATGCTTATGAAGTTGAGATGCTAGATATGTCAAGGCGACAAATGAAGCAGAATTTGGAGGTTAAGTCAATGTATGAGAAAAGAATATTTTTGAAAATTATGCATGGAGTTCAAAAAAATGTGTTCAATGTTTTTGAAACCGTATATATAATACCTTTGAAATCATAAAGTAGGTGCATTAGGTAGGTATATATTTATAAAAAAAAAAATTGTTTTAAAATCATGCGAGATGAATTTTGAAATTATGTATAAGGTTTTTGAAAACATGAATGATGCTTTTCGAAATCATGCACTTGATAAGAAAATCTACTGTGTTAATATTGTTTTCAGACTATATGAAACATTTTGAAATTATGAAGGTTGTTTTTTTTTTTTTGAAAACATAGCCAATGTTTTTGAAATAACATAGACAAGGCATTTGAAAAAAAATTATTTTCAAACTATATGAAATGTTTTGAGATCATGAAGATTGTTTTTGAAATACTTGTACTGTGTATGTTGAAAAATCAAAACGTAACGGGTATGAGATTTGAAAATACCCTTAGTTATCTAACCAAGGATTCAAAGGCACAGATGTGCAGAAGAATGATTACTCATAATGTCACTTTATTTTCTGTACTTCGTATCTTAGAATGAAACGAGTACTTAGAATTTTCTATGGGAATCATGAGTAAACACAAGAATGGGAAATATTCACAAGAGTAGTTTGTAAGGAACATAGTTCCTTAATGTAGGTATTATAGGGAAATGCCATACACACATGTAACTACACTTGTATATCAGAACTTGTGATCAACGATTTATTTATAAACAAAACTGATTGTTTCACATTACAAGAAAAACAAAGAAGTAAAAGCATAAGATTTAAAACAGTAACATCTTATACTCAGCCAAATGCTCATCCGTGGGTCAGATTTGCATTGACAATCTTTGTTCACTTGTTCCTGAAATAGCTCGTCTCGCTGTAGTTGTACCAAGTACCAGATGGTAAACGAGCTGGAGCAGGGTTGACTTAGGGTTGGTTTGGACCACCTTGGATTGGGTTGAATTGACAAGCATTTTCCAGGTGACCGAGTCGTCCACATGATGCACACAGACGACACTGCAGGTAAGCTCGGTGAGGTGCATTACATTTGTTGCACATCAATGCAGTACCGGCATAAGGTTTCCTAGCAGGAGGTTGAGCAGCAGCAAGGTTTATAACAACTTTGTTTTGGATAGCAAAGCGGCATATGTTAACCAAATGTCCCCGCCGTCCACAGTAGGTACATTTGAAGCAGGGTATGAGGTTTGAATGATGACGGTTGCATCGTTTGCACCATGGGGCAGTTCCAAAGTACGGCTTCCTAGCTGGTGGCGCTGCCATTTGGCTAGGTCCCGCTTGATTAGGTGTAACTGTTGCGGGTTTCTTTGAAGCCTTACGCTTCCTTGATTTTGGTGCAGGCTTGACTTCTGCTTCCTTCGGTGACTCTTGAGTGGCTTCATTGTTGAGACGAGACATGGCAATGCCTAAATCCACCGTCTTCAGAATCACTTCGCCTATTTGCTGAGCAAATTTGGCTGTTTGCTCAGACATTTGACCGTTGCTGAGAGGAAGAAACATTCTAGAAGGAAATGAAAGACATAGGAAGAAACAAGTGAAATGTTATCGGCAAATAAAACAAAATGACAACGCATAGAAATTGCGATCATTTGTTTGTTACCTAAGGCAAACAAATGAGACAGTGACTAATCAAAGTAAGCGGGTCATATTAATGTATCGCGAAGACATGCTTTAGCCTATAAGTGGACACTCACCCTAAGAGTTCCCAGGTAAGAGTGACTGGTCCGATTATGTAGATTTGTACGAACACTCTAGCCTTAGACAGAAAACACAGAGTACAGGCATCCACTCTTCCAGATTGCACGTGTTCACACTATAAGACCCAAACTTTGACGAGGTTTTGAAAATTCAAAGGGGTTCAAAACCTTATAACAGAGGGTTCAAAACCTTGTAATAAATCATCTTAGAACAGATGATTAGTTTTCAAGGCGGTTTTGAAATTTGTGTTCTTGTTGTGGTTGTCACTTAAGGATAGGTGACGGTATTGTTTTATGACTAAACGCAAGTAAACTCGCGTTAGGGTCCTAGGAAGGTTATAGACTAGGTCAAAGCATTACTAATAACCTAATTCCCTATAACCATGGGCTCTAATACCAACTTTTCTGTCACACCCCGACCACATAAAACAACAAAACGTGGCGGAAACGTCGGGGAGTGTTGTAACAGAATCATTGTTTCATAACACATGGAAACTGAAATATTGTTTTATTGATTAAAAGAGTTACAATGTCTTGACAATCAAAGAAACATAACATAAATAACTAGTCTTGCATCTTTTATTGTCGCTAAGGCCCAAGTCCGCCTAAGTGTATCTTGATAAATCCTAAGCATCATATCCTGAAACACATGTGAAAATAGGTACGTCAGCATAAAAATGCCTGTGAGATACATAGGTTTTGTGAAAATAGAATTCATGACTTATGTTTATGAAAATGTTTAGTCATGAACCTTGTAATTTGCTTTGTCCTGTAAATCATTTGAAAAGTGATAAAATCAGATGATATGTATAAATAAATGTAAGGTTAAATGAATAATAAAAAAAATGAGTTTGTATAAGATAAGTTGTTTGTAAAACAATGTCTTGTGAAAAGTAAGTTACTGGTATAAAATGTTATATGTCTTAAATTGAAATGATTCAAATAACGCTACGATATGAAATACCATACAAGCACTTATATAGGAAGTACCAGCGGCGTATCCACCATGCTTGTATCATATTACACACGCCTCGTTACTTAAATCACTTACTCAAACCAAACCACCAAAGTAAAATGTTTATGTAAAATCAAATGTCAAAATGTTTGTGTGAAAACCATGTCTAATGTCTATGTCTAATGTAAATAATGAATTGTGTATATCAATGTCAAAATGTTTATGTCTAATGCAAATCATGAATTGTGTATATCAATGTCAAAATGTTTATGTCTAATGCAAATCATGTAATGTGTATCCAAAATATCATGTATGGTAAGTGAAATATATCAACTAAACCATATGTAAAATGCACAAAAACAAGGTATTGAAGTAAAACATGGTTTAAATCAAAGTTATGTTTTGTGGAACAAATGCATGCTATACTGATATAAACATCTATGCGGTATTGTGAAATGCATACATCCAAGCCTTGCGACTGTAGAATAAACCCTAGCACAAAGTCTAAGGTCCACCTAGAAATGTATTCGGATTCGGTCATTCCTTCCACCCAAACAAACCTAGGGTTTCAGGAATGGGAGTTGTCAAGTCCTATGGTACCACTACCTACTACCGAGCGGCATGATCGGTGTTAATGAATGTATATTGTCTCATTTAAACAAACCAAATGTCATACCAAAAATGTAAGAATGTGATGAATAACAAATGTACTAAGTATGCAACAAATGGACATACATAGCATGTGATGTGATGTAATGTAAAACAATGTACTAAGTATGCACACAATGGACATACATAGCATAAAATGTAATGTAAAACGATGTACTAAGTATGCACACAATGGACATACATAGCATAAAATGTAATGTAAAACGATATACTAAGTATGCACACAATGGACATACATAGCATAAAACACAATGAAATCATGTACTGTAAGTGTACTAATGAACATAATAAGCATATGATATGAAAACATGGAAAGCATGAAAGTAACAAGTAGGCACATGTGTTTCACCCCAAAATAGTTTGAAAAACAGTAAAAGAGGGGTCTATGTACTCACTTGAGATTGCTCAATAGTCCTAGGATAACCACCAAGCAAAGCTAGAAGATCACGGAATCAAACGGTACCTAATATAGGTAACTACATTAATAAACCGGACCTAAATCGGAGGATCGGGTAGCATGAGGGTTTGTAAACCAAATGAGTGTAGGAACTCATGTAATATGGTTTAACAAAGTCTACATACTAAAATGAAACCTATCCTAAGTGCTTACGACCCATTACGACTCGTTTAGGTAGCTTATGCTACTTTAACGCGTCGTTCGCGTAAAACGTGTTTGCCTAACTAGTCCTATGACAAGTATTATATGCCTAACATGTTTAATTATGTTACATAATCAGTTAAGTGATGAAAGTTTAGGTTACATATGCTTAATTACCAATTACACATGAAAAGGGTATTTTGGTAATTTACCTAAGGCATATAAACGACCTATCATACAACTACTTAAGCTAGGTGACCATAAGGTATAACCTCGGAAGGTTATTCCCTATGCTACTATGGTCACTAAATGTGTTTGGTCGGATCCTAAAGATCGACCAAACGGGTCTAGTTCGTAAGTCTAAGCGGGTGTTTAGTCCGCTTGACTTACGACCCTACACAAGCACTAATCTAAAAAGTTACGAGCTAAACATGTCGAAACATGTTTAGTTAAGTTAGAAAACAGGTCTGGTATCCAAACAAACGGTTTTGATACCCAAGAGTAGTTTGGTTACAAAATACGCAAGAATGCGCATTTTGGCCGAAACTACGACTCGTGATACCCAAGAGTAGTTTGGTTACAAACGGTTTTGATACCCAAGAGTAGTTTGGTTACAAAATACGCAAGAATGCGCATTTTGGCCGAAACTAGATAACGTGGTAAGCAGTAGGTATAGTCACAAGGGACTATAACCATCGTGATTACGCTCACGTTATGAAGTTCAAACGAACTTCGCATTGACCATAAACTGGTCAATGCAGTAAGTCAAACAAAGTTTGACTTTAACACTAAAATGAATGAAAAGAACGAAGGAAGACTTACAACGGGTCCTCGCAAGCTTTGATTTCCAAATATTTCTCAGGTATGAAGCGTTTTTACACCTCAACTTAGAGAAAACATCAGAAATCAAGTGGGTTTTTGGTTATGATGTTGGTGGGTATTTATAGATGTGGTAGAACCGTTAGGATCGTTTATCGAAAATCATGATTCAATCTCGTCCCTACACTTGTTGCAATACCTTGGCACGTCAAATTGGCCCCCCAACATCAGGGATTAACATGTGGCATTGGGTTTGGGAGTGCTTAACAGCTGTTAAATCTGAATCTGCTGATCTGGGGACTCCTTACGGACCGTAAGGGTGAGGGCTTACGGTCCGTAAGCCAGCAACTTTGGCAAATTGACAGTTTTGGTCCCTGCAGCTCCAAACTTGGTTTTCGATGCATTTTTGACACGTTTAAGCCCCGTTAACCCCATTTCAAAGCTCTAAAATGAAGTTAAAGTATAGGGAACTTAAAATTTGCTCAAAAATATCTTGGATGTCGGTTCGTTTGGCCGTACGATTGCGTTGTTCGGTTAATTACGACGGAAGTCGTAACGGACGCAAAAACGATCCAAATTACACGACGAATGGATTTTTCTTATGCCAAACATTAAAATAAAATATTTTAGTGCTTACATAAATTTTTGGATGTCCGGATGTATTCAGAATGTAAGTTATGCGCGAAAATGCAAACTTATGCACTTTTTGACGCTTTTAGTCCCTAAATGACCCAAAAGTTTATTTTAGCACACCGAACCCTTCAAAGCCTATTTCTAAGCTATGTAAAGGATATTTATGGTATGTTTAACTTATGGTCATGTTCCGGAATGTCTGTTACAGTTCAAATCGGCATACTTTCGTAGTTTGTCGAATTTAGTCCCTGTAAGCGATTAAACTTGATTTTGTCATACCAAAGCCTTCAAAACTTATTTCTAAGTTATGTAAAGGTTATTTAAGGTATGTGAAGCATATGTCACTATTCCGGAGTGTTTGTTGCATTAAACTGGTTATATTTACGCATCAGTGTGCGTATATCCTTCCAGAAAGCGATTTAAAGCCCGAAATCGAACAAGAATTGATATGTGTAAATGATACACATATTTATACAAATCCCAAGTATGAAATACAATATTTCATTGGTTTGATATTTGTTTAATGGTTGAAGTGACACAGGTGTCACAAAACTTGCCGCGCAGAGGGAACTCAAGCAGGAGAACAGGGAGAGGCAATGGACTCCCTTAACTAAAACCCCCGTGGAAGTTTTGAGCACTGAAGATTATCAGTTCAAACCGCCAATCCCCATGAAAAACAAGCGTGGACAAGACCCAGCCCAATATTGCGAATATCACAAGGACAATGGGCATACCACCAACAACTGCATTTCTTTGCGCACTAAGATTGAGAAAGCCCTCAAAAGCGGCGAACTCACACATCTGCTGCAAAATGTGCGCAAAGAAATAAAGCAGATAACTCGAGGGGAAGAAGGCCCGAGCAAAAGGGCGAAAACTAAGAGGAAACTCTATGGCCTCCGCGCAGAACGACACGATTTATTAAGATAAAGCGGGGGAATAGAGTAAGTTAAGTCTCATATATTTATTAGAAAACTTTGTAATGGCCTCTGTGCCCTATCCAGAAATAAACAGCAAAGTTTATATTATTCTTGTGTTTTTTTACAAAGTGCATGCAATTTCTTTTAGTAAGCGCAAAAACATTATGGTAATTACAAAACAAGCCTCATGAACGGTCAGTGATTACGTCACAAACGACCACAAGTTCACACATGAGCTTTATACCAACTTCATTCGCCTTACTTAATAAAAGTAATTGTATTCATGCAAAATATTGTAAAAACTAAAAAACACGACATACTACTCTCGGCGTACAAATACGCCTTAAAAACTATCAAACATGACAGTGTTTTAGTTACTTGCGCAAACAGCGCACCAACAAAGAAAGGGATATACATCCCTAATATTACAAAAATTGTTCAATACAGCTTCAAAAGAACCTACACTAAATCTTCACCGTCATCCGGAAAGATTTCCTTTAGTTGTGCCACGTGATCATCAGATTACAGTGCAACATTTATAAGATCCATAACGGGAAGCTGCAAGTTGTTAAACTCTGCCTTCAAAGCAGCAAGCGCAACACCAGTATTAACGCCATAAGTCACGGATTTGCTGATGTCACACCCCGATTTCCACGTGTCACCGGTGGGCCCGGTGGGGGAGTATCGTGACGTGGTTGGCAACATAATAGTCAAACAACACAATAATCAATATGCACAGCGGAAGCAAATTTAAAAATATGATACAACCGAATTTAATATTGTAATATCAACTGTCACAATATTCGGAAGTTTATCCACAGATGGATCGGAAATAAAATAGTATTAATGGTTCAACAGACTTCAGGCATCTTAAGCTTGCGAGACTTCTAATGATGCTAAGGAGAAATCCCAGCCAATTACGCTTAGTACCTGCATTTAATCTTTTTGGGAAAATACGTCAGTTTACACTGGTAAATACAATCAACTGACCCATTTTTGGAAAATGATTGAAAATTTATTTGGATGCACGTGGCATAAACATTTTATTTAACTTGGGAGAATTATTTAATATTATAATCTTGTGAACGAATTACATGTTCCTTGTGCGTTCAGTAGCCCGGATCTTGTCCGGGTTAAAGATCAATATACACACCACATTATTCTTTTGTGCACTGACGGGTGTACGCCTACACCCCGCGCTTAAGTCGTGGCCATTTCGTAAAATGATGCCAAGGATATCCGGGACATGGTCATTAACCCCCCAAAGGCTTTAAGTAACAAGACTGTTTAAACGAGCCGATCAAATTAGTCAATTACCCACTCAACGGTGGAGGATTTGATGCTCGATCAAGCGGTATGCTATATACCGTAACCCAAGCCCGTATAGGGAAAATAAGTTAAAGGTATTTACCTGAGCAAAGTATATATCACAATAAGCAAATTGCAAGTAGCTTTTACTGGTCCTCCTAATCTGGAACGAAGGTTTATAATAACCTATTAGAATCCTAACGGGTCTTTAGTTAAGCTTAAGCTTAGACCGGTTAGTTTCAAAGACACGGTTCGTACGCACGATTAAGCGAAGACCGGATAGAATGTGTTTTAGACCCGACAAGTTCAGAGACTTGCTTAATATGGGTATTTCATTCACATTCTGGATTTTTAGATAAAACCGTTAAGGTTTGGCCCGTTTAGGCTTGGCCCGTTTAGGCTTGGCCCGTTTAGGCTAGTTTATGTAAACTAGTTACATAAACCGAACCGAACGCGTAATAAGCGTAACGGGTATTCATGAGAGCTATTTACAGGTTTCCTAAGTCAATATGCTTCATATATGTTGTGACATCAGTAAGATGTCTTTCATTATGCCCGAAATGAATTTAATCGCAAACTATGCCCCGTAGGGGTAGTTTGGTCATTTTAAGGGTTGTAAAAGAGTTTAAGTGTCAACCTGAGTTACAGGCCTAATGTAATCAGCAAATATACTCAATTTGCTAAGTTATATCAGTAGGTTAAAGTATGTAAGTGAAATTTATCATTTATAACCAAACTATGCCCCGTAGGGGTATTTTGGTAATTTCACCTAAGCCGAAAAGCTCAAAACTAAAGTCTGAGTTTAACAACCTTTGCTTACTGTTAAAATATTATAATTTGACTCAAATATCAGTAGGTATCAACCCTTGTATGTTTAAAATACTTCTAGTACATACTATGCGTTAAAAACGCTTAAAAAGGCGATTAAAGGCCATTTCCGGGTTTGATACTTAAATCTGATATTTTTATATTTCCAGAAGGTTCAAAATAATTTATTTATCATATGTGATCAGTAGCAAAAGGTTTGGAGTCGTTTAGATATGTAAAACTCATTTTATGGCCCGTAAGGGCAAAACCGACAATTACCGGATTAAGCTTACGACTATGAGTTATGCTCAGCCTAAAATTAATTAAAAATATTTAAAAATCCCAAAATAATATATTACATCAGTGGGTAAAATATTTGATATCAAAAAGTATGTTTAAGTAGGCTATACGCTAAATACGACGTTTAATTAACATAAAGCCTTAATTTTACGCTAACGAGCATAACTCTTAATCTACACCTCAAACTGATGTCAAACTTTGCATACAAGTTTATATATCAGTAATTAAAGTTTCTACTCTTTTACATTTCCAAAAATCACGTTTTAAGGTAATAAGGGCATAATGGTCAACATATGAGCAATTAACGGAATCATGCGTAATAATCGGTTAACTAATGAACCATAGTGTATAATCACAGAGGGTTATACTAGCATGTAACCTGGTCCAAATAAAGCTCTAAGGAATTTTTAAAACATACCATAACGGGTCAGAACTGAAAGTCAAAGTATAAGTCAAACTATGCGACTTTCGGTTCCGAACCGGGTCTAAACAGGAAATTGTCGGGTTGAACATGTTTAGACATGTCCTTACACTAATTACTAAGTTATATTAATGATCAAACAGGTTATAAGTGTTCTACATTGCTAATCATGCATAAATCGCATTTTAAACTTTCTGTTGACTTTTTAATTACACGTTTGACCCGACATTTGACCTAGTTAGAGTGGGAATCAGGGGAAACCCTTTTAAGGTTTTATTACCCACATAATTACCTACTTAAAGGTACTTTTGATTCGACTAATCACTAGACCATTAGTGATTAATCTTAAAGTCAACCGTTAATTACGACGGTTTGACTTTTAAGCTAAAACTAGGCTAAAACTTAATTAAGAAAGATTAAGCCAACTTACAAAGGTCCTATGCACGAAATGTGAACACTTGAGAGTAGCCTTGAGCTCCAAAAATGATCAGATAGCTTGAAGAAGATGTGAAGAACAATGGTGCAAGTTCAAGCCTTTTTATAGTGAATTTCTCACCATAAATCCTTGACACATGAGTCTACAACCCACCACAACTGATCAACACTTGTTCCTAGTGTTTAGGGGGTGCTTTAGGGGTCAAGAGATGTGGAAAATCGGTTAAAGGTCGCGCACAAAGTCCATGGAAGACAACAGCCATTTTTCTCGGAACTGGGAGTCCCTCGCGTGGCGCGAGGGACCCTCGCGTGGCGCGACGGTCTGCAGAAATCAGCATTCTTGATCTTTTGCGATTTGGTCCTTGGCTCTTCCAAATTCGATTAGGCACTTGTTTCTTGCATTGTAAACCCTCATAATTGATCTATAAAGGCTTTAAAACATATACCCTAAGTCCCCGGTTAACTTTATTGTTACCCGAAAAGTCCTAACTTTCAACGTTTACGCTTTAACCCTTCGCACACGAATTTGATCATAACTTTCTCATACGACAACGAAACTTTACGAAATTTATATCGTGCATTCTAGTGAGCGTAATTAACAGTTACAAAGCTTCGGGTTTGTCAAAAGGTCACTCAGAGGTATAACTTAAACATGTTGACACATTTAGTCCCTGTAGTTTGAAATCTCTCACTTTTAGCTTCGTATGATCCATGATTTATTCGTTTGAAGGTATGAGCATCATGTAGGGTTAATGTACATTATATTTATTCACAGTTGACACTTAGAATACGTATATTCACATAATTTCCATGTTTGTCAACTTTAGTCCTTCTATAATATTCTTTCACACGTTTTAAACATATGACACGTGTCAACACATTATAGGACATGAATTTTCGAGGTGTTACATCCTCACCCCCTTAAAATAAATCTCGACCCGAGATTTACTGAAATAAATAAGGGTACTTTTCTTTCATCGTGGATTCGACCTCCCACGTGTATTCGGGACCTCTACGGGCATTTCATTTGACCTTTACAATAGGTACATGCTTCCTTCGAAGCTTCTTTACCTGTCGATCTTCAATCGACAAAGGTTTTTCCACAAAATTCAAGCTCTCATCTATATGCACATCCGTATGTGGTATAACCAGTGATTCATCAGCGAAGCACTTCTTCAGATTGCAGATGTGGAACACATTGTGAATTCCACTGAGCTATTCAGGTAAGTTTAACTTATAGGCAACTGACCCGAAATGTTCGATAACCTCGAAAGGTCCTATGTATCTCGGGCTTAGCTTGCCTTTCTTACCAAATCGCATCACCCCCTTCCAGGGTGATACTTTAAGCAACACTTTATCACCTACTTCGAAGTGAAAAGCTTTACGCTTTGGATCTGCGTAGCTCTTCTGCCTATCCCGGGTAGCTTTGAGACGGTCATGAATCTGGACAATCTTGTCCGTCGTTTCAAAGACTATCTCTGGTCCTGATAATTGGACATCTCCAACTTCCGCCCAACACACGGGCGATCTACACTTTCTACCATATAATGCCTCGAAAGGCGCAGCCTTTATGCTGGTGTGGTAGCTATTGTTGTAGGAGAATTCGATTAATGGTAAGTTCTTATCCCAACTACCACCCAAATCGATCGCACATGCACGTAGCATGTCTTCTAACGTTTGAATAGTACGCTCACTCTGGCCGTCTGTCTGAGGATGGTAAGCCGTACTAAAATTCAAACGTGTGCCCAAAGATTGTTGGAAACTTTTCCAAAAATGTGATGTGTATCTAGTATCTCTGTCAGAGATAATAGACACAGGTATGCCATGTAAGGATACAATCTTATCAACGTATAACTGGGCTAACATGTCGGAGCTATAAGTCTCCTTGATGGGTAAGAAATGTGCTGACTTAGTCAGTCTATCAACTATAACCCATATTGTATCATTTCCTTTCCTTGTCTTGGGTAACTTGGTAATAAAATCCATAGTTACCATTTCCCACTTCCACGTAGGAAGTTCAGGCTGTTGTAGCAAACCTGATGATTTTTGATGCTCGGCTTTGACTTGCGCACATGTCAAGCATTTAGCTACATGAGTGGCTACATACTTCTTCAAGCCTATCCACCAATAATTTACCTTTAGATCCTAGTACATCTTATCAGCTCCAGGATGAACGGAGTATTTGGAACTGTGGGCTTCCTGGAGGATAACATCACGAAGTCCCCCATAAATTGGAACCCATATTCGTCCATTCAATCTTAAAATTCCGTCCTTGCTAAGAGTTAACTGCTCCTCAGTTACTCCTAGCTTTTCATTAGGATAGTTAGCTTCCAACACAGCTTCTTTCTGTGCAGCTAACAACCTTTCAATCAAATTATTCTTTATCTCCATGCGCTTGGCATTGATTCGGATGGGTTTCATCCTTTCCTTTCGACTCAAGGCATCAGCGACTACATTCGCCTTGCCGGGATGGTACTTGATTTCACAATCATAGTCATTCAAAGTCTCCATCCAACGGCGTTGCCTCATGTTTAATTCTTTCTGATTAAACAGGTGCTGGAGGCTCTTGTGATCAGAATAGATCACACACTTGATTCCATAAAGATAATGCCTCCACATTTTTAGTGCGAATACAACGGCACCCAATTCCAAGTCGTGGGTGGTGTAATTCTTTTCATGCACCTTTAACTGTCGTGATGCATAGGCAATAACCTTGCCTTTCTGCATAAGCACACACCCCATGCCGGTGTGTGAAGCATCGCAGTAAACTACGAATTCTTCAGTTCCTTCAGGTAATGTCAGCACAGGGGCGTTGCTCAACTTCTGTTTCAAAATATCAAAGGACTCTTGCTGCTTAGGGCCCCAAACGAACTTTACTTTCTTCTTAGTCAAGGAAGTTAGGGGTGCAACAATCCTTGAAAATTTTTCAATGAAACGCCTGTAATATCCTGCCAATCCCAGGAAGCTACGAATCTCCGTAGGCGTCTTTGGCTCTTGCCAATTCATAACAGCTTCAACTTTAGCGGGATCCACCTGGATACCACGCTCACTGACCACATGTCCAAGAAATTGGACTTCTCGTAGCCAAAATTCACACTTAGAGAATTTGGCATAGAGTTTCTCTTGTTGTAAAAGTTTGAGAATACATCGAAGGTGTTTCTCATGATCAGCTTGGCTTTTAGAGTAAATGAGAATGTCGTCAATGAAGACGATGACGAATTTATCTAAGTACGGTTTGCAAACGCGATTCATGAGATCCATGAACGCGGCCGGTGCATTAGTGAGCCCAAAAGGCATTACTAGGAACTCGTAGTGACCATAACGAGTTCTAAATGCAGTTTTATGCACATCTTCATCTCTAACTTTCAGTTGATGGTAGCCTGACCTCAAATCAATCTTCGAGAAATAACTGGCCCCTTGTAACTGATCGAACAAATCGTCGATTCTGGGCAAAGGATATCTATTCTTTATCGTGACCTTATTAAGCTCGCGATAGTCGATGCACAGACGCATCGATCCATCCTTCTTCTTGACAAATAGGACTGGCGCTCCCCAAGGAGACGAACTAGGTTTAATGAAACCCTTGGCTAGCAATTCGTCTAGCTGTGTCCTCGATTCTTTCATCTCTGTGGGCGCCAACCTATAAGGTGCTCTAGCAACTGGTGCTGCTCCGGGGATGATATCAATCCTGAATTCAACTTGTCTATCTGGTGGCAAACCAGGTAGTTCTTCCGGAAAAACTTCTGGGAATTCAGAGATGACAGGGATGTCTTCTATCTTCGGTTTGGGCTCATCAATAATCACTTGCGCCATGTAGATGACACAACCCCTCTTTAAACATTTTGAAGCCTTGAGCATAGTCACTTGCTCAGGCAGTCCATACTGGGTATCCCCCCGAATGGTAAGTGATTCACCAGACGGAGTCTTTATTACCACTTGCTTCATGTTACAGACAATTTGGGCCTGGTTATGAGATAACCAGTCTATACCCAGAACTATGTCAAAACCGGCCAACTTAAATGGGAGTAGAGACAGAGGAAAAGAATGGTTCTTAATGGATATAACACATCCATCTAACACAGTCGAGACGGTTTCTATGGTACCATCTGCTAACTCTACCTCATAGTTTACGCTTAAGGTTTTGACAGGTAAATTCAACAATTTACAAAACTTGTTATCTACGAAAGACTTATCTGCGCCTGAATCAAAAAGTACTCTTGCAAAGACATCATTTACAAGGAAAGTACCTGTTATGACATTATCGTCTTGCACAGCCTCTTTCGCGTCCATTCTGAAGACTCTCGCATTAGTCTTCTTGGCCTCTTCAGGCATCTTGTTGTATTTAGGGCAGTTGGTTTTAATGTGGCCCTTTTCATTGCAACGGTAGCACGTTGCGTCTTTCATCTTCTTGCAATCCAAGGTTTTGTGATCCGTGGACTTGCATATACCACAAGCATAGGTTTTTGACTGAGTCTGAGAGTTCGACTCGAGTCTGCACTTTCCAAAGTGCTGCTTTTTGCAAATTTTGCATTTGGGCTTCTCACCAGAATTATGCCCATCTTTTCTTGACTCCGATCCTTTCTTGTTGTCACCGTTCCCACGGTGTTTCTTGTTCGATCTCCGTGAACCATCATCTTCACGTTTCCTCTTCTCAGCCTCCTTATTCCTCAGCGATCTTTGCCTGACCGCATCCAAAGTGAGGGACAAGGATATGTCGGCTACAGACCTAAAAGTAGCTGGCCGAGAAGCTTTTACGCTTGCCTTGATTTCCGGGGCTAAACCACCGATAAAACGAGCTATTCTTTTTGGTTCCGGGGTTACCAGATATGGAACCAACCGGGACATTGTGTTGAAGCTCGTTAGGTAAGCTTGACAGTCAAGGTTTGTCATAACCAACGATAGAAAATCAGACTCTATCTTCTCCACCTCATGTTGAGGGCAGTAATTTTCCCTGATAAGGGCAACAAATTGATCCCATGACATATTGTACAATGGGATTTTCCCGGTGGCTTGAATCAGAGATTTCCACCATGCTAAAGCTTCACCCTTAAAAGACTGCGACACAAACTTGACCACGTCTCTATCAGCGCATCCGCTGATATCCACAACCGTATCCATCTCATCCAGCCACGTCATACAGTCGATGGCTCCTTTCTCCCCAGTGAAATCCCGGGGTTTTGCAGGAAACGAAATATTTATATGAGCAACCCTTGTCACGGGGTCCCTGGTTTAGTACAACCTGCTGAGATGGAGCACTGTGGTGGTTCGAGGAGTGTCGATCATCATCTTTCTTCGGTTCGTCCTTCTTGGACAGTGGCTTTGAAGGCTGTGTAGATAGGGTCCTACTACGAGTCCCACTATACTCTTCGTACTGCCTTTCCAATGCCTTTGTAACTGCGTCGTCGACCAACGCCTTCAATTCAGCACCCGTTAAATTGATCCGGGCGTTATCAATGTTCTCCACTGGATGACTATTTATCTCGTCTGAGTTAGCCATTTTAATTGAACTGTTACAGAAAACAAGGACAATAGTTTATTTGGGAGTTTATTATGGAATTGCCCCTTAGGGTAATTCATTAACCATGGTAAACAGAGACCATATTTGGTTAATTTATTTATCATATTTATTTAGGATTTTTATCATAATTTATCCTAATTATAAAACAATAACAGTTTTATTTGTGGCACAAAAGGCCTATTCACATGGACACTTTAATTTATAAGCTATGATTTCAGAGAATCAAACATGAAGGTATATTGGCACAATAGGCCTGATCACAAGGACATTAACTATAGCCCGTAGGCACTTCCCTTCTAAGGGATGTTTATAATATGATCATCTCATAGGATGACATTAGCGACGATTTCAGAGAATCCAGGCATGAAGGTTTGAACCTAGTTCATTACCTTTATCTGACAGGGAGTCATCGCTACCACTGTCTTTTGGCTCATATGGAAATGAGCAGGGCCCGTAGGCGCTATATTACCACGTATGGTAAAAATATGATCATCTTAATTGATGATGTAAACCCAGGATTCAGAGATCATTAAACTGGGTTAGGAATCTTCTAAAGAATTCCTTTATAAAAATGACGTATGTGATTTTAAATGAATCACGTCTGCCAGGAGTGTTAACATATTTTCAGATGTTAACAGGGATATGAATCTTTTAAACAGGTCTTACCATCTTGGCCGGGTCTTTATAATGACACTCAGGCTAGGTTTCACTCATAAGATTCTTATTAATATTTAATATAGGCAGATTAACGTTTAAAAGGAATGATTTTGATTTATTTATTTCATTTATAATTTATATATGCACATAATGGCAAACATGAAATTTATAAAACAAACATTCCATTAATTTATTATAATATTACATGCTGCCCTAAACGGGTCTTTTCAACAAACAATTACCCACGCAGGGGTCAATCAACATGCTCGTCCACGCAGGGACTTTAAACAAACATAATAGTCCACGCAGGGACCTTAAACAAACAAACTAGTCCACATAGGGACTTTAAGCAACATCATACCCTCGCAGGGGTTAAAGGAAGATAGACCCACGCAGGAGTCATTACAAACAAATAAACATACCCACGCAGGGGCTTATACATCAAGACTGGCCCACGCAGGGGCTCAACAACAATTTGAAGGATTTAGCGGTCCTTTTTGCTCTTCCCTTTGATCAAGCTTGTCAATCCTTGGAAGAAGCTTTGCCTCTCCTGGCTGTCGCGGCGATATTCCCTGTCACACCCCGACCACGTAGAACATACGAAACGTGGCGGAAACATCGGGGAGTGTTGTAACAGAATTAATTGTTTCAAATCCATGGCAATTGAAGTTTCGTTTTATTGATTAAAAGTGTTACAATGTCTAATCAAACAAGGAAATACAACATAATTAACTAGTCTTGCATCTTTTATTGTCACTAAAGCCCAAGTCTGCCTATGTGTATCTTGATCATCTTATGCAACAGCTCCTGAAAAACACATGTGAAAATAGGTACGTCAGCATAAAAATGCCTGTGAGATACATAGGTTTTGTGAAAATAGGTTTCATGACTTATGTTTGAGAAAATGTTTAGTCATGAACCTTGTAATTTGCTTTGTCTTGTAAATCATTTGAAAATCAATAAGTCCAGATGATATGTATAGATAAAAGAATAATGTATGGTTAAATGAATAACCATGTAACTGAGTTTGTATAAGATAAGTTGTTTGTAAAACAATGTCTTGTGAAAAGTATATTATTTGTATAAAATGTTATATGTATCAAACTGAAATGATTCAAATAACGCTACGATATGTAATACCATACAAACACTTATATATAGGAAGTACCAGCGGCGTATCCACCATGCTTGTATCATATTACACACGCATCGTTACTTAATCACTTAATCAAACCAAAACACCAAAGTAATGTTTAACAGTTGTAGAAATGTTTATGTATGGTCAAAAACGGTTCACACGGTTCATAGATACAAACGGTTCACAGATACAAACGGTTCACAGATACAAACGGTTCACAGATACAAACGGTTCACATATACAAACGGTTCACAGATACAAATGGTTCACAGATACAAACGGTTCACAGATACAAACGGTTCACATATACAAACGGTTCACAGATACAAATGGTTCACAGATACAAACGGTTCACAGATATCAACGGATCACATAGTCAAATGATTACAACGGTTCACATAATCAAATGTTTACAACGGTTCAATATGTAGTATAATGTGTTCATATGCTGGATAAGCATATGCAACAGAAAAGTTATGTAAAACAATGTACTAAGTAATGCACACAATGGGCACACCTAGCATAAGATGTAATGAAATCATGTACTATAATGTACTAACGAACATAGCATGTATATGATGTGAAAACAGAAAAGCATGAAAGTAACAAGTAGGCACATGTGTTCCACCCCAAAACAGTTTGGAAAACAGTAAAAGAGGGGTCTATGTACTCACTTGAGATTGCTCAGATGTCTAAAGATAACCACCAAGCAATGATATAGATCACGGAATCAAACGGCACCTAATATAGGTAACTATGTTAATAAACCGGACCTAAATCGGAAGACTGGGTAGCATTAGGGTTTGTAAACCAAATGAGTGTAGGAACTCATATGATATGGTTTAACAAAGCCTACATACTAAATGAAACTTAACCTAAGTGTTATCGACCCATTACGACCCGTTTAGGTAGCTTATGCTACTTTAACGCGTCGTGCGCGTGAAACGCGTTCGGACCGCCTAACTAGTCCTATGACAAGTGTTATATGCCTAAACATGTTACATAATCAGTTATGTGGCAAAAGTTTAGGTTACATATGCTAAATTACCAATTATGCATGAAAAGGGTATTCTGGTAATTTACCTAAGGCATATAAACTACCTATCATACAACTACTTAAACGATGTGACCATAGGGTATAACCTCGGAAGGTTATTCCCTACACTATGGTCACCTAATGTATTTGGTCGGATCCTAATGATCGACCAAACTGGGTCGGGTTCGAGGTATAAGCGATTTATTAGATCGCTTACCCTACGACCCTAAACAACGTGGTAATCAGTAGGCATAGTCCCAAGGGACTATAACCAACGTGATTACACTCACGTTGCGAAGTTCAAACGAACTTCGCATTGACCATTACTGGTCAACGCTGAAAGTCAAACAAAGTTTGACTTTCTGACTCGAAAAGCAGTAAAATAAGGAAAAGAACGAAAGAATACTTACGAAGGGTCCCCGAATGCTAACCTCGATTCAAAAATCTCAGGTATGAAACAATAGTTTCAACTTAGAGTTTCTCAAATCAAAGTTCTTGTAATTTGGAAGCATGGGGGGTGGGGTATTTATAGTAAAAGGTCCACCGTTAAGATCGTTTCATGGAAAACGTGCCTTAATCCCACCCGTACAAGTGTCGGGACCTTATGGTGACTAAAATTCCATCCTTATCACATGACTAGACAATTGGAAACATGTGGTGGTGGATCAAACAGCTGCAACCAGCTGATTAAAACATTGAATCTGGTCTGATATGCTGAAGCGGCCCGCTTCAGGATCAGACAAACACAATGCGGGCCGCCTGGCCCTTCTGATCTGCATACAACTTTCAAAAATGGCAGTTTCAGCCCCTGCACGTGTTTAAGGCCTTTTCCGACACTTCTAAGGCCCGTAAAGCCAACTTTAAGGCCCTAAAATGTTGCCTAAACATTGTGGACATGAAACATGCTCAAAAATATGTCGGGTGATGGTTCGTTTGGCCGTACGAACGCGATGTTCGCTTAATTACGACGGAATGCGCACAAGCGCGAAAAACGATCCAAATGACGCGACGAATGGATTTTTCTTATGGCGAACACTAAAGCATAATATAGTCATGTTCACATAAATTTTTGGATGCCCGGATGTATTCAGAACGTAAGTTATGCGCGAAAATGCAAACTTGTGCACTTTTTGACACTTTTAGTCCCTGAATGACCCAAAAGTTTATTTTAGCACACCGAACCCCTCAAAGCCTATTTCTAAGCTATGTAAAGGATATTTATGATGTTTTTAACTTATGGTCATGTTCCGGAATGTCTGTTACAGTTCAAATTGGCATACTTTCGCAGTTTGTTAAGTTTAGTCCCTGTAAGCGAATAAACTTGTTTTTGCTATACCAAAGCCTTCAAAACTTATTTCTAAGTTATGTAAAGGCTATTTAAGGTATGTTAAGTCTATTTCACTATTCCGGAGTGTTCGTTGGATTAAACTGGTTATATTTACGCATCAGTGCGCGTATAACCTTCCAGAAAGCGATTTAGAGCTTGAAATTGAACGAGAATTGATATGTGCAAAAGATACACATATTTATACAGATCCCAAGTATGAAATACAATATTTCATTGGTTTGGCATTTGTTTGATGGTTGAAGTGACACAGGTGTTACATTCCCGCTCAACCTGATCCAGTCTTTGAAGAATTTCCTCCCGTTCTGGGGGAGAAAATCGTGGCGGCTGCGATTGCGTCCGAATGATCGGTCTGGCCGGTATCTGGTACCCATGAGTTGGGTACCCAACTCCCCATGGATCTCCATAGGGTCCTTGGGTGTTGTAGTTAGCCGCTACCATGTAGGGGTCGGCCTCTGCGTAACCATAATTGTGGTGAGTCGGCGGTTCAAACGGGTTATACGCCATGGAACCCGTGTATGCTGGAATTGGGTTGTCAAAAACCAACGGCGGTGGCTGTGGTGCAGCTGGGTTAGAGGGTCCACCCATTTGTGGGTCCTCCTGATGTGGCGGATAGTGGCTGCCACTGGATTGACGTGGGGAACTGAAATGGAAATCCCCTGCTCGTGACGACATGCGCGCACTGGTTTTCCTTCGCCTCGGCGGTTGCGGAGGTGCCGGCTGCACTGGCGGCGGTGGAGGCGGTGGCGTGACTGCCACGAATCTTGAATCCACAGAGGGATCCTGTTGCTGCTGCTGCTGCTGCTGAGGAGGTGACGAATGGTGAGGAGGTGTATAGTACCATTCGTGCCTGGTAAACATGGCTTGAAAGCTATCTGGACCAACATAAGGTGATCCATGGAAAGAAGATCCGTCAGAGATCTCTATCGGGTGGTTCGGTGTACCACTGGCTGGCTCGACGGGGTCCGTATCCTCGTCCATGTCATCCTCATGATCTCCGGAGTAGTGATCTTCTGGCCCCAGTGGGTTAAAACCCGCTGGTTCTGGTATGTAATCGGCCGGGTTAAACCGGCCCCTGAAGACAGGTGTGGGGTCCCCGAAAGAATGATGCGATAAAGATCGCTGTAATGGTATGTAGGAGGGTTGTGGGTTGTTGGGCTCGTATTCCGGTTGTGGCCCATAAGGGTTTTGGACCGGAGGTGTAGAGCTGTGTGATACCGATCGTCTGGCTGGTTCAAACAAGTTCCTCCTGTTCTGCCGAGGGTCGTCACTCTCGGTAGTAGATGGAGCTCGCACATTTGAAGGTCCAGTTTCATTATCATTGGGGGCGGTGATTGGCCCCTTGCCTCTTCCTCTTCTCCTGAAGAATCTTGGCGGCATTTTGTTAATCCTGTCAATACAATATGAGATAATGACAAGCATATATTTAAAGTAAAGGACAAAACAAAAACCAAATAAGGTAGAATTTGTCCTATGTTATTTGTCTAGACTCGAAAGTTTAGATATGTGCAATTGTGTAACTGAGATTAAACACAAAAGGCTAGTGTTCAATTCACTCAGTGTTGGCTCTGATACCAACCTGTCACACCCCGATTTCCACGTGTCACCGGTGGGCCCGGTGGGGGAGTATCGTGACGTGGTTGGCAACATAATAGTCAAACAACACAATAATCAATATGCACAGCGGAAGCAAATTTAAAAATATGATACAACCGAATTTAATATTGTAATATCAACTGTCACAATATTCGGAAGTTTATCCACAGATGGATCGGAAATAAAATAGTATTAATGGTTCAACAGACTTCAGGCATCTTAAGCTTGCGAGACTTCTAATGATGCTAAGGAGAAATCCCAGCCAATTACGCTTAGTACCTGCATTTAATCTTTTTGGGAAAATACGTCAGTTTACACTGGTAAATACAATCAACTGACTCATTTTTGGAAAATGATTGAAAATTTATTTGGATGCACGTGGCATAAACATTTTATTTAACTTGGGAGAATTATTTAATATTATAATCTTGTGAACGAATTACATGTTCCTTGTGCGTTCAGTAGCCCGGATCTTGTCCGGGTTAAAGATCAATAGACACACCACATTATTCTTTTGTGCACTGACGGGTGTACGCCTACACCCCGCGCTTAAGTCGTGGCCATTTCGTAAAATGATGCCAAGGATATCCGGGACATGGTCATTAACCCCCCAAAGGCTTTAAGTAACAAGACTGTTTAAACGAGCCGATCAAATTAGTCAATTACCCACTCAACGGTGGAGGATTTGATGCTCGATCAAGCGGTATGCTATATACCGTAACCCAAGCCCGTATAGGGAAAATAAGTTAAAGGTATTTACCTGAGCAAAGTATATATCACAATAAGCAAATTGCAAGTATCTTTTACTGGTCCTCCTAATCTGGAACGAAGGTTTATAATAACCTATTAGAATCCTAACGGGTCTTTAGTTAAGCTTAAGCTTAGACCGGTTAGTTTCAAAGACACGGTTCGTACGCACGATTAAGCGAAGACCGGATAGAATGTGTTTTAGACCCGACAAGTTCAGAGACTTGCTTAATATGGGTATTTCATTCACATTCTGGATTTTTAGATAAAACCGTTAAGGTTTGGCCCGTTTAGGCTAGTTTATGTAAACTAGTTACATAAACCGAACCGAACGCGTAATAAGCGTAACGGGTATTCATGAGAGCTATTTACAGGTTTCCTAAGTCAATATGCTTCATATATGTTGTGACATCAGTAAGATATCTTTTATTATGCCCGAAATGAATTTAATCGCAAACTATGCCCCGTAGGGGTAGTTTGGTCATTTTAAGGGTTGTAAAAGAGTTTAAGTGTCAACCTGAGTTACAGGCCTGATGTAATCAGCAAATATACTCAATTTTTTAAGTTATATCAGTAGGTTAAAGTATGTAAGTGAAATTTATCATTTATAACCAAACTATGCCCCGTAGGGGTATTTTGGTAATTTCACCTAAGCCGAAAAGCTCAAAACTGAAGTCTGAGTTTAACAACCTTTGCTTACTGTTAAAATATTATAATTTTCCTCAAATATCAGTAGGTATCAACCCTTGTATGTTTAAAATACTTCTAGTACATACTATGCGTTAAAAACGCTTAAAAAGGCGATTAAAGGCCATTTCCGGGTTTGATACTTAAATCTGATATTTTTATATTTCCAGAAGGTTCAAAATAATTTATTTATCATATGTGATCAGTAGCAAAAGGTTTGGAGTCGTTTAGATATGTAAAACTCATTTTATGGCCCGTAAGGGCAAAACCGACAATTACCGGATTAAGCCTACGACTATGAGTTATGCTCAGCCTAAAATTAATTAAAAATCTTTAAAAATCCCAAAATAATATATTACATCAGTGGGTAAAAGATTTGATATCAAAAAGTATGTTTAAGTAGGCTATACGCTAAATACGCCGTTTAATTAACATAAAGCCTTAATTTTACGCTAACGAGCATAACTCTTAATCTACACCTCAAACTGATGTCAAACTTTGCATACAAGTTTATATATCCGTAATTAAAGTTTCTACTCTTTTACATTTCCAAAAATCACGTTTTAAGGTAATAAGGGCATAATGGTCAACATATGAGCAATTAACGGAATCATGCGTAATAATCGGTTAACTAATGAACCATAGTGTATAATCACAGAGGGTTATACTAGCATGTAACCTGGTCCAAATAAAGCTCTAAGGCATTTTTAAAACATACCATAACGGGTCAGAACTGAAAGTCAAAGTATAAGTCAAACTATGCGACTTTCGGTTCCGAACCGGGTCTAAACAGGAAATTGTCTGGTTGAACATGTTTAGACATGTCCTTACACTAATTACTAAGTTATATTAATGATCAAACAGGTTATAAGTGTTCTACATTGCTAATCATGCATAAATCGCATTTTAAACTTTCCGTTGACTTTTTAATTACACGTTTGACCCGACATTTGACCTAGTTAGAGTGGGAATCAGGGGAAACCCTTTTAAGGTTTTATTACCCACATAATTACCTACTTAAAGGTACTTTTGATTCGACTAATCACTGGACCATTAGTGATTAATCTTAAAGTCAACCGTTAATTACGACGGTTTGACTTTTAAGCTAAAACTAGGCTAAAACTTAATTAAGAAAGATTAAGCCAACTTACAAAGGTCCTATGCACGAAATGTGAACACTTGAGAGCAGCCTTGAGCTCCAGAAATGATCAGATAGCTTGAAAAAGATGTGAAGAACAATGGTGCAAGTTCAAGCCTTTTTATAGTGAATTTCTCACCATAAATCCTTGACACATGAGTCTACAACCCACCACAACTGATCAACACTTGTTCCTAGTGTTTAGGGGGTGCTTTAGGGGTCAAGAGATGTGGAAAATCGGTTAAAGGTTGCGCACAAAGGCCATGGCAGACAACAGCCATTTTTCTCGGAACTGGGAGTCCCTCGCGTGGCGCGAGGGACCCTCGCGTGGCGCGAGGGATCCTCGCGTGGCGCGACGGTCTGCAGAAATCAGCATTCTTGATCTTTTGCGATTTGGTCCTTGGCTCTTCCAAATTCGATTAGGCACTTGTTTCTTGCATTGTAAACCCTCATAATTGATCTATAAAGGCTTTAAAACATATACCCACTTTGCTAAGTCCCCGGTTAACTTTATTGTTACCCGAAAAGTCCTAACTTTCAACGTTTACGCTTTAACCCTTCGCACACGAATTTGATCATAACTTTCTCATACGAAAACGAAACTTTACGAAATTTATATCGTGCATTCTAGTGAGCGTAATTAACAGTTACAAAGCTTCGGGTTTGTCAAAAGGTCACTCAGAGGTATAACTTAAAAATGTTGACACATTTAGTCCCTGTAGTTTGAAATCTCTCACTTTTAGCTTCGTATGATCCATGATTTATTCGTTTGAAGGTATGAGCATCATGTAGGGTTAATGTACATTATATTTATTCACAGTTGACACTTAGAATACGTATATTCACATACTTTCCATGTTTGTCAACTTTAGTCCTTCTATAATATTCTTTCACACGTTTTAAACATATGACACGTGTCAACACATTATAGGACGTGAATTTTCGAGGTGTTACAGCTGACGTCCCAATCAACCTTCAAAGCGTTATTCACGTGCTGCGAACACTCAGCGTATCCTTGAGCATACCCATCCTTTCGCGCAGCAACAATTAAACGCGCAACGGTTATGTCCAATTCTTCAGAATTCAACACTGATTCAGTAACCTATGAAAATAAGAAAGGGTAAATAACAAGAAGACACAGAAACATTCTCGCAACAAAAATAAGAGGCAGCTTACACAGGCAATTCCACAATCTTTCAACCACGCCATATCACTCTTTAAAGGATCAAGCTCGCTTTCCGCTGTGGCCTGCGCCGTTTCTGAATTTTCCAACTTTTCTTCGGTTTCAGTCAAACGGCGAGAAGTTTCAGCCTTTTCAGAATGCGCAAGTTCCAGATCCTTTTTAAGTTGTTCCTGGTCAGAAAGCAAAGCAGTAAGTTCCTCTAACTCTCTATCTCTAAGAGCAAGAGTGGCGTAAGCTTGTACCTCTCGTTGCTCACTGCGCTCCCTATGAGAACGCGCTTCTTCTAGCGCAGCTTCTACATCAGCTTTCTCCTTTCTTAACTTTTCTACCTCCGCGTCATGTTTCTTCAATTTTTCAACCTCAGCCTTGAGATTATTGATGACATTGCGGAGATTTACCTTCTCAGCATTATCTTTTTCGCAAATTCTCTTCCAGTTTTTGCGTTCTTCGGAAAGGAGGGCAGCTTCGGCTTCCGCTTTCCTCTTCCAACCTGCAACAGACCACTCTTCAGTCTTACGATCAGCCTCAAACTTGGCTTGATCAGCTTCCAATTTAGCTTTCAACTGAGCAACCCGGTTTTCATCCGCAGCAAATTTCTTCTTCGACACTTGAAAAGCATCCCACTCTTTGTGCATGTTGTGCCATTCGCGCACTATACGATGAGTGGTCGATGCATGAGAAGTAGTTTCCTCAAGATAAGCATGATAAGTTTGCTCGTAAGACCGGCTTTCTTGAAACTTGATCTCCCAGGCGGAAATATCCCTTGCAACCAATCTTGGCACACGCGCCAGTCCGAGAAAGTATCACCCCTCTTTAAATTCCAAACAGGGGCATGAGGCTCAGAAGCATCTTTCTCCGAATAAGTCCTGTAATAATAATCCCCCAGGGTTTCCTCTGGGCGGATTGGAGAACTTTTGCCTGCATCAGAAAACGAACCCTGATCTTCAGCAGAAACTTTCTCAGGCATAGAACCAAAAACCTTGGAAGGAGAAGCTATAACAGGAGTTTCTTCTGCAATTTTCTCCTTATCACGAGCAGCAGGTTCAGAAGTTGAGGGGTTACCAGCATCATCCATCACCGCTGGGCTTACAACCTTTTCAACTTCCACAGCAACCTCAATAGGCTTGTCGGCCTCAATAGTCTTTTCTACACCACCATCAAGAACCTCCGTAGTCTCTAACTGATCAGCAACGGAAGCACGAGGAGGTGAGGGTGGGAGCCTTTCGTTAACCACAGGTTGCGGCTCTGTGGGAATAGGAGAAACAGGGACTTCTACAAAACAACAAAGGCTGTAAATATTCAATGCGCATAAGGAAAAGAAGCAAAGGCAACGCTTACCAGGAACAGACTCAGAAATAAAAGCTTCCAGATTGCCTTTCTTGGTAATTTTATTCCTTTGGATCTTCTTTGAGGGTTAACCCTCAACTTCAGTATCAGCCTGTTTCCTTTTACCCGCCTTCCTTGGCACCAAGTGTTCAGGACTGGATTCCAGGTCAATAGGATCTTCTGGGTTAGATGGAGGGATATCGGCAGTATCTCTCGGTTCAGGTTTCGGCCTCCTAACAGTAACTGCAGGCGCAAGACCCTCCAAAGAATCAGAAACCACCACATAATCACACCAGGGGTCAGAGGAACGGCGCATACCTTTCTTCTCCCCTCCAACATTTTTAACTTTGGAGGATTGAGTTTTTTCAGCATCACTCTTTTTAGGCGCAACATTACTAAGCATCGCGCGCTTCTTCTTCTCAGGGCCTATGCCCAAATTTGACAATTCACCTACAGAAGCGCAAAACCAATTCACTCGAAAGCGTAAAAAAGAGAGAGAGAGAAAGCAAACAGTAAACCAAAATGCACATAGCTTACCAGTGCCAGCAGCAGGCTGAACAGACAGATCCGCATCCCGCGGAAGAACAAAATTTCTCACGATTCGATGGTACCAAAGCTCTTCATCAGGTTTCTTCTTAATGGTACCCATTATTCCGCCTTCTCTCTTGTATGCTACAACATACAATGAAATAATGCAGAAGAAGAAAAGCATATTCAAAAAAAAAAAAGAGGAAATGGGAGAAAAAGCGAAAAGGGGGAAAACCCCAATCTTACCATGACCTTCCTCCGTATACACCGGCGTGTCGTCATGGTCCATTTTCCAATTTAGACTCATACTAGCACCAACAAGGGCTTTTTTCGGCAAGGCAATGTTAGGAACTTCCTTCAGATCTTGATACCAATTCTCGTCAACAGGGGTTCGAAGCGTTTCAATAGGGACGTCTTCTTTTCCCCGTAAAACCATCCTCATCGAAATCACCCCTGCCTTGATAAAAAAGAATTTTTGTTTCCAATCATGGAAAGATTTTGGAGGATGCTGTAAAATCTTCTTCGCAGATGACCTTTAGACAAACGAGTAAAACCCTTGGGTACAGTGCATTTGGTAAAAAAAACCCTAAATCGAAGGACTGTCGGCTCAATATGCATCGACCGGCACACAAACTCAAAATGTCGAACCCTAACCATGCCAATAGGGTGCAGTTGAGAGAGATGCAACTTGTAATACTCAAGGATTTCAAGAAAAAATTTTGTTGCAGGCAAGCGAAAGTTGCCTTCACAGAAAAAATCCCAAAAAAGGGTGATATACCCAGCCGGAGCATCTGCTGCTGTCTGACCCTCCTCAGGATACAGGGCACCCCAGTTCTCCGGGAATTTAAGATTCCGAATCAAACCATCAAAAGTTGCTCTGGGCCACTTTAACGGTGGAAGTTCAGCAGACATTTCTTCAGATAAGTCTTCTTGGTGTTCTCCAGTTGACATAAGGGGAAGAAATGACAAAGTTCTCGGATAATGAAGAAAGGAAGAAGAAAAATTTTCAACAAAGCAATGATTAACGGAAAGGGGCAACTCAAACAAACTTATATACTCACCGCAATAAATAGCATCGGTAACTGCCATAGCACCTTTTTCGGATATCACAGTTACCCAAGCGACAGGAGCGAGTGAAAATCAACACAAACGCGAGTTCACACGCGCGTGTAAAACACAGACAATAAAAGACAACTGACAATGACAGCCTGTCACTCAGTCCATACTGTATCAGTCCCATTTAAAGTCAAAGATTTTCAAAATCTTTATAATAAGCAAAGAAAATCTTCTCTTAGAAGATTCCCCATTTTCGCGCCAAAAAGCATTCCCTCTCATAAGTCCAGTGTTCCACTTACTTGCATAAGAGCAACACTAGACTGGGGCATGGTTGTAAAAATCCCAACTAGTCTCCGATTAGTCGCCGATTAATCACTAATCGGGGGTTCACCGATTAATGGCTGATTAATGGCTAGGCAGTCAATGGCGGTCCTATTCTGGCTAAATTTTGGCTAGATGTCGGCCAAATTTTGACCAAACCATATAAATTCCTTCCAATTACTTAAAAAAATGGGTTAATGAGGGGTTAAAACATGTCTACTTTAAAAAACTACACATAAAAATGTTTATGTATATATGTAACTAAAAATCAATTATAAAAATCTCAATCCGATTAATTCCGATTAATCCCTATTAATCCCGATTAGTCGCTAGTCGGTACCCCACCGCCCGACTAGCGCCTAGCGATTCTTACAACACTGGACTGGGGGGACTTGAAGGGGTAAGGTACCAAAAACCTTGTAATAAGTACTTGGGACCATACCACAACCCCGTCTTTCAAGCCTTTTTTTACCTTGCGCGGTCGCGCACTGGTCTTACAAAAGAAAGGCTTAAGACAGATAGTAGACAACACTTGCGCGCCAAAAGGAAATCATAAATCCTTACGCTTTCATAAAGGATAAAAATCCTTAAACAAGCACTTCCGCTTAATAATATCCAGACTTGGATATTATTTACGTAACTGAAACCACACGATAAAGAGTCACACCAGATTACAGCAGTAATCTTCTAGAAGAGTTCAATCGTGCACCACTAAGACGGTTATAACCGTCTGGACACGTGTCATCACCTCAGGCATCCCTGAAACCACGATGATAGCATGTAATTGGAGAGAAACCTCCACTTGATCACTTTCCACGCGGCAGACCCCCAGCCATAGATCTAAACAGCGATCCGTGTGCACTCACGTCGGATCAAGAAACTTAACGGAAGGAAGTGTAACCGCTTACGGGGTTAGCATCTTCCGTCAACATTTCACCGACGAGTTTTCCCGCCCAAAACTCTCGGCTATAAATATGAGAACAATTCCGGTATAAAATTCAAGTTACACACACTTCGTCTATACTTCTTCTTCTTCAAAAACACCTACTTATTCTCACGCCGGAGTCGGGTCAAGGAGAGAACCCTTCTTCTCCCCTTGACGAGGCTAACGGTGCTTTATTTTGCAGAGTTTACCGGAGAAGAAGAGCTGTTCCATCAGATCAAACGAGAGAAAACCCACCTTTTATGCAGAACCAAACCCCCTAGATAATTCGATTCCGGTCAATTATCTAGTGTTTCTTCATATATATAGTTCTCGTAATACTTTTATGGTTATAATAGTAATGACTACTATTATTAAGATTATTATAACTATATTTGTATTTAAATATATATATTTAGGTTCAAATGAGAAGAAAAAATTTGTAAGAATAAAAAGAATAAGTTTTAAACCAATAGAAATGCTCCATTTTAGTTCATTTAATATGTGTATTTAATGTTATTAATAAGGGCATATATGTAAATTTTTAATTGTAATTAATTAGCTAACTTATTAAACTTGGAACTCCCATTTTAAATATAGTCTTTCAAGATAAAATAATTTAGGGTGAAGGACAATTTTCGACATGTGCAGGATAAATTTTAGTATGTGTAGGATAAATTTTAGTACGTGTAGGATAAATTCTTAAATGTGTATGATAAATTTAGATATGCGTAGGGTAAATTTCGGTAAGTGTAAGATATATGTAGAATAAATTTTGAAATGTGTAGGATAAAATGTTTTTTTGCTTTATTAATGAGAGATAACATAATTAATGGGAGGAGTTATAAACTATTTAATGTTTTACCATTATGCCCTTTCTTCTTTTTCTTCTCACATTAAATTTCTTCTCAAATGAACCTTCCCCTATATATATATATATTAGTTTTGTTTCACGATTAAATGATAAGAAAATGTAAATTGTTTATCTTTTAATGAAATATATAACAAGTTAGAATCCTCAATATATTGACTATTATGAGATAAGATAAATAAAGTTTTTATCTTAATAAAAATATAAATATTTTTGGTACTCTAAATAGTACTAATTAGATTTGTTAATATATATATTATTAACATTTAGATAGTTTAATTGACATGCAGGGGAAAGCTGCCTCGATATATGCATGGGCTGAAAACTTAGTCTTCATGTATGTAAATTTTGCATTTGTTTTTTTTCGATATAATTACTATTAATATTTAATTAATCCTATAATACTTTGTTTTATAATACTATTACATTAACCCCTGTCCCACATATAATTATGTATTAAGTTAGCCAATGACCACATTAATTGTTTTTAGTATATTTTCCTATAATTATGTAAATACATAATTACATATTTATTTAAACGAAATTAATATATTACACATTAAACGTTTGATTATTCAGTTGGATATTAAAATAAATTTAGTATTTGCAATTATATAAAAATATAATAAATGGTTACTTTTATTTACATGTATATAAACCTATTATAATAAACTTATGTATGGTTTTATGAATCACTATATTTAATACTATTAATTGACATAGGGTTTAACTGATTTAAAATACAATAAAGATATATCATAACTTAGTCATTTAGGATCTATATATATATATATACTAGTGGGGAACCCGCGCGTTGCAGCGGGATCGACATTTGCAACCTTGTTTACGCTTCCTGTTAGTATTAACACGCATAAAAATAGGAACAATTTGATGTAAACTCAATCTAAACTTTGATTGGTTGTATATAGAGCAACGCCCTGCACCTCGGGTTTTAAGAACAATTCGATCTAAACTCAAGTTAAGACATGGTCCTTCAACTCCTAAGTAATCAAATGTACACTGTTATCATGAAATGGAGACATAATAAATTACACATTTACAATGTTTATGATCGAAAAAACTCATGGTTAGTTACCAGTGTTTGAAGTTTATCTCCCACCATACATAGATCACTAATTATATCATAAAATTGCTCAAAAGCACATGAATTATTTAACCGCATTTAAACAAAAAAATAAACCTGGACCGCAAATTGCGTAAAACTTCATCTACATCTGCAACAAAATAACAACAAACAATCAATAATTCGCAACTTTTCAAAGTCAAAGGCAGCAAAAACGCAAAAAAAAAACAATCACCAAAACTCAATGAACAATACCGTATCTACGGTTAAAATGTCAAGTAGACTTTAATTTAAATAGCTTATCATACTCGGGTTTATATGGCAGCCAGTTTAACCCATGAACTCGTTAAAAAACTCGCCAACTCATTTGGCACGGTTAGATAAACGGGTTATACGGGGCATCTCCTATGAACTCGTTAAAAAATTCGCCAACTCATTTGGCACGGTTAGATAAACGGGTTATACGGGGCATCTCCGGGTTACGCAAATTTAAAAGTGCTTGGGTTAGGGTAGGTGTTTACGACACCAATAATAATATGGTTCATGTTCGGGTTCACCAATTTAACCTGCTAACCCGACATGAATACCCTGAAAAGGGGCTTTATTACAACAAACAGATTAAAACATGAAAACCTGCTCATGACAAGTAAAAGTATTACACAAACAAAAAACTAAATAAACAAAAAGGTTCCCAATTTTTGTCCACGAACCAAATATTCAAAACACATGAAAAGTCAGATTTACTCCCCAACACAGACGCTACACGTAAAAGTCTGAATAAAACAAGAAAACAGTTCCCAAAATGAAGAGGTGAAAGAACAGGAGATGACTGTTTTGCATCCGCATCTGCACATTACTATCATTCGCCTCTTCTAAACAACTTATGATCATAGGATTACTTTTTTTCTTTTTTACTCTTACCTATTAAAAAATCAACAAAATCCACACCCTTTCTTGATTTGTGTAGAACTGATGACATCAGAATAAAGAGCTTTTCTTTCTCCATGTCATGCCTATCCATTGTCATTGATACAAACCTCTTAATCAAATAAGGGTTGTATTCAGATGGCCCGAGTTCCCTGCGTTTAGATGCTGCTAAATCCACATCATCATTGGTAAAGTAATCATCAATGATGGATGCCACCTTTCTTTTGTATTTGTCCAACGGGTCAGAAAATGCAGACCCCATGTGACAACTCGAGTTTTCAAGATTTCCGTCTTTACACTAATTGTACGTTCACTGTTCAGTTGTTTGTTTGTAATCATACGTGTTTAATATATGTTGAGATGTTATGAGACTATTGTCTTATGTGTTTAGTGTTATAAACTTGTGTTTGGTTTAACTTGATGACACTTAAGGTTTCACTAGTAACCTCAACGAAACAATTTATGTTTCGCCGCCAACCAACTCGACGAAACAAGTATGTTTCGTCATAAACACCACGACGAAACAAGGTGTTTCGCCGGCCCAAGTTCTGTGAAGCCCAGTAAGGGCCCAACGCGTTACAACTACATATTTAATGAGGTAGGGTTACGTAAAAGTCTGAGTGATCAGTTTTAAACCCTAGAGTTCTCCTCTGTGCGACGGCAACCATCATATCTCACCATCCTTCCTCTCGAATTCTTGTTGGATCACCTAGTAACCGGTTAGTGCATAAATAAAATTGTCTGATTCAACTTTACATCATTCTAGGTTGCATGATACCTTGATAGGATCCGTTGATTGTCACTGAACAATGATTGATAAATATGATTTCATGGCTTGTGTTGATGATTGATGATCTAGAAGGGTATAAATGAGTAGATGCTTATGACGGTTTCATAGGTCGAGATTTGATTGCTTGTTGATCAATTGGTTGATAGTTAGAGTTTGATGTTCTGTCATAATACCTATGAAACTAGATCTGATAACTGTGATTTTATTCGCTTATGTTCACTGCTTATATTCTGATGGTATCATTTGTTAATTATGTGTTATAGTGTTGGTACGTATCAATGATCAGGCAAGATATGATCTGCGGTTAGGACTATTGATGATGATTAACTGTTATATTGCAATTAGGGTTTCTGGGTAATCCTCAGTTACACGACGTAACTGATCTAAGGGACGAATCGCCAGTCACGACGAAACTGGCACGACGAATCTGGCACGACGAATCAAATGTGTTTCGCTGAGGGTAATCACGACGAAACAGGGGATGTTTCATCTAAGGGGAATCACGACGAAACGAGGGTGTTTCGTCGAGTTATTAAACATGCACAGTAACTCAGTTAAGTCTCTTAAGGATTAACTAGGTTAGTCATGTACTGTTAAATGTAAAGCATGGTTGCATGAGCCTGTATAACTGATAAATGCTATGTGTAAGTTGTTACTTGCATTTACGTGACGATCTTGACTGTTAGTCGAACTTTGCGTATGTCAACTGATTGTTTATACGTGCATACCATAGGCCTTGACTGATTTATTGGAACCAAGTAATTAATCAAACCGAGCAAACCAAGGTGAATTCACACTTCTAAGGCATGGGATTCCCGGTGGGTTGGGAATGGGATTGAATAACTACGACAGAACTTGTACATTTACCATTACTAGACTACTTACCACCGTCCTCGGAAGGACGCCAGCGCTAAACCTACGTACTCGCTACGTACCACTGTCCTCGGATTGGGAAGGGCACTTACGTAAAACCTACGTAATCTCACACTTACCACTGTCCTCGGATTGGGAAGGGCGCTTACGTAAAACCTACGTATTCTCATACTTACTACTGTCCTCGAATTGGGAAGGACACCTATAGATACAACTAGTCTAGTAATATACAACATGGGATGCCCCCACTATAGATCGTGAAGGTTTGGGAAACAAGGATACTGGGTAACACATGATGCTGAAACCAACTTACGATTTTTGAAACGAACTCAATAACTGAACAATCAACTGTGAACTCGCTTAACTTTGTTGTTGACTCGTTGTTACATGCCTTGCAGGTCGATAGGTACTCATGGAGCTTGCATAGGGAGGCACGGTCGTTGTGGGACATGGACAGTGGGTGCCATGTTAAAAACATTATAACATTTCGAACTTAATACTTATGTTGGGTTTTCACATTTATGCTTCCGCTAAACACTTAACTATGTTTTGATTTGAACACCTTTTGTATTGATGGGTTGAACTTTATTTATTACTACAATGTTCAATATGATTGGTGGCTTGATCTTGGTCAGTCACGCCTCCAAGCGGTGATACTCCGCGGGTGGATTTTGGGGGTGTGACAGATTGGTATCAGAGCCATTGGTTATAGTGAACTTGGTTTTAATAAGGGGAAACAGTTTTTGTTAAAACCAGACTATAACCTGTACAGTGCTCAACGATCCACAACGACGCTTCGCTCCACGTGCAAGACTCAACACTATAGGTGATATGATTTATGTTTATATTGCCTACTTGCTAGTTACATAGAACTTTGCTCGTGGTATGCTTAGATAAACGTAACAACTATTGTTTGGAAACACTTGTGTGCTTACTCTCTTCTGTCATCGCATTTTCGCGAACCTTTCTCACCCATGTTTCCTTTGATATGAAGATCATGAGTGGACGCGTTAACCTAACTCAAGCCCAGTTGACGGCTTTGATTAACCAACAAGTTGTTGCGGCACTTGCAGCCGCTCAAGCAGGAGGTATACCCTGCAGTCGCAACTCACTCTAGGATCTTTGGGTCCTACCCTCATAAACCAACTCTTGTGTCTAACCTTGTCCTATTCTTATACACAACAGGTCAGAACACTCAGCCACCTGTATGCACGTTCAAGACTTTTATGGACTGTCGTCCTAGTACTTTCAGTGGCACGGAAGGGGCCGTTGGACTCCTCCACTGGTTCGAGAAGCTCGAATCGGTCTTCGAAATGTGTGAATGCCCTGAGGCTCGTAGGGTGAAGTATGCCACTGGTACTCTCGAAGGCATTCCGTTGACTTGGTGGAACGCGCAAGTTCAAATGTTAGGGCTGGCAGCTGCTAATGCCACCCCATGGAATGATTTCAAGGAACTGATCAAGCGAGAATACTGTAATCGTGATGACATCCACAAACTGGAAGTGGAGTTCTTTAACCTGAAGATGACGGGCCAGAGATAGAGGCGTATACGAAGCGATCCAACGAGCTGGCAATATTGTGTCCCACTATGGTAGATCCTCCCATTAAGCGCATCGAGCTGTACCTCAAGGGCTTAGTACCAGAGATTCAAAGCCATGTGACTGCTGCTAACCTTGCTACCATCCAGGATGTTACTCGTCTTGCTCATCATCTCACAGACCTGGCAGTGGAACAGAACAAGCTGCCTAAGCGTATAGGTGCTACTGCTACTACTACTTCTGCTATCCCCAGTGACAACAAATGAAAATGGGATGGAGCCTCCAGCAAGGTTCCGACTACAGTTCAGCCCCAGGTACAACAACGAAAGATCGATGACTACCAGAGTCCTGGTCAGCAATCTACTGGTAGTCAAGGGCAGGGTGGATATCGAGGAAACCACCCAAAGTGCAACAAACGCAACAGGCACCACAGTGGTCAGTGCAACAAGGGACCTGGTCAGAGGTGTCTCAAGATGGGTCATGAAGCCAAGGATTGCAGGAGCTCACGGCCTGCAAGTCAGAATCGTCAGCAGCAACAGCAAGCACCACAGAATCAGCAACAGCAACAGGGCAACATGGGATGCTATCAGTGTGGCGCTGAAGGTCACTTCAAGAGACACTGCCCACAGTTAAATCAGAATCAGAACCACAACCAAGGAAACGGGAACAATAATGGGGGAAACAATGATGACAACGGTGCCAGGGGTCGAGTGTTCGTGCTGGGTCAGGGTGACGCAAGGAATGATCCTAACGTAGTGATGGGTAAGTTCCTTCTCAACGACTTTTATGTTACTGTTTTATTTGATTCGGGTGCCGATACCAGTTATGTGTCTCTAAAAGTTAGTCAAATGCTCAAGCGCACACCAAAACTTATGAACACCAAGCACATAGTAGAGTTAGAAAATGGTAAAAGCCTAGAGGCCACGCATATAATTAAGGGTTGTAATCTTGTTTTAGCGGGTCAGACTTTCTCTATCGATCTCATTCCTATAGTTCTGGGTAGTTTCGACATCGTCATTGGGATGGATTAGTTATCCCAACAGCAAGCAGAGATCCTATGCAAAGAGAAGATTGTTCATATTCCCCGTTCTGGTAAAGAACCTTTCGAAATTCAAGGCGACCAGAGTGGTGCTGTGGTGGGCATCATCTCCTTTCTTAAGGCCTAGAAGTGTTTGCGAAAGGGCCACACCGCTATTTTAGCACTTGTTACTGACGCATCAATGAAAGAGAAGAAAATAGAGGATATTCCGGTTGTACGCGACTTTCCTCAAGTGTTCCCTGAAGATTTACCTGGGCTACCGCCTAATCGCCAGGTCGAGTTCCAAATCGAGCTAGCTCCTGGGGCAGCGCCCATAGCTCGAGCACCTTATCGCTTAGCTCCAACCGAACTGGAAGAATTGTCCAAACAATTGCAAGAACTCTTGGATAAGGCTTTCATTCATCCTAGCTCTTCGCCCTAGGGAGCTCCAGTATTATTTGTGAAGAAGAAAGACGGTACCTTCAGGATGTGTATCGATTACCGTGAACTCAACAAGGTGACCGTGAAGAATCGCTATCCTCTTCCACGCATTGATGACCTATTCGACCAGTTGCAAGGGTCGAGCTTCTATTCAAAGATTGATTTGAGACCAGGCTACCATCAACTGAGAATCCGGGACGAGGACATCTCCAAAACAGCATTCAGAACTCGCTACGGCCACTACGAGTTTCTGGTCATGCCATTCGGGTTAACAAACGCACCCGCAGTCTTCATGGATCTTATTAACAGAGTGTGCAAGCCTTACCTGGATAAGTTTGTTATAGTATTCATCGACGACATTTTGATCTACTCTAAGAGTCGGGAGGAACACGAGCAACATCTGCGGATTATCTTGGAACTGCTTCGAACAGAGCAACTTTATGCTAAGTTTTTGAAATGCGACTTCTGGCTTCGTGAAGTCCATTTCCTAGGCCATGTGGTAAACAAGGATGGGATTCATGTTGATCCATCCAAGGTAGACTCGATCAAGAACTGGCCTGCACCCCACACACCAACAGAAATCCGCCAATTCTTGGGTTTGGCGGGCTATTACAGAAGGTTCATCAAGGATTTCTCCAAGATTGCACAACCTCTCACTTCACTAACTCATAAAGGTGTCACCTATCGTTGGGGTAATACACAGGAATCTGCATTTCAGCACTTGAAAGACAGACTTTGTAGAGCACCGATTCTTTCATTGCCTGAAGGCACAGACGATTTTGTGGTTTATTGCGACGCGTCAATTCAGGGTCTTGGTTGCGTGTTGATGCAACGGGATAAAGTCATTGCTTATGCATCGCGCCAACTTAAAGTTCACGAAAATAATTACACTACACACGATTTGGAGCTGGGAGCTGTTGTTTTCGCACTCAAGATATGGAGACATTACCTGTACGGTACCAAGTGCACCATTTACACCGATCACAGGAGTCTCGAGCATATCTTCAAACAGAAAGAGTTGAACAAGCGACAACGTCGATGGGTCGAGCTCTTGAATGACTACGAATGCGCGATCAAGTACCATCTGGGCAAAGCCAATGTAGTGGCCGACGCCCTCAGTCGAAAGGATGCTACACCTAAATGCGTGCGTGCATTACAACTCACCATTCAATCTAGTCTTCCGTCCTAGATACGAGATGCTCAGGTAGAAGCATTGAAACCAGAGAACGTCAGGGCTGAAGCCCTACGCGGCTCAAGGCAACGGTTAGAACAAAAGGAAGACGGCTCCTACTATGTGACAGGACGCATCTGGGTCCCACTCTATGGCAATTTACGAGAACTTGTAATGGATGAAGCACATAAGTCTCGTTACTCGGTACATCCTGGTTCGGACAAGATGTACCACGATCTCAGAACTACGTATTGGTGGCCTAGCATGAAAGCTCACATAGCAACTTACGTTAGCAAGTGTTTGACTTGTGCGAGAGTCAAGACTGAATATCAGAAACCATCGGGCCTACTCCAATAACCAGAAATACCACAATGGAAATGGGAACAAATTTCCATGGATTTTGTTACTGGCCTGCCTAGATCTCAACGTGGAAATGATACCATTTGGGTGATAGTGGATCGGTTGACTAAATCTGCACACTTTTTGGCCCTCAAAGAAACAGACAAGTTCTCTACTCTAGCAGACATTTACTTAAATGAAGTGGTTTCGAGGCACGGGGTGCCAACCTCCATTATTTACGATTGTGACGCACGTTTTACTTCTGAACTGTGGCAAGCAATGCACAAATCTTTTGGCTCTCGATTAGACATGAGCACAGCTTATCACCCGCAAACGGATGGGCAGTCTGAACGTACCATCCAAACTCTAGAAGACATGCTTCGTGCATGTGTTATCGATTTCGGCAATGGCTGGGAAAAACACCTCCCTTTGGTGGAGTTTTCGTATAATAACAGTTACCACACTAGCATCCAAGCCGCTCCGTTTGAGGCATTGTACGGACGTAAATGCTGATCACCTCTTTGCTGGGCAGAAGTTGGTGATAGCCAGATCACGGGTCCAGAACTTGTTGTAGACACAACAGAAAGGATTGCACAAATACGACAACGAATGGCGGCAGCTCGTGACCGTCAGAAAAGCTATGCTGATAAGCGCAGGAAACCACTGGAGTTCCAGGTTGGGGATCGAGTGCTACTCAAAGTCTCACCTTGGAAAGGTGTAGTCCGTTTTGGTAAACGAGGCAAACTTAACCCACGATATGTTGGACCTTTCGAAGTCATAGAGAAAATAGGCAAGGTGGCCTACAAACTGAACCTACCCGCAGAACTCGGTGGAGTTCACAACGTATTTCACGTGTCAAATCTGAAGAAGTGTCTGTCAGATGAGACCCTCATAGTTCCTTTTAAGGAGCTCACTATCGACGATCAGTTGCGATTCGTCGAGGAACCAGTTGAAATCACGGACCGAGACGTTAAGGTCCTCAAGCACACCAGAATACCTCTTGTTCGGGTTCGTTGGAACTCCCGTCGTGGCCCAGAGTTCACCTGGGAACGAGAAGACCAAATGAAACTCAAGTATCCCCAATTGTTTGGCAACAATGCAACTACTACTGAGGCTGAAGCTACTACAGAATTTCAGGACGAAATTCCAAATCAACGGGGGGATGATGTGACACCCCAGGAAAACCAGGAAACCACACAACTTAACTAGCTTCCTCAGTAACCGCATGCTAAATTTCGGGACGAAATTTCTTTCAAGTTGGGGATAATGTGACAACTCGAGTTTTCAAGATTTCCGTCTTTACACTAATTGTACGTTAACTGTTCAGTTGTTTGTTTGTAATCATACGTGTTTAATATATGTTGAGATGTTATGAGACTATTGTGTTATGTGTTTAGTGTTATAAACTTGTGTTTGGTTTAACTTGATGACACTTAAGGTTTCACTAGTAACCTCGACGAAACAATTTATGTTTCGCCGCCAACCAACTCGACGAAACAAGTATGTTTCGTCATAAACACCACGACGAAACAAGGTGTTTCGCCGGCCCAAGTTCTGTGAAGCCCAGTAAGGGCCCAACGCGTTACAACTACATATTTAACGAGGTAGGGTTACGTAAAAGTCTGAGTGATCAGTTTTAAACCCTAGAGTTCTCCTCTGTGCGACGGCAACCATCATATCTCACCATCCTTCCTCTCGAATTCTTGTTGGATCACCTAGTAACCGGTTAGTGCATAAATAAAATTTTCTGATTCAACTTTACATCATTCTAGGTTGCATGATACCTTGATAGGATCCGTTGATTGTCACTGAACAATGATTGATAAATATGATTGCATGGCTTGTGTTGATGATTGATGATCTAGAAGGGTATAAATGAGTAGATGGTTATGACGGTTTCGTAGGTCGAGATTTGATTGCTTGTTGATGAATTGGTTGATAGTTAGAGTTTGATGTTCTGTCATAATACCTATGAAACTAGATCTGATAACTGTGATTTTATTCGCTTATGTTCATTGCTTATATTCTGATGGTATCATTTGTTAATTATGTGTTATAGTGTTGGAACGTATCAATGATCAGGCAAGATATGATCTGCGGTTAGGACTATTGATGATGATTAACTATTATATTGCAATTAGGGTTTCTGGGTAATCCTCAGTTACACGACGTAACTGATCTAAGGGACGAATCGCCAGTCACGACGAAACTGGCATAACGAATCAAATGTGTTTCGCCGAGGGTAATCACGACGAAACAGGGGATGTTTCGTCGAAGGGGAATCATGATGAAACGAGGGTGTTTCGTCGAGTTATTAAACATGCATAGTAACTCAGTTAAGTCTGTTAAGGATTAACTAGGTTAGTCATGTACTGTTAAATGTAAAGCATGGTTGCATGAGCCTGTATAATTGAAAAATGCTATGTGTAAGTTGTAACTTGCATTTACGTGACGATCTTGACTGTTAGTCGAACTTTGCGTATGTCAACTGATTGTGTATACGTGCATACCATAGGCCTTGACTGATTTATTGGAACCAAGTAATTAATCAAACCGAGCAAACCAAGGTGAGTTCACACTTCTAAGGCATGGGATTCCCGGTGGGTTGGGAATGGGATTGAATAACTACGACAGAACTTGTACATTTACCATTACTAGACTACTTAATCTCACACTGTCCTCGGATTGGGAAGGGCACTTACGTAAAACCTATGTAATCTCACACTTACCACTGTCATCGGATTGGGAAGTGCACTTACGTAAAACCTACGTATTCTCATACTTACTACTGTCCTCGGATTGGGAAGGACACCTATAGATACAACTAGTCTAGTAATATACAACATGGGAAGCCCCCACTGTAGATCGTGAAGGTTTGGGAAACAAGGATACTGGGTAACACATGATGCTGAAACAAACTTACGATTTTTGAAACGAACTCAATAACTGAACAATCAACTGTGAACTCGCTCAACTTTGTTGTTGACTCGTTGTTACATGCCTTGCAGGTCGATAGGTACTCATGGAGCTTGCACAGGGAGGCGCGGTCGTTGTGCGACATGGACAGTGGGTGCCATGTTAAAAACATTATAACATTTCGAACTTAATACTTATGTTGGGTTTTCACATTTATGCTTCCGCTAAACACTTAACTATGTTTTGATTTGAACACCTTTTGTATTGATGGGTTGAACTTTATTTATTACTACAATGTTCAATATGATTGGTGGCTTGATCTTGGTCAGTCACGCCTCCAAGCGGTGATACTCCGCGGGTGGATTTTGGGGGTGTGACACCCCATATGATTTCAAGGTCATTCAGCATGACAGTATAATAGAAACATTTAAAAGCCACACAAAATAAACCAAAAGCTTGAACACTCGTAACTACATTAGCTTGAATTCATGATAGAAATTAGGGGTGTGAATTTCTGACACGACCCGAAAACACGACACGAACCTAACACGAAATTCGCGGGTTTAGGTTTAGTCTAAACGGGTTCGGGTCAGTTTTAGGTTGAACCCACGAACCCGTTTAGGTTAACGGGTCAGGTTCGGGTCGACCCGGTCGGGTTGGCGGGTATTTTAAGTCATAATTATAACTTAAAAAGAGAAATTAACATGAGATTTTATAATTTAAATATAATTGAGTTATATACATTAGTGTTTTTTAAGTAAATTTTAATATTAATATGTTAGTTTCATAAAAAATTAAAAATTCGGGTTGAACGGGTCGTGTTCGGGTCAACCCACAAAACTTCGGGTCGTGTTCGGGTTAATATGTATGATATGATTTTCGGGTTCGGGTTCGTGTAAAATTTTCGGGTTCGGGTTGAAACCACCAACCCGCAAATACGACCCGTTTAGCACCCCTAATAGAAATGATGACATTTTTGCAAAGAGAGTAAAAATGAGACTTGACTTACCATGAAACCGTCGACCGAACCCGATATCTCCCGCTTTCTTCCATTTTTTGTTAGCGGTCGTGCGTAGCCGCAAACGATTTCCTTATTAACACACCCCATCTGTAGCCTCTCTGTCCGATGAGGAAGCCACGCCACCAAACTTACTGCAAAATGCAAATAATTCCTAGATTCTACATTTTGGTACTAATATCTTATCTATTTTCTAGAGATAAAAGAAGCTGAACCTGGCAAAAAGAAGGCGGAAGGCACGTGAAAAACATGAGACTGGTATGGAAAGTGATTGATCATTTATAAAAGATTCAATAAGGCCTATACAAACATATGTGCAGAATTGCTGTTAAAAAACAAGCATAACCCACCCATTTTGCTAACTTTACTTGTGAAACAACTAAACAAGAAGTAAAAAATAAAACACAAGTAAATAATGAAGATATACAGCAGCAACTGGTTAGCCTGCAACCTTTTTTTAAAGAGCAAACAAAAAAATCTTTAACTAATGAATATAATCCAAATACAAAACCACCTCTTCTAGATCTAAAAGTAAAAATAAAATTAAAAAAATAATAACAAACAAATCATGATTTCTCTTAAAAAAACCTGCTTGCTTCAAAATAATAAATTAAATAAGTAAGAACTGTACTTTTAATATTCCATAAATCTTCGATGATCATATAACCTGAAACAATCCAACCACAATGCAATTGAAAGAAAGAATTAGAGCTGTACCTTTAATATTCCATAAATCTTCGATGGCATTTAGGCGAATCTCCACCAACGGCACAGTTGATCAAATCTCTACCAACGGCATTCTCAGTCCTTTCATCTGGACCTGATCATGTTTAATTTAATTTGTGTTAGTTCGGCACATCTGTAATTGTTTTAGCCTAGGCCCAGTGCACATTACCTCAAGGAATACAAGTCACCTGATCCACCTAACGTGTGCATTGGTGCATCGGCCCAATGTAAATAGGTAAAAACCTCTTTGTCACTTTCATATCCACAAGTTCCATGATCAGAAAAAGTGTCACCAAAAGAACTTGAAGAAGTCTCAATTAATGGCTGAAATTTAATTTGTAATTATAATAAAATCATATTAAAAATACTTACATCAGGAACAACAATCTGATTAGTATCAGAAGTCTAAATTTGTAGGATCGGTTTGTGACCCAAACGAGTCGTTCAGAAGAGATTTTATCAGTTTCAGATGCGGAAAATAAGAAACTGACTTTGAAACAGCTTGGTTATCACTTTAAACAATGATTTGATTGATATAATAACAATTACAATCAGTCTTCACACCGGCAGCACCTCGGTATGGAATTCACGAACTGTTACAAATGAATAGAACACTCCCCTATTTATACTATTCCTGCTTTCGCTTGAAACCATACACTTTGGTTCAAGCGAAACCCACTAATTAACTTTCAAGCGAAACCTATGACTTTGACTTTCAAACGAAACATTCAATTCTGTTTCAAGCGAAACACATGTCTTCCAAGCAAACTCAACATTCTGATCATATGATGTGATGATGTCATTGTTGTGATGTCATCCTTGATGTCATACATGTGATGTCATCATTCTTAAAGATGACTTCATGCTCGTTCAGATCCGCAATGCAACCGAGACTCGATATAAGACGAAGTCGACAGATGAATGCACTAACAGACTCCCCCTCAGATGTTGACGAGTCTAAAGTGTCGAGTCTTCGCATCTCAGTCTTTATCAGTCTCTTTTATTTCTTAGCATATACCAGGATCTTCTCTTTGGCTCTAACCTCATCAGACTCCCCCTCTCATCATGATGGGATCGCTGTCTGGAATTATCTATCACCTAGAGATTGCATCCTGGCTTTAACTCTGTTCAGCTCATCTCCTGCACACATTTTCTCATCAAAAACATAAGTTTTTACTTAAATCAATAAGAAAAACTAATTAGAAATAGTTCCATCAAGTTCAAATTAATGACCCTGATTAACTAATCTCAACTTCTTTCTCAAATCAAAAATTTTCAATTCAATACACACACTCCCAAACCAGTTAATCATGTTCAGCACTCGGAATTTTGAAAATCAGCTCTCCAACATCAGTTGTCGAAAATCTTTTTGTATTTTTAAAAATTTATGCTAAAACACTCTGAAAATCTTTTTGGATTTTTGATATAACAGAAATAAAATGCAGTAAAGAAATATATACAGACAATATTTTTGTGAGTTTTGTGTAAGAGGATCATATCAGTTTTTGACAAGTCACGAGTACCGTTGAGCTTAGTTACACATTAAGAATTAAACAATTCACTTAGATTGCCGATATACTGATCCACTTAAATTTTCACACAAATTTCAACTGATTCAGGATATGATTTAGATGTTTTAAGGACTTAAACTCATTCATGTGTCCCACCTCTTGAATATACTCCCGTATACAGATCCCAATATTCAGTCTTACAGGTGAGTATACTACAGATAGTAAGGGAATAAATTATAGTACGAAACCGTGAGAGATCATGTCAGAACTTCCGTTCAGCAGAGAGATGACGGCTCGACTTTTGGTGTGTCCCCTTTAGAGGATCTTTTGATTACAACAGCAATGACTATCAATTTTATTGTTTCATCAAGTTGCTGAGGGCGGCGCTATGTTTCAAGCAAGCGGAAAGTATTATTCGAGGACTAGGTCAGAACTTCCATTCAGCAGAACTCCCGGAATAATACCCCAGATATCACTGAGCATAAAGACCTAGTATCTCAGAAAGAGGGACCTTTCAAACGAGATTTCAGGGGTTACCTATATATCCAAGTAGTGTTCCCCACAAAATAAGCAAGTTTGAATTTTAAGTTTATATCCCGAAAAAGCTTACTAAATGTGTAAAAACCTATCGGCATATCATCAGTGAGACTGTTTAACACTATTTAAACATTACATTTCTTTAGCATACTGTGACTGTCTACTGATGTACTATCATTTCCTCTTCTTGACACCAAAACTCATTTTTGATTTTATCATGTTTTTGCCTTTTTCAAATTTTCTAATGTTTTTGGATTTTCTGAAATTTTCTACTCCCCCTAAAATGCAAACACATTAAAGGAAATTTGAAAACAAACTATACAAGTAAATGACAACTGATATCCAATCACTTCACTTCGCCATCCACTTGGCATAAACAATCAGAACTCCCCCTTTCAACAAACTATTTTCTCATTATGATTTCAAAACACTTAAGTTTGTTTTAACCAAAATGATTTTTCCGGAAAATAAGTTTTGTTGATTTTACCACTTGTAAAATTAGGGATTCATCATATCGTTCCTCAATCATTTGTAGAAAATCAAGTACAATTTAATGTCCCTGATTTACCACTTGTAAGTCGAAAACCTTCTCCAACCACTACTCACCAACTATAAGCTCATGTGAATCAAAATATAACAATATAAAGATAGCACCTGTATATTTACCAATCAAACATATCAAGAATGATGCCGATTCCTGCTCCACTCTTACCAACCTGGGAGCTCCGGCAAGTCAGGTTTTTCATTTAAACAGATTCACCCAAGCCTGACGGTCCTTGGGTGATTTTGAATTCTTGTTCAACAATGGTGGAAAATTTGCATCATCCATTGTTAGACCAGAATTCTCATTTTTTAACTCAACACTTGGCTCTTCTGGCTTTACCACACCAAATTCATCGCCTGAATGTGGCTTGTCTGACTTTGAAGAGTCAGATTCATTGCCAATAACTGGCTCCTTTGTTTCCGGATAAACAAATTCATCACCAGCAACTTTCTTTTTCATCTTTCTCTCTTTCGTCCTCAGAAGAGATTTTATCAGTTTCACCAGCAACAAATTCATCGCCTGAATGTGGCTTGTCTGACTAGGATCGGTTTGTGACCCAAACGAGTCGTTCAGAAGAGATTTTATCAGTTTCAGATGCGGAAAATAAGAAACTGACTTTGAAACAGCTTGGTTATCACTTTAAACACTGATTTGATTGATATAATAACAATTACAATCAGTCTTCACACCGGCAGCACCTCGGTATTGAATTCACGAACTGTTACAAATGAATAGAACACTCCCCTATTTATACTATTCCTGCTTTCGCTTGAAACCATACACTTTGGTTCAAGCGAAACCCACTAATTAACTTTCAAGCGAAACCTATGACTTTGACTTTCAAACGAAACATTCAATTATGTTTCAAGCGAAACACATGTCTTCCAAGCAAACTCAACATTCTGATCATATGATGTGATGATGTCATTGTTGTGATGTCATCCTTGATGTCATACATGTGATGTAATCATTCTTAAAGATGACTTCATGCTCGTTCAGATCCGCAATGCAACCGAGACTCGATATAAGACGAAGTCGACAGATGAATGCACTAACAAAATTAATGGCGTATTGGTCATGAACCACGGCTGCTTAGAAGACGCCTTTGCCGTTTTCTTCCCCCATTTTCACTCTGTTCTGATAACGCCCTCAAACAATCTTTCCGGTCACTGAAATCATAGAAATTCACAAAGCAATTGTCAGGCTTCAAACATAAAAGCAACACATGCAATGTAGATTCAAACAGATTACATGTACAATATGAATTCACTCATTCAGCGGTTTAGATCTAAAACCAAATATTCCACAAAATCGGAACCCAACAGTTTCTAACAAGTAACAACATATAAAAGTGTACCTTGGCATGAATAAACTCCTCAAGTCTACCTTCAGGAAACTTAGCAAGAAGGTGTGGCCCACGCCCGTGGGTCGAGATCAATCCAAAGGTCCAAATTTCCTCTTCGCGATCAAAGAAAATATCCGCTCCTTCACCGTAAATCCTAACCAAAACCGTTCGTACATCATCTTCAGCCGTGTTTTTGGGCCAAGTGATTGGATAAACAATATTAGTCATAGCACCACTTAAATGAACCGCTTTTAATTTGCTTGTATCAAACACATCTCCCCAAATTCGGGTTAAATTAACAACCAAATCATTATCGAATTCGAAAATGAATAATCACAGGTTTGAGCTCAAGAATCATACAATAAAATGTAAACAACAGAAAAGGTTAAAGGAAAACCCAATTCACATAATAAAGATTAATAAATAAACTAACCTTAGATTATGCAATCAAAAATCTCTGATACCGAGCGGGTTAAACGACGATTGATTGACCAGTTTTGTAATGAAACAAAGGGGAGAGATTATATGTATTTTTTTGAAATAACAGATGGTAATAACGGAATTTGGTTCCTACAATAATTCCTGTGATCAAGACCCAATTGAAAGATTTCAGAGACTTTTGAAATAACAGAATCAGAATCCCTCCTGAACCTACAATTAACGTTTCACAAGTATAATTAGTAAACACGTATAGAAAAACAAGACGAATCATTGTTTGACACGCACCGTGGTCGGCTTCTTGATGACAACACCTCCAGCTTCAATCTGTCCCTTTAAACACCGATTACAGGTTCAAAACACATGTATAGATTAGTCTCATTCAATTATCATCATTACCAAACATAATCAAATCCAAAAACATACCTCTGGAAGTCTCAATCGGAACCCTAGATGGAAGATTTGGGAATTTGGAAGTAGAAGATGATGATGAAGATCTTTTTTGCGTTTGGATGATAAATCTTCACCTAAAGAGCGATTGCAGGTTCATATAAAAAATGATGGACCGATCAACTGCATGATGGACCGATCAACTGCTTGTTTAGGGGGTTTAAGAGGTAGATAGAAGGATGAACGGTGGTGAAATTCATCAATAACTTAATTAAATGTGAAGATCAGAGACATAAATGTAGGGTTGAAATCTCTATGTTGCCCCTCAGGCGTCTTAAAAATATGGAGATTGTCTCAATTTGCCTGTTTTATCTTTGTTGTACCTATTGCTTTAAAATTGATACACGTGGCAAAATTACCATCTTGTACATCACTTCTCCTTTTTAATATATTATAGATATACATACATACGTATATATATATATATATAGTGTGTGAGGTTCATTGGGGAACACTAAAAAAGTGGGGAAGCGACTCAAACGAACTCCGATTGGACTCATTCCAGCGGCGATGAAACCGGCTCGTCAAACCCTAACTAGGATCTCTTAACCCTAAACCCTAAATCATAACCCCTAAACCCTAGATATATTAGGATTTGGCTTTTAGGGTTTAGCTTTAGGGTTTAGGGTTTAGCTTTAGGTTTAGCCTTTAGGGTTTAGTTTTTAGGGTTTATAGTTTAGATTTTACGGTTTAGCTTAGGTTTTAGCCTTATTTTTCAGCTTTAGGGTTTAGAGTTTAGGAGTTAGGATTTAGGGTTTAGGGTTAAGAGATCCTAGTTAGGGTTCGACGAGCCGGTTCCAATGCCGCTGGAATGAGTCTAATCGGAGTTCGTTTGAGTTGGTTCTCCGCTGTTCCCCACTTTTTTAGTGTTCCCCAATGAACCTTCCCCTATATATATATATATATATATATATATATATATATATTAACATTTTAAATAAAGCTATATAAGATCACATGTATATAAAAGCATGTACATAAAGATACCTTCACATATATCTATTTTAAATAAATTAAACTTAAGTATTTTACCTAAACATCTAAATAGTAGATAACCGTTTAATGGTACCATATATAATTTGATTATATATATAATAAAATCATGCTTTCTTAAATTACATTAGTTGTTTTTTCGAATTGCGCTATTTATTTGTTTATTTTAATGATTTATTTGTTTATTAATTTGTTTCATTATGAATTATTTTAATGTCATAATGATATTAAAATAAACAAATAAATAAAACAACAGATATGGTATAGTTTTGTTTCATTTCTCGTGAAAACAAAACATTTGTGAAAAGTCATAAACACCATGCTAGAAGTATCGTTCATATCTAAGGATCTAGCATTTTTTTTCACTCGTGATTTGCACTTTTAATTAATATAATAATTAACAAAAATTTAACTTTTAAATATATTAGGTAAATGGGGCACTTACCTATTTAGGGAATAAGCGATCATTGTAAACTTAATATAATTAACAGTAAGGCATCCCTATCAGAGACATAATACATCTGCATAGGTAGCCTATAGATACATTTAATTATATTGGTCGCTCGTACTGTGAACTAAAATTTGTTAAAATAGCATAGAAATCCTAATATAAATATTAAAATTTATCTACACAGAATAGCATAGAAGTCATTCACATAGTTTCCTAACATAATTGTTTAAGTTTTAGGTATTAAAAAAACACCTAAATGGCTTAAACTAGTGGCTCTAATACCACTTCTGTCACATCCCCTGACCCCTACCCTGGGAGCGGGAGCCGCGAGCCAGTCAAGTGGTATCGGTGTTTATTAAATATGCAGTGGAAAACTTTCATCCGGACCGTAGTTAGGAAATATTAATCAGAGTTTAAAACACCATATTTTTATAATAAACAAGTGGAATAAAACCCATGTTTTATTTACAATACAAATTATAGGGATAAACCCGAATTAGTGAAAACAAAGTCTCCGTTTTATGTAGGTAACTTTTATAGCCACTTTTCTAAGCCTTCAGTGCTCTCCAGCTTAGTGCTCTCCAGCTTAGTGCTCTCCAGCTTAGTGCTCTCCAGCTTAGTGCTTGCTTCTATTAACTTCACACTAAGTTACCTGAAACGCGTTTTAAAAAGTTTTACCAGCAAGAAATACTGGCGAGTGAATCCCAGTTTAATCAAAACAAGTTTTATCATTTCACAGCATTGAGGGCAACCCGCAATTATATTTGTTTACATCTACTTTAATTACCACCCACGGTACTGTCAATCCCGACTTGTGGTCATGCTACTACTCACAGTGTAGTAACAATTAATGTATACAAAAACCCAACATACCGACAGTAATTGTAGAATCACAAATACTTAATCACTGTTAAAATATAATTTAAAACAATTGAGGTTTTGTAAAAACAGTTTACAAAAAGTGGATTACTCATATTGCTATTTTAGATAATACTAATGCTTTCTGGTGACTTCCTGGTTATAATCTATTAAATTTAAACATTGCACACGTGTTAGTAGGATAACCCAATTTACATTAGTTATACCCCCGAGACAGAACTCCAACGACTGAGTCAGGCAGAGCCTTGACATGCGTTACGGAGCTCTAGATCAATCAGGCAGAGTAACTAATACGTAACCGGGGGTTATAATACTTACAACGAGGCAGAGCTTCGCTTTATAGGGGTATTATATCCCGAGTATTTTAGCTATTAGAGATTGAGAGAGAATCAGAATTTTGAACGGTGAACAAATGAGCTCTCGTTCTCAATTTATAGGCTGGTCGGACATCGGGTCGCAGCCCGCGAAGCCTTTCACGAACATTCTCGCGGCCCGCAAGGACCTTAGGTTCGGCTGTAGCTTAGACGACTCACCTAGTAGGCTTGACTTGAGGCAGGGACACGTCGCACATGGGGTGCACGTCAAGTAACTGGGCTCGCGCCCCGCGAGGGTCAGAGGGGGTCCGGGTCGCGGCCCGCGACTGCCCTTTAATTTTGTTTTTATTTGCTTTTTGATGATATTAGGGTTAAACGGGTTCAACTAGAGGTCTCCTGGTATAATTTTGGGCATAACTCCTGAGCCCTTAATAAAATTCACTCGCTTTAAGTATAGTAACCCAATTCAACTTTATCAATATGTCACGAGACAGAACCCAAACGTACTTAGTCGGGCAGAGCCTTGACATGTGTTGGTGGGTCCTAAATCAATCGGACAGGGTATCGACTCAGTGATCAGGGGTTAAAACACTTAAAACGGGGCAGGGCTTTGGAGTATTTAGGGGTGAATTATTAAATAAAATGGATGAAATAAGGAGACAGGGAGATGGCGAGAAGGAGAAAGAAAAAGAAGAATGAAGATGGAATGTTGAATGGACAAAGCTATTTATACTAAAATTCTAATACTTAGCACTCAAGGCTTCCACCACGTGTCTTCAATTTGAGAATCGTTGTAATCTGCATGCATATGTATACTTATTTTAAATGTGAGATTTGTTTGTGAAGTCCACGTAACATTCATAATTGAATGTTTCAAGTTTCATTGTATTATATATATATATATATATATATATATATATGAGAAGGATCCGTTAGGAACCACCCTTTATTGCGAAAACCGCGAGAATCAGTGTGAACACAAATAGTAATACCTAAAAATATTTAAAAAAAACACCCAAAAATTTTTTTTTACTATTTTTTTTTTTTGAAAAAATTGCTATATTTCATTTATATTAAAAAAATTCAAAAAAAAAAAAAAATCGAGTCACAGTTATCCATGCACATGTGCATTTGTATCATTTCTTTGACAAATTCCGTAATTCATTACAAATATTAGACAATTGCACTTTCATTTACACTACCACGTGTAATACATTACTTTTTACATTAACAATATTAGAAATGCACATGTGCATCTATATGTATCAACATGAAATAAGGTGTGTTGGTACACTACTTTCTTTTTCATCTATCATTCCATCCATAATACACAAACATGCACTTGTGCATTTTTGTCATGTCTTTGACAAATTCCATAATTCATTACAAATATTAGACAATTGCACTTTCATTTACACTACCATATGTAATACACTACTTTTTACATTACCAATATTAGAAATGCACATGTGCATCTATATGTATCAACATGAAATAAGGTGTTTTGGTACACTACTTTGAATACATTTTCCCTTTCATCTATCATACCATCCATAATACACTACCATTACCTCCTACCATCCATAATACAATATCATTACCTCCTACCATCCATAATACAACACCATTACCAATATTTTCACTTTATTACATGTATATTAACACCATTTATACCATCCAATCATCATATTACATCATAAAGTAACAACTATAGCCAAACCATCAACCACTAGATATAACTAACCAAAAAAACATGTATATGGGCCTACTTCTCCATTCCAAATCGCAAACTTTTTGTACTAAAATATGTTATATCATGGTTATACCTAATGATGCACATGTGCATTTTGAATATTGGTAATGTAAAAAGTAGTGTATTACGGATGGTATTGTAAATTAAAGTGCAATTGTCTATTACTGATAACGTATTACGGAATTTATCGAAGTAATGATACATATGCACATGTGCATTGATAATTGTTACTCAAAAAAGAAGTTTTTTTTTGGTAACTAAATATAGCGATTTTTGTTAAAAAAATATTAAAAAAAATTTGAGTGCTTTTTTGATTTTTATTAGATTTTATTTTGTGTTCACATTGGTTCTCGCGGTTGTCGCAATAAGGGTGGTTCTCAAATGAACCTTACCATATATATATATGTATATATATATATATATATATATATATATTATAATTAATTTAACAGCTTCACTCATTTGGTACTTATAACTTCCAGAATATGACGTTTTATAAAATAATGAATATGTCATTAGAACGAGAATATTTTTGTCTACATTTTGCCCCAAGTTTAATTAAAAACGGAGTAAGGTTAATTATAAGGTATTTCTATTATTATAATTTTTAAACAGTTCCTATGTTTGTTTAGATACCTCACAATTCTAACATTCAACTTACCCATGATCTAATCGTTTTATAATATAAGTTATTATATACTTTATTTTAAATTTTATAAATAAAAATTTTGGGAATGTTACAGTTACAATGTGTTATGTGATTTAGAATATGTGTATGATGATATGTTAAGTGTTGACAAGATTGCGTGTATTTCGATATTAATTACATGTCACGTTTATGTATATATATTACGACGCGCAAATCGTAGATGTATTGCTTATAAACAGGTGTGTTAACGGGTATAACATAATGAAGGTCACCAATAAAATCATTCTACTCGCGAAGTTCTTATATATATATATATATATATATATATAGGGGACCGCTAGAATGAGAACCACCTCGAGTTATGAGAACCGCGAGAACCACTTGATCGAAAGCGAGGTGGGCCAAAATTTTTTTCGAAAACGTAGATTAGTGTATCACAAACACATTCGTAAAAAAAAAAATTTTAAAAAAAATGCCGTGGGTGTAGTTTTTTACACCACAAGTTTGTGGTTTACGAGTTCCGTAAATTTACGGAACTCGTAAACCACAAACTTGTGGTGTAAAAAACTACACCCACGGCATTTTTTTAAAAATTTTTTTTTTTACGAATGTGCTTGTGATACACTAATCTACGTTTTCGAAAAAAAAAATTGGTCCACCTCGCCCCGTACGGTGTGGTTCTCGCTGTTATCATAACTCGAGGTGGTTCTCATTCTAGCGGTCCCCTATATATATATATATATACTAGACGTATACCCGCGCGATGCGGCGGGACGACAATTTACAACGCGGTTTTTGTTTACTGTGAGTTTTTCAATTTTCTCGTGATACATTGTATTATACGTTTGTTAAGTTTCTTATTTGTAGCATCCGTGTGTGGCGTATACCATGAGCCTTACAGGCTTTTAAAAAATAACAAACATGCTATTAAGAAAATATCAGTCACAAACATAGTATTTAAAAAAAACGAACACGCGTGCCAAAACTGCATTAGCTAGCAATGAATGCTATGAGCAATGTACAACCCGCAATCTATATCCCATCAGATGAAGTAAATTCGAGAAAAAAAAAACTATAGTTGCACTTTGAAAGGGGAGCAGTCTCCCATCTATATAGGGTGGTGAGCAGTCCATCGGCTGCGAGGACAATTTACAACGCAGTACAACACGACAACTAATAATGTTGAGATGGTATAATAGTTTCTAATGATTTTTCACCTTTATCATACATATTTTTAGGTTGGCGCGATGCGGCGGGGGAGGCGATTTACAATAGGATACTCGTTTACCGTTAGTTTATCAGTCATCTCGTGATATATTGTAGGGGTGATCACGGTTCGGTTTCAAACTGTTAAACCGCCCAAATCGGTCTTCGGTTTGGTTTCACGGTCACTTTCTTTCTTTAACTTTTGGCTTGTCGGTTTCAAAATCTTCAAAACGTAGCGACTGGTTTGATTTCCGGTTTTATATCAAAACTGGCCATATAAAATCATACCAGACCGTTAATGCAGTGGCGACAATTTACAATGTTGATCTCGTTTTCTATTATTTTATCAATCCCTCTCGTAATATACTTTATAGCACGTCTGTTTTTTTTCTTAACATCGTTGTAGTATATCTATGATGTTTTCAACATACACACAAAAAACAAAACGTGTGAACATGAGCCACTGAGTGTTGAGACATAGTACTGTCAATTTATCTTAAACCAATGTTATTGCCACAGTGATGTTATTGAGAAGATTCAGTTCAGTTGGGTCATAACTAAAATCCAAATTTCCGGTTAAGGTACTTCAAAACTGGTCATGGGCCTGCCCAAGCCCAAGCATTTTGAGGCTTGGACTTTAGGCCTCCAGATAGTCAACTTGGATCATGAGTTCTGTTGAAAACGCCAAATTATTATTTTAAGCATAACTAACTCATAAAGTTGTTATAAAAAATATTATAAAATGAAAAAAAAAAAAGATGTTCAACAAATTCTATCGGGCCCATTCTAACAAATAAGAATGGCCTTTTCAACTCAAGCCCGTTTATAACATGTTACCCAACCTTTTAAACCCAAGCCAGGGCGGGCTCAAAATTTTCTAAATTTTTCTAGGCCTAAAGCGGATAGCAAAACTGGGGCCTTTTTGTAAACGAAAAAAATTGTTATGGATCCTACTATTCATATACTATCTTTGTATACGCATAATTATAGATCATAAACCTCAATGTTAACAATCCCAAAGCCAAAGTTACCAACATATAATATATTTTTTTAGAATTTGAGGCCCTAAGAAAACGGAGGCCTAAAGCTCTTGCTTTATTTCACTCCCCCTTGAGCCGGCCCCTGATCCAAGCAGTTTATGAACCTGATTAGACAAATCTAAGTGATTTCTCTTGAATAAAGCATTTGGCTAGTTTGATATGTGATTTTGGTAGATGTTAACCATAACCAACTTTGAATTGGTATATTATAATGTATGGTTGATGATATCAACAATGTTATAAAAATATAATAATTTCTTAATAAAATCTTCCAATTTATGGGTCTCTTGACTTCCCTTAGCCAAAGCCAAGTAAAGGAGTGCAGAAACCAAGTTGATATTCGAATATTAACTTTTAATATCAACCAAAAATAGAAGTCAATGTCAAAATGTGAAACCCACTTTAAAGTCTAACACCTTTTCTAGTAGGACATATGCACGATGCTTACGGAGGTGATAACTTAAAATTTGATACTCGTTATCATTAGTATATCAATCCTCACGTTAACTTACATTGTGATACTTGTTATAGAATAGATTATGTTACTCTGCTCGAATCCCGTAACCTTAAACCCAAACACACACGTTGAACTCAATAACCAAACCCAACTTTTCAGCTCACTGGAGACACCAAAACACAAAACATAAGATATAATCTGCTTAACAGCCAAGAAATGCTCAAACATGGGTGCTCTAAGTCTCTAAAACCTAACTGAATTTCACATGATCCGGCATAAAAAACATGTTGCCCAAAATATTAGATTATGCAATTAACCCTTTAATATATAATATGTTACACATCTAAAAGACCTTATCACCTTAATGTACAAATCTAAATCAAAGACAAGGCACATAACATCACACGATTTACTTGAGCTTCGAAGTTTTGTGGGGGCTTTTCGGCGTTTATTTCGGTGAAGGTTCATGTGCCGACTTTTCCACCTCAACATCCTCGTATTAACTTGGGTACCCTCCAGGCCTCCATTTTCTTTATCAAACCCTTCATTGGCTAGAAGTAGCATGCCATTATCCACAGGTTATCTCCTATTGACTTCGTCATTGAGCAAATTACATACATAAAAAGGATTTAAATTTAATTTAAAATAGACAATATAGCAAAGTAGTTTTAAAGTTATATGAAACCCCAAGTCAAAAATGGAAAAAAAAGCTCTAATATACTTTGTTTACTAAAAAGAGTATCTGAGGGGAGCACTGCACCCAAACAATCCAGCAGAGACCTAATGTGAATTACTCACTTTACCAAAAAAAACATAATAATTCTATAATTCTAACTCGAAATTGGGAAAAATCAAGCACAACTCATTTACTTTAGGAGCTCATGGTCAGTGCAAATCTCGAGCTTGTCATGTTAATGCTTTTCCAGTATCCCACCCATAAGCTCATTTGTTTAATGTCTATTGCAAAGTTTGTTTTATCGTAGTTTTATATAAAATTAAAGCCGTCATGCTCATATGAACAAAAAGGGCGCTAGCATTGAAAGCAAGAGAAGCGTATTGATCTAGCAATGGCCTTTGAATCACTAACTTATCCAATGGAAAAACACATTTATTCTCAGCAATCTGCAGCAATTAAAGCAACAATATATGGCATAGATTAAAGTACCACGGTAACAAAAACCCTCAAAAACATCAAAAATCAAACGGTGTAACAAAAGGTCGAATAAACCATTACCTTCAAGCAACGTGCAGGTTGCTCGATATGATCCCCCTGCGACCCGTTACAAAAACCCTCAAAAACGTCAAAAATCAAACGGTTAATCAACATTGCTTGATCAAAAAACACTAAAGACACTTGTTTGAAAAAGAAGGTTGTCGTGACTCTTTAAAATTGTTTAATCCTGAAAGAGAAATTAAAACAAAGAGAAATTAAAACAAAGAGAAATTTCATACCATGAGCAGAAAAATACAATGATGACAGAGGGCTCTATCCATCGCCATCCTCAAACCCCAAATGCTGGAATAGCTGATAGCCCTCGGGAAGGAGCCTATCAAAATGTCAAACTCATAATCTCATATTTTGCAAAAAAGCATACCCCAAAATGGCAATCACAATGGTTACATATTCTTGAGAATACTGGTCCTGAAACATAGCAAGGTGTGAAATGTAAATAAACAATATAGTCAAAAGGGTAATGCTAGTCATTACCAAGTCCAATTGATCTAGAGCTTCTGATGCAACATGTAGCAAGAATATATCAACAAATAAAAACTGATAACGTAAATCGGTTGATGGCTACAACTTACCTGAACTTCTCCATGTTCCCTAAGTTGGTTTCTGACGAAGTTAACTGCATCCGAGCTGAAAGTAATACAAATTTTGGGTACAAAGTTAGACAATGATAAAAAATAGAAGAAAGGTAAAATAAGTGAGACCAAACTACCCCTTAATGTAATTCCATAAGTCATCAATTGCTAACATTACAAACTCTGCATCAGCCCCAGTGCAATTTGATAAATATCATGAGTAGCAATAACCAAGTCTTCAAAAATGTGTATCACCACGGAACGCCATCACAATTTCTTCACCGCACAACGATCGAACCCTTCCCTCTTTTCTCATTCTTGTGACCGGAAAAACGATGTTCGTTGGCATACCCCACACACCACTCAGCACATGAACAAGGGTTGATTAGTCGAAGCTAGAAGTCTAGCCCACATTCTATCTATCAACTTCACAACATTTGTAACCTCGGTTACACGCTGCAATTCATGCACATCAAAACTAATAATGAGTCGGGTGATATACGCGTTTGGATATGCGGTATGCGTATGGGCGCTTACCTCAATTGGAATATACGCGTGTCTGCTGTTCACAGGTCCCACAGTGAAACCCGAGTATCCCGCCATGGCCCCATGAACGGCACTTTGAGCAAGAAGTGTGCAATAGATACTATCATACGCATTACTTGCGCTGAGTACCTTCTTTAGCTTCTCACATGCAGCACGAAGCCTAAGGCAAGCCCTTGCGTTCTGAAGATATATAAAAATTTTAATTAAAATAAACGTCAAAATAGTAAAGTCAAACTTGTAGCGGAGATATATACCGTCCACTGTTGATCTGGTGATGCGTTAGCAAGAGCGGAAGCCAACGCTGTAATAGGCATTGGTTGTGGGATGGGAGCCGCGGCATCGCGTGGAAGCTTGCCGCCAACGCCAGCCATCTCGTAAGGTACGTGAACCATTCCGCTGCCGCCACCTGCCGCCATATTTGCATCAGCCTTGTTCCTAGCTGGCCCACGGTACATACGTCCTCTTGGAACCATCTGAGAAACATCAATCAATCACCAAATTATTATCAAAACAGTTAATGTCCCCTCATCATATCAATCCCCATCTCCTCTGATGTTGGTTCAAGCTTCCATAATATCTGAAAATATATCATCCCTGAAGGGCCACTAAGGGCCACTTAGTTTTTCATACTGAAATAGAACACAATACTACGTACCATTCACAACAAACTTTCGGCTTGTTAGAAGTCATTTGCCCTGAAGGGCCACTAACCTGCAAACATAATTAGAAATAAGTCAAATAACCACACCAGTTACTTTTAAAATCAATAAGCAAATTCACAAAGCAACCTCTTCTTATCGTGGGTGTTTCTTAGCTACTGTTATAGTCATGTGCACTTAGTATAACGCTTAATGGTTTATAAGAAATCATTATCTATCTACAAAACATGATACTTAAGGATCAAACATATATATTACTTACATTTTGTTTAAGCTGTGCCAGTAATCAATTTCTCCCGTTGATCGAGTTTCTTAACCTTCAACAGGCCAAACAGAACTTGGAACCCAAAAAATGCACAAAAGGAATACGCTATCATAGCGGGACCCTGAAAGAAGACATGAAGCATAATGAAATTTAGCATCAAAGGTCCACTATTTCTATTGCCAAATAAATTTATTAGTAAATTAAATTTTGGTGCTTACTCTCATTGAATTTAAATACAAAATAGTTGCCAGGTTGACCAGGCTTCCAGCAGCTACCGCCTGTCAAAAAAAAAATACACAATTAGAAAAACTATGTTATTTATATGATAAGGAATTTTTTATTAAATAAAACTTACACTTCCAATTGTCTTCTGAACAGCAGCAACACGTTGAAACGACCTCTCGGATTCCAATGCTCGAACTCGTAACTTCAAATCACCTTGCTCCTATAAGAATGACAATGAAAATGAGGGAAACTTGATACACAAAAATGATATTTACCAATCGTTCAATAACTGCAACAAGTTTCTCAATCCTGTCTGCTTGTCTAAATAAGTTATAAAATGCTTGTGATTGTCTTTCCCATCTTTTTTTAAAGTCCTGAAACAAAAAACAATATGGTCAAAAGATGAAATTAGTTCTTGCATACACAAAATGCCATACATTATGAAAAGTGATTTAAGAATTAAGATTAAACCTTGATGACAACTTCAATACCAGCTTCACGAAACCTTAGCAGTTCCAGAGCATACCTAGAAATAAACAAATTATCATGTTAATTTTAAGGTTTCAATAAGTAAATCGAGGGTCGAGACCCTTTCCAATGCCATCTAACACTGCAAGATACAAATAAAAAGAAAACAGGAACACAATTTACTCGACATAACTGGTTATGTAAAGAGAAATAGAGAGAGAGAAAATGAGATACTAAACCTTCATCCCCTGCAGTATTCCATCGTCAATGCCTGGGTATAAGCTCCAAGAATTTATAAATACAACTATGAAGGTCACTCCAAGGGAATAAAAAAAATTAAGTTACAAGAACAAAATCAGAGTCAGAAGATGAGCGAACCTAAATAGATGAGTCAGAAGATGAGCGAACCTAAATCCCTTGGTGCCTTCGACATCTGAAAAACATATAGAAACTACCGTCAAACATCATAACTTGCCATATTAGAAAGAAATGATTCTACAGGTATCAGTTCTTACCAAGAAACCCTAGATCTGCTCATCAAACGGATCTGGTGATAGATCTCATGAAACCCTAGATCGCCGAGAGAGAGAGAGAGAGAAGAGAGAGAGAAGATCGGATGTTTTTGTGAGATGTGTGAGGAATGAGAGAGAAAGGAATTGTGTGATCCGTGTGAAGTCAAATGGACGGTCCAGATCGTGATCCGTGTGAAAAGGTGAAAAACATGGACGGTTGAAGATGATCCGGGTAAAGGGTAATTTGTTTGTGTTTTCTTGTGCCTTAAGACTTGTACATTGTGCATTAAGTGTTTTTTCAACACCTTGTTGAATTACCATCTTGTCCTTCATATATGCTTATTAAAGTAGTATAGATATGTATACACCAATATAATAAAAATAATGACTTTTCGAGAAAGTCTTAAAGTATGTGAAAAATTCTAAGTGTTGGAGAAACTTAATTGTTTGTCGAACAATCAGTTATTAAATCGTTCCTATTCAAATTAGGATACGTAGATTCGAACCAATGGATTGCGATAACATAAAAACGCACCCAAAGGTGAGTACATAGCTCCCCTCTTTTATGTTTTGCTTTCAATTGTTTTGGGGTGATTCATATGTGCTAAACCGTTTTCAAGTTTTCAATACAAAGACTATGGTTTATATAAAACACGACGATTTCGATAATGTGAACGAACTTGTTGATGCGTTAATTCATAACACGAATGACATTCATTAACATTGATCAAGCCGACCAGTAGTATGTTATGGTACCATGGGACTGAAAACCCCGTTACCAGGCTGTCTAGTGGAGTTGGTGGATAGTTTGGGGAACAACAGAAACTGTTATTTTAACAAACCCTTTGGTGGTTTGTTAGTCGAGTTAAAGATACCCCTTGGGTGGTATAGTCGAGTCACACAGGTTTGAATGTATTCATTAAAGAACAACCAAAAGTTTTCACAATTAAAACACGGAAGATTGACGAATGGTTTATAACACGGATGATTGACGAATGGTTTATAACATGGACGATCGACGAATGGTTTATAACATGAACGATTGAACAATTTGGATTATAACAATGATAAATGTTTTCAAACGATGACACGCAACGACTTTTCATTTAAACTATATGAAGTTTTCTTTCAAGACAATTTACTACTCGGTTCTACAAAAACGAATCTTATAGTCAAGATTCATGGTAACAAGGTTTATGTAAACTTAACCAACATGTTTTAGTTGGTTAATTTTATTGCAATACCAAACACTTTTTGATACAAGGATTTCACTTATCAACTCTAGTAGTTGTACAAGGTATTGCAATATGTATACAAGCCATGAATTTGACACACTCACAAAACCTATGTACTCGCCAGCTTTTTATGCTGCCTCTCTTTTCACATATGTTTCAGGAGCTGTTATTTGATGTTATGATCATGCTTCACATACGATTAGACGTGGGCCTTAGTGATTATAAAATATGAAAGACAATCGTACTGTTTATTTGTTTTAATTTCCAAGACAATGTAATGTATTAAACCCATAAAACGAAACTTCGAATGCCGTGTGTTATGAAACAATTTACCATGTGACGTGACTCCCCGACGTTTCCGCCGCGTTTTGTTGTTTTACGCGGTCGGGGTGTTACAAATCTTAGTTCACTACAATTGAAGCTCTGATACCAGGTCTGTCACACCCCGATTTTTGATATAGCGGAAGCGTCGTGAGGTGTGGCCAGAGTGATAATCATTGCATTCAACCAAATAAACAACACATGTAAACCATATCAAAATGTACAACTGTACATTTATTTAAGATAATGTTGCAAGCAAAAGTTTTGTCCGAAACGTACTACACTTTGACAACATTATTCAAAACATAAGTTTCAAGTACACGATTACAAACATAAAGACCAAACACTGGATAACATCAAAACCACTTGTCTTCCTAATTCCACGGACATGTTTTTTCCCAAAGGCCGTCCACTAGTTTCCTGTAATACATGTTAGTTTTGAAAACGTCAACAAAAGTTGGTAAGTTCATGTTATTAGTTTTCATATCAAATGAATCTTTAAAACATTTGAAATAATATATTCATTTTGTATAGCATAATGAAACTTACGCGATCATTAGTGTTTGCAAGGACACTAATCCGTATGCCAGAATAGGAGGCAACCAAACCTTGACGATTTATTTCTGTCAGCGACACTAGTTTTAGACACAAAATCACTCTGTAACAGTCTTGTTTTATTCAGAGTGGGGCTCGTCAAAACCCAACAGATCTATCAATTTGTGCCTCGGTACTTGTTTATTCATTAACTGCCCCTTTGTTTAAAACACATATTCGCATGTGATATAAATATTTTCATTTTCCAGCTTTACAAATCATAACATGTATACATCCCTAAGCGTTTAAAACTATAAAAATGTTTAAATTAAAGGGGGAAAACATGAACTCACAGATTTGCGTTCCGTGCAACTCTCTATTCGATTCCTGGTTCTTCGTTTGTTTCTCGACCTACAAGTGTTCTAATCTCATTAGACACTTAGGTTTATGTTTGTCTTTCGTACAAATATCTCATCTTGAATTTCATTTTTGGTTCTTGTATTCGTTTGCCTTCTTTATTTGTGTATATATATATATATATATGGCCAGGATCATTTCAGAACCATAAATATTTACAGAACTCGCAGAACTCCTAATAAACAATCTTTTTATTTATATATTTTTATGTTTAGGATAATTTTATCATTTATTATGTGTATTTTTACGATTACATACATGTTAAGAGTAATTTTATCGTTTTTTATATCTAATTTTATAATTACACATATGTAAACCAGTTTTTTTTACATATATGTAATTAGTTATGACACATATATATAATTTTGGCAATTAAACATATGTAAACTACTTTTAACATGCTTGTAATCAAAGAAATACATATAATAGATGATAAAAAAGATCATAAATACAAAAACTTATATATAAAATGATTGTTTATTAGGAGTTCTGAAAGTTCTGTAGTTATTTAGAGTTCTGAAATGAACTCAACAATTATATATATATATAAATAAATATATATATATATATATATTGTTTAAGTTTGAATGGGCCTAGCCCATGAGTTAGATATGAATGTCCAATTCAAATGTTTAGTACATATGGGCCTAGCCCATTTCATTTAATTAGTGTGGGCCTAGCCCAAGTAAATTTGTTTAAAGTGGATCAAACCCAATTAGTTTGTAAAAGTGGGCCTAGCCCAATTTAATTATGTAAGGGTGGGCCTAGCCCAAAAATTAGTTTATAAAAGTGGGCTTAGCCCAGTGTGTTCTTAGGCTTAGCCCAAAAATAGTTTGTAAAATATATGCTTGTCCATATGGGTTTACAAAAGTGGGCTTTAGTCCAATTTAACTTAAAAACAAATAGATTAGCCCAATTTAGTTTTAAATGATGGGTTAGCCCATATGGTTATTTTATTTGAGTTGATCCATATTTTTATTACTTACTAGTAATAATAATAATAATAATAATAATAATAATAATAATAATAATAATAATAATAACAATAATAATAATAATATTAATAACTTATAACACTTCAGTTTTAATAAAACAAATAAATATTCTGTATAAGTTACTTTTATAAATTCTAGTAAAAATAAAGTGAGTGTCTATTTGCTTGTTTGTTTTTAATCGTTTCCTTCGTGTCGTTTGGTTCGTTCGCGTCGCCCGATTCATTCGTATCGTTCGTCTCTTTTTTGTTATTTATTTCGTCCGTGCCATATATTTTATTTTGTCCGATTTGTTAAAAGTGTCCGAATTGTCCGATTATTTGTTTATGTCCAAGGATGGACACTTCCATTTTTATAGTTTTCGTTTTTCAAGTGTTAACATATATTTTTGTACTTTAGTGTGTTTACATATTTTTGTATTTATTCCTACTTGGTCTAAATACATAATATACATACAAAATATAAGCATGACACTTGATAAACTTTTAAAGTATATATTTTTATTTAAAATATATACTTTTCCATTAGGAAATCTTTATAAAATATGAACTTACACTGTCTTACCCAAAAAGCCGTTTAGTCATATTTAAAAATCTTAAGGCGTTTCTAGTCACCGAATCTTTCGTTTAACTAACTTTGATCATAACAAGTTTTATAAAAATTTTGCCATAGTTTCCCCTAAACTATGGACTTTCCCGTGTTTTATATAAACATGTTTTTAAACCATTTTTCAACTCAAATCATCATCAAGTATCAAAGATCATCCTAACCTGCCAACAAAATGTCATGAACTAGTTGTAGCTTTAAACATTCCTAGAAACGAAACTTTATTTATGATTTTTACCAAAATTTTGTAGATTATTATTTTATATAAAAACTCATATTTTAGGTGATTCATGAAGTCATTTTAAGTAGAAATATGTGTTCATAACATTTCCAAGAACAAGTTAATATTCATGATCTTTCCAAAATGGAAACTTTAATTACCCATTTCAACAAAATTTCTAGTTTATGAGTTTTAAATAATAATCCATACTTTGTATAATGCATGTGACCATTTTAAATACAAAAATCATGTTCATAACATTTTGTTGATGAATCTTGCTAGATCTAAACATGCATGTGTTTAGATCATATTTTTATACATGAAAATACAAGATTCAAGTCTACTACTATATGACTACTTCAAGTTCATCAAAAATCATCAAGAAATTCCATGATCATAATAATGATTTTAGTTTTATTAGTGTTTTTCAAGTGGGTTTCTAAAGTATGATTTAAGATGAACTTGTACATTGTGTTTAAATCAAAAATCATAAGAATGTAGGTGCTAGTTTTGATTCTTACTAGTTTGCTATGAATGAACAAGATGAAGTTATGAAGAAATGATGATCCAAGAGCTTCTTGTGCAACCAAAGTGCTTCAAGCGTATCTTCAAGTCTTGCAAACGTCTTGAATCATCCATGCACCTCCATGTTAGTATGATTTACTAGTGTTTGTGTTTTAAAAAGTTTGAAGGTAGGAGTGTTTGGTTTGGCCGAATTTTAGAGAGAGGAGAAGAGAAGATGAAAAGTTTTTAAGTTTTGTTGGTAAATGAAATGAGGTGGAGTGTTTAGGTGTTTTAGTTTTGATTATAATCTTCCACAAGACACTAATCATCATGTTATATTTCGAAGACATAAATTTTGAAAAGTGAGTGGCATGGGGACCCACACAAACCATGTACATGGGGTGGTTTGGGGTTTTTTTTTTTTTTTTTTAAACTTGTTAATTTATATAAACTTCAAGAACTTGATTATTTTATATATTAACTTTTATAAGGTATGATGATCCAACTTTCTAAGGTAATGTTATAATGTGTCAAACTAACTCATAAAAATTATTGTTTCGTTGTTAGGTTGATAAATTCGGTTCAGGTCTTGTACCGGGTTAAATACTGACATTGTGTGTTATTTATATAAATCCATCTATAAAATTGTCTTTGCACTATTTTTATAGTCCAATTTATTAATCCAGCATTCTGGACTAATAAATTTATTATTTTGGTCACAGTTCCTGTACCGGCTTTGTTGTCAGGCAGTTTGCTGAACTAGTTGTGCAGCTTACAAAATAAGATTTATATAAGGGTTTTGGTGTCTTTTTTAATACCCGTTATATTATTTAAAGTAAATAATATTTATTATTGGGTTTCCGAATATTTATTGTTTCGTTCTGCGGAATGCTGTACACTTCCACATGATTACTGCATTTTTTCTGCGGACTTGGACAATTTGGTGTTTAGATGGAATTTTCTAAATAGTATAAGGCACATGTTATTTTTAGACGAAGTTTTTATGGAATATATGTGCAGACACGTCTTTATGTCTCATTTTAGTCATGTCAGACTGTACCACGATTGGTACTGATAGGTATTGTTTGTTCGCGTTTCTGCCGTCGGTCTAGGATATAGTTTCTGACCGTAACGGATTGTTATCGTAATAAGCTATGATTTTTATAATTCCTAGACTTTTAAGACTTAATCAAATAAAATCAAGTTAAAATACGCAAAAATAATTAACGTAATGTTGTTCAGGTTGTACGGAATTACCGGTATTTTGCGGTGTGTTACAATGAGAGGTTTGAGAATTGGGTACATGCCAATTATCAGGATTTTTTGTATTCCATAGAAGAAGAATATACCGCTGCAGTCGGAGAGAATGGTCAAAAGAAAAAGCCCAACTGAAAAAGAAAAGTTCATAAGAGAGAAAAAATGTTGAATCTTCTTCAACAAGTTATAAAAGAAGATATATTCACGCTACTCTAACATCAGGGTAATGCACAATTCATCTGGAAGGCTTTGAAAGTGAAATTTCAAGGGAGTATGTCTATGCAGAAAAGCAAGAAAGCTTCGCTAGAGAAAGAGTTTGATATCTTCACAGCCTTGAAAGGAGAGTCGTTAAAATAGTTTATTGAGAGGTATTGTCATCTTGTTGAGGAGATGAAGCAATTGGGTATGGAAAAAGAAGGTGAAGAATGGGTGGATAAGCTAGCTGATGCATTACCACAAGGAGAATGGTCGACATATTTGATGATTCCGAAGAATAATAAAGAATATAGCAATTTAAAATTGGGAAAATGTCACCCCCCCAAAATAACACATGCGGATTTCACCGCGAGGCATGTGACGTACCAGGATCTAGCCACTAATAGTGTCGAACTAACAGTAAATAATGTTAGCACAAACATTGTGTCCAACATGAATAGTACATTTCAAAAATAATGTTTCAACATAGTTTACGTTCATTGGAAGCAATTGTATTGTTTAAACAAAATTAAAACCAAATCATTTTAAGTTGCAAAATGTTAAGTGTTTACTCAAGTGGCACGCCCCATGACACTTCCCGCTCTCCAGAAAGCAAGTCCCAAAGCATGATGTATCTAACAACCTACAAGCATGCATAAAAGTGTGTCAACATAAAGTTGGCGAGTTATGTAAGTGTTTAGTTTAAAGACATGTTATGAATAATAAACTATGTACCGATTGACTGTTCGTTTTTGGTGCCCTCATCAATGTCTATCATCATTGATCAAAGTGTTTAAGGTCATTAGTTCACATCCGTCCTCCCAGGTACGGTGTGAGGTTTGTCAGGCCTAATAGCACTATCAACTAATAACCCATTGCCTCCCAGACAACTAGCTTGATATGTAAGTAGGGACTTTCGTGATAGAGTTTAAGTTTATTAAGCAACATCGAATTTAAACTACAACATATCTAAAAAGTATTCCTCCCAGGAATAATAGTTTGTTTGTACCCCCGGGGCGCATGCTTGTGAAATAGTTAACTCACCTTAGCTTAGCTCGGCAGATTAAAAGTACCCGAGTTAGAATGTCAACCATATCCTATTATGGTTACCAAGAGTGTTAGGGTTCATGTATGCAAATTCACGTAAGTTTTACACGTATCTAACAGGTAATATGCGTATAAGTTGTCACAACTATGATTCTGAGTAGTTTTTAAGCACACGTTCGTAATATAGACTACAACGCGCGATACACCATTTATACAATCATCAAGTATGTACAAGTACCAAATATAGCAGATTCGACACTTTATAAACTTACAAACATGCATAACTCAATTCACTGAAAATGAGCTGTTTTGGGGCGTCCGTTTACTGCACTTACAAGATTGCAAAAACCAATATCTTTTTGTGTGACGTGCCCCTCGGAGGGACTGGTCTTGCGTTAAGGTTTTAGAGTTTAATTATTTACCAAAAATTTATAAAAAATCATTTACTAAGCTGCAATCAGATTCGTCACTTTCTGACTACAGGTCACGGAAAAATTCATTTAAAAATCCTTGTTTACCTGATTGATGAAATTCCAGCTGGAGATTTGCATGGACACTTAAAGACATCTACGGTATAAATTTCATGGTCTAACTCTGAGTATTCATCAAGTTATAACTTAAAACATAAGACACAAAATCTGCAGAAAAACGCACCTTTAAATACTGAAGAAACAATTTATTTAAAATAGCATACGACGTCCAAAAATCATCATTCAAGCGCCATTAGAAGCATATTTCAAAATATCACATCGTAGACTCAAGAAATTCCAGTTTTCGTTAAATTATAACCCGGTTACAGCCGATTAAAATCGGCTGTAACTGTTGGACAGCTTTGTGTTTTCATTACCCGATCCCACAAACGATTAACTAGCGAACCCGAGACACATAAACCTAATTCACAACAAGTTTGTATCACAAAATATATCATGTAACAACTAATTTATTACTAACCACCGGGTTAAACCCATAACCAACACCCGCTAGACATGCCCGAACCCTTTATTCATCACAATCCCAACAAGATAGCTTCTAGTAACCCAAGTATTCGTCACAACCTCCGCTATTATTATTTAATCACAAAACGCAGCCAAGGTCACCAAACCAAGTCATGCATGAATATTTATTTATCAGACCCATATAGGTTCATGCCAAGATTATGCAAGGAAACGTAGCTCTACTGGCCAACTGTACTCACAAACGACCTAAACATTATTTGTACATGATTTTTAACATCTAGAACCACAAGTATTCATCAAGAAACATCAACACTTAACACTAATCAGAGAAAACACTGCCAAGACTTACAAATTTAACATGAGAAAAACAATACATAAGTATTAAAGATGTGAGATCTGATTGAAACTTTAATCAAAGGTCAAGGAAGAACCTCGTAGAACCCTTGCTTGCGTCGACAGGAGTTAGCAGAGGAAGGGAGCACATATTCGCATTTGATATATATATATATATATATATATATAATATATATTAGGATTTGTGATAGAATAACTAATGCAAGATATGTAAACTATAATTGTGATATAATGAGGGTGTGGGCGGTGAAGCATGTGTGGGCCAAGAGTTCAAGAGTTAGGAGGAGTTGGGCTGCAATTATTGACACAATTGCGTATGTGTACCAAAAATAAAAGAACGAAGTGGCAGTTTGGGATTGGGTAGGGCCATATTTTAATTATAGAAACGGTGGGGTGTTGGGCTACTAACACTTCAGAATGTATGATTTAATTAGTTCCACACACAAATAAAATTTGAGGAAATAGATGTGTGCCACCAAACACGTTGGCTGATTTGCTTGGTGTTATATATATATATATATGTATATAGGGGACCGCTAAAATGAAAACCACCCCCAGTTGTAAGAACCGAGAGAACCACTTTTCAACCATTAGATCTTCAAAATGGATGGATGAGATTAAAAGTAATTAAAACTAATATTAAATAATTTTTGTCTTATTATGTCTTTAATTTTTTTTTCCAAAAGGTTAGTTTAGTAAATTTACTCAATTTTGTCTTTTTGTCTTTATTGTTTTTTATTACTTTTTTGTATTATTATATTAATTGTTTTTTTAAATAGATTTTTTTTATTAAAAACCATTTTAAATTCAGATTTTTTAACAAAACAAATTTTTTTGCGCGTCGGTTTTTGCACGGGGTTTTTACGCCCGGCTTTTTCACGCGTCGTTTTTTAATGCGTCGTTTTTTGCACACAGTTTTTACGCCCGGCTTTTCCACGCGTCCTTTTTTAACGGACCGTTTTTTACGCCCCGTTTTAACACACCGTTTTTTACGTCTCGTTTTTTTACGCGGCGTTTTTATGCCCCGTATTCACGCCCCTTGTTTAGGCACTGTTTTATCATACGGTTTTTTACGTTTTACAATTTACGTAAAATAAGTTTTACGTTTTACGTTAAAAAGTCTTTACATAAAATTTTATGTTTTACGTTAAAAAAGATTACGTTTAACGTTAAAAAGTTTACGTTTTTCATTTTACGTTAAAAAGTTAACGTTTTACGTTAAAAATTTTACTTTTATGTTAAAAAATTTACGTTTTACGTTAAAAAATTTACGTTTTACGTTAAAAACTTTACGTTTTACGTTAAAAAGTTTACGTTTTACGTTAAAAAGTTTACGTTTTACGTTTTTATGTTAAAAAGTTTACGTTTTACATTTTACGTTAAAAACTTTACGTTTTATGTTAAAAACTTTACGTTTTATGTTAAAAATTTACGTTTTACGTTTTACGTTAAAAAACGTACGTTTTACGTTAAAAACTTTACGTTTTACGTTAAAAAGTTTACGGTTTTAACTTTTTTTACTAAAACTTTTTTACACAAAACGAACGCACCCAGAAATTGAAAACTTGGTAGGTGTCTCAGATAAATTGTTATCATCATCGACTGGGGAAAAAAACAATAAAAAAGCAACAACAGAAATTCAAAACAATGTGCGGATCTTGAAAAAAATGGGATTTGGCTCAAACTTTCCATTAATCAAGGCTGCAAAGTGGGGTTGCAGGTTCAAAAATGTGACACTTCGGGTTTTCCCGAGCCAACTTTCGTCTTTAAATGAATGTATGTGCGTATATATATATATATATAATATTAAATGAAAGTTTATGAATTATTTTGGCGTGCTATGTGATCCTTGTATTAAAATTTTGTGTATGTATTATATATATAAGTATATGTGTGTGACTCGAACCGAACCCGACTCGAGACCACTCGGTCTCGAGTAAACAAGAAACACATGGGCCGGTTGGGCCGTAACCTTAGCCCACCCGGACACCCCCTAACCCACTCGATATATATATGGCCAACCCTCACCATTCTACCATTTTTTGCAACATTTTCTCTCATACTCTCCTCTCATCTCTCTCACCAAAACCCTAAAACCCTCACAAAGAATCACCTCCCTCCCCTCTCCTTTTCCCTCTCGGATCAACCAACAACAAGAACACCTCGGCTCTAGCTCGGAATCACCAACCGGAAAGAATCTTTGCTTCTTCAAACCCACAACTTCAACCGGTTAGTACAAAAATGTGTTACTATGATTCTTGTGTATGGATGATGATTGTTGCCATGTTTTGTGTGAATAATATGTGTGTGAAATTGTAACACCCTAGATTCTAATTAACAGTTTATCTGTAAATTACCAACAATTAGATGCGTAGTTAAGACTACACATATTGTAAAAATGCGGGTTTATTAAAACTTTTACACGTCATAAGTTATTCTACATAACGTGGTTGAATTCGTTGTTTAAGATTTACAATTTATCAAAGTGCGGAAGCGTGTGTCTTTATTGTGTTCGGTTCTTCGCTGAGCTTGATCGTCTTCCGGCATCCCAAGGCGTACCTACATTTCATAAACATGAAATGCTTTAGTCATTCGGGGTTTAAATCATGTCCGAACAATGTCCGGGAAACATTTGATTTTCAAAGGAAAAACAAAATATTAAAAAAAATCATATCCACCGTAATTTACGGTGGGACCGTAAATTACGGTGGCACCTGGTTTGCTATACTTCTGCCGTAAATCAGGAGTGTTCCACCGTAACCCATTTCAGGTCCACCGTAAATTACGGTGGCACCGTAATTTACGGTGGCACCTGCATCCCTCCTTTCCATTTTGCCGTAATTTGACACGAAATCTTTCGTATCTTTCAAACCGTTTATCCGTTTGACCTACCGTTTCTTCCTACATGTTTGTAATTTGATTCTCCATCATATGGAGTTAAAACCCGACATTCGGCTTAACAAAATTTAAGACCTTTAAGTGTTCGGCTTATTACTCTTTTACCAAAATTTGACCCGTTTACGCATTTTATCAAACAAACGTATTTGTTTGATTCCTATATCACATACAACTCTTTAATTTTATATTACCTACTATTATAGGTTCTAATTATAGGTTTATTACACAGTTTAAACCCATTTTCACTAGTATGCTTATTTTGACCCGTTAAGGATATTTTAAGCACTTATAAACCCAAATTTTGTTTTTATTCCAATCTAGCATTGTAACCTATATTTCTTATCTAGTACTCTTCCATCACAACTAATGTGTGTTGGATTTAAAGTAGATATCTATGTGTTCCGGATTTATTTCCCTTGAAATATCATTTTACGGCAAAGACTCATATTGAGTCTTTTAGCCCAAGAATTACATCTTTCACTACCTATACTCGTTCTAAACTTTTGTTTAATCATAAGACTCCTTTCCAAACAACCTCTAAGAGTTGTTTGTTCAATTTAGCCTACAAGGGCGTTTTGGTCGATTTTGGTCCTTCTTTTACAATGAAGGACTATCACCAATTATTCGACCAAATTAGTACTTTTACATTCATCATAAATAAGCGTACCTGACTCGGATCAACCCTTAGACCCAATTTTAATACCTTGCTTTATATTCGCTAATTAAGAGCAATGCGAATATCCATTGGATATCTATTCCTGTAAGCATATGACTCGACAAAAGAATCATTAGTCTATATAGTCAAAAGGTGTTGTCTACACCTTTTGACCCGTTTGACTAAATTGAGCATTTATCTTTGCGAGATGATATTTATTATCATCTCTTCTACATGACTCTTCTCGTTTAACACCGTGTATTGTTTTTTTGATATAATATGACCAAATTATCAATTTACTTCTTTTTAACCATTATTATGGTTTCTATCATCTTTGATTTTCTTGTTCCGTTCGACTACACAACGGAACATCATGTTTCAATTGTTTAGATACCCCATTCATAATTTATATGACAAGAAAACATTCCACAATTTAAGACTAGTGTAAGCTATACTTACCTTGCATCCGAATTATGCTTTTCCGCCATACTTGCTTCGTTTGACCCGCTTCCTTTCCAAGCCTCCACCTAGCTTGTCAAGCGTCAAACTATCATCATAATTTGTAAGACGGTTATATTAGTCATCATTAATTATGACTATTCCATCTTACATATTTTCTATCACAATTATCATTCGATCTTATTAGTGGTCGGTTTGACTACTAAAAGTCAAACGCCCCTTAGCATATAAATGCACATTCAAATTCTATCTATCAATTAGTAGCTAACATGATCTTATACACTTAGCTACATGAACATGGCTACCAAATTTCATCATAACGTTCAAAACCCATTTCAATCATGTATGAACAAGTTCCCAAATCACTTAATTTGTTTGAGTGCCTTGTTTCTATTACCCGATATGATGATTTTTAAACATAACTTATCATCATCTTTACTATTACATAAAACCCACTTCCTAGTTTACTTGTTAATCACATACTAGTGATATTACTTCAAGTTCTTCATGATTTCATCATATCTAACAAAACCCACTTCTAGTTACTTATGAACTCTTAACAAACTCTCTAATTTGTTCAAGTAGTTTATTCATATGAGTTAGTATGATGTTTATAAACACCATTTGAACATCAATTTCATCAATTTAACCAAAACCCACTTAGCTCATAATAGGGTAATTATCAAATCCCTAGTTTATGGCACAATTCTACAAGTTTGCATCTAGGGTTTGTTTCTAGGCTTATACCCACACTAATATCACTATAACATTGAACATCCATGCAAGAATTTCGTTCATGCAAGTTCATCAAAATTTCGAAATATCACCAAACATCAAAATTCAACATACCTTGTGATCTTCTAAGCTTGGTGATCACGATTTTATTAAAAGCCCTAATTTTTCAGCTCGATTTCTCTTTGATTTTGTTGAATTTGAGTGCTTAGGGTTCTTGAGGGAAGCCCTCTTTCTTCTCCTGCATATATCGACCAAACACACACTCATGTGTGTGTTTTGGTGTTTATTTATTTTAATTAAAAACAATCTTTCATCTTTGCTCCCTTTTGGTCCCTCTAGTTTCAAAGGTTATTTAAAATGCTTACTAGTTCATGCTTATATATTGTCTTAAAACAAATAACTAACTAGGTTGATTATTCCTAGTTAACGTAGTGGGTTTCGGGAGCTATAACCCGTTTATTTTAAGTCCCGTTAACTCGGGCTCCTTATAACTTTACTTTTCTCAAATCATCTATTCATGTTTTATTGAATATTAGGTTTATTTATTTTAAATCCTAATATTTACCGGGTTACCGTTACTGCTAACGGTATTTTACCCGTGTATTAATAATAACGAGGTTTGATTACCAAACCCGATTTCGGGGTGTTACAAGTCTACCCCCCTTAAAGAGGTTTCGTCCTCGAAACCTTTCTTACTTAGTTCATGGAGTTTTAAACTCAATGTAATTGACCTGAGAATCTCTTAAGCATTACTCATACTTTACCCAATTGTTAGTATTACCAGAAAAATATATGGTAATATCTTTTTGGTTACATAACATCTACGTACCTCATATGACATAATGCAACTTGAAATAACGTAATCTCGTTATTTCCACTAGTTTAATTAACTTAGCGATATACATCGCTTTCATATACTATCGAATTCTTTATGAATCCGTTACTTTGACCGTTTAAAGGTCTCTAGTGAAATCTTTCACTTTTAGCAACAAACTCTTTTTTGTTTTCACATTTATTTATTCGATTAAGCTATACCGAATTTATCGTTTACAAGCGAACCCAATTTCTTAACTTGAATTGCTGACTTTAACCGGTTTCACTAACTAGACTTATTTGTCCAGTTCCTTTTTACCGCTTGCTTGGTTATAATGTGATTCTTCTTCACATTACACTTCTTGACCGTGATTGTGTTACATCATGTTTAATTTATATCAACCTTTCATTTTCGAAAATATCTCACTTTTCGAATATATTGTCTTGCGCCTATCAGTGTCAAGACTTGTATCTTTCATACTTATTATTTAAATTCCTATCAGAATTTATGTTTGTAAAAACATTATTTCTTACTAAATCCGAAGTTTTAGTTTTAGGATCTTCTCTTTAACTTTTGTCAATTATCCATACCAGGATATTGACAGTCCATAAATTATTCTTTTACAGTCTTAGTTTTATGCGGGGATTCTTAACTGATTTCCTCGCTTCATTCCATCTAACCCGTAGGTTTTATCACTTAGCCTTATGGGCTATTTTGATTAGACATTCACCTCTTTAAGGCGAAGTCCTTATAACTTCTTTCTAATCATGACCCGTGGGTCGTTTTAGTCCGTAGATCTCTCATTTGTTTATAACCTAAAGGTTATGTTGATCCCGTAGATCACTCTTTTATTCTTGTCTATATTCAAATGTATATATACACATATGGCTTCAGGCATTTCTTGGTATGTTTGGAATCGTTTATTTTTCACCCTTGAACTTCAATTGACCTTGACCGTAGTCTAAGGCCTCATTTGTTTACTTCCGGACTAATCCTTCCGACTTTATGACTTCTGACGTTATTTACGCGTCCGTTTGTTCTTATGCTTACTGTTATTTGATTTGCATATATTCTTATTTGGTTATATCCCATTACCGGGCTTATTATTCTCTTGCATTGAACGCTACCTTTATCTGGCTAACGTTCATTAGTGCCATTCGGCGTTATATTGTATTCAACTTGTTTGACCTATTAATGTGAAATCCATCGCTTATAATAATCAACTTTATTCTTTATTCAACCCATTCGACTTCGAATAGTTGAACATATTTACTCACAATTTCTATTTACGAGATTTTATAGTCATAACTCGTAATCCAAATCCTTTGATTTCTCAACCCGTGTTCACGTCTCTTGGTTTCTACGCATGTGTTTAATTCTTACCCATCAACTGGGTGTTTTACCGAGATCATTATTATTGCAACCCACCCGGTGTGCATTAAGACCTCGCTTCATTTTTATATCTCGACTTTGTCTTTAAGTTTGACGTTTTACAAAAACGACTCGTTTAGGGACATATTCGCATTTTCCGGGTTCGAGTGTAAGTACACTCCCTCCCATTGCTTGTCTAAATCATTTTACCTTCTTGCGTTTTCTGGGTTCGAGTGTAAGTACACTCCCTCCCAATACTTGTCTAAATCATTTTACCTTCTTGCGTTTTCTGGGTTCGAGTGTAAGTACACTCCCTCCCAATACTTGTTTAACATGCTTGCGTTTTCTGGGTTCGAGTGCAAGTACACTCCCTCCCAATACTTGTTTAACATGCTTGCGTTTTCTGGGTTCGAGTGTAAGTACACTCCCTCCCAATACTTGTCTAAATCGTTTTACATGCTTGTGTTTTCTGGGTTCGAGTGTAAGTACACTCCCTCCCAATACTTGTCTAAATCGTTTTACATGTTTGTTTGTCCCTTCGCTCGGGCTCATCATCCTAATGTAACCCGCTTTCGTCACTCAGTTGTGGGTTTACATTATTCTCAAATATCTTGCTTATCTGTCTCGTTTGGGTACTTTTTAACTAGTCCCATTCACCCCGCCATTACCACATCGGACGTAAACGTGTCCACCATAAGAAGTTCATGGTATCATATGCCACTACTTACTTGGCCAGAGTAAGCGATTAACACATGATACACATGACCTTTTTATAGTTTTCACATCACGCCCTATGTAAGTAATACCTCTACTTGTTTTTCTTGGAAACAATATCCTGGATAGGTATTCTATTCAGGTTTTTCCCAAGTTTTCTATCTACATATGCAACTTTTAATCTCTATGTATTTGTTTCATATTACTATTCATGTAATAATTTAAAGCATGTACCTGATTTTGCTTGCTTTAACAGGCTTTCCTTGCCATTAGCTTATCTGCGATCATTACGCGATTTAGGTCCTTAATGAGCATGCTCTTGTCTATCATTATCTCGGACCATTCCATCATCATATCCACAATTTGTTTGACTCTCGTCATCTTCAAACGCGAGTGTCCTTCAATTAAGACATTCACAAAATTTAGTAGCATCTACTTCAATAATCGCCCGTACTCTAATACAAAGCTTTTTCTACTATACGCGTCAACGCGCGTATTTTCGTCAACTATATCAATCATTTAATTGGGGTAACGTGTACCACACGATAGCCCTATGTGTTGTTTATAACACTTTAGCCTACCAACTATTAACGTACTTGTACTTACCGGATTTGCGATCAAGCCTCGAACCGAACACTATTCTTTGTCAAGAGCATAAGGTTTAAGTCCAAGCATGGTTCCTCCCCACCATACTCGAATCTCTTAAACCAAGGCTCTGATACCAACTTGTAACACCCTAGATTCTAATTAACAGTTTATCTGTAAATTACCAACAATTAGATGCGTAGTTAAGACTACACATATTGTAAAAATGCGGGTTTATTAAAACTTTTACACGTCATAAGTTATTCTACATAACGTGGTTGAATTCGTTGTTTAAGATTTACAATTTATCAAAGTGCGGAAGCGTGTGTCTTTATTGTGTTCGGTTCTTCGCTGAGCTTGATCGTCTTCCGGCATCCCAAGGCGTACCTACATTTCATAAACATGAAATGCTTTAGTCATTCGGGGTTTAAATCATGTCCGAACAATGTCCGGGAAACATTTGATTTTCAAAGGAAAAACAAAATATTAAAAAAAATCATATCCACCGTAATTTACGGTGGGACCGTAAATTACGGTGGCACCTGGTTTGCTATACTTCTGCCGTAAATCAGGAGTGTTCCACCGTAACCCATTTCAGGTCCACCGTAAATTACGGTGGCACCGTAATTTACGGTGGCACCTGCATCCCTCCTTTCCATTTTGCCGTAATTTGACACGAAATCTTTCGTATCTTTCAAACCGTTTATCCGTTTGACCTACCGTTTCTTCCTACATGTTTGTAATTTGATTCTCCATCATATGGAGTTAAAACCCGACATTCGGCTTAACAAAATTTAAGACCTTTAAGTGTTCGGCTTATTACTCTTTTACCAAAATTTGACCCGTTTACGCATTTTATCAAACAAACGTATTTGTTTGATTCCTATATCACATACAACTCTTTAATTTTATATTACCTACTATTATAGGTTCTAATTATAGGTTTATTACACAGTTTAAACCCATTTTCACTAGTATGCTTATTTTGACCCGTTAAGGATATTTTAAGCACTTATAAACCCAAATTTCGTTTTTATTCCAATCTAGCATTGTAACCTATATTTCTTATCTAGTACTCTTCCATCACAACTAATGTGTGTTGGATTTAAAGTAGATATCTATGTGTTCCGGATTTATTTCCCTTGAAATATCATTTTACGGCAAAGACTCATATTGAGTCTTTTAGCCCAAGAATTACATCTTTCACTACCTATACTCGTTCTAAACTTTTGTTTAATCATAAGACTCCTTTCCAAACAACCTCTAAGAGTTGTTTGTTCAATTTAGCCTACAAGGGCGTTTTGGTCGATTTTGGTCCTTCTTTTACAATGAAGGACTATCACCAATTATTCGACCAAATTAGTACTTTTACATTCATCATAAATAAGCGTACCTGACTCGGATCAACCCTTAGACCCAATTTTAATACCTTGCTTTATATTCGCTAATTAAGAGCAATGCGAATATCCATTGGATATCTATTCCTGTAAGCATATGACTCGACAAAAGAATCATTAGTCTATATAGTCAAAAGGTGTTGTCTACACCTTTTGACCCGTTTGACTAAATTGAGCATTTATCTTTGCGAGATGATATTTATTATCATCTCTTCTACATGACTCTTCTCGTTTAACACCGTGTATTGTTTTTTTGATATAATATGACCAAATTATCAATTTACTTCTTTTTAACCATTATTATGGTTTCTATCATCTTTGATTTTCTTGTTCCGTTCGACTACACAACGGAACATCATGTTTCAATTGTTTAGATACCCCATTCATAATTTATATGACAAGAAAACATTCCACAATTTAAGACTAGTGTAAGCTATACTTACCTTGCATCCGAATTATGCTTTTCCGCCATACTTGCTTCGTTTGACCCGCTTCCTTTCCAAGCCTCCACCTAGCTTGTCAAGCGTCAAACTATCATCATAATTTGTAAGACGGTTATATTAGTCATCATTAATTATGACTATTCCATCTTACATATTTTCTATCACAATTATCATTCGATCTTATTAGTGGTCGGTTTGACTACTAAAAGTCAAACGCCCCTTAGCATATAAATGCACATTCAAATTCTATCTATCAATTAGTAGCTAACATGATCTTATACACTTAGCTACATGAACATGGCTACCAAATTTCATCATAACGTTCAAAACCCATTTCAATCATGTATGAACAAGTTCCCAAATCACTTAATTTGTTTGAGTGCCTTGTTTCTATTACCCGATATGATGATTTTTAAACATAACTTATCATCATCTTTACTATTACATAAAACCCACTTCCTAGTTTACTTGTTAATCACATACTAGTGATATTACTTCAAGTTCTTCATGATTTCATCATATCTAACAAAACCCACTTCTAGTTACTTATGAACTCTTAACAAACTCTCTAATTTGTTCAAGTAGTTTATTCATATGAGTTAGTATGATGTTTATAAACACCATTTGAACATCAATTTCATCAATTTAACCAAAACCCACTTAGCTCATAATAGGGTAATTATCAAATCCCTAGTTTATGGCACAATTCTACAAGTTTGCATCTAGGGTTTGTTTCTAGGCTTATACCCACACTAATATCACTATAACATTGAACATCCATGCAAGAATTTCGTTCATGCAAGTTCATCAAAATTTCGAAATATCACCAAACATCAAAATTCAACATACCTTGTGATCTTCTAAGCTTGGTGATCACGATTTTATTAAAAGCCCTAATTTTTCAGCTCGATTTCTCTTTGATTTTGTTGAATTTGAGTGCTTAGGGTTCTTGAGGGAAGCCCTCTTTCTTCTCCTGCATATATCGACCAAACACACACTCATGTGTGTGTTTTGGTGTTTATTTATTTTAATTAAAAACAATCTTTCATCTTTGCTCCCTTTTGGTCCCTCTAGTTTCAAAGGTTATTTAAAATGCTTACTAGTTCATGCTTATATATTGTCTTAAAACAAATAACTAACTAGGTTGATTATTCCTAGTTAACGTAGTGGGTTTCGGGAGCTATAACCCGTTTATTTTAAGTCCCGTTAACTCGGGCTCCTTATAACTTTACTTTTCTCAAATCATCTATTCATGTTTTATTGAATATTAGGTTTATTTATTTTAAATCCTAATATTTACCGGGTTACCGTTACTGCTAACGGTATTTTACCCGTGTATTAATAATAACGAGGTTTGATTACCAAACCCGATTTCGGGGTGTTACAGAAATGCATAACCGAATAACATGTTTGTTTCGGAATGTTTAGATAGAATGAATATTCATGACTTTGGTTGAATGGTTAGTATCCGATTATGCTTAGGAACCGAGAATGATAATATCTATTATGTCCGTTCATGTTATGATGTTTAGTGATGAAATGTGTTCTAATATTTTTATCAGGGATTTGGTGATTTTGCTATCCGAATGATATTAAAGTGATGTTAAGGATTGAATATTCATGAATAATGTTTGAATGTTATGAACAGCATGAATGTCACTCAAATATTTTGAATATGCTTTGTTTGATCCAAATTAGACACATTATAGACAAACATACATGTTAGTGGATATAGTACACAATTTACATGAAAATGCAATCCTATTGGTCAGTACATTGCAGGTTCTAGAAGAGTTTGTTGTGCACGTAATCACGGTTGCGAGTCGTAATCTTTGGTTGCGACTCGAGACCACATCAAGTCTTGTCGAGATCTCCCAGTTGCGAGTCGCAATCAACGCGTATCGAATCCGGTTGCGAGTCGTAACCACTGCTGCTAAGTCGGAACTGCTAGTTGCGAGTCGGAACCTCTGGTTGCGAGTCGTAACCAAAACGTGATGAACCGAGACCTCGGTTGCGAGTCGTAACCTCGGTTGCGAGTCGCAACCACCCTTGTCTCGACTGGGCTACCTTGTTGTTATTGGGCTTTGACTGTTGGGCTTTCTGTTGACTGGACTGCATGTTTGTTACTGCTGATTATATGTTAGGGCTGACCCAATAACCCAACTGTTGTGTATTCGCATGTTATACGTGTTTGCTATATGTATTGCCTTACGTGTTCGCTATGTGTTTACTTGTACCCGACTTGACCCATATCTGGTAACCATGTTAGGACGTGGTGACCAACATACTTGACCGGGTAAAATAATCTACCGAGCAACCCAAGGTGAGTTCACAACTATCAAAGCATGCTTCCCGGTGGTTTGGGAAACAGAAACTTAAACAACGCTATCCCCTCGTAAGGGATACAAACCTACTTTTCTCCCTTAAACGGGAACTCTTAGTTAATTATTGTTTATACGGTAATGCAACAAGCAACACTAAACGAAACTCTATCACTTAAGTCCTCACTACATGATACCGATTAATCGCCGGGGCCTGGCGAACGGGTTATTAGTTGATAGCGCTATTTAGGTGTAACCAGCCTCACACCGACCCTTGTTATTGGGAACGGGAGTGAACTAATGTACTCTGGCAAACCGTCAATGATGATAGAACATTGACAAACGGGGCACTGCGGAAACGTACGGTTAAGTAAGTATTCGGTATTGTTAAACAGTTTAGTCGCTTACCTATGGGGTAGCTCCCCATCGCATGTATAAACGGATAAATTAACTAGTGAAACAAGTTTTTGGTAATTAAAACTGGACAACACGTGAACTCGCCAACATTTTTGTTGATACCCTACTGCATGCTTTGCAGGTACCCAGTGACTCAGGAGCTTGCAGCTTGGGAAGTGTAGTGGTCGTCAAAACCCGCGTGTTGGGTTCTAAATAACCTGAACTATGAACTTTGTTTAAACTGTTTTGCCTATGCTTCCGCTATTTACCTAAACTGTTACTTGAACCTAACTATCGAACTTTAAACTATGATATTTACTTACCATTGTGGTTGGTGAATATTCTTACTATTAAACATTGCTCAGTATAATTGGTGGCTGGATCCTGGTCGGTCGCGCCCTCAAGCGGTAGTACTCCGCCGGTGGAATTTGGGGGTGTGACAGATTGGTATCAGAGCCATTGGTTATAGTGAACTTGGTTTTAAAAAGGAAAATCTTTTTTGAGAAAAACCAGACTATAACCCGTGACTCGTGACGACACTACACTCCAAGGGCAGGACTCAACGTACTAGACCTCGTAGCTCGGACTTGTGTTTACTTGCTTGTTTACCTTGTATTGACTGCTCTACTATACATACTAGTGTGCCTAATTAGATAGATACACATTTCTCTCCTATCTTATTCTCGCTACGTTACGACATCACACTCATACTGTGTTTTCTGGTTATGAAGACAATGAGTGGACGCGGAAGAGGAAGCGTTAACATGACTCAGGCTCAATTCGCTAACTTGCTCAACACGGTGGCTGCAGCTTTCGCAGCTCACCCTGGAGGTAAACTCGTTGCTATAGGATGTTTAGATCCTACCCCCACATCGTCTTTTCACCTCTAAACCTATTCGCTTCACTTCTCACAACAGGTCAGCCTGCGCCTGCGCAACCACGTGTTTGTACTTTCAAAACCTTCATGGATGGCAAGCCTCTCCCTTTCAACGGCACTGAGGGTGCCATAGGCCTTCTGCACTGGATTGAAAAGGCCGAAGCTGTCTTTGCTGTCTGCGAGTGTCCCCCTGCTAACTGGGTTAAGTACGCAACTGGTACGCTTGAAGGAAACGCACTTTCGTGGTGGAAAGCACAGATTCAGATGCTTGGTCTGGAAACTGCTAATGCTACTGCATGGGAAGATTTCAAGGACATGATCAAAGAGGAGTACTGTCACAGGGATGACATCCACAAACTCGAGAACGAGTACTATGCGCTCAAGATGGTTGGATCAGAGATTGAAACCTACACCAAGCAGTCCAACGACTATGCTGCACTTTGCCCAAACATGTCCCGACCTATGTACCGAAGAATTGAATTGTACATCAAAGGCTTGGTCCCAGAAATCAGAAGTCATGTGACCTCAGCCAACCTCAATACCATACAGCCTGTGGTTCGTCTGGCTCACAAACTCACCAATCAGGCCGTGGAAGAGGGCAAGCTGCCCCCAAGGATCGGTGCTACTGCTGGAACTTCTGGCGATAACAAACGAAAGTGGGATGGAAGTCAGGGAAAGGATGCTAACCCCACTCAGGCCCCAGTTCAACAAAGGAAGACTGAGAACAACAAGGGCCCTCAGCAACAGGGTGGCTATCGAGGAAACCACCCTAAGTGTAACAAATGTAATCGGCATCACAGTGGGCCATGTGGAAAAGGTCAGTGTCAGCGATGCAACAAGATGGGGCATGAAGCCAAAGACTGCCGAAGCCAGTTCCCAGCTAGGCAGAATCAGCAACAGCAGCAACAAGGAAACAACCGTGGATGCTTCAAGTGTGGAGCAATGGGGCACATGCGAAAGGATTGCCCTGAACTGAATCAGAACAACAACAATCAGGGTGCTGGGAACAATAACAACAACGCTGGAAACGGTGCTAGAGGAAAAGCTTTTGTGATTGGAGCCGGGGAAGCAAGGAATGACCCCAACGTTGTGGCGGGTAAGTTCCTACTTAATGATCGTTATGTTTCCATGCTTTTCGATTCCGGAGCAGATGCTAGTTATGTATCCCTACGTATTAGTAAGAAACTTAAGCTCACTCTTACGCCGCTGAGCTCTAAGCACACCGTTGAAATAGCTAATGGTAGAAACCTCGAGGCCTCACACATAATTCGTAACTGCAAATTAGAGTTGTCTGGTCAGACCTTCTGTATCGATCTTTTCCCCATCATTCTTGGAAGCTTCGACGTCATCATTGGTATGGATTGGTTATCCAAACATCGAGCTGAAATCCTCTGCCAAGAGAAAGCTATTCGTATTCCCCGTCCCCCTGGCAAACCTCTTATAGTTCAAGGCGACAAGAGCGGAGAAGTCACAGGCATCATTTCATTCTTAAAGGCCCAGAAGTACCTACGAAAGGGGCACACCGCTATCTTAGCACTCATTACCGACACACAGAAAATGGAAATCAGGATTGAAGATTTTCCAGTTGTACGCGACTATCCTGAGGTATTCCCGGAGGAACTACCTGGACTCCCTCCTCACCGTCAGGTCGAATTCCAAATCGAGCTAGCTCCCGGAGCAGCGCCTATAGCTCGTGCACCTTATCGATTAGCCCCCGCGGAGCTCAAGGAGCTTTCTACTCAGCTACAAGAACTTTTGGACAAAGGTTTTATCCGTCCTAGTTCATCACCCTGGGGAGCCCCAGTGCTCTTCGTCAAAAAGAAAGATGGCTCATTCCGAATGTGCATTGACTACCGCGAACTTAACAAGGTTACCATCAAGAACCGCTATCCACTTCCCCGTATCGACGACCTGTTCGACCAGCTGCAAGGGTCGAGCTATTATTCCAAGATCGATCTGCGATCGGGTTATCACCAGCTGAGAGTCCGCGATGAGGACATCTCTAAGACTGCTTTCAGAACCCGTTATGGTCACTACGAATTCCTTGTTATGCCTTTCGGTATGACCAACGCGCCTGCAATCTTCATGGATCTCATGAACCGTGTATGCAAACCCTACCTCGATAAGTTCGTAATCGTGTTCATCGACGACATCCTAATCTACTCGAAGAGCCAAGAGGAGCATGAACAACACCTACGTCTTATTCTCGAACTTCTTCGCAATGAGCAATTGTACGCCAAATTCTCGAAATGTGATTTCTGGCTTAGAGAAGTCCATTTCCTTGGGCGCATCGTCAATCAGGAAGGGATTCATGTTGACCCTGCTAAGATTGAGTCCATTAAGAATTGGCCTGTGCCTAAGACTCCGACCGAAGTTCGCCAATTCTTGGGATTGGCGGGATACTACCGAAGATTTATCAAGGGATTCTCTAAGATCGCTCAACCACTTACGACACTCACTCAGAAGGGTGTTGCTTACAAATGGAGTAATGCTCAGGAATCTGCCTTCCAGGAACTGAAGAAGAACCTTTGTAGTGCTCCTATCCTCTCCTTACCCGAAGGTACCGACGACTTCGTCGTTTACTGCGACGCTTCTATTCAAGGACTTGGCTGCGTATTGATGCAACGCGAGAAAGTTATTGCTTACGCCTCGCGACAACTCAAGGTCCACGAACGGAACTATACGACGCATGACTTAGAATTTGGAGCTGTGGTCTTCGCGCTCAAGCTTTGGCGACATTACTTGTATGGCACCAAGTGCACGATTTACACTGATCACAAGAGTCTCCAGCACATAATGGGACAAAAGGAGTTGAATATGCGGCAACGCCGATGGGTCGAACTCCTAAATGACTACGAGTGTGCAATCAAATATCACCCAGGCAAGGCTAATGTGGTAGCCGATGCCCTCAGCAGAAAGGAGACCAAACCCAAGCGTGTTCGCGCTTTACAGCTCACTATCCACTCGAACCTCCCTAATCAGATTCGGAATGCTCAGGTTGAAGCATTGAAAGCCGGGAACATCAGGGCTGAGTCCCTACGAGGATCGAGACAACGAATGGAACAAAAAGAAGACGGCGCCTACTACGTAGCCGGACGCATATGGGTTCCGCTTTATGGAAATTTACGTGACCTTGTGATGGATGAAGCTCACAAGTCCCGTTACTCAGTACATCCAGGGTCAGATAAGATGTACCACGACTTGAGGGCTACCTATTGGTGGCCTGGCATGAAAGCCCACATAGCAACGTATGTCAGAAAATGTTTAACTTTTGCAAGGGTCAAGGCTGAGTATCAGAAACCATCAGGCCTACTCCAACAGCCAGAGATCCCGCAATGGAAATGGGAGCAGATTTCCATGGATTTTGTTACTGGCCTGCCTAGGTCTCAGCGCGGAAATGACACCATTTGGGTAATAGTGGACCGCTTAACTAAGTCTGCACACTTCTTAGCTATTAAAGAAACAGACAAGTTCTCTACCCTAGCAGAGGTATACTTAAAAGAAGTGGTCTCGAAACACGGAGTGCCTACCTCTATTATTTCTGATCGAGATGCGCGTTTTACTTCTGAGTTGTGGCAAGCCATGCACAAATCTTTTGGCTCACGTTTAGACATGAGCACCGCTTATCACCCGCAAACGGATGGACAGTCTGAACGCACCATCCAAACCCTCGAAGACATGCTTAGGGCATGTGTGATCGATTTTGGCAAGAATTGGGAGAAGCACCTACCGTTAGTAGAATTCTCCTACAACAACAGCTACCACACCAGCATTCAGGCAGCACCCTTTGAGGCATTGTACGGCCGTAAATGCCGATCGCCTCTCTGCTGGGCTGAGGTTGGTGACAGCCAGATCACAGGCCCGGAACATGTAGTCGACACCACAGAAAAGATTGCCCAGATTAGGCAACGCATGGCGGCAGCTCGTGATCGTCAAAAGTACTACGCTGATAAAGATAGGAAACTGCAAGAGTTCCAGGTTGGTGAACGGGCTCTACTTAAGGTCTCACCCTGGAAGGGTGTGGTCCGTTTTGGAAAACGGGGCAAGCTTAATCCAAGATATGTCGGACCCTTTGAAGTTACCGAAAAGATAGGCACGGCCGCTTACAGATTGAATCTGCCAGAAGAACTGAGTGCTGTGCACAATGTCTTCCACGTGTCTAATCTGAAGAAGTGTCTATCAGATGAAACACTCGTCATTCCTTACAAGGAACTTACTATCGACGAACAACTACACTTTACTGAGGAACCGGTTGAGATCACGGATCGTGAGATCAAAACCCTCAAACGTAGCCAGATACCCCTCGTGCGAGTTCGTTGGAACTCACGCCGTGGCCCAGAGTTTACCTGGGAGCGGGAAGACCAGATGAAGCGCAAGTATCCCCAGCTGTTCCCAAATGAAACCCCCAGCACTGAAGCTACAACTGAATTTCGGGACGAAATTCCAAACTAACGGGGGGATGATGTGACACCCCGTTGAAACGCTCTCACTTTTACTAGCTTGTCAGTGGCTGCTTTAACTTTCGGGACGAAAGTTCTTAAAACTTGGGGATAATGTGACACTTCGGGTTTTCCCGAGCCAACTTTCGTCTTTAAATGAATGTATGTGCGTATATATATATATATATAATATTAAATGAAAGTTTATGAATTATTTTGGCGTGCTATGTGATCCTTGTATTAAAATTTTGTGTATGTATTATATATATAAGTATATGTGTGTGACTCGAACCGAACCCGACTCGAGACCACTCGGTCTCGAGTAAACAAGAAACACATGGGCCGGTTGGGCCGTAACCTTAGCCCACCCGGACACCCCCTAACCCACTCGATATATATATGGCCAACCCTCACCATTCTACCATTTTTTGCAACATTTTCTCTCATACTCTCCTCTCATCTCTCTCACCAAAACCCTAAAACCCTCACAAAGAATCACCTCCCTCCCCTCTCCTTTTCCCTCTCGGATCAACCAACAACAAGAACACCTCGGCTCTAGCTCGGAATCACCAACCGGAAAGAATCTTTGCTTCTTCAAACCCACAACTTCAACCGGTTAGTACAAAAATGTGTTACTATGATTCTTGTGTATGGATGATGATTGTTGCCATGTTTTGTGTGAATAATATGTGTGTGAAATGCATAACCGAATAACATGTTTGTTTCGGAATGTTTAGATAGAATGAATATTCATGACTTTGGTTGAATGGTTAGTATCCGATTATGCTTAGGAACCGAGAATGATAATATCTATTATGTCCGTTCATGTTATGATGTTTAGTGATGAAATGTGTTCTAATATTTTTATCAGGGATTTGGTGATTTTGCTATCCGAATGATATTAAAGTGATGTTAAGGATTGAATATTCATGAATAATGTTTGAATGTTATGAACAGCATGAATGTCACTCAAATATTTTGAATATGCTTTGTTTGATCCAAATTAGACACATTATAGACAAACAGACATGTTAGTGGATATAGTACACAATTTACATGAAAATGCAATCCTATTGGTCAGTACATTGCAGGTTCTAGAAGAGTTTGTTGTGCACGTAATCACGGTTGCGAGTCGTAATCTTTGGTTGCGACTCGAGACCACATCAAGTCTTGTCGAGATCTCCCAGTTGCGAGTCGCAATCAACGCGTATCGAATCCGGTTGCGAGTCGTAACCACTGCTGCTAAGTCGGAACTGCTAGTTGCGAGTCGGAACCTCTGGTTGCGAGTCGTAACCAAAACGTGATGAACCGAGACCTCGGTTGCGAGTCGTAACCTCGGTTGCGAGTCGCAACCACCCTTGTCTCGACTGGGCTACCTTGTTGTTATTGGGCTTTGACTGTTGGGCTTTCTGTTGACTGGACTGCATGTTTGTTACTGCTGATTATATGTTAGGGCTGACCCAATAACCCAACTGTTGTGTATTCGCATGTTATACGTGTTTGCTAAATGTATTGCCTTACGTGTTCGCTATGTGTTTACTTGTACCCGACTTGACCCATATCTGGTAACCATGTTAAGACGTGGTGACCAACATACTTGACCGGGTAAAATAATCTACCGAGCAACCCAAGGTGAGTTCACAACTATCAAAGCATGCTTCCCGGTGGTTTGGGAAACAGAAACTTAAACAACGCTATCCCCTCGTAAGGGATACAAACCTACTTTTCTCCCTTAAACGGGAACTCTTAGTTAATTATTGTTTATACGGTAATGCAACAAGCAACACTAAACGAAACTCTATCACTTAAGTCCTCACTACATGATACCGATTAATCGCCGGGGCCTGGCGAACGGGTTATTAGTTGATAGCGCTATTTAGGTGTAACCAGCCTCACACCGACCCTTGTTATTGGGAACGGGAGTGAACTAATGTACTCTGGCAAACCGTCAATGATGATAGAACATTGACAAACGGGGCACTGCGGAAACGTACGGTTAAGTAAGTATTCGGTATTGTTAAACAGTTTAGTCGCTTACCTATGGGGTAGCTCCCCATCGCATGTATAAACGGATAAATTAACTAGTGAAACAAGTTTTTGGTAATTAAAACTGGACAACACGTGAACTCGCCAACATTTTTGTTGATACCCTACTGCATGCTTTGCAGGTACCCAGTGACTCAGGAGCTTGCGGCTTGGGAAGTGTAGTGGTCGTCAAAACCCGCGTGTTGGGTTCTAAATAACCTGAACTATGAACTTTGTTTAAACTGTTTTGCCTATGCTGCCGCTATTTACCTAAACTGTTACTTGAACCTAACTATCGAACTTTAAACTATGATATTTACTTACCATTGTGGTTGGTGAATATTCTTACTATTAAACATTGCTCAGTATAATTGGTGGCTGGATCCTGGTCGGTCGCGCCCTCAAGCGGTAGTACTCCGCCGGTGGAATTTGGGGGTGTGACAAAAAACCTACCCTCCACCATCCTAGCCGCGCCATCTTCATCAATTCTCGGAAAAAATTGTTTCAAACTATCTCTGCCAACTCAACCCCCAATATCAAAAACACAAATCAATCACCGGAGAATCCCACCAGAATCACCTTATGCAAAACAGGGTCACTTTATGCAAAAACAAAACTAACCGAATCAAAAAACACAAACACAAAATTGTTTCAAAAAACTGACCAGATTCAAAGATCAACAACCACCTCTCTATGCAAAAACAAAACTAACCGAATCAAAAAACACAAACACAAAATTGTTTCAAAAAACTGACCAGATTCAAAGATCAACAACCACCTCTCTTGCAAAAAACCCATTTCTCAAAAAACCTAGAGTGAGAGACACAACAAAACCCACCATTTCTAGAGAGAGAACCCCACTTTATGCAACCCCACTTCTAAAATCCGGCAAGTGACTTGCGATGGCTCTAGGTCCGTCCCTAGCTTCGGCACCATCTGCCTGAAGTTAGAACTTGACTCTGGTGACCTCCTGCACCATCTGCCTGAAGTTACAAGGGTCAGGTTTAGAAGCCGGTGAAGATGGCCGACGGCAGGGCCGCGTTCAGAGCCAGTGGCGGTGACGGTGGAGACGGCAGCCGGCGACGCGATGGCTCCAGGTCCGTCCCTAGCTCCAGCAGCGGCTCTGGGACCCGTAACCTGACGCCGACACTTCGACGGTGAAAGTCAGGTCTGTCCCTTGCTCCGGCACCAGCTCGTTTTGAAGATGATTTTGTGTGGTTTCTTATGAAGATGAGAGATGATGGATTTTGAAGGTTCTGGAACAATTTCGAGAGAGAGATAGAGAGATGAGCGGTTTTGAATTTTTGGGAGTGATAAAGAGTCTTTAAAGAGGCAAACAGAGAGACAGACAAAAAAGATGAGAGAGATGAGGGACTTGTGAGAGATGAGAGATGAGAGATGAGAGAGACTTATGAGAGATGAGAGATGAGAGAGTTTTTAAAAAGTCAGGTAATTTAATGAAGAGAGAGAGATAGATTGGACATTTGAAGGAAATAACCAAATTACCCTTTATTCTGATTGGTTGAGTGGTTCTCGCGGTTCTTACAACTAGGGATGGTTTCTATTTTAGCAGCTCCCTATATATATATATATATACATGTATGTATGTAGGATAAGGATCATTACAGAACACTAATTATTGCGAGAACAAAAAGAACAACTCTAAATCACTAAATTTGGGGATTTAAGGTTCATATTTCTTAAATTTTATGTTTCTTACATTCATATGTGTCTTATATATGCATAAAAAATCATATATTTTTCCCTGCACATAGTCTACATACATGTAGGTAATTTAGCCTACACATAAACTACATGTGTGTAGATTATTTAAAAACTGAAGATTTTTCATATTTTGTTTTAAATGCTAGTGTGAGAAATAATAAATCTTACATTTATAACATTTTCAATTACTTTTTAAGTTTTTAGGATTGAAAAAACGAGTTATTAATTTTGTTTTACGTGTTCTCGTAATATTTAGTGTTCTGCATAGAGCCTTCCCCTATGTATATATATATATATATATATATATATATATATATATATATATATATATATTATAAACACATAACAACAAATAATTGGAGATAATGTATCAACCAATAATATATAATATATATACCAATCAAGTTTTGGTTTAATGTATCGACTCGGTTCATCACGATTGGGTTTGGCTTCAAGTACTCGTTTGTACGTTATAAATTAAATAAGTATAACCTTCATTCGTTGAATTGGATAAGTTTACAAATTGATTTATAAAAGCAAACTAACGGTTTTTTACCTCGAGAATTACGGGTTGTCACAAAAAATGTATTGAGAAGATGGAAGGGCATGAACTAGAGCTACGCAAGATGGCCTAAATGAAAAGTTCAAGTGTTCAACAAGACGTTGATCTTTATTTCAAGGGCATTGGTGTGGCAAACACTCAAAGCCCAAAGATCCAAACAACTTTTAGCGCAGATACCTTATCAGGATCTTCATCTAACATTTCAAGCTGTGGTGGTGGTTTTTCATCCTATCCTAGTTTTGAGCCAAACACTCCAATGCAGAGTCCTCGGTCTTCGCAAAGCTCAAACAACCACTCAAACCAGAACCATTCTAATCCACATCTCATCTAGTGCAACATTGCTATAAATCTGCAAAACACACAAGATTTCAATGAAGCGACAGCTAAGGAGCACATGGCGTTTCTTGCTTCTGTCCTGGAATCTTATGAGAGTCTAATAGTAGGAAGGATTTGGAATCCTAATATGACAAAAGAAGACTGCGATCAGATAGATCCTAAAGAGCTAGAACTGATTGATATCAAATGGTGTATGGCAAGTATAGTTCAAAGAGCACAACGATTCTTGGAAATCACAGGAAGGAACAGTCTTGGAGGTCCTGACTCGAAAAGCTATTATGCCTCCTAATATGTTTAATTCTTTTGCAGGTTTCTTCGGTAATAAAGGAAATTATTGTGATCTACACTGTGAAGAAGAAAAGAAACAGCCTGTAGAAGAGATCATAGACGTGACGAAGGAATTAAACGATGAAAACTCATCTGAGATTGCTGATGAAGCCATGATGGTTTAATTAAAAGAGGTAAACAAAACCTCTGAGGAGGAACAGAAAGTCGAGTCAGTTAAGGAAGAGGTTAAAAGTGAGAAAACAGAAACTTAATTTCAATGCACGAAATGCATAGAACCGTGCAAATCATGCGTCGAAAAAGATGAGCAATTTAAAGAGTTGAAAAGACACAAAGATAATGTGATAAGTGATTTAAAAGAAACAAAAGAAGCCTATGATAAACTTAACAAAGCTATCAACAAGTATCGTGATGCAAGCGGAGAAAATGAAGCAACGATTTCTATGCTGAAAAGCACTGTCATGGATAAACAAATAGCAATTAATAATCATATTAACATGATTGCCAAATTAAAACAAGAGCTAGAAACCATTAGGATAGAAATGGAACAGGTTGATAAGAAGCTAACTAGTTATGCTATAACATCTTATGTTTTGGATCACATACTCCCTAAATTAACAGGAAAAGATGAAACAGGAGAAGACGTGTATGGTTATCATAATTAAGGGTTGGGTTACATTCGAGTTCCACCTCCTATGTGGAATAGCTATTCGAGAAAGAAACCAGACAGGGTGGAAAAGGAGCTGAATTTAAAATTAAAAACTGAACAGAAAGACCAGCTGCCTGACAATCTTGATGTGACCTATACCAAATCTCAAACTGAATGTGAATCAGAATTAGTTAAAGATGCCGTTGAGAAAGATTTGGCAAATGAAAGTGATAACACTAATTTTGAAAATGCTCAATCAAAGTTTAACAAAGAGAGTTCAAGTTCACAACCTATAAGTGATGATAGTTTTCATAAAAATTATATTCCAAAATCAGCATATAGTTCGAGTGATGATCCAAATGTTACTATGTATAAAATGAATGGATCTGACAAACTATATTATGATACAGAGTTTCGAATTTAGAATGTGAATATGAACAATGTCGAAAAGGTTTTCAAATTAGTTGAGGTAGAAATATCTGAGATTGAAAATTTGTTAAATGTTCAAGGATTTTTCAAACTTTAAAAGGGATAAGTCTTGGTATTCTAAAACAAAAAGTTCCTACTCTAACTATCAACAGAAAAATTACTATTATGGGAGGAACGGTTCGGTATACGGTAAGAAAAATTACAATAAGTTTGGAAAATCAACGTTTACAAAGAAAATGACTTTTGTATCTGGTACAAGTTCAGAAAGTGATAAAAAAAAGTCAATTTAGCAAACAATCCAATGAAGAATTCTTTGCTTAGAAAAGACAATCTGAACATGTTGAGAGATCCACTGTTGTAACTGTCTATGGTGTTAAAAATACTTCAGAAGATTTGAAACAAAAATCACCAATGTTTGTTCCAACTCAAATCTTAAAACAAAACAATGAATCTACAAACAAAGTGAAACCAGTAAACATCAATGTTTTAATTGTCAAAACTGGTGGAATTTCACAAACAAGTGATCAAAAGGGTCCTATATTCTATACTAAGAAAATAATTTTGAAAAACTAAACATGGGTGATAAAGAAAAAATAGTCTTCTAAAGATATTAAACAATCTGTTTCAATTAAGAATGTAGAGAAAGTTGAATAGAAGAATGTGAGTGTAAGTGAAGTCAAAGTTGCTGATAACCTACCCGAGACTAGAAAAGCTTGGGTGTTACTGTTTAAATAATCAATTGTTTGCATGCGCAGGGGCTTCCGAGATCCATTATATTTAAAGTAGATCACGAATAGTGAGGTCTCTTGGCACATTCAGGACGGGGATGTAGCCTGAGTATAAATGTTAAATATTTCAGAAAAGGCTATGATGGGTTTGCTGGAAAAGTCTATCATCATTTTTAATTTCAGATTATTTTTTGAAAAAGATTGAAAAACAAAACAAAACCCTCATTGATGAACAGAAAGCTGATTTTTATAAAAAATCATTTAATATGACATATTTGAATATGTATTAAAATCAATGGCTTTTAAAAGTGTTATCATCATGAGAGGATGGGGAACAAAGAGTGTGAAGCCGCGATGGATGGCGATTTGAAGTAATCCTCATCAGTTTGTTAAAGTTTTTGTTTTTGAGTTCTTTCTTTAAAACTAAAAAAAATCAAAAAAGAAATTCAAAAATATGTTTTTGATTTTAGGGGAAGAAATATGTTGTGAAAAATACAAAAACATATAAAATTTGAAAAGTTCAAAAACATAGAAAAAGACAAAAAATCGAGTTTTCGTGTATAAAAGAGGAAATGATAGTACATCAACAGACTATCACAGCATGCTAAAGAAATGCAGTGTCAAAAGGTTTTCAAATGGTCTCACTAATGATGTGCCAGTAGACTTCGCACATTCATTAAATTGTTTTCAAGATATAAACATAACGAAACTTCTTAATTAGTGGTTTAACATCTCACGGATATATGGTCTCAGTACACCGAAATTTTGTTTGAGAGATTGTCGGATTCTAAGATACTAGGTCTTTATAACTAGTTGATATCTGGTGTATTTATACAAGTTCTTCTGATTTTGCGTCACCAATGGCCTAGAACTTGTAGAATACTTTTGCTTTAAAACCCTAAACTGCATCAAAATTGAAAGTATCGAAACATTTGACAATTGCAGTCAAAAGATTCCAAAATATGGAACACCACTTTTAAGTCGCGCCTTCATATCTTTGTCTAAATGGTGGTACTAACCTGAGCTCTCAAGGTCTCGCATAACCCAGATACAGATATCAATTAGGTATATTCACCTGTAAGATGAAATCTAGGGAATCTTGATACATTAGTATATTCTGAGGTGGGGAACACTATTAAGTCAAGTTCTAAGACATCTAATTATCATATCTTGAAACAATTGAACTTTGTGTAGAGGCTTAAAAGGAAAAACATACTGACAATCTAAGTGAACTTGTGTAAGACTTAATGTTTTACCAAATCAACGGTGCTTGTGACAAGTCTCAAAAACTGATATGATCCTCTTACACAAACTTAGGAAAATGTCTATAAATATGTTTGTACGTAGCTATTTCATTTCAGAATCCTAAAAGATTTTCAGTGTGTTTTAGCATAAACTTTGGAAAACTCAAAAATATTTTATTTCATCTTATTTTTTACTGCCGATGATGGAATGCAGATCTTCAAAATCCGAAGTTGTTGAACATAATCTGGAGAACAACGGGTTGGGAGCTAATCTAAAAGTAAAAATGTTTTGAAAAGAATACAAGTTCATTTATTTGAAACTTAACATTGATAGAAAAACATCAGTTTCTTCACAAAGTGTTCGACCAAGGTTATTAACATGGACTTGGTAGACAAATTAGGTGACCAAGGTCATTAACTTGGACTTGGTTAACTAAGTGGGTTGTTAAAACTGGTAAAATGTGAAAATTTTGAAAAAAAAGCTAGTGTGGGAACCGAGAATTTCAAAGTCTGATGTTCAAAATGTTTATATGAATAATAATAATAATAAGAATGAAGAGGAAGCTGAAAGAGAGGGGGAGCAAGATGATACTCTGAACAATGAAGAAACTTCAAAAATTTTCAATGCATCTGTCAGAAGAGTTCAATTTAGTAACAAGAAAATTCCTATTGATCAAACGTTGATGTCTTACGCTGAGTTGAAACGTCAACGACCTAGGAAATATATCTCCGGGCGTTAGAATTTTTTAAGTTATTAAAGTTTTGAAGACCGATCGAGATTGAGGCAACTTCCAAGGGGTAGATTGTTATACACTATGTCTGCTGCCTACGTCATCGAGTCTTGTCGAGTATACACTAGAACAAATGTTAGACTACTCATGTTTGGTTGTAAAGTTACATCCGCAATGAGGTACACATCCATGTGAATGTAAGGTAGTCCGCACGGATGTGATACATTCGTACGGAGATAGTCTTAGTTCATACGAAAGTGTCTAGGTCCCCACGGAAGTGGTTTAGTTCATATGAAAGTGTTAAGTCTGCACGACGGTAAATCATGTTAGTATAAATAGGAATGAGGACTTAGTGTAAGTAAGTTCAAAGGAATCTTCACAGACATTACTCCTTTACCGGTTGTTCTTGAAATTCACAATAGAACTGTATATCTTTGCCACAATATTGAAGAAGGAGAATTCGTTCACAATTATACAAAAGAAGAGATTGCAAAGATGATGGGTGTTGATGAAAACTCATTCGAGTTTGATTTTGAAGAAGAGTTGAACAATATCAATATTGCAAAGCTTGATGACTACGTGTTCAAATACCTCCTAGAGGCTGATGGTAATAATAATGTTGTCGTGGAAGATGATTTAGACGCTGAAATGCCTAAGTATTCTGGAGAAGGAACTGATGATTTCCCAACATTTCAAGAGATGTTTGATGAAGAAACACATAATTTGTTAAAAAGAAAGATAGAAGAAAAACCAAGGATATTAGTCTCTTTGTCACACCCTCAATTTCCACATGCGAAGTATTACCGCAAGGCGTGTGGCTGACTAGGAACATGTCACTAATCATATTGAACAATCATTTAAAATAAAGATTCATCACCACAATACAATTAGTAACAATTGTTCAAAGTTCAAAAGCAATATTAAAGTTAACAGCGGAATCATATTGTTTTAAAATCCAAACATAAGTTTAAAGTTCATAATTACTTATTTTGAATCGATAATGGTTCAAGGCAACCACTACAACTCTCCACTACAAGCTCCCGAGCTGTACCTACGGACCTCCAAAGTATGTAGTAGGGTGTCAACATAAAGTTGGCGAGTTCATGGTTTTCCAGTTTTTATTTCCAAAATGTATGTTGTTAAATTAATCATTTATATTCATGTTATGGGGAGCTACCCCATCGGTAAGCAACTAAACTGCGTAATACCGAACACTTGTGACTGTTGCGTTGTTTGTGCCCCGTTTGCCAATGTCTATCATCATTTACGGTTTCCAAGGCATAATACTTCACACCCGTCCTCCAAGGCACGGTGTGAGGTTAGTGAAACCTAATTGCGCTATCAACTAATATCTCGTTTGTCGCAACCCCCGATCCCTTATCTGTCCCGGGAACGGGCGGACGCGAACTCAGATTTTCGGTGGTATCAGTTGGTTAATTTGTCAGCGGAAATTACATCAGGACCGTAGTTAGGAAATATTTATCAGAGTAAAACCACCACATTTGATATAATAATCACATGGGTAAAACCCAAGTTTCTTATTACAATACGTTTACAGGGATAAACCCTATTTTATTGAATTTAAAACATCGTCTTTTAGGTAACTTTTATAGCCACATTTTTCCCAAGCCTTCAGTGCTCTCCAGCTGGCTTTTTACTAATTGGCTGTCACATTGTGTTACCTGAAACGCGTTTTAAAAACATTTGTCAGTGGGAAATACTGGTGAGTGAATCCCAGTATAATCAAGAAATATTTTATCAATTAAAACAGTATTGAGAGCGATCACATTGTTTATTTCTACACAATTACTCAATCAGTACTGTCAATCCTGACTTGTGGGTCATATTACACATTGGCTAACTCGTTGTCCAATGGTAACGTGTTGTCGTCCCGACTTACTACTTGATGTGTGCAAAATGCAACATATAAATTACATCAATTGTGGCATAAAACTAACCTTTTTTTAGTACTAATGTTGGAAAAAGTGTGTTTTTGTCTTCCTTTTGTATTTTCAGGATTAAATGAGCTCAAATTAACAAAAGAAGCAAAAAGGCAGCTAAATCTAACATAAATACAAGAAAAGGAACAAACGTGGCATGCCCGACCTCCCCGACAGCATCTTCCCAAGCAAAACAAGAGAACAGAAGGCTGAACACGCCCCGTGCTCAGTGAACACGGGGGCGTGCCCAAGTGCCAGCATAAAAGACAAAGCTATAGAAGCTTCTATCGCCCACCACGGGGCCCTGCTCAGCGGACACGGGGCCGTGGTCAACTATAAGATTCGCAGAATCCAGGCAAATCTTGATAGTACAGATACGCTTCTGCACACGGGGGCGTGCCCAGCGGACACGGGGGCGTGGTCAACTAATGCAGACAAACTGCAATTAATGAAGACAGAGAAGAGGATGGACACGGGGTCGTGCCCACTGGACACGGGGACGTGCCCGAGCTACTGTTCAGGCTATAAATAGGGGTGCTTGGCTCATTTGCAAACCATCCCTTGGCACACCACCTCTCTCACACTTCACCCACCACCCACCACCATCACAACACCATCATCCACCACCATCATCCATTGTCCATCATAGAGTGTGTGAGTCGTCTCGGGATCCAAGATTGATCGTAAGAGTTCTTGACAATCAAAGGCCATGTTTGCCTAAGTCTCTTACATCACTTGGTGAAGACAAGTGTCTAGTGTAATACTTTTTATTTTTAATCTTTTCGCACTTTTTACTTGGTTATGTATTAATGACTTTAATAACTAGTTTCTTATGTTGAAGGTAATTCTTCCTTATCGTTTGTCCGTGGTGTCTTGGCATTATTTAACTGTCTATATAAAATAAAAGATTTTCACCATTCATATCTCCACGGTCTATATGGAGGTATGTTGGCTACCTGGTCGGGGGTTAAGGGAACGGTTTGGTAAGAGTCTTGCCTTGTTCAGTGTATAGATCCTGCAAGGACCTGGGTTAAATTTAGTAGGACCTCCTTCAATACCCACCGGTATTGGATGGCGGGGGTCCAAACTCTTTAACCCCCTCATATGTAAGCTACTATTAATACTTTAACCCGGCTACTTAGGACTGTATCCCTGCTGACTCAGACTACTTAGCCGAGGTTAACGTCACCTTCAAAAGAGGGGCCTACCATAATACGCATTAATAATTTAATTAATTATCTTTCAATAATCCGACCCTTTAGGATTGTATCCTTGCTGACTCAAACTACTGGGTTGAGGGTAACGTCACCTTCAAAAGAGGGGCCTACTACAATAACTAAGATAATCTCTTAAATAGTGCAGAAGTGCGAAAATAATCAAAGGTTACACTAAACACGAGTTGGAGCCAAGTGATTCATCTTGTCTTTCTGTTTTTATTTTTATTTTATTTTTCAACATTTTAGTTAGTTTTATTTTTCTTAGTTTAAAACCTTTTTCTAAACTTTTGATTTGATTAGACGTTGAGGATAAACCGGTACTAAAAGCTCTTGTGTCCTTGGACGACCTCGGTATCTTACCAACATTATACTACGCTCACGATGGGTGCACTTGCCCATATGTGTGTTTAGTGTTAGTAAATATCGTGTTTTATAAATTTAAAACTTGGCTAAAAAATTGTAAAAGGGCTTAAAATATACTTAAACTTATATACACACTTCACACGCATCAAGTTTTTGGCGCCGTTGCCGGGGACACAAGGATTTTAAGAAACTTAGGAATCAACGGCCTAATCGTTTTTCTTATTTTTCTAATGTTTTTTTAGGATTTTTCTTAATTTTCAGCTTCTGCAGAACTCAGCACGGGCCGTGCCCGCTGAACACGCCCCATGCCCAATCATTGGAACTGGCAATCCTGTTTTAAGTCAGACAGTAAGCTAAACACGGGGCCGTGCCCACTCAACACGCCCCGTGCCCAAGATTCAGTTACTGAAAATAGAACCGTAAGATCCCGACGGTTGGTAATTTCTGACACAAACGTGACCGATACTGATATTTTTTACTTTCAGCACTCTTATGGTACGTGGTGTCAAATATGTGGTGGTTCCATAAAGAATAGAATGTTATTTTCTAAATTATAAGCCCCACTATATAGACCCATGGTTTTCATGTAGCCTTAAGAGGGGCGAAAATAAAAATAATCCCTATCTCTCCCTCGAATGCTCTCAACCGGATCTTCTAGGAGAAATGCTTCTTGATGAACTATTTCAATTGGAAGATCTAATTCTTAATTGGTTAGAAGAACTTAGGATAGATTTCAATAATTTATCTCAAGACGATAACCAAGAAGAATTGTTGGGATCGCATTCAAATAAAAACAACTTCGATGTTACCGATGTTACCTCTAACTCTAGTGAAGACTTGAGCGATAGTCGTCCCTGTGTCGATTGTGCCGTGGAGGACTCCCCATCGACTTCGTTCGATGCATACATAGACCTGAGCGATTCGGCATACACCTTCTTTAACGAGAGCCCGTGAAAGGGTTGGACTTGTCCACCTACATATAGCATAGGAATCACCCTCACTGACAACCTCTTGCGTTCTCGTCTTAATCTAGAACAATTAAGGTATCTTAGGCACTTTGGGGTTGTTCCATCCAGTAAGGAACCGCCCGATCAGGAAAAGTTCCTTAAAAATAGACAAACTTCATAAACAGCCTTTCGACACGGGGCCATGCCCAGGTCAACACGCCCCCGTGTCCCCCAAAATATTTCTTTATGACTTTTTGTCAGAATACGGACAAAATGTGTCAGGATCTTGCCTGCACACGGGGCCGTGTCCAGCCGACACGGGGCCGTGTCCAGCATGCTGTCGTTTTCTATAAATGCAGCCAAGAATCTTGCACATTTGGACCATCCAGGGACAGAGATTTGAAAGGATCTTCTCACCTACCATCCTAGGTATTTTCTAAAAGAAGGTTCCAACAAACCATCTTGTCCTTTCCTCTTTTATCCATTGCCTTCTTCTTCATCTTTCTTGTCTCAACACCTCCATTGAAGCTTGTTCTCAAGATTTATTGTGTTGATTATTGGATTTTTGTCCAAGGAATCTTGTTAAAAATAAGTTGTGTAACATTATTTTAAGTTATTTATGTTCAAAAATGCTTCATAAGTTGGAAAAATAATTTAAAACTCCAAGATTCTTTGTTCCAAAATCTGCAGAAAGGTGAACACGGGGCCGTGCTCATTGAGCACGGGGCCGTGTCCGATGTACTGTTTCATTAAAATAAACTATTTCTGGTTTGTTTTCGTAGAATGTCTAGTCAAAACAGTGGAAATTCTTCTGCGCACTCTAGAAACAGTCGAAGGGAGAGAAGGTCATCAATCGAAGCAACTCTCGTACGTTACGTAATGGCATTACGTGAAGCTCTTGACGAGATGACTTCGGTAGAGGAGGTCCTAATAGACCGTATAAATTATCTTACGGTGGGGTTGGAAAACAGTTTTCAAGAAATAAACCTCTTGCACCAGAGGTTAAACATTCTTGTAACACCTCCCATGGAACCAATCCTCCCTCAAGAGGATTGGAACCTAGCACTTGGAATCAACAATCCTACCGGTTGGGACGACATTCCAGCGGAACCTCCTCTTGAAGATCTACAAGAAGTCCCGGTGGAGGTTGCACCCCCTCAAACCAATGCCAATGAGCCCGCCTTTCTTCTCCCTAGGGAGATAGAAGAGTGGCTCGCCGACGTGTGAGGGACCCATGCCCGGAGGAAGAAGTTTTTCAAGCCGCGTCTAACTGAGGGAATTATCTTTTTGGAAATTTTGCTAATAGAATAAGTAGTAGGCTAGAACTTCTTGGTTTAGATTTCTTGTGTTTCTTTGACCTAATTATCTATAATTTTAACTTTTTAGGATTATTATGTAATTCTCTCTATGACTTAATGAATGATGGTTTTAGCTAATTTGGTGTTTGGATGATGTTGTAATGAATAAAACACACTCGGGATGGTGAAGGATAACAAGGGAAACTTGGACCAGCACCACATGCACGAAAACAGGGCCATCCGACAAAATTCTCTTCATTACAGCAAGTTCAGCACGGGCCGTGCCCGCCCAACACGGCCCCGTGCTGAACAGTCTGCAGAAAATGCCCAGTTCAGGTACACTGGACACGGGCCGTGTTCACCCAACACGCCCCCGTGCCCAGGCTTCTGTTTCTCTTTATTCATTTATGTTACTGCCACCTGAACACGGGGCCGTGCCCGGACACCACGGTGCCGTGTCCAGACACCCAGTAACATAAAATTTTGTTTTTTCACACCTTTATACACATTCAATCAACTTAAAAACTTATTTTTGGGACACATTGAGGACAATGTGTAATTTAAGTGTGGAGGGGATGCTAAAACTTTGAATCTTGCAAGTCCTAATTACAAGCCTTACACAAAACTCTATTGGAACCGCTAATCACCCCAATTTTTTTTTCAAAAATTTTCAATTTTTTTTACTTGTCTAGGTTCAACTTGGGAATTTCAAGTTCTAAAAAGGTTATATTTTTACAAATTTACAACCGATAGCGTCGTGATAAAAAGAACCAACGTAAGAAAATTATAAAAAGGCATAACAAGCTTAGTTAAAATTTGATTATATATACTTGATCACATAAAAACCCATTCCCTCAAAAGTGAGTTTTGAGCCTTTATTGAGCATACAAATACATATATTTAAACTAAATGCTCATTTTTCGTTTCTTGTGTGAATAGCCGCTTGGTTCTTACGAGTCTAGAACTTGCCACGACGATACAATCCCGGTCCTTACCAACTTAAACCTGAGTAAGTAAATGATGGAGGCATTAGGACTAACCCTTTTTATTTCTACACCATTATTTTTCTTTTTTTTAACCACCTACCCAAAATCCCCCTAGTTAACCCCTTTGAGCCTAAACCTTTTCATTTCTTAACCCAAACCAAACACCCTTTCACCCACCAAAACCTTTTTATTTTTAACCCTTTGTTTTAGTAACAAGCTCGGTTTTTCGTATAACTTTTGAAAAAAAAAAAGTTGATGATGAAGCAAAAAAATAAACAAGCAAGTTCATCAAAAATAACTTTGTTTGAATAATAGGTTCATCAAAATAAAAAGTGCAAAAATAAAAAGTCTTACGAAAACCGATGCTTTTTACGCTTTTTGCCCTTTTTTACTAACCACTAACCCAACCACCTACCTTTAACCCAAGCCTAACCCTTCACCCAAAAGTCCTCTTGATATTCACAAAGGTTTATAGTTAAAAAGGAGGAGGATTGATTGCGTGGCAAGCCTATGGTAGGAGTAAGTTCCATGCCGCTCTCGAGTGATTCACTAAAATACATCTTCGGCCGAGTGTTGAGTGATCCCCCGTAAGGTATGTAAACTTGTATATAAATAAAATTTTAAAAAGGCATGTTATGCCCTAATAAGTAATTTATCTTATGAAAAGTTTTAAATAAATCATGACGAATAGGATTGTAAATAAATAAAAATAAAAACTTAATAAAGAATCTTGGAAATCCAGACACTCTATGACAAGCCCAAAAAACCTTCTCTTCTACCCATTCCATTTGGGAGTGTAAAGCCACATTATAAAGAGTTTTGCTTGAGGACAAGCAAAGATTCAAGTGTGGGGGTATTTGATATGTGCAAAATGCAACATATAAATTACATCAACTGTGGCATAAAACTAACCTTTTTTTAGTACTAATGTTGGAAAAAGTGTGTTTTTGTCTTCCTTTTGTATTTTCAGGATTAAATGAGCTCAAATTAACAAAAGAAGCAAAAAGGCAGCTAAATCTAACGTAAATACAAGAAAAGGAACAAACGTGGCATGCCCGACCTCCCCGACAGCATCTTCCCAAGCAAAACAAGAGAACAGAAGGCTGAACACGCCCCGTGTTCAGTGAACACGGGGGCGTGCCCAAGTGCCAGCATAAAAGACAAAGCTATAGAAGCTTCTATCGCCCACCACGGGGCCGTGCTCAGCGGACACGGGGCCGTGGTCAACTATAAGATTCGCAGAATCCAGGCAAATCTTGATAGTACAGATACGCTTCTGCACACGGGGGCGTGGTCAACTAATGCAGACAAACTGCAATTAATGAAGATAGAGAAGAGGATGGACACGGGGTCGTGACCGAGCTACTGTTCAGGCTATAAATAGGGGTGCTTGGCTCCTTTGCAAACCATCCCTTGGCACACCACCTCTCTCACACTTCACCCACCACCCACCACCATCACAACACCATCATCCACCACCATCATCCATTGTCCATCATAGAGTGTGTGAGTCGTCTCGGGATCCAAGATTGATCGTAAGAGTTCTTGACAATCAAAGGCCATGTTTGCCTAAGTCTCTTACATCACTTAGTGAAGACAAGTGTCTAGTGTAATACTTTTTATTTTTAATCTTTTCGCACTTTTTACTTGGTTATGTATTAATGACTTTAATAACTAGTTTCTTATGTTGAAGGTGATTCTTCCTTATCGTTTGTCCGTGGTGTCTTGGCATTATTTTACTGTCTATATAAAATAAAAGATTTTCACCATTCATATCTCCACGGTCTATATGGAGGTATGTTGGCTACCTGGTCGGGGGTTAAGGGAACGGTTTGGTAAGAGTCTTGCCTTGTTCAGTGTATAGATCCTGCAAGGACCTGGGTCAAATTTAGTAGGACCTCCTTCAATACCCATCGGTATTGGATGGCGGGGGTCCAAACTCTTTGACCCCCTCATATGTAAGCTACTATTAATACTTTAACCCGGCTACTTAGGACTGTATCCCTGCTGACTCAGACTACTTAGCCGAGGGTAACGTCACCTTCAAAAGAGGGGCCTACCATAATACGCATTAATAACTTAATTAATTATCTTTCAATAATCCGACCCTTTAGGATTGTATCCTTGCTGACTCAAACTACTGGGTTAAGGGTAACGTCACCTTCAAAAGAGGGGCCTACTACAATAACTAAGATAATCTCTTAAATAGTGCAAAAGTGCGGAAATAATCAAAGGTTACACTAAACATGAGTCGGAGCCAAGTGATTCATCTTGTCTATCTGTTTTTATTTTTATTTTATTTTTCAACATTTTAGTTAGTTTTATTTTTCTTAGTTTAAAACCTTTTTCTAAACTTTTGATTTGATTAGACGTTGAGGATAAACCGGTACTAAAAGCTCTTGTGTCCTTGGACGACCTCGGTATCTTACCAACACTATACTACGCTCACGATGGGTGCACTTGCCCATATGTATGTTTAGTGTTAGTAAATATCGTGTTTTATAAATTTAAAACTTGGCTAAAAAACTGTAAAAGGGCTTAAAATATACTTAAACTTATATACACACTTCACACGCATCAAGTTTTTGGCGCCGTTGCCGGGGACACAAGGATTTTAAGAAAGTTAGGAATCAACGGCCAAATAGTTTTTCTTATTTTTCTATTTTTTTTTAGGATTTTTCTTAATTTTTCAGCTTCTGCAGAACTCAGCACGGGCCGTGCCCGCTGAACACGCCCCGTGCCCAATCATTGGAACTGGCAATCCTGTTTTAAGTCAGACAGTAAGCTGAACACGGGGCCGTGCCCACTCAACATGCCTCGTGGCCAAGATTCAGTTACTGAAAATAGAACCGTAAGATCCCGACGGTTGGTAATTTCTGACACAAACATGAGTGATACTGATATTTTTTTCTTTCGGCACTCTTATGGTACGTGGTGTCAAATATGTGGTGGTTGCATAAAGAATTAGAATGTTATTTTCTAAATTATAAGCCCCACTATATAGACCCATGGTTTTCATGTAGCCTTAAGAGGGGCGAAAGTAAAAATAATCCCTATCTCTCCCTCGAATGCTCTCAACCGGATCTTCTAGGAGAAATGCTTCTTGATGAACTATTTCAATTGGAAGATCTAATTCTTAATTGGTTAGAAGAACTTAGGATAGATTTCAATAATTTATCTCAAGACGATAACCAAGAAGAATTGTAGGGATCGCATTCAAATAAAAACAACTTCGTTGTTACCGATGTTACCTCTAACTCTAGTGAAGACTTGAGAGATAGTCGTCCCTGTGTCGATTGTGCCGTGGAGGACTCCCCATCGACTTCGTTCGATGCATACATAGACCTGAGCGATTCGGCATACACCTTCTTTAACGGGAGCCCGGGAAAGGGTTGGACTTGTCCACCTACATATAGCATAGGAATCACCCTCACCGACAACCTCTTGCGTTCTCGTCTTAATCTAGAACAATTAAGGTATCTTAGGCACTTTGGGGTTGTTCCATCCAGTAAGGAACTGCCCGATCAGGAAAAGTTCCTTAAAAATAGACAAACTTCATAAACAGCCTTTCGACACGGGGCCGTGCCCAGGACAACACGCCCCCGTGTCCACCAAAAGATTCCTTTATGACTTTTTGTCAGAATACGGACAAAATGTGTCAGGATCTTGCCTGCACACGGGGCCGTGTCCAGCCAACACGGGGCCGTGTCCAGCATGCTGTCATTTTCTATAAATGCAGCCAAGAATCCTGCACATTTGGACCATCCAGGGACAGAGATTTGAAAGGATCTTCTCACCTAACATCCTAGGTATTTTCTAAAAGAAGGTTCCAACAAACCATCTTTGTCCTTTCCTCTTTTATCCATTGCCTTCTTCTTCATCTTTCTTGTCTCAACACCTCCATTGAAGCTTGTTCTCAAGATTTATTGTGTTGATTATTGGATTTTTCTCCAAGGAATCTTGTTAAAAATAAGCTGTGTAACATTATTTTAAGTTATTTATGTTCAAAAAGGCTTCATAAGTTGGAAAAATAATTTAAAACTCCAAGATTCTTTGTTCCAAAATCTGCAGAAAGGTGAACACGGGGCCGTGCTCATTGAGCACGGGGCCGTGTCCGATGTACTGTTTCATTAAAATAAACTATTTCTGGTTTGTTTTCGTAGAATGTCTAGTCAAAATAGTGGAAATTCTTCTGCGCACTCCAGAAACAGTCGAAGGGAGAGAAGGTCATCAATCGAAGCAACTCTCGTACGTTACGTAATGACATTACGTGAAGCTCTTGACGAGATGACTTCGGTAGAGGAGGTCCTAATAGACCGTATAAATTATCTTACGGTGGGGTTGGAAAACAGTTTTCAAGAAATAAACCTCTTGCACCGGAGGTTAAACATTCTTGTAACACCTCCCATGGAACCAATCCTCCCTCAAGAGGATTGGAACCTAGCACTTGGAATCAACAATCCTACCGGTTGGGACGACATTCCAGCGGAACCTCCTCTTGAAGATCTACAAGAAGTCCCGGTGGAGGTTGCACCCCCTCAAACCAATGCCAATGAGCCCGCCTTTTTTCTCCCTAGGGAGATAGAAGAGTGGCTCGCCGACGTGTGAGGGACCCATGCCCAGAGGAAGAAGTTTTTCAAGCCGCGTCTAACCGAGGGAATTATCTTTTTGGAAATTTTGCTAATAGAATAAGTAGTAGGCTAGAACTTCTTGGTTTAGATTTCTTGTGTTTCTTTGACCTAATTATCTATAATTTTAACTTTTTAGGATTATTATGTAATTCTCTCTATGACTTAATGAATGATGGTTTTAGCTAATTTGGTGTTTGGATGATGTTGTAATGAATAAAACACACTCGGGATGGTGAAGGATAATAAGGGAAACTTGGACCAGGACCCCATGCACGAAAACAGGGCCATCCGACAAAATTCTCTTCATTACAGCAAGTTCAGCGCGGGCCGTGCCCGCCCAACACGGCCCCGTGCTGAACAGTTTGCAGAAAATGTATTGGACCGTTCTACGACCTCGAAAAGTCAGTCAAGGCAGTTCATCTTCACGTGTAAAGGCGGAATCAATGCACGTAAAGTAACAATAGCTTTTCCTTTCAATTTCTTCTCTTTATTAGCTTTCTAGAATGATTTTGACAGAGTTTCGTTACCAAGCTAATGACCAGATTCCGCTCCAACTCCCCTAAATGAGATCGACACTCACCTATTTATAGTAGATCTGATTCCACCCCAACTGACATGATACATCAGGAGCGGAATCACAGGAGTGGAATCAACAAGTTACCTCAAGAGCGGAATCACTACTTTAGACCTCTAGGAGCGGAATCACTACTTAACATAAGAACCTGATTCCACTCCAAATGACACAAGTGTCATTTGGGGCGGAATTACAATCTAAAATCACTATTTCATTTCCGAGCTCCAAACTAACCTATCTAGACCTAAGACTCAACTCAGACGTAGTCATCAGACATTCTGTGCACCAACAGACTCCCCCTTGGATGATGACGAAGTCTTCAGCTCTGAATCTTCAGTCTTGGTCTTTTCTTCAACTCTCTGTCTTCTCATCATAAGCACTCTATCTTCACAGGTTCACAATCTTGTCCTAGCTCCATCTTCAGACTTCCCTTTGACCGTTGATCCAGACTCCCCCTTTCACAGACTCCCCCTCTCAATATGCTAGAATCTGAGGTATCTAGTTCAAGCTTTGACATTTAGCTTCCGTGGGAATGATAAAGTCCAAAACCTGTTACCCTGCACATCCTCTACCTCACTATAAGTTTCACAAATTTATAACATTTGAATTTAATAAACTTACTGGTAGACATCATATATACAATCAATCATACTAGTTACATCAAGTTCAAATGAATGACCTTGATAAACTAACCACACAATCTTTCAAAACATTTGTATATGACATTCAAAGCTTTCAACATATTCTCCCAACCCTCTAGTTCATCAAGTTTAGCATTCGAATTTTGAATATCAGCTCTTCAACATTAGTTGTCGAAAATCTTTTTGAATTTTCAAAATTTTATGCTTAAACATTCCGAAAATCTTTTTGAATTTTTGTTTTAGAATGAAATACAGTAAAGAAAAATATAAAAACAATATTTTTTGTGAGTTTGTGTAAGAGGATCATATCAGTTTATGAGACAAATCACTAGCACCGTTAAGCTTTTAATCGTTTTAAGTTCTAAACGATTCACATAGATTGACGATATAGTTATCCTCTTAAACTCAATCTAAAAACTTTCGAAATGCTTACCGATACGTTAAGGTATATTAATTTTGCACTAAATTCTTATGGACCCCACAATCTCAGCATATCCCCTCATCATGCAATACACTGACTCAAGTAATGCCTTTAAACTTTTATCAACTATGATTTGTGCGAAAAACAAAGCCGAATGTTTAAACATTAACAATCAGGTCGATACTTCCGTATACGCAGAGAAAGTCCAATGTTTAAACAAAATAAGAAAAATAAAACAAGTTGAAGTTGTTTAGGCTTTAACCACCAGGTCGATACTCCCGTATACGCAGAGGTGATCCAAAGCTTAAACGAAACACCAAAGAAAATAAAGCGGAACGTTTAGGCAACAACATCCAGGTCGACACTCACGTATACGCAGAGGATGTCCGATGCTTAAACAAAATAAAGAAATAAAACAAGTTTAAGTCTTTGCAAAATGAAATGCACAAAATCACAGCGACTTTTCAGCAAAGTTGTGAAAGTTCACAAACTTAACCAGTTTTATGTCTTTCGACAATCAGCGATTACTGAGTAGGCACACAATCAAGAAGGACAAAACCAAGTACTATGCTTTTGACCATGTTTCCCACTAGAACTAGGCTTTTTCATTTATGTTTGTATCGTTATCACAAATCTACTAGTCTAGCTGAGCCTATCGTCACATCTTTAGTGAGACCGTTTATCACATTTGACATTTCATATCCTTAGCATGCTATGACAATTCACTGATTTACTATCATTTCCTCTTTTTCACAACAAAACTCATTTTTGCTTTTTCAATGTTTTTGACATTTTCAAATTTTCTATTTTTTTAAAAATTTTTCTCCCCCTAAAATCAAAATATGTTTAAATTTTGATTTTCTGGGAAAATTTGAAAACAAACAGTACAAAAAAAATGACAACATGATATCAAATTGCTTCAATTCGCCATTCACTTGGCATAAACAATCAGAACTCCCCCTGACAACAAACTAATTTCCCATTGTGATTTCAAAACACTTAAGTTTGTTTTAATCAAATGTTTCTTTCGGAAAATTAGTTTTGTTGAATTAACAAACCACTTGTTGGTTAGGGGATTACTTCATCACTTTGTTCTCCTTTAACCATTTTGAAAGATTTAACAGTTCAAGATTCTATCAACACAAACACTTGTAGAAAATCAAGTACAACTTAATGTCCCTGATTTACCACATGTAAGTCGAAAAATCACCAGAGTGAAATTTCTCAAGAAATGTGCCGATTCATGTTCCACACTTACCAACATGGGAACTCCGGCAAGTCAGGTTTTTCTATTTGAAAAGATTCACCCAAGCCTGACCAGCCTTGGGTGATTTTGAATTCTTGTTCAACAATGGTGGATAATTTGCATCATCCCTTGTTAAACCTGAATTCTCAGATTTTACCTCAACAACAGGCTCTTCTGGCTTTAACGAACCAGAATCATTGCCTGAATGTGGCTTGTCTGACTTTGATGAGCCAGATTCATCGCCGACAACTTTCTTTTTCTTCTTTTCTTCTTTCGTCCTCAGATTTGTATCCGATGAATTCGTCTTTCTTGACTTTGCAATCGAGTTAGTTGATTCATCAGAACTCTTATTCAATCTGTCCGGTGAACCCGAAGACAAAATTTTCTCCAGATATTCTCTCGCCTTCTTCCTTTTCTTTCGCAGTCTGTCTTTCTGCCCCTGTGAAAGCTTAACTTTCTTTTCTTGAATTGTCTGTTCTTGAACTTTAGGTTTTAGAACCTTCTGTTCATGGGGCTTGACGTTGACTGGATTCTTTGCCATTCTTTGAGAATTATCCCTCAATCTTTCATTTGATCTCCTTGGGCAATCTCTGGCAATATGACCTTTGATTTGACAATTATAGCATCTTCTTGTCTCATAACTCCAATTCTGGCAGTTAACAGCAATGTGTCCTCTCACACCACAAGTGTAGCACACTCTGTTATCATACCATTCACCACTTTCACACCATATGCTTAGATCATAACATTGTCTGGCTTTGTGGTAATCATCACTCTTCTTGAAAAATGGTTTTGGCTTTGAAGCACTGTGGTCAAACCTGCACCACTTATTACCAACATTTTGTGAGTTTTCATTTTTAGATTTTTGTAATTTTTCAAAATGATTGGATGACTTATCTGATGAGCTTTTATTTTCATTTTTAGGATTTTTCAAATTTTTATCTTTTTGTTTCTGTTCTACACTCTTCTTAACAGGTTTTTGTTTAGAACATTCACCTGTTTCAGTAGATTGCAAAACAGTATTTTTAAATTTTTCTTGTAAATCTAAAAATATTTTTCTTTTCTTTTCTTTTCTTTTTCATCATCAGATATTTCATCACAATCTTCAATTTTGACTTTGTCAAAATTTGTGACATTGTCACTTATTGGAACAGAATTGATCGGTTTTGGATACACATATGATGCCGAAGTCACAAAACCTTTCAATTTATTCTCCAACTCAGCAATTTTGTTCCGAGCAATTTCAGCTTCATTTTCAAGTCGAATGATTTTCTAAAGATGAGAATTTATTTCAATCTGTTTTTCAAGATTATTGTTAAAAATAACAGCCTTTTCATCTTCTAAAACCTTCATTTGACTTTGAAAATCTTTTTCTTTTTCTTTTAACGCTTTAGTTTCCAATTTTATCCAAGAAACGTTTTCATTTTCAATTTTAATTTTTCCAAAATCTTTTTCTTTTTCTTTCAAATTGTTAATTTCCAATGTCAAACTGTCCAAACTACTCAACAGTTTGACATTTTCTGACTTCAATTTCTCACAATTTTCTTGCAAAACAAGAATCTGTTTATCATCAGATTGCTTCTCATCCTTCATCTTTTTGACTTCCAATGTCAATCTTTCCGTATCCTTCAAGAGTTTGTCATTGTCAACTTCAAATTTATCACATTTAGAGCACTCAACTTCACATTTTGAAGTTTCATCCTTCTTTGATTCTTCAATCTTTGTCATTCCTTCTTTAATCCTTTTGATTAATTCACTAAACTCAACCAAACTTATATTTTCTGAGTTTCTTTCTATTTCATTTATTAGCTCTTTCTTTTTCTTTTTCTCTTCTTCATCTCCCCACCATTTTCTTTGCCAATAATCATCTTCCTCTTTGTACTCTTTGATTATGGCTTCGATATCAAGCGTTTTGTCATCGATTGCAATATTTCCATATGGGTCAAGATAACACTCTCTGTTCGGATCCCATCTATTTGCTCTCCTTGCTTCCAGATAGATACCAGAAATTCTAATGATTTTGTTTTCAGCAATCATTTTTCTGTATCTATACTTCTGTTCTTCAGTTCTGTTGTCTTTCCAAGGTTTAGGTTCAGAATTTGCCATCTTATACGTTCCTGAAAAATAATCAGCAAAACACTTAGAAATTTTTCAAAGTTTTGAAACACAGCAAGTTCGAGCGAAATCAGCTTTTGGAGTGGAATCACAAATTTGCAATTAGGAGTGGAATCACAAATTTGCAATTAGGAGTGGAATCACAAATTTGCAATTAGGAGTGGAATCAGAAAAATGTCTTTAGGGGTGGAATCAGAAAAATGTCTTTAGGAGCGGAATCAGAAAGTATATTACGAGCGGAATCAGAAAGTATTTTCGAGTGGAATCAACTTTTAGGGCGAAATCAGCAAAGATTGTTACGAGCGGAATCAGGTTTTTAGGTTGTTTTTACCATTTTTACTCCGAATTTTAACCTGATACTTTCTAGGGTTTGTTATTAGTATGTTTTACACGTTATACTCGAATTTTAGACAATTTTAACCGTAGGAACCAGTTCAAACAGAAAAAGTATGAGAGAAAGTGAGAAGAAGTGAGAGAATTCGATCGAATCAGCTGTAGTAGTATGAACTCCTCGTCCTGAAGCTCTGATACCACTTATTGGACCGTTCTACGACCTCGAAAAGTCAGTCAAGGCAGTTCATCTTCATGTGTAAAGGCGGAATCAATGCACGTAAAGTAACAACAGCTTTTCCTTTCAATTTCTTCTCTTTATTAGCTTTCTAGAATGATTTTGACAGAGTTTCGTTACCAAGCTAATGACCAGATTCCGCTCCAACTCCCCTAAATGAGATCGACACTCACCTATTTATAGTAGATCTGATTCCACCCCAACTGACATGATACATCAGGAGCGGAATCACAGGAGTGGAATCAACAAGTTACCTCAAGAGCGGAATCACTACTTTAGACCTCTAGGAGCGGAATCACTACTTAACATAAGAACCTGATTCCACTCCAAATGACACAAGTGTCATTTGGGGCGGAATTACAATCTAAAATCACTATTTCATTTCCGAGCTCCAAACTAACCTATCTAGACCTAAGACTCAACTCAGACGTAGTCATCAGACATTCTGTGCACCAACAAAATGCCCAGTTCATGTACACTGGACACGGGCCGTGTTCACCCAACACGCCCCCGTGCCCAGGCTTCTGTTTCTCTTTATTCATTTTTGTTACTGGCACCTGAACACGGGGCCGTGCCCGGACACCACGGGGCCGTGTCCAGACGCCCAGTAACATAAAATTTTGCTTTTTCACACCTTTTTACACATTCAATCAACCTAAAAACTTATTTTTGGGACACATTGAGGACAATGTGTAATTTAAGTGTGGGGGGGATGCTAAAACTTTGAATCTTGCAAGTCCTAATTACAAGCCTTACACAAAACTCTATTGGAACCGCTAATCACCCCAAATTTTTTTCAAAAATTTTCAATATTTTTTACTTGTCTAGGTTCAACTTGGGAATTTCAAGTTCTAAAAAGGTTATATTTTTACAAATTTACAACCGATAGCGTCGTGATAAAAAGAACCAACATAAGAAAATTATAAAAAGGCATAACAAGCTTAGTTAAAATTTGATTATATATATTTGATCAGATAAAAACCCATTCCCTCAAACGTGAGTTTTGAGCATTTATTGAGCATACAAATACATATATTTAAACTAGATGCTCATTTTTCGTTTCTTGTGTGAATAGCCGCTTGGTTCTTACGACTCTAGAACTTGCCACGACGATACATTCCCGGTCCTTACCAACTTAAACCCGAGTAAGTAAATGATGGAGGCATTAGGACTAACCCTTTTTATTTCTACACCATTATTTTTCTTTTTTTTAACCACCTACCCAAAATCCCCCTAGTTAACCCCTTTGAGCCTAACCCTTTTCATTTCTTAACCCAAACCAAACACCCTTTCACCCACCAAAACATTTTTATTTTTAACCCTTTGTTTTAGTAACAAGCTCGGTTTTTCGTATGACTTTTGAAAAAAAAAAGTTGATGATGAAGCAAAAAAAATAAACAAGCAAGTTCATCAAAAATAACTTTGTTTGAATAATAGCTTCATCAAAATAAAAAGTGCAAAAATAAAAAGTCTTACGAAAACCGTTGCTTTTTACGCTTTTCGCCCTTTTTTACTAACCACTAACCCAACCACCTACCTTTAACCCAAGCCTAACCCTTCACCCAAAAGTCCTCTTGATATTTACAAAGGTTTATAGTTAAAAAGGAGGAGGATTGATTGCTTGGCAAGCCTATGGTAGGAGTAAGTTCCATGCCGCTCTCGAGTGATTCACTAAAATACATCTTCGGCTGAGTGTTGAGTGATCCCCCGTGAGGTATGTAAACTTGTATATAAATAAAATTTTAAAAAGGCATGTTAGGCCCTAATAAGTAATTTATCTTATGAAAAGTTTTAAATAAATCATGACGAATAGGCTTGTAAATAAATAAAAATAAAAACTTAATAAAGAATCTTGGAAATCCCGACACTCTATGACAAGCCCAAAAAACCTTCTCTTCTACCCATTCCATTTGGGAGTGTAAAGCCACATTATAAAGAGTTTTGCTTGAGGACAAGCAAAGATTCAAGTGTGGGGGTATTTGATGTGTGCAAAATGCAACATATAAATTACATCAACTATGGCATAAAACTAACCTTTTTTTAGTACTAATGTTGGAAAAAGTGTGTTTTTGTCTTCCTTTTGTATTTTCAGGATTAAATGAGCTCAAATTAACAAAAGAAGCAAAAAGGCAGCTAAATCTAACGTAAATACAAGAAAAGGAACAAACGTGGCATGCCCGACCTCCCCGACAGTATCTTCCCAAGCAAAACAAGAGAACAGAAGGCTGAACACGCCCCGTGCTCAGTGAACACGGGGGCGTGCCCAAGTGCCAGCATAAAAGACAAAGCTATAGAAGCTTCTATCGCCCACCACGGGGCCGTGGTCAACTATAAGATTCGCAGAATCCAGGCAAATCTTGATAGTACAGATACGCTTCTGCACACGGGGGCGTGCCCAGCGGACACGGGGGCGTGGTCAACTAATGCAGACAAACTGCAATTAATGAAGACAGAGAAGAGGATGGACACGGGGCCGTGACCGAGCTACTGTTCAGGCTATAAATAGGGGTGCTTGGCTCATTTTCAAACCATCCCTTGGCACACCACCTCTCTCACACTTCACGCACCACCCACCACCATCACAACACCATCATCCACCACCATCATCCATTGTCCATCATAGAGTGTGTGAGTCGTCTCGGGATCTAAGATTGATCGTAAGAGTTCTTGACCATCAAAGGCCATGTTTGCCTACATCTCTTACATCACTTGGTGAAGACAAGTGTCTAGTGTAATACTTTTTATTTTTAATCTTTTCGCACTTTTTACTTGGTTATGTATTAATGACTTTAATAACTAGTTTCTTATGTTGAAGGTGATTCTTCCTTATCGTTTGCCCGTGGTGTCTTGGCATTATTTTACTGTCTATATAAAATAAAAGATTTTCACCATTCATATCTCCACGGTCTATATGGAGGTATGTTGGCTACCTGGTCGGGGGTTAAGGGAACTGTTTGGTAAGAGTCTTGCCTTGTTCAGTGTATAGATCCTGCAAGGACCTGGGTCAAATTTAGTAGGACCTCCTTCAATACCCACCGGTATTGGATGGCGGGGGTCCAAACTCTTTGACCCCCTCATATGTAAGCTACTATTAACACTTTAACCCGACTACTTAGGACTGTATCCCTGCTGACTCAGACTACTTAGCCGAGGGTAACGTCACCTTCAAAAGAGGGCCCTACCATAATACGCATTAATAACTTAATTAATTATCTTTCAATAATCCGAACCTTTAGGATTGTATCCTTGCTGACTCAAACTACTGGGTTGAGGGTAACGTCACCTTCAAAAGAGGGGCCTACTACAATAACTAAGATAATCTCTTAAATAGTGCAAAAGTGCGGAAATAATCAAAGGTTACACTAAACACGAGTCGGAGCCAAGTGATTCATCTTGTCTATCTGTTTTTGTTTTTATTTTATTTTTCAACATTTTAGTTAGTTTTATTTTTCTTAGTTTAAAACCTTTTTCTAAACTTTTGATTTGATTAGACGTTGAGGATAAACCGGTACTAAAAGCTCTTGTGTCCTTGGACGACCTCGGTATCTTACCAACACTATACTACGCTCACGATGGGTGCACTTGCCCATATGTGTGTTTAGTGTTAGTAAATATCGTGTTTTATAAATTTAAAACTTGGCTAAAAAACTGTAAAAGGGCTTAAAACATACTTAAACTTATATACACACTTCACACGCATCAAGTTTTTGGCGCCGTTGCCGGGGACACAAGGATTTTAAGAAAGTTAGGAATCAACGGCCTAATCGTTTTTCTTATTTTTCTTATTTTTTTTAGGATTTTTCTTTATTTTTCAGCTTCTGCAGAACTCAGCACGGGTCGTGCCCGCTGAACACGCCCCGTGCCCAATCATTGGAACTGGCAATCCTGTTTTAAGTCAGACAGTAAGCTGAACACGGGGCCGTGCCCACTCAACACGCCCCGTGCCCAAGATTCAGTTACTGAAAATAGAACCGTAAGATCCCGACGGTTGGTCATTTCTGACACAAACATGAGTGATACTGATATTTTTTTCTTTCGGCACTCTTATGGTACGTGGTGTCAAATATGTGGTGGTTCCATAAAGAATTAGAATGTTATTTTCTAAATTATAAGCCCCACTATATAGACCCATGGTTTTCATGTAGCCTTAAGAGGGGCGAAAGTAAAAATAATCCCTATCTCTCCCTCGAATGCTCTCAACCGGATCTTCTAGGAGAAATGCTTCTTGATGAACTATTTCAATTGGAAGATCTAATTCTTAATTGGTTAGAAGAACTTAGGATAGATTTCAATAATTTATCTCAAGACGATAACCAAGAAGAATTGTTGGGATCGCATTCAAATAAAAACAACTTCGTTGTTACCGATGTTACCTCTAACTCTAGTGAAGACTTGAGCGATAGTCGTCCCTTTGTCGATTGTGCCGTGAAGGACTCCCCATCGACTTCGTTCGATGCATACATAGACCTGAGCGATTCGGCATACACCTTCTTTAACGAGATCCCGGGAAAGGGTTGGACTTGTCCACCTACATATAGCATAGGAATCACCCTCACCGACAACCTCTTGCGTTCTCATCTTAATCTAGAACAATTAAGGTATCTTAGGCACTTTGGGGTTGTTCCATCCAGTAAGGAACCGCCCAATCAGGAAAAGTTCCTTAAAAATAGACAAACTTCATAAACAGCCTTTCGACACGGGGCCGTGCCCAGGTCAACACGCCTCCGTGTCCACCAAAAGATTCCTTTCTGACTTTTTGTCAGAATACGGACAAAATGTGTCAGGATCTTGCCTGCACACGGGGCCGTGTCCAGCCGACACGGGGCCGTGTCCAGCATGCTGTCGTTTTCTATAAATGCAGCCAAGAATCCTGCACATTTGGACCATCCAGGGACAGAGATTTGAAAGGATCTTCTCACCTACCATCCTAGGTATTTTCTAAAAGAAGGTTCCAACAAACCATCTTGTCCTTTCCTCTTTTATCCATTGCCTTCTTCTTCATCTTTCTTATCTCAACACCTCCATTGAAGCTTGTTCTCAAGCTTTATTGTGTTGATTATTAGATTTTTGTCCAAGGAATCTTGTTAAAAATAAGTTGTGTAACATTATTTTAAGTTATTTCTGTTCAAAAATGCTTCATAAGTTGGAAAAATAATTTAAAACTCCAAGATTCTTTGTTCCAAAATCTGCAGAAAGGTGAACACGGGGCCGTGCTCATTGAGCACGGGGCCGTGTCCGATGTACTGTTTCATTAAAATAAACTATTTCTGGTTTGTTTTCGTAGAATGTCTAGTCAAAACAGTGGAACTTCTTCTGCGCACTCCAGAAACAGTCGAAGGGAGAGAAGGTCATCAATCGAAGCAACTCTCGTACGTTACGTAATGGCATTACGAGAAGCTCTTGACGAGATGACTTCGGTAGAGGAGGTCCTAATTGACCGTATAAATTATCTTACGGTGGGGTTGGAAAACAGTTTTCAAGAAATAAACCTCTTGCACCAGAGGTTAAACATTCTTGTAACACCTCCCATGGAACCAATCCTCCCTCAAGAGGATTGGAACCTAGCACTTGGAATCAACAATCCTACCGGTTGGGACGACATTCCAGCGGAACCTCCTCTTGAAGATCTACAAGAAGTCCCGGTGGAGGTTGCACCCCCTCAAACCAATGCCAATGAGCCCGCCTTTCTTCTCCCTAGGGAGATAGAAGAGTGGCTTGCCGACGTGTGAGGGACCCATGCCCGGAGAAAGAAGTTTTTCAAGTCGCGTCTAACCGAGGGAATTATCTTTTCGGAAATTTTGCTAATAGAATAAGTAGTAGGCTAGAACTTCTTGGTTTAGATTTCTTGTGTTTCTTTGACCTAATTATCTATAATTTTAACTTTTAAGGATTATTATGTAATTCTCTCTATGACTTAATGAATGATGGTTTTAGCTAATTTGGTGTTTGGATGATGTTGTAATGAATAAAACACACTCGGGATGGTGAAGGATAACAAGGGAAACTTGGACCAGCACCCCATGCACGAAAACAGGGCCATCCGACAAAATTCTCTTCATTACAGCATCGTGTTTTATAAATTAAAAACTTGGCTAAAAAAGTGTAAAAGGGCTTAAAATATACTTAAACTTATATACACACTTCACACGCATCACTACTCACAGTGTAGTAAATTTTGTATACAAAACCCCAACATACCGGCAGTAATTGAAGAACTACAAAGACTCAATCATCGCTTAATCGCATTGTAAAACATTTAAGGTTTTGTAAAATATTAAAAAAAGGTTAACAAAAATTGGATAAACTCACATTGCTATCTTAGACTTCGCGTAAGGGTTTCCTGGGATAAATCTATAATTTACACAAATGTACATAGGTTAGTATAATAACCCTTTGAAAATATTAATGATACCCTTCCCGAGACGGCATTCCAACAACTACGTTGGGCAGAACCACGACAGTTGTTACGGAACCCTAAATCAATCGGGCAGCGTATCTAATACGAAAATGGGGTTATAATACTTACAACGGAGCAGAACCTCGCTAATTAAGGGGTATAATACTAGCTTTATAAAGCCTATATTCAGAAATTGTGATTGAGAAATGAAAACGGGACGAACTGAAATGAAATCCGATGCGTTCTATTTATAGGTGCTGAATCTGGGTCTCACGCGGCCCGCGTAACACATTAGCGGGGCTTACGCGGCCCGTGTCGTAGCCCGGGTAGGTTTTAGGTGATCCGGGTCATCGCCTAGACTTGCCACGATGATGACACGTGTCATCACCAGGCTGCGCCATCTTTTTGATCTCACGCGGCCCGCGTAAACTTAACGGAGTCTTACGCGGCCCGCCTAAACTAAAGAAACCAAGGAAATCAGTTTATAACCTTCATACTGCCCGCGTAAGGGTTGGGGTGGGTCCTACGCGGCCCGCCTCAACTCAAAATTTCAATTTTTATTTATTTTAAATACTATTTCATATATTTCGGGCTCGGTTTTCACATACGGGGTGAAATTGAAGACATATTGGGACATTTTAAAATATAATAGGGTGTCGGTTTATATTATGAGGGTGTCGGTTTTATTGAGGGTTGTTACATCGTTTGTCAGGCCCTGACGATTAATTGGTATATAATGTGGGGACTTCGTGATAGAGTTTGCTTTAGTCCGCTAAAGACATGAAATATAAATAGTATTTAACAGTATTCCTCCCTCAGAATACTAGGCAACCCCAATCACCGGGAATACATGCTTTTAGTAAATGTGTGAACTCACCTTTGCTTTGCTCGGCATTTAAATTACTTGTTTTAAGTTCGTCAACCACACACTATTATGGTTACCAATATTAATTAGGTTTGTTTACAGTTAAGCCACGTCTTTTCTACACGTATATAACAGGTAGAACACAAGTAAAGACATCACATAACATATGGGTCATAACTGGATCCAAAACAACAGTCTAACAAGAGAACAATGTCGTGCGGCCCAGCAGCAAGTGTACGGCTCACCAGAGAGTGTGCGACCACTTGCTAATGTGCGGTCATGCATATAATGATTGTACTCTATATTTTACATGTTTGTACAACGAGAATGTGCAGTTTATCAGTGTATGGCCTCGCATAGTCTAGGTGTACGATGTGCACCACTGATCGTACCTTTACGAGTGTGCCACGTGGCACTACGAGTGTTCGGTCTGTTTGTGCGAGATTGTACCATATACATCTTAAGTTGTACATTCAGGCGTGTGATGTATCAAAATAAATCAAACAATAAACCATTCATGTTTCTAAGAACAAAACAAACAAAAAACACATATTTTTACACAATATTCTTATGAACCCTACTATCACATTTGCCATACAAAATCAATCCATTCATTCCTCGTCGTACACCATCATTAGACAGTTATTACCGATAACAATTTGAATCATTTTATGAACACAAATCATCAAAACCTCATTGTACATAAATCCTAGATCCCAAACATTTGTGTCCTCTGATTATTCAAACAAATCATCAACTTTCATCATCATACATAATTAGACCTATACAATACATATCATCACAAGGAGCCATTATTAACCACCATCTAGCAATCATCAAGCGGATCTAGACTCAAGATCATCGATAACTATCAACAAATTCGTGAAACTCTAATTTATTCAACATTATTCTTGAATCAAAAACGGTATCAAAATCATCTTTCATACAAAACGTCAATATCACAATATCTATCAAGTTTACATGATTATAATAAACCCTAAGCCATTATTATCATGATCAACTGTCTTTGATGCATGTAAACGAATTTGAACATGTTTACTGTCAACACTAGCTCCTTGTTTATAATCATCAATAATCATAAACACCATCATCATATCTAGCAATCAAACAGTGGCCATATACTAACCTGGAATTTGAGATGCCAAAAGGCGTGCAAGATGACAAGAGGAATCATTGAAAAGAAGAGGAAAATCTTGAAGGAAAAGATCTGTCTTCAATCTTCAAAAGAGGAAAGGATTTCTAAAAGGAGAAGAATATTAGAGAGAGAGAGAGGGAGTGTGTGAGAGTGAGAGCCGCTGTCAATGATTTGAGGAACAATCTTTTAGGGTTTTGGCAGCATAGGGTATAAATACCCAAGAAAGATACCACCACATATATGCGCACATGTGTGCGGTCCTTCTCAAATAATTAACCTATTTTGAAGGTGTGCGGACTCACAGGCCATGTTGTGGGCTTGAGGATCTGGGCTGGGAACAACTAATGGGTGTGCGGCCTGTTTATGATAGATGGGGGGGGGGGGGGGGTGTGCGGGGTAGCTTGGTGTGCGGCTACACAATACATTATTGTTTGCAAATTATTGTACAAGGTGGATTTTCCTAATAATATATATATTTAAGTGAATATATGAGTCTGGTGATTATGGTTTGTAAATACATATAATATATATATATATACATGTATATACATACATGTATATATGTATGTATAGGGAGGAGCTCATGCGAGAACCACCTTTATTGTGAGAACCGCGAGAACCAATGTGAACACAACCTAAAATAGCTAAAAAAACCTAAAAAAACCTAACCCCCACCCCCCCCCCCCCCCAAAAAAAAACTAAACCCCCCCCCCAAGCTAAATGCTAAAAACTAAAACCTAAAAAAAACCTAACCCCCCCCCCCCAAAAAACCTAAACCCCACCCCCCCCCCCCAAGCTAAAATGCTAAAAACTAAACCCCCAAAAAACCTAAAAAAAATCTAAAAAAATCTAAAAAAAATCTAAAATTTTTTTTTTGAATTTTTTAATATTTTTTATAAAAAAATCGCTACTTTTCGAAGCAAAAAAAAAAAAAAATTAAAAAAAAAAAAATTTTTAATTTTTTTTTTTTTTTTGCTTCGAAAAGTAGCGATTTTATTATAAAAAATATTAAAAAATTCAAAAAAAAAATTTTGTGTGATTTTTAGCTATTTTTAGGCATATTTGGTTGTGTTCACATTGGTTCTCGCAATAAGAGGTGGTTCTCGCATGATCTTCTCCCTATATGTATATACATATATATATATATACATGTATATACATACATATACATATATATATACATGTATGTATGTATATACATGTATGTATATACATGTATATATATATGTATATATATATATATATTGTGACACCTGTGCCTCCACAGCCGTCAAACAAATACCAAATCAATGAAATATTGTATTTCATACTTGGGATTTGTATAAATATGTGTATTATTTACACATATCAATTCTTGTTCGATTTCGAGCTCTAAATCGCTTTCTGGGAAGTTATACGCGCACTGATGCGTAAACGTAATCAGATTAACGCGACAAACACTCCGGAATAGTGACATGGGCTTAACATACCTTAAATTACCTTTATATAACTTAGAAATAAGTTTTGGAAGGTTTGGTGTGTCGAAATCAAGTTTATTCACTTATAGGGACTAAATTCAACAAACTACGAAAGTATGCCGATTCGTACAGTAACGGACATTCCGGAACTTGACCATAAGTTAAACATACCCTAAATATCCTTTACATAGCTTAGAAATAGGCTTTGAGGGGTCCGGTATGCTAAAATAAACTTTTTGGTCATTCAGGGACTAAAAGCGTCAAAAAGTGCACAAGTTTGCATTTTAGCGCATATCTTACGTTCTGAATACATCCGGACCTCCAAAAATTTATGTAACCACTAAAATATTTTATTTTAGTGATTGGCATGATAAAAATCCATTCGTCGCGTAATTTGGATCATTTTTCGCGTTCATTCGTGTTTCGTCGTAATTAACCGAATAACGTGATCGTACAGCCAAACGAACCGACATCCAACATATGTTTGAGCATGTTTCATGTCCTCTATGTTTAGGCATCATTGTATAGCCTTAAAATTGGCTTAACGGGCCTTAAATGGGTCAAAATAGGGCTTAAAAACATGCAGGGACCATTTTTGCAATTATTTAAACTGTGTTGCTGATCTGCACTTTCAGGCGGGCCGCGTAGCCCCTGTCTGTCTCTTACGCGGGGCGCGTATTAGTATCAGACCTGCAGAAAGTGTGTTACAGCTTGTTCCAGCTGTTTCCAAGTGTTGCAAATGGTTTCTAAGCTTTCTAGGTGCTGTTTTGTGGTGCCCATGGTTTTGCAAATCAGTGGGTACATGTGTACAGTGGAGATCGAAGCACGTTTCTCGAGGAACGATCTTAACGGCTCTCCGAAAACTATAAATACCCCACCCCTTTTGCACTCAAAACCCACACTTGATCTGATTGCTCTCTATGTTGAAGTGATTACACTTCATACCTGAGAATAATCGGGTCAAACTTCCATTCTTGGACCTTTTGTAAGTATTCTTTCGTTCTTTTACGCGTTTTTAGCATGAAAGTCAAACTTTGTTTGACTTTCTGCATTGACCAGTTTATGGTCAACACGAAGTTCGTTTGAACTTCATAACGGGAGCGTAATCACGATGGTTTTAGTCTCTTGTGACTATACCTACTGATTACCACGTTATTTTGGGATAGTGACGAGTCGTAGTTTCGGCCAAAATGCGTATTCTTGCGTATTTTGTAACCAAACTACTTTTAGGTATCAAGACCCTTTGTTTTAATACCAAACCTATTTTCAAACCTCGTTAAACATGTTTTAACATGTTTAGCTCGTCACTTTTAGATTTGTGCTTATATAGGGTCGTAAGGTAAGCGATCAAATCAGTCGCTTAGACTTTCGAACCCAACCTGTTTGGTCGATCATTAGGATCCGACCAAACACATTAGGTGACCATAGTTGTATCGGGAATAACCTTCCGAGGTTATACCTTATGGTCACGTCATTTAGTTAGTTGTATGATAGGTAGTCTATATGCCTTAGGAAAATTACCAAAATGCCCTTTTTACACCAAAATTCATTTTTAAGCATATGTAACATAACTTTTGACATCTAAACTGATTTGGCAACATTATTAGACATGTTAAGGCATATTTTACTTATCATAGGACTAGTTAGGCGGTCCAAACGCGTTTTACGCGAACGACGTGTTAAAGTAGCGTAAACTACCTAAACGGGTCGTAATGGGTCATAAGCACTTAGGATAGGTTTCGTTTTAGAATGCAGGATTTGTTAAACCATATTACATGAGTTCTTATACTCATTTGGTTTACGAAACCTCATTTTACCCGATCTTCCGATTTAGGTCCGTTTATTTACATAGTTACCTATATTAGGTGCCGTTTGATTCCGTGATCCCTCTAGCTTTGCTTGGTTGTTATTCAAGACTTCTAAGCACCCTCAAGTGAGTACATAGACCCCTCTTTTACTGTTTTTCAAACGTTTTGGGGTGAAACACATGTGCCTACTTGTTACTTTCGCGCTTTCCATGTTTTCATATCATATGCTTGTTATGTTCATTAGTACACTTATAGTACATGATTTCATTACGTTTTTGCTATGTATGTCTATTTAGTGCATACTTAGTACATCGTTTTACATTATGTTTTTGCTATGTATGTCCATTTAGTGCATACTTAGTAAATTGTTTTACATTACATTTTATGCTATGTATGTCCATTTAGTGCATACTTAGTACATCGTTTTACATTACATTGTATGCTATGTATGTCCATTTAGTGCATACTTAGTACATTATTTAACATTACATTTCATGCTATGTATGTTCATTTGTTGCATACTTAGTACATTATTTTCATAAAACATGCTTACATTTTGGTATGACATTTGGTTTGTTTAAATGGGATAAAAATACATTCATTAACATTAGCTACGCCGTTCCTTAGTAAGTAGTGGTACCATAGGAATTGACAACTCCCATTCCTGAAATCCTAGGTATGTTTGGATGGAAGGAATGACCAAATTCGATACACATAACTTAGATAAACCTTTAATTTGTTTAAGGGTTTATTGCCACAGTCTCAAGGCTTGAATGTATGCATTTTCACAATACCGCATAGATGTTTGTATCAGTAAAGCATGCATTATTTTACAAAACATAAATTTTGATTATAATTTATCAAATGCATTGTTTTGTATATTTCTTTCTTATAGGGTCGAGTAAATGCTTTTAATCAATAAAGGCTTTTTATTCTCTATACATTACATTTATTTACACAATAACATTTCAACATTTGTTTAAACATTACAATTAGTTATACATGAACATTTTTACATTGGTGGCTTGTTTGGGTAAGTGATTTAAGTAACGAGACGTGTGTAATATGATAAAAGCATGGTGGATACGCCGCTGATACTTCCTATATATAAGTGCTTTTATGATATTACATATCGTAGTGTTATTTAAACCATTTCAATTTTGACATATTACATTTTACACAAATTAACATATCTTTACAAAACATTGTTTTACAAACAACACATTTTATACAAATTTATTTTTTTACTTGGTTATTTACTTAACCATACATATTTCTTTTATATCATCTGTTTCCTTATCGATTTTTATATAATTTATAAAAGAAAAACATTTTACAAGGTTCATGACTACTTTTGATAAACATTTTCTTTAAACTTACAAGTCATGAATCATAAATCAATAAAACCTATGTATCTCACAGGCATTTTTATGCCGACGTACCTATTTTCACATGTGTTTCAGGAAATGATGCATAGGATTGATCAAGATACACTTAGGCGGACTTGGGCCTTAGTGACAATAAAAGATGCAAGACTAGTTAATTATGTTGTGTATTTCTGTTTTAAGACATTGTAACATCTATTAATCAATATAACAAAATTTCAAATTTCCATGTGTTATGAAACAATGATTCTGTTACAACACTCCCCGACGTTTCCACCACGGTTTGTTGTTTTACGTGGTCGGGGTGTGACATATATATATATATATATATATATATATATATATGTATATATATATATGTATTTACAAACCATAATCACCAGACTCATATATTCACTTAAACAATTCAGGTATAATATATTCATTTAAACAATTCAGATATATTCAAGCACGTTTATCAGTCTCACATAGTTACAACACATAATGGAACGTGAAGGGAAATGATACGATGTGAAGGGTACGAGTTGTCACATTATCCCCAGATTGAAAGAAATTTTATCCCGAAATTTAGTATGCAGTCACTGAATAAGCTAGTGTAGTTAAATGTTTTCGCGGGGTGTCACATCATGTAACGCCTCGCTTTTCACAGCTTTCCATTTGTTGAAAGATCGTATCGTGATTCTATTTTCGGAAACTCGTTTCCTTTGTAAACGTATCTCATTTCAAATCATAGTAAATATGAGACTTTGATCGTAATAAAATCGATCTTCTATATGAAATATACATCGTTTATACATATTTATACCTTGATACATACATTCGTTTAATGCGTGATTCATGATTCTTGTAAACGTAAGTTAAACACATAAAAAACTATCACGTATTCGTAATCTTAAATCTTCCATACATACAAATGCTTGGTACCTAAACACCTATTATACAAACTTGTTTGCTGCGTATTAGTCAATCACATGTTTTCTTCTACTTTGCTGCGTATTAGTCAATCACATGTCTTTTTTTACTTTGTTGCGTATTAGTCAATCACATGTATTCTTCTACTTTGCTGCGTATTAGTTAATCACATGTCTTCTTCTACTTTGTTCCATATTAGTCAATCACATGTCTTCTTCTACTTTGCTGCCTATTAGTCAATCACATGTCTCATTCTACTTCATTCACTTAAAACATATTTGTTTCACATAATAGGCCATGTACATGTTAAATAAACTTTGTCACATCACTAATACATAATATACATCATAATTACACATCTTAAAATGTTAGAAAAAAATAAAATAAAAATGAAAAGGGTTTTGGCAGCTTGAAATCGCAGCTTTCAAAGCTGTGTTCAATTGTCCTTTTAATGTGTAACACCCACCTAATCATCTTAAATGCACACCTAACCCAAACCCTAATCCTTCCCCTATAAATACAACTTATATTCAGCCTCCTTACCACTTTTACAACACTAAAACCTCTCTAAAACACTCAAAAACACAGCTGAGTTTTTAGCAAGTTCATCAGAAACTCCCAGCCATAAAAAGTGAGTTTTAACTCACTTCTACTTCGATTTTCTTCTCATTTCTTTCTCCTTAACACTTGGATAACCTCTAGGAAGGTTTTCACAAGTTTTCTTGGGTAAACTAAAGTGAAACCTCAACATTTTTGAGGTCCAAAGTGTGATATACTTTCTGCTCGTTTTTTTTCGTTGTATGTTCATTTTCTTATTGATAACTTGATGGAATCTTGTTCCCATAAAGCTCACAATCAGGTCTATGATTATGGGTTTGTATTAGGGTGATTACCATCCAAGTTATGAGTTCAAAAACTCAATTATTTTTTTGTTTAAACTTGATAATCAAGTGATGAAAACAAGCACAAGTCATCATCTTCTATATGATGAACTTGTGACTTGTGAAGTGTTAACAAATGGAAGCTTTGGCTTTCCAAACTAAGTTCCACTCCTTCATTTGAACATTTCTATAACTTGTTAGTTTAGATTTACTTTCTTATTATTCATGAACCTCCCACCATCTTCAAGATGGTGTGTGTAGTGGTGAATCATACAATGAAGTTTCAAACCTCCATGCTTGATAATACATGAAATTACATGACAATACTTGATTGCACATAGTTTAGGATATATTATTACCTTATATATATACATGTTATTATATAAAAATATGGCTGAGTTTGTGGTATTAATCAAGCTATAATTAATCACCATAAACCTAAGCTAGCATATCAAAGATTCTAGAGTACTTGTTATGATTCCAATGGGAAATTTGGGACCCATGAAACCACTTGATATGGTGTCATAAACAAACTTCTAGAACTTAGATATTACTTTCATATATACATACTTTCACTACTTTAAATTCCCAATTCTGATTCTAAACACCCCCATAAACTCCATCACCGAACACATTCATTCTCCTATTCTCATTAACTTGTCAATATATGGATAATCGGAAGGAACTTAGCAATTTTGTGAGTACTATGATATTTAGATAAGGAACAAACTTCGTTAAGGAGTCAAAGCTTGATTCGGTGTCGATCTTTAGATAAATGTCCATTAGTACGAGGGAGTCCATTTGTACGAAATAGGTGTAAGTGTGTTAGTAGGAATGGACATCCCCTATAAATAGGAGGAGTGCCTTTACATTTTAGGACTTTTGCCATTCTAGAGAGAGAACTTGGCTAGTTGATTAAAGGTGCTTGTAATTGTCATTTCTATCAATAGAATCAACGTTTAATTACGTTCTTGTGTCTGATCCACTCACGTACACGGATTCCGTACGTGATACGTGAATTTTGCAATCATCTGTTTTACGTATTCGATCAGAACACGAACTCACAAGTGGTATCAGAGCAACGGTACCGATTCAATCGATCTAACAGTTGGTTGAATCACCTACGCTCAATAATTTTGGAAGTGTAGTGAGTTTTGACGACAAAACATAGAAAAATATCAAATTGAAGATCAATTCACGGATGGAATTCAAAATTGAAGACATCATTATGTTCAGAATTGATTTTTGCACAATCTTGTGAAGTTTCATCATGAAATTCATAGCAATAAAGTTTCTGGATCGAAAAATGTGATTGGGAGTCTTCTTGAGAAATCAGTCTCTCTGGTAAGAATGCACATATTCATACGAATGCGTGGGTTCGTACGAATCGGCATTCCAGATTTGTACGAATCAACTTTGTGGGTTCGTATGAATGGCCCTTCGGTTCAAAATGTCAATTCGATCCAAATCAGCCCATTGGTACGAATGGACCTACTCCATTCGTCCGAATGAGCAAATGCCTTAAAAAAGGCATTTTTTGATCGCCATGACGAGGTGAGTCTCCAGAAAAAATTTGGTAATTGAATTTTTTTTCGAGTTTTTAACGACCACGCTGGGTTGTTCGGGGACACCGTCCGGGGCTTCAGCGAACAGATTTGGTGATGCGATCACATATTGTGGAAATTAGTGGGGTAGTCATGATACAGGTGCAGAATGTTTATCATTCGGGTTATCTAACTATTAATGGGCCGTAACATAAAATCCGCAATGATGAAAAACTGACGTTTTGGGGCAAAAATATCACATTTTCAGCATAGTCGACTTTTTCAGAGAATAGAAAGAACTGGATTACCTAATTTGAGGGGGAATTCAGTGATAACACGTCATAATTTTCACAAATGAAGGGGAATAAAAATTTCAGATGCAATTCCAGCATTTTTTAAATTCATGACACTACAACAGTATTCGAGTGGTTCAGATTTCAGGATTGTCTGGAGATGCATAGGATCTGGATTTGTGAATTCGTGATCTTTGGAAGTTCAGACTCTACATATTAGGGTCAGATTTACGTTTTAGGGTTTGAGTCCCGGATGTTCGTCAAGCCGGTCAGCAGGATTAGTATCTGGAGGTGCAACTGTATTGTTGATAATGATAAGATATAACAGACGTGTGATAGTCTAAAGTGTCAAAATGGTTAATCTTCGAGCAGATGAATTGTTTTTCAGACTAATCGCCGGGGAATGATGATGTTTGTTGATTAAGTTGCTACCGGAACTAGCGAAGAAGACTATACATCTGTTATCACAACTGAAGAGGAAGAATGTGATTGTGATCATGGATGAATGTTTCTGAGATCTGAATGTGTTATCAGATGATTCGTTATCCGATGAAGATTTGCTGATTGTGGAAATTACAGTTTACATGGATCTATCATTCTTGAAGGTGCTTAAAGTTGATCACGGAAAACGGGACTTAAGATGTTCAGGGGTAATCATAAATTTGAAATTAACCAGTGGGGTATTCAAAGTCTCTATCAATTGCCGGTTGGGTTTTTGTACAATAAATAAATCAAGCAGGCGGAATGCGCGATCGATGGTGCTGAAATGATATATCAAAAACCGAATGCGGATGTGGTTAAAGTTGAAACAGAGAAGCTGCATTGATTAGTTTCAAGTTGATGATTATTCATGAACTGTGCAAACAAAAACCGAATGCAGATTGTAGTTGAGCAGATCAGAGGAGGAGTCGTGAACTGTGCAAACAAAGACCTGAAGATTAATTTCGGGGGGAATATGTACAACACTATCAAAGCAAACCCGAATCATCAACCAAGGGAGAATCGATTGAAGATTTCAAGATACCTGTTTGAAGTTGCAGAATATTCAAAACACGGCTCAAGGTTTTCAACGTGACGATTCGAAAGTGACAGCCAAGGGGGAATCTGTTGGTGCATATTTCGTATGTCTGCCACTGTGCGAATAGGCTAGATAGAGCGTGTGTTGAAAATTGTATAGAATAGTGCGATATTGGACAAGGAATTGTATTGTAAAGGTCCATTCGTACGAATGGACAACATAATCAGTCCATCCATATGAATGGGGGAATCATCCTAATGGTGCATTCGTAGGTAATGGTCCATTCGTACAAAGTAGATTCGTACGAATGGACAATGTCTATAAATATAGGATGAGGTCTCTCATTTGGACAAGCTTTTGGATCCCAGAGGGGACATGCTGTCCAACTGGATTCATGGGTATGTAACTTTTATACATTAATCGAAACCAGATTAAATTGACTTGTTCGGTGTCGTTTCTATCTTCTACTCATTTCTTTTCACCGAACCGATCATCTCGGGACCAAAGCTCCGTCAAACTCGACGTTCCTGGACTATCAATATATTTGTCCAAGTGTCCAAAGTCCATAGAATTGTTAATGAATATATATATATATATTTTGGTATTTTTGTCCATACATGGATGTATATTATTTATAAATATTTACTTTTGTATTTTTATGTGTATTTGGTGTTTATACTCCTTGGGAGTATTTAGTGTATTTTTAAGTTCCTACATGTGTTGGTGCATCTAGTGTCTGTTAACTTCGTCTTAATCGAGTCTTATGTCTAGATAGGATAAAATGGTGCTTGGTACGGGAAAAATCAGTTTTAGGTATTGTGTGGTAATTTCGCACGAAATAGCCAAGGCTAATTTCGCACGAAATTAACATCAGGTAATTTCGTATGAAATTAGCATTAGCTATTTCGCACGAAATTAGCTCTCCTATATATACCAAGTGGACCATCTCATTTGTAACTTTTCTGATTTAGAGCCGAGGTGCTGCCGGATTGTCAATTGACTTGTAAAAGCTCAGGAAATCAGTAATAGATAAAGATTAGAAAGGAACAAGTTGTATTGACATCATTTACATTGATTCCGCCTTTATTTTTGATGATGAACTACTCAGATTGACTCGTTAGGGTCACACGACGATCCAACAAGTGGTATCAGAGCTCAGGACGAGGAGTTCATACCAATTCAGCTTGAATTCATCGGATTCTATCACTTCTACTCTTTCTTTTCTGATTTGAATGAAATTTAACGGTCAAAATGGCTTAAAACTCACACATATCAAGCGAAACATAGTTTTAACTAATCCTTGAAAGAATTGGACCATAATTCGAACTAAAACAGGGTCAATTTGACAAAAAGGTGTTCGACTTGCTGACGTCATCCTAATTTCGCACGAAATTGCTCTTCTTATTTCGCGCGAAATTACATCTGTGACATCTAATTTCATACGAAATCAACTAATTTCGCACGAAATCAGCATATTGGTTCTAATTTCGCACGAAATTTGCACTTTATTCCTAATTTCACACGAAATCATACCTTATTTCGCACGAAATTAACTTTAGAATGTAATTTCGTACGAAATTATCCTATTTCGCACCAAAGGTTATTTTGTGTGAAATCATATTTCGTGTGAAAGTTCTATTTCATTTGAAAGTGTTTGTAAAGTCCAAAATTTTCTAAAGTGTTTGTTGATCATTTCAGGTACTTGAAAGATGGATGAGTTCATGAATCCATTCTGTGATGTTTTTGCTTTTGCTGGAAATGGTGGAGATGATATTTCTACCGACACATCAAATAACACAAATGAGAAAACTCCGAGTGCGAGAAAGACTCTTTCGGATACATTAAGTGTTGAAAGTGCCTATGGAACATACAACAAACCTCCAAAACTGTTGGCTATTGAAGATTACAATAGGTGGGCTACAAGATTTGATGAGTGGCTTCAAGCCTTTGCATATCAAAGCTGGAAAAGTTTAAAGAATGGTTACCTTAGAGGAGAACGGTTTGGTGAAAGTTTGACATATACTGATGAGATTGAAAGATATATTGCTGAACAAAAGTGCATCGCGTTGATTCATCAGTCTGTGAGAGATGATATAATTTCGTTGATTGAATATGAAAATTCAAAAGATCTTTGGGAGAAACTGAGGGTAAAATGTGTAGGTAGTGCTGAGATAGTCAAAAAACAAAAAGAAACTGTTAAGAAAAGAGTTTGATTTATTTGGTTGTTTAAAGAACGAGTCTGTTTCCAAGATGATTGAGAGATTCGGGCATCTGAAATTGGAGCTGGCAAGACACAAAATTGTATATACTCAAGAAGAGTTGGTTGACAAACTGTTCGACTCGCTGCCTAATGAACAAGATTGGCAGTACTTTGCATTAATGCTGAAGAATACAATCAAGTCTGAAGAGTTGACAGTGGATCTGCTTATCGAAAGACTGGAGAGTCACGAGTTGGAGATCAAGAAATCTAGCAAAGTCAACAACTCATCTTATCAGCAGAATGTTGAGTTGTACTACAGAGGAAATCTACCAAAGACTGGTTCTCCAAGAACAACATTTTCTGCAGAGAGTTCAAGTAATGTGAACCAAGAAACTCCTCACAGTGGTTTTCATAGTGGATATTCTTCAACAACTTCAAGTCAATCTGCATCAAAGAATCTGTTCCAATGTAACATTGCTGTGGATCTGAAGAATGCTCAAAATTTCAGTGAAGAGCCAGCAAAACAACAGATGGTGTTCTTAGCATCGGTGTTAGAATCGTACGAGAGCCTCGTGGCGGGCAAGATAGGAAACACTAACCTGACTAAGGAGGACTATGATCAAATAGATCCTGAAGAGATGGAACTGATCGATATCAGGTGGTGTATGGCTAGTGCGGTCAGACGAGCCCAAAGGTTCATGGAGATTATGGGCAGACATTCAATTGGTGGTCCGTCCACAAAACTTGGCTTTGTCAAATCAAAAGTCACATGTTTCAGGTGTAAACAAAAAGGACATTTCAAACGTGAATGTCGTAATGCTCCTGCTGATGATACTGCAAATCCATTCCGCGAGGATTACTACAAAAGAGCGATCTATCATCAGAATAAATCAGAACCGCCCAGAATGAAGCAGCTTGAGGATACCCCTAAAGAAAAATCAAGAGCTCTTGCTGTTATTCATGATGATGAAGGTTTTGATTGGAGTGAACTGCTACCAGAGGAAGATGCAGTAGGATACGCTTTTGCAGCAGAAAAGATTATTCCTATCAAAGACACCAGAACTGAAGAACAAAAATACCTCGCAAGAAAGCAGAGAGCAGAATTCAAGATGATGAGATTATCTAAGGTGTTCAGTGATGCCAAGAAAGCAAAGAGATGGGATGCTGATAGAGAATGTTACCTTGATCCTCAAGGAAACATTGCTATTGATACGAAAACTCTTAGTATAGAAGCTTTTATTGAGGAATTTGCTGCAGAAGAAGACGCCTTACAAAGAGAATGATGGGGAGGTGGAGAAGAGAAAGAAAAAGAAAAAGAGAAAGAGTCTCAGTCAAAGAAGATTGATGATGGGATTATCGATACTTCACAATAATTTACCGCTGAAAACTTGGGGAAGATGGCTGACAAAGTGCTTGCTGCAAAGGAACTTGAGGTAGACTCTAAGTCTGAAACTGAGTCTAAAAGCAAGGTCAGTTCAAACGTTTCAACAAGTGAGACATGTAAGAAAGTCAAAGGTGATAGTGACTGCAAAAGTTGCATGAAAAACTGCAAGTTTTGTAGTACAATTACTTACCTTAGTGATAAAAAGGTTGAAGAACTGACAACAGAGTCAAAAAGGTTGAAGATCAGATTCTAGACCGTGATAAAATGCTAAAAGCTTCAAATGATCTAGCTAAAAAGTTGATTGAGAAAATTGAAAATGATAAAATTGAAGTAGAAAGAATTAAGAAAGAAAATGAAAAATTGGTTCTTGAAAATCGTAAAATTTCAGAAAATTTTGACAAACTAAAATGAACGGTAAAAGATTCTGATGAAAGAAATGGTAAAACCAATAAAGAAAATGAGCATTTAACTGTAGTTCTTAGACAAAAAGAAGAGCAAATCAACCAACAACTGGATGAGATTGCTAAATTGAAGCTTCAGTTTGAAGAAGCTAAGATTGAGAATGAGCGTATCAATTTGAAATTGAACAGTTACAGCTCCGCAAGCTTTGTTTTACAACACATTGTTCCTAAACCTATCGGGAAAAACAAAGCAGGCGAAGATGTTTACTCGGATGGAACTGGGGTTGGGTTTCATCAGGTTCCACCGCCAGTGCTCAACAATTTTTCAAAGAAAAAATCCGGGTTGGTTAATGATGAAGATGAAACAAATGAAATAAAACTTCCAAAGTCAGTTGATGTTACATTTTCTTCATCTGATGATAGTGTTCAAACTGAGATTGTGCAAGGCATGGCTGAAAGTGTTTTGAAGTGTGATAGTGATTCAGTTGAGGATGAAGAGTGTTTTCTGAACAATTACATTCCGAAACCAAAATCCAAAAACAACTTAAATGAAGAACCTACTCTTGTCATGTACAAGATGTCGGGATCGGATAAGTTGTATTCGGATTCTGAGTTTCCTCTGGAGAATGTTAATGTGAACAAATTGAAAAATGTTTTCAAACTGGTTGAAATTGATCTGTCTGAAGTAGAAGGTTTAAATCAGACAAAGAGGCAAATGAATTTTGAAAAATATAAAGTTTACTACAAGAAACCTGTTGTTCCATCACGTTTTTATAACAACAATCGAAACAGATGGTCGGGTGGTTATCAGGGTGGTAAGAATTATCAAAGAAGAGATGTTCAAAACAAAAGGTTTGCTGAGAAGAAAGTGTTTGTGTCAAGTTCGAGTTCACTTTCTGATGAAGAATCTAAGATTTTTTCGAAAACTAATGAAGAATTTTTTGAGAAGAAGGCCTCACAACATCAGTCTGAAGGCACAAGTCGGGTAGTTGACACTCGAACATGCTTCAAATGCAATCAAGTCGGACATATTGCACAAAAGTGTACCAACTTGAAGCCTAAGACTGAAGTTGTGATGAATTCAAGAAAGAAAGATGATGTGAAGGGAAAAGCTACATTGGTTGTTGAGAAAAAGGTTTTGAAAAATGACAACACCAAGATCAAAACTGAACTTGTTAAGAATATGGTAACTAAAAATGACAAGTTTTACAAACGGGTTGCATCGTCTCAACAAACATGGAAGCCAAAAGTGGTTGAAAAGAAATCAAGTGTTCCAAAACCAAAGGTTTCAGAGTCAGAAAAACAATCGTCTTCTACCACATCGGTAAAGATGAATGTTCCTTTGGATCATTATGAGAAACTTGATCCACAAGAGGCTATTATTTCTGAGAAGAAGGTTGTTTCGAAAAAAGACCAACCATCTGGTCAACCTCAAAAAGACGAATTTTTCTTATACAAAGAGGTTGAGGTTGGGTCTGCAGAGAGCTTAAAGATGAATGATAAAAACTTTCCGCCACTTTACACTACAAAATCTCACATTAAAGTTCAGTTACCTGAGTCGAAAGAGGCTTGGGTAGCATCAAAATCTCACTAAATGTTTCTGATATATGCAGGAGCTTCCAAGATATGTTTCACGTTGGCTTATGGATAGTGGAGCTTCTCGGCACATGACGGGGAAAACAGCCCTGCTGTACGATGTTAGAAATTTCAATGGCGGTTATGTAGGTTTTGCAGGCAATCAAGGTGGTAGAATAGTTGGAGAAGGAACGTTATCCAATGGAATTGTTACGTTTGAAAGAGTTAACTACATCGCTGAGCTTGAAAACAATCTTCTAAGCATATCCCAGATCTGTGATCGTATGTATACAACGCACTTTACAGACAAAGAATGTTTGATCTTGAAACCAGGATTTGTTGTTCCTGAAGAATGGATTATCATGAGGGCACCTAGAGTGAATGATTTATATGTATTGGACATGAGTGTAGCAACTACAACAACGGGTCAAGCACATTGTTTTGTGTCAAAAGCAACTGAGAAGGAATCGCAATTGTGGCACCGGAAGATGGGTCATATACATCTTAGAAAAATGAATCACTTGGTGCACAATGACTTGGTTATGGGTGTTCATGTCAAAGGTTTTCATCTTGAGGGGGAGTGCATTAGCTGCATCAAAGGGAAGCAGAAAAAGAAATCACATCCTAAAAAGAAAGTCAACTCAGTCTCAAGACCGTTAGAGAGACTCCATATGGATCTGTTTGGTCCAGTAAACGTCAAAAGTATTACAGGGGATCTCTACTGTCTAGTGGTAACGGATGATTTTTCAAGGTTTTCATGGGTTTCATTTCTGAAGACGAAAGATGAGACGTTTGAAAGTTTGACGGCGTTGTTCAGGAAAATTGAAAATTTGTACCAAAGGCGTATAAAAAGAATCAGAATTGATAATGGTACTGAGTTTAAGAACAGCAAGATGGAAGAATATTATGATGAAAGAGGTATATTGCATGAATTTAGTGCTCCTTACACTCCGCAGCAGAATGGAGTAGCTGAAAGAAAGAACAGGACGCTAATTGAAACGGCTAGGCGATGCTTGCTGATTCAAAGCTACCAGTAAATATTTAGGCATAAGCAGTATCCGCCGCATGCTATACACTCAATCGGGTTCTCACTGTCAAGAAATTCAATAAGACGTGTTTCGAGCTGATCAATAACCGCAAGCCAAATCTGAAGTATTTAGAACTGTTTGGGTCACCCTGCACTGTTCTAGATCCTTTTGGAAAGTTTGGTGCAAAGAGCATTGAAGGAATTTTCGTGGGTTACTCAAGTCCTCAGAAACGAGTCTTTGTTCCAAGCATGAAGCGGATTATTGAAGCACACAATGTTGAGTGTCAAGGTTACACAATGCCACCGCAGAATCCTGGAGATTCATGGCGTTTTCATTATGACACTTTGTGGGATTCGTTTGACATGGAAGAAGAAAAGGAAGAAGAAGAAGAAGACTTCTTTGATGAGTTGGATATTCTAAGAGAGTATGAAGAATCGCAGGAAAGGTTTCCAGCTGAGTATTCAAGACGACCACGACAAACTTCAAATGACGATGAAGCAGGTCCAAGCAATGTTGGAGAACATGATGATATTCAACAAAATGAAGTTGATCATGATAATCAGACGGCACAGAATGATAATCAAGAATCTGAGAACTTGCCAGTATTTGATCATGGAGATTCAGATTCTGAGGGGGAGCAAATTCAGATTTCAAGTCAAACAAACCCAGTCAGTGAACAAGGTGCAAATCAGAATGTTACAAATCTGGAGGGCGAGGTAGATGCTTCAGGCAAGGTGATGCCAAGAACTCTTTCATACCATCCAGAGGAGCTGATCATTGGAGAATTGCAATCAGGCGTTCGCACTAGATGTCAAATTGACCAAGGCCTTACTTGTTTTTATTCTACAGTAGCTCCTTTACAAACTGAGTTTTCACTTAGTTGTTTTATTTCGCAGATCGAACCGCGAACATACAAAGAGGCGCTAACTGAAGATTCTTGGGTCAATGCTATGCAAGAAGAGTTGAGTCAGTTTGAGAAGTTGGGTGTGTGGAAATTAGTAGACTTGCCTGATGGTCAGAGGAAGATAAACACCAAGTGGGTGTTCAAATGTAAGAGAGACGATAGAGGGGTTATTATTCGTAACAAAGCTAGACTCGTAGTCCAGGGCAGTCAGCAAGAGGGGATAGATTTCACTGAAGTATATGCTCCAGTTGCTCGACTTGAAGCGATCAGAATCTTCCTAGCATTTGCATCTTGGAAAAATTTTAAAGTTTATCAGTTAGATGTTAAATATGCGTTTCTCTATGGGAAGGTAAAAGAGGAGGTATATGTCGGACAGCCACCGGGCTTCACCGATCCAATCCACAAAGACAAGGTCTACTTGCTAGATAAAGCGATGTATGGTTTACACCAGGCCCCGAGAGCTTGGTATGAGACATTGTCTCAACACCTGCTAGCTAACAGCTTCATTCGTGGAAAAGTGGATGCCACTCTATTCACCAAAGAGGTCGACGGACATCTTCTGATAGTTCAGATATATGTGGACGACATCATATTTGGGTCAACAAATGAGAATTTGTGCAAAGATTTTGAAAGAGTTATGAAGCAGAAATTCGAAATGTCATCGATGGGTGAGATGAAATTCTTTTTAGGACTACAAGTTGATCAACTACCCAAAGGAATTTTCATACATCAAACGAAGTACGTTCATGATATCTTGGAGAAATTTGGGATGTCAGGATCTACTCCAGCTTCCACCCCATTAGCGACGAACCATGGGATAAACCCTGAACTCACCGGAGAGAAGGTAGATGAAACGATGTATCGTTCCATGATCGGATCGCTGATGTATTTGACAGCTTCAAGACCCGATATTATGTATCCAACCTGCCTCGTAGCAAGATTTCAATCTAATCCGAGACATTCGCACATGGTAATGGTCAAAAGGATATTACGCTACCTTAAAGGAACTCCATTGTTGGGGTTGTGGTATCCAAAAGATGGCGAATTCATGCTCGAAGGTTATTCCGATTCAGATTTCGGATGCTGCAAAGTTAATGCTAAATCAACAACAGCGGGATGTCAGTTTTTCGGACCACGATTGGTCACCTGGCAATGTAAAAAGCAGACCTTTGTGGCTTTATCCACATGTAAAGCGGAGTATGTATCTGCTAGCAGTTGCTGCTCTCAGATCTTGTGGATCCAGCAACAGATGCGCGACTACGGTTTGCAATTTCTAAACACCCCTATCTTTGTTGATAATGAGGTAGCGATTAACATTACTAAAAATCCTGTTCATCACGCTAAAACGAAACACTTTGAAATTCGTCATCACTTCATCCGAGATTGTTTCGAGAAGAAGTTGATACGAATTGAGAAAATCCACACTGATGAACAAAAAGCTGATTTATTTGATAAAACACGTTTTCAATATTTGCTAAAACTGAACGGTATGAAGCTTTTATCGGTGTTGGAGGAGATTCTTGGCGTTGATGAAGGTGACATTGTAGATGATGATGTTGAGAAGCAATCTGCAATGGTTTGTCGATTTTTTACTTGTTTTGGTATTTAGGGGGAGAGTATAGGGTAATATTTTCAGAAAATACAAAAACAGTAAAAATTTTTAAAAAATACAAAAACATGAGATATTTTCAAAATCTAAAAACAATAGAAAATGGAAAAGAGATTATGTAAAAAGGGAAAATGATAGTACATCGGCTTGACAGTTACAGTATGCTAAAGATATGGAAAGTTTAAATGTTTTCAACAGTCTCGCTGATGATACGCCGATAGGTTTTTACACATTTAGTAGGTTTGTTCGGGATATAAACCTAAAATACTTACTTGCTTATTTCGTAGGGAACACTACTTGGATATATAGGTAACCCCTGAAATCTTGTTTGAAGGATCCCTCTTTCTGAGATACTAGGTTTTTATACTCAGTGATATCTGGGGTATTATTCCGGGACTTCTGATAATGCGGAAGCAATGGCCTAGTCCCCGAATAATACTTTCTGCTTTGCTTGAAACATAGCACCGTCCTCAGCTAAAAAAAATGACAAAACATTGAAAAATGCTAATCATGGCTGTTGTAAAAAAGATCCTCTAAAGGGGACCCACTCAAAGTCGAAGCCGTCATCTCTCTGCTGAACGGAAGTTCTGACCTGAGCTCTCACGGTTCTTCGCAATTTAACCCCTTACAGATATCATCTGTGGTATACTCACCTGTAAGACTGAATATTGGGATTTGGATACGGGAGTATATTCAAGAGGTGGGACACATGAATGAGTTTAAGTATCTAAAACACTTAATCCGTATCCTGGACAGATTGAAAATTGTGTGAGAATTTAAGTGGATCAGTATATCGACAATCTAAGCGAATTGTTTAATTTTGTGTATGTAATCAAAGCTTAATGGTACTTGTGACTTGTCGAATAGCTGATATGATTCCCTAACAAGCTCACCAAAAATATGTTTGTAAATAGTTTACTTTCATTGCATTCTATTTCTGCATTTTATTTCTGTATTTCATTTCTAGTTTAGAAGCTTTATTAAAAATCCAAAAAGATTTTTCACTTCTGCTTTATTTTTCGACAAACCAAAGTGGAAAGTTGATCTTTAGATTCGAATTGAAGCAGATGCAGGAAGTTTTTCTGAGCTGGAGGATGAGTTGTGAGCTTAACATGATAAGTTTGTGAAAGTTGAAAAGTTAAAGCAAGTTCATTAATTTGAAACTTGTAAATTTAAGAAAATTGATTGAAATGGTTGAACAAAATGTCAGTGTGATTTATCTCAGATCAACCAAGGTCATTAAGTTGGACTTGGTAGATAAATTGAGTAATCAGGGTCATTAATTTGGACCTGAATACTTAAGTGGATTTCTAAATTCTGACAAGATCATCGAATGAGTTTTAATGGTAAGTTTAAATTGAAACTGTTATTGTCATATATCTTATATTTAGGTAGAGATTGTGCAGGAAACAGGAATCAAGTTCCCCATGGCAAAGAAAATGTTAAAGTTTGAACCAGAATTTGAGCCCTAGCTTATCGAGAGGGGGAGTCTGCGAAAGGGGGAGTCAGAATTCTGGATCAACATTCAAAGGGGAGATTGTAGATTAAAGTTTGAAAATAGAAGTTTGAAGGGAGCTTTACAATGTCAAGACAATTTGGAAAGAGACAAAGACTAAAGACTCGACGCTGAAGACTTCGTCAACATCCAAGGGGGAGTCTGTTGGTGCATCTAGTGTCTGTTAACTTCGTCTTAATCGAGTCTTATGTCTAGATAGGATAAAATGGTGCTTGGTACGGGAAAAATCAGTTTTAGGTATTGTGTGGTAATTTCGCACGAAATAGCCAAGGCTAATTTCGCACGAAATAGCCAAGGCTAATTTCGCACGAAATTAACATCAGGTAATTTCGTACGAAATTAGCATTAGCTATTTCGCACGAAATTAGCTCTCCTATATATACCAAGTGGACCATCTCATTTGTAACTTTTCTGATTTAGAGCCGAGGTGCTGCCGGATTGCCAATTGACTTGTAAAAGCTCAGGAAATCAGTAATAGATAAAGATTAGAAAGGAACAAGCTGTGTTGACATCATTTACATTGATTCCGCCTTTATTTTTGATGATGAACTACTCATATTGACTCGTTAGGGTCACACGACGATCCAACAACATGTACACTAATATATATTTACACATAGCACATAATTTGGTGACCACTAAATATATTTATTTTCCCTAAAAATATATATATTTATACTTGTTTTAATTCTTGAAGAAAAGTCTATTTCTTATCTTGTATTTTTGTATAAAAATTAGGGAAAACCTTGGTTAAACATTCTTGAACATTTCTTTTTGTAGAAAAAGTCTTGTAAAACCTTATATTTTCTAAGTGTCAAAATTTTATAAATATTTTGACATAGTCTCTCCTAAAAATGGAGGTTTTCCCATGTTTTAAAACATGTATTTATTTTCTTTTTTTTCATCATAACACAAGAATCAACAATTTTTGCAAGTAAAGATCACTAAATACATCATACTTTTCCATGTTATAAACTTGAAGTTCCATAAAAATGTGTAGTATTTTAGATCTACACACTAAACATATTGATCTGCATAAATCAAGGCTTATTTGTTAATTTTGTAAACTTTGATGAAACTTTATTTTGTAAAATTGTTCATCCACAAGATCAGTAGGTTCAGGAACATGAGGAATCCATTTTAAAACATCTTTCAAGTTCACTTTAAAGGTTTTCAAGTTTAACAACATGTTTCTTCAAGGATCTTTCAAGATCCATGCTTATACTTGTTAGATCTAAGCTTCTAACAAGCTTACATATGATGGATCTAAACAAAAATACAGGATCAACAACAATAACTTCATCATATACATCAAACAACACTAGAAACACTTTATTTTCTTTAGATTATGTTGGTTATTCATATGTTCACCTTTTAAAGTTAAACTTTCTTGATGGTGTAACTTGTACACATGAAAAAACTACTAACATGAAGTAAAATGAAGATTAGAGAGCTTACTACTAGCTTTTGTGGCTAGGGAAGTGGCAAAGAAACAAAGATGATGAAGATGATGATAAGAAGATGGTTAAAGCTTCCACAAAGAGGTCCTTCACCTTCTACTGCTAGAAACCTTCCTTGATGATCTTCTTACACCTTGAAACAAGCTTGGAATGCCTTGAAAATGGTTGAAAAATGAAGATGGTGGGAGTGGAGGTGTGGCTGTGAATGAGAGCAAGGGAGGAAGAGAAAGAACCTTGAAATTTTGGTGTGTCGGAGTGCTATGAGGATGTTGGGATAAGATTGCACTTATAACATCATACATATAATCTTTTAATTAAAAAACTTCTTTATCCATCAAACTTCCATCCAACATCATTAGAGAACATGGGGACATGTGGGTCCCCATGTTGACCGTCAACTAGCAAGGGGGGGGGGGGTCTTGGTTGAGTTTTAAGTGTGGTTATGTTATTTAACTAAAAATGAAGGGATCTTGTTAGGGGTTAAGTGTATTAGGGGTTTTTAGATCTAATAAGGTGTTTAACAGTAATAACTAGTCTTATAACACTAAAACAATGTTTCTAGTTCATTTTTGGTGTTTTGGTAGGGTCCGGTTAATTGTTCGGTTGTCGGTTCGTTAAAGTGCTAAATTATGAAATTTATAAGGTATTAAGTACCTTTTGTGTTATGATTTCAATCCCGACACGTTACAAGTTATTCTAGATGTTTTAGGCTATTTCTGCATCAATTTTAATATGTTAAATTGCTGAATTTTGCTGAATTTTGTTGAAAAATGCAGAATTTGTTGTTTATAGTGCGTTTCAGATAGTTTTTATTTTATGTTTAAGTTTCCGGAAAGTGCTTACATAAGCCCTTGTTTTCCCACTTAGGGTTTAATATGTTTTTTATGTCGGACCTACATCTAAGTCCTAAATCTATTGTTTAACTGAGTACTGAGGTTATGCTGACACAGCTTATCTAACCAGTGAGTTTACTAATTGTTTCGACGCAACGCTCAAATTGTTTCACAATGCGATAAATGAAATGTCTAACATGCATGATTTTAAATGTATGGCATGCGAGCAAATAATGTTGACATTTAAACATATAATTGCAGACAATAAATAAATATTAAAATAGTACGGAAATTACCAGTTTCGTGCCGTTTATCACACTAACATGCCCATTAGAATCACAAACGAGGAATAAAGAACAAAGATAATATAACTTATATTCGCGACGTGTAGTCATGATCCAATTAACATCAAGAATTCGGTTATGTTTATATTTATATGTTATTTAGTACGTCTAATATTAAGTCTGTCATATACTATCATAGAGTTCATGGAAGTAAAGCATGGAGGTATAAACACCTCATTGTATGATTCACCAATGCACAAATCACCACAAGGATGATTCGAATGGTCATGAATGAAAACAAATTACTAATTACTATACCAAGTAGCCAAGTAAGCTTTAACCCAGGTGAGCCATTCCTGACATGGAAATAGTTAACTAAGTGTCGGAGGCTAGACGGGGTGAAGTTACTTTAAGTCTAGCAACTACATGGGATATCAAGGTAAAACATCAAGTGAGGTGGTGGAATGAGGTTAGGATAGTCAAGGCTTCCAAGTATTCACACCTTGTACCATAACACAAGTCTTGCCATAAGCACTATGGTAGCTTTGGTTGGTTTCTAACACTTGTGGGTTGTCAAAAACCTATTAAAACAGAAATTTTAGAGGTGTTTGCACCTCTTAAACTCATAAGAATCTACTCCTAACAAGTCTCATAACCTTGGATAGGTTCAAGAACAAGTAGGCACAAGATAAAATCAAGAAAAACATAGTTTTATAAAAGTTTAACAAGTATTCTTCCAAAACAGAAAGTTTGGACCTCAAAATGGTGATGTTCCACCTTGGTTTACCATGGTGAACCTATGGAAACACTCCTCGTGGTGTTCCAAGATTTGTAGAGGAAAAAGGAGTGAAGAAAAGATGAAGAAAAGTGAGATGAAGCTCCCTTTAGAACTTAAAATTATTATGTCCAAACTTGCAAATGTAACTGATTTGAGAGTGTTTTTGGAGAGTAGAAAAGTTGGAAAAATGAAAATAAGGTGATGGAGGCTTGGTTTTATAATGGAGGATTAGGGTTTGGTGTTTAAGAAGGTTATATGGTGATTGGGGAAGAAGAAAGTTGACCAATCTTGGAGCTAGAAACATCTATCTACGGATCAAGGGGGTTGGCGCTACGCCAAGCTAAATGTAGTTTGGCGTCGCGCAGCGCCAAGCCTCGTTTAGCCTGATTTTTCATTTATTGCATTATAGTAACTGAGCTTTGATATTTCATTATTTCAAGCTACAACTTGTGTATTTGGTATAAAATTAAGTATAAAACATGTATGAAAGCATAGATTGGGTATCCTGAATGCATGTACAAGAATTTACACGTATAAATAGTATTAAAACATGTATTAACAATTGTTTGTACGTAATATAAGTACGAATTTGTGCGTAAAACAAATGTGTATCAAGAATGTATATAAATTGAATTAGGACAAGTATGTATACTAAATGTATAATTTATGTAAGATGACCATGTTTTATTACGATCGTAGCCTCGAATCACAATAATTGGAAATGAAATATGATTACAAGAGAATACGAGTTTCCATAAATAGAATACAAGACAAACTTCTAAATAAGAAAAGTTCTAAAAAGCGAGGTGCTACATCTTATACAAGGTATATCCGAGTTTATGGAGACCTCATTGAGTCCGAGTTTGATGATGACTTCTCAAGACCGAGTTAATCATGGAACTCAAGATCCGAGTTTATCAAGAAAACTACAAGTAGTTCGAGTTTATTCAATACTTGTAGTCCGAGTTTTGTTTTTGTCTTTGTATTTATTCCGGGTTATGTATTATGTATGTGGGCCTAGCCCAGTCTGCATGTGTGGTATATAAACACTATGCACTAGGGTTTAAAAAGAGTTCTAGAGAAAAGACGTTAGAGAAAAGTTGCAGTCATTCAGTGAGAGCAGTAGTGAGAGCTGTGATTGAGAGATTGTGTGCGATAATACACAGAGATCGGATGTGAGTCTCGTGTGACCTCGAATGATTGTAAAGACACTTTTTTGATAATCATAGAAGGTCAGTTTAAAAGTATTTTGCGTTGTGTTCTTTATCTTTTATGTTTTCTGTGTGTTGTGAGATCCGTCAAGGGAATTCCGCACCCTTGATCGATTGTCAATCTCATTACGATCCACGTGATAGGGACTTACAAAAATATTGTATTTTACACTCTCACTATATATATATATGTATATAGGATAAGGATCGGTTAGGAACAACCCTTTATTGTGAGAACCGTGAGAACCAATGTGAACGCAACTGATGTGTGTAAAATGCAACAAATAAATTACATCGAATGAGGCATAAAACTAACCGTTTTTAGTACTAATGTTGGAAAAAGTGTGCTTTTGTCTTCCTTTTGTATTTTCAGGACCAAATGAGCTTAATTGAACAAAAGGAACAAATGTGCAGCCAAATCTAACATAAATACAAAGAAAAGGAATAAACGTGGCATGCTCGACCCCTCGACAGCATCTTCCCAAGCAAAAAACAAAGAAACAGAAGGCTGACCACGGCCCCGTGCCCAACGGACACGGGGGCGTGGCCAGTTTTCTGCAGAAAAGATAAAGCTATAGAAGTTTCTATTCCCGACACGGGGGAATGCGCAGCTCAACACGGGCCGTGGTCAACGCTAAGATTCGCAGAATCCAGCAAATCTTGATAGTACAGATACGCTTCTGCACACGGGGTCGTGCCCAGCGAAGACGGGGCGTGTGGAGCTAATGCAGACAAAGTGCAATTAATGAAGAAAGAGAAAGAGGATGGACACGGGGCCGTGCCCAATGGACACGGGGCCGTGTCCAGGCTTCTGTGCAGGCTATAAATAGGGGTGCTTGGTTCACTTCAAAGGCATCCCTTGGCAAACCACCTCTCTCCCACTTCACCCACACTCCACCACCACTACAACACCCACATCCACCACCATCATCCATCATCCACCTTAGAGTGTGTGTAGTAGTCTCGGGATCCAAGAGCAGCTCAACACGGGCCGTGGTCAACGCTAAGATTCGCAGAATCCAGCAAATCTTGATAGTACAGATACGCTTCTGCACACGGGGTCGTGCCCAGCGAAGACGGGGCGTGTGGAGCTAATGCAGACAAAGTGCAATTAATGAAGAAAGAGAAAGAGGATGGACACGGGGCCGTGCCCAATGGACACGGGGCCGTGTCCAGGCTTCTGTGCAGGCTATAAATATGGGTGCTTGGTTCACTTCAAAGGCATCCCTTGGCAAACCACATCTCTCCCACTTCACCCACACTCCACCACCACTACAACACCCACATCCACCACCATCATCCATCATCCACCTTAGAGTGTGTGTAGTAGTCTCGGGATCTAAGATTGATGGTAAGAGTTCTTGACAATCAAAGGCCATGTTTGCCTAAGTCTCTTACATCACTTGGTGAAGAAAAGCATTTAGTGTAATACTTTTGATTTTTAATCTTTTCCCACTTTTTATTTGGTTTTGTATTAATGACTTTAATAACTAGTTTCTTATGTTAAAGGTGAAACTTCCTTATCATTTGTCTGTGGTGTCTTGGCATTATTTTACTGTCTATATAAAATAAAAGATTTTCACCATTCATATCTCTACGGTCTATATAGAGATATGTTGGCTACCTGGTCGGGGGTTAATGGAATGGTTTGGTAAGGTTCTTGCTTTGTTCAGTGTATAGATCCTGCAAGGACCTGGGTCAAGCTTACTAGGACCTCCTTCAATACCCACTGGTATTGGATGGCGGGGGTGCGAGTGGCTTGATCCCCTCATATGTAAACTACTATTAATACATTAACTCAGCTACTTGGGATTGTATCCCTGCTGACTCAAACCACTTAGCCGAGGGTAATGTCACCTTCAAAAGAGGGGCCTACCACATTACGCATTAATAACTTAATTAATTATCTTTCAATATTCCGACCCTTTAGGATTGTATCCTTGCTGATTCAAACTACTGGGTTGAGGGTAACGTCACCTTCAAAAGAGGGGCCTACTACTATAACTAAGATAATCTCTTAAAAAGTGCAAAAGTGCGGAAATCATCAAAGGTTATATTAAAGGCGAGTCGGATCCAAGTGATTCGTCTTTTCTATCTGTTTTATTTTATTTTTATTTTCAGCATTTTTAGTTTTTATTTTTCATGATTAAAACCTTTTCTAAATTTTTTTTATTTGATTAGATGTTGAGGATAAACCGGTACTAAAAGCACTTGTGTCCTTGGACGACCTCGGTATCTTACCAACGCTAAACTACGCTCACGATGGGTGCACTTGCCCATATGTGTGTTTAGTGTTAGTAGAATATCGTGTTTTATAAATTTAAAATGTGACTACAGTGTTAAAAAGGGCTTAAAATATAAACAAAAACATAGTACACCTAACGCCCATCAAGTTTTTGTCGCTGTTGTCGGGGACACAAGAATTTTAAGAAAGTTAGGAATCAACGGCCTAATTGTTTTTCTTATTTTTCTGTTTTTTTAGAATTTTCTAAATTTTTCAGCTTCTGCAGAGCTTAGCACAGGGCCGTGCCCGCTGAACACGCCCATGTGCCCAATCTTTGGTACTGGCAATCCTGTTTTAAGTCAGACAGTAGCTGAACATGGGGTGTGCCCACTGAACACGCCCCCATGCCCAAGCTTCGGTTACTGAAAACAGAACCGTAAGATCCCGACGGTTGGTAATTTCTGACACAAACATGAGTGATACTGATAATTTTTACTTTCGCTCCTCTTATGGTACGTGGTGTCACGTATGTGGTGGAACTCATGAAGATTTAAAATGTTACTTTTTAAATTACACTCCCCACTATATAGACCCATCGTTTTCCTGTAGCCTTAAGATGGGCAAAAGCAAAAACAGTCCCTATCTCTCCCTCGAATGCTCTCAATCATCTCTTCTAGATGAAATGCTTCTCGAAGAATTATTTCAAATGGAAGAACTAATTCTCCAATTGATAAAAGAACTTGAGAAGGAAATAACTAATTCATCTCAAGACGACGATCAAGGAGAATTATTGAGATCGCATTCGGATTACAACAACATCGTTGCTCCCGAAATCACCGCTAACCCTTGCGAGGACTTGAGCGATAGTCGTCCCTGTGTCGATTGTGCCGTGAAGGAATTCCCATCGGTTTCCACCGATGCATACATAGACCTGAGCGATTCGACATATACCTTCTTTAATGAGAGCCCAGATAAGGGAAATAAAGGTTGGTCTTGGCCACCGGTGTTTAGCTTAGGAATCACCCTTTCCGATAACCTCTTGCGTTCTTGTCTAAAACTAGGGCAACTTAGGTATCTCAGGCACTTTGGTGTTGTTCCGTCCAGTAAGGAACCACTCGATCCTGATAAATTCCTTAAAATAAGACATTTTTCATAAAAACCTCTAGCCACGGGGCCGTATCCAGGTCAACACGCCCCCGTGTCCACCTAAAGATTCCCGTCTGAATTTAGGTCAGAATATGGACAAAAAGTGTCAGAATCTTGCCTGCACACGGGGCCGTGTCCAGCCGACACGGGGCCGTGTCCAGCGTGTTATCATTTTCTATAAATGAAGCAAGATTCCTGCACTCTTGGACCCATTCTAAAGACAAAGATCTGGTGGGATCTTCACATATACCTTATAAGGTATATTCTATAGAAGGTTCTCAACAACCATCTTGTCTTTTCTACTTTTGTCCATTACCTTCTTCTTTATTTTCTCCTCACAACCTCCATTAAAGCTTGAAATCTCCATGTTTTCAAGCTTTATTGTAATATTTGTTAGGTTTTTATTCAAGGAATCTTGTCAAAAATAAGTTTTACAACACTGTTTTAAGTTATTTCTGCTTAAAAATACTTCAAAAGTCAGAAAAATAATTTAAAGCTCCAAGATTCCTTATTTCAAAAACCTGCAGAGAGGTGGCCACGGGGCCGTGCTTAGCGAGCACGGGGCCGTGGCCGGAGCACTGTTTCATTGATTTGAAGTTTTTCGGTTTGTTTTCTTAGAATGTCAAGCCAGAATAGCGGAACCTCTTCAGCACATTCAAGGAACAACTGCAGGGAATGAAGGCCTTCGATCGAAGCAACTCTTGTGCGCTATGTGATGGCACTACGAGAAGCTCTCGACGAAATGATATCCGTAGAAGAAGTCCTTATTAACCGTATCAACTATCTCACGGTGGGGCTAGAAAATAGCTTCCAAGAAATCAACATTTTGCACCAAAGGTTGAATATTCTTGCAATGCCTCCTATGGAACCAATCTTTCCCCGAGAAGATTGGAACTTGGCACAAGAAGTCATTAACCCCACTAGGTGGGACGACATCCCCGCAGAACCTCCTCTTGACAATTTACAAGAGGTTCCGGTGGAAGTCACACCTCCTCAAAATGAGGACGCCAATGAGCCCGCCTTCCTTCTCCCTCGGGAGATAGAAGAATGGCTTAACGATGTGTGAGGAGCCCTTTCCGGAGAAGAAGTTCTTTAAGCCACACTCAACCGAAAAAAATTATTATCTTTTCAGAAATTTTGCTCTTAAAATGAAATTATATAGGCTAGACTTCTTTGAGGTTTGAGATTTCTTGTGTTTCATGACCTATTTATCCAGATTTAGTTTATGTTTTTATTTTCTAGGAAATTATGTAATTTACTCTTGAATGAATGATGGTTTTTAAGTATTAAATGGTGTTTGGATGATGTTGTAATGGATAAAACACACTCGGAATGGTGGAGGTTACTAAGGGAAACTTGAACCCACATCCCATACACAAAAACAGAGGCTCCAGACAATTTTTCTTCATTACAGCAAGTTCAGCATGGTGCCGTGCTCAGCCCAACACGCCCCCGTGCCCAAGGATCTGCAGAAAACGCCCAGTTCAGGTAACTGGACACGGGGCCGTGTTCACTGAACACGTCCCCCGTGCCCAGCCTTCTGTTAAAAATGATACTGGAGATCTGAACACGGGGCCGTACCCGGACCAACATGGGCCCGTGCCCAGACGCCCAGTAACATAAAAATTTGTTTTTAAACACCTTTTTGCACATTCAATCGACCTAAAAACTTATTTTTTGTGAAAACTGTCAAAATCTAGGTATCCGTACAATTAATTGATCTTGATTAATGCTTAATGACTGTGCTGAATTATAATTAATTGCTTTCTGATTACAGCATCATACTTACATGTGCATCACATATTGCATAATGTCACATCATTATTACATGCAAACCATATTGACATAAATGATGCACAAAGCACATTTAGCACAGTTAGTGGATAACTCAGAATAATACTGACAGAACTCAGCACATAGACAGACAGTGTTTTGAGACCCAGTAAGGGCCAGAGACTAAGTACTACACTAGTATGGTGTGTAGGGAAGTAAGGACCCCAAAACTGCATTCCTAAGTGATAGTTTAAGTGCCGGAAAGTGCCTAAAACCCACATAAAGTGCTGAAATCAGCAAAAATCAGCATTTTAATAAGCTAGTATCATGCAAATATATGACTAAATGGTCCTGAATGCTTTGCTAAGTGTCGGGAATTAAAAGTGTCACAAAAGGGTACATAAAGAACACTAAACGGTATAGTTTGACACTTTAACAAACCAGTATCTAACCGAACAACCGGACACTACCCGAAACATCAAAATTATACTAGAAGCATTGTTTTAATGTTTCCAAGCTAGTTATGATCCCCGAACACCCTAACACACTATATAAAACATAATATACATAACACCCTAACTATTACACTTAAATCCTAACTAAATAACCTAACTTATCATTAAACCCCAACCAATACCCTCGCGCCTCTTGGAGACGGTCACCAAGGGTGGACCCACCCTTGATCTTACTTGATCTCCTTTGATTTGATTATGGATCTTGATTTGTACTTAGGGAACACATTATCCATTGGTTAAACACTTAAAGTGGTTATAAGATGATCATGGGCTCATATCTTTCACACACTTACACACACTACTCTCCTCCCTCCTCTCCTCTTCTTCTCGGCCGAAACCACCCACAACACCACCACCATTGTCAAGTTTCCATCATACAAACTCAAGTGTTACAAGGGTGCTAGGAGGTGTCTAAAGAAGCTTGGTGGCTTTAGAACTTCAAGGACCTCTTCCATTTGCTATTATCCATCACATTCATCATCTTCATCTTCTTGAGTTCTTCCCTAGCCCTTGTGCTAGTAGTAAGCCTCTTGTCACTTGAATTTGATTCTTATTTAGTTGGTTAAAAGATCATATGTGATGAAAATCATGAAGAACATCAAGAACCATGAACTTAAAACTTTAACATAAGCTTAATAACATAAGAATACATATTGTTTAGTGTTGTTTTGCTTCTTGATGATTGATTATTTGTGTTTATGATATTAGACTTCATATGAAACCTACTAGATTGTGATTGAACACATGATCTAGTAAGTTAAGATGACGATCTTGTGAAAGACCAAGATGATCATACCTTATGTATACATGAACTTGAATAATAAAAATTGTTTTCATATGTGATGATGATTTAAACACGATACAAGTCTTGTAAGAGGATGATTTCCAAAATAGTTTTCTCAAGAAACTAAGTTAAGTAACAAGATTTATACAAACTTGGTTCTTACATAAACCAAACTTGTTTTTAAGGGTTAAACAAGTGTAGAAACACTTGTGTAACAAAAAGATTACATAAAGAAGCATTTTTAGAAAATTTGTTTGGAAGTTGTAAACACCCAACTTCTTTAAAGATGAAGTTTTTAAAGAAGTAAACACATTTTAAGGGGTAACTAAACCTACTAAACACACTACCAAGTTACTACAAGTTTTTATAAAAGTTCAAGTTCATGTTGTTGTATAAATTGCATGATTTTGGCACTAGGTAAGTGTTGATTGAATTGTTAATTGTTTGTGATGATTTTAAAAAGAAAATGATATGCTTTGAAAGCATGGACACCTCCATTTTTAGGGGAAACTATGGCAAAATTTTCTAAAAATTTAAACACTTAGAAAAATATTTTCAAACAAATCTTTACAAGTATATATTTTAACCATGAGTTTCCATATAAACTTTGCCATAATTTTTGTTACAAAAATACAAATATTAGAGGTTGGTTTTTATAAATAAAAATGGCTAGATATATATATTTAGAATATATATATACAATAAAGACACATGTATGAATATTTGTATACTTTGTGTATTAGTTATATTATTTTAGGGATAAAATAATATAACTTAACAAAATACCAAGAAAATTACAATCCAAAATAATACCAAAAATCTCAAGGGATAAATATATAAGTTACACACATAACATTGTAAGACCGAACGAAAGAATGTAACTTACAAAATATTCCGAAAAATACCTTTATAAATATATTTTTGGTAAATAATATTTTGGACACAAGTAATTAAAATATGATTTTTATGAATATCACGAAATTATATCATATTTTCGACAAGGAGAAAATATTATTTTTGGGAAGTAAAAATATATATTTTTGGAATATATAATATTTTTGGGAAAATATATATTTTCTTGGATAAACTTGAAACCCATTTTTTGGACAAAATAAGTTATATATATATTTTCTAAGTTAGACTTGAAAATATATTATTTTGGAACTACAAATATTTTTGCCAAGAAGAAAAAATTATAAATAATTTTTCTAAGTAATAATTCTTAAGTATATATATTTTGGGAAATGTATATATATTAGTGGGCTTTCATTAGAAATAATATTCCGGAAGGTTTAACACTAAACTCAGTATAAGAATACTTAACAAATACAAGAATACGAATACACATGTATAAGATACCCCCATCCTTGGGAAGGAAATACGAGTATAAATACTTAGAAAGTATTATTACAAAAATATTGTTTAACAATTATTCCAAAAATTTGTAAATATAATTTAAGTTGAAATATTAATTATTTTGACAATAATTATATAAAATGGAATGATATCAGAAACGTAACTCAAAAACATTAATACTAAGACAAGGCAAGAGCCGTTCGTCTAATAGACACTAGTACATTGTAGGTAGTCGTGTTTGCTGAAGGGATTTGAGTTACAAGTACTGAAGACGCAAGACAGTGAGTTAATGTCCCCCTTTTTCTTTAAACTATTTTATTTATTAACTTCGGGGGTGAAATACATGTTACAAAATGATTACATACAATTACAATTGGTATGGTTAGCCTAGGAAAGTACAGTAGATCATGTGAATGGGTAGGCGCACACTTGAGACCATTAATCCTCGTATAAGGACCGAGGTGCATGAGTGTTAGATCTATTTGGGTGTAGAAGCCCACACCCATGAGGACTAGGGTGGCCCATAGGGTGACTATGCCTTACAGCCGGAGGCCCGATACAAATTTGCTAGGTTTGAGCCTTCCTACGCCGTCACACATACCAGTGGCCTTGCAAACCATTGGTGATATGTTTCCTTGTTTGCTTTCATACCGGGATTTACAAACATACATACACTGTTTACAAAGGTTTTATACATAGATATACACAAACACATGAACTCGCTCAACTTTTGTTGATGTTTTTAAACTACATGTATTTCAGGGAATTAAGTGGATCTGGCGGGTGTTTGCATGTTTCAAGCTGCATCATGAATAAAAGATGTCATCCGAAGTTGTTAGGGTTTAGGAGATGTATCTTAATCCTGGACGAGATACATGGTTCTAAACTCGGTTTTACTTAAGGTCTTTTGTCGAGTCTTCGTGAACTCATTTAAACATGTTGTGGTTGTAACTTAAATTTGGAGTCTACGTTTCAGACAAGTATGTTGTGGTAATTTTCAAACTTAATTTATGGATGAACATCTTATGGTTTAATCATATAGTTGTTGTTATGATTGAATGCTATGGTATTAAGAAAGTCACACCATAATCACGCTTCCGCAAAAGTCAGGGTGTGACAGCTTGGTATCAGAGCTTCGATCGTAGCGAACTAGGATTCCTTCTCGAGTCTAGACTACGATCATTAGGGCTCTCATGGAAATGTTTTCATCACATAGTTTCATTGCATACACAAAACGCCCAGATCCAGGAAACAAACATTTTTACAAAGAAAAGACACAAATCACATTTCAAAGAATTCGGTTATAATTCAGTCTGAGAGACTGGGAAGTTAGTCTGAGAGACTAGTTGGGGCAGTCTGAGAGACTAGTTGGGGCAGTCTGAGAGACTGGGTAGTTAGTCTGAGAGACTGGGGAGTTTAGTCTGAGAGACTAGGTAGTTCAGTCTGAGAGGCTGGGTGGGATAGTCTGGGAAGACTAGGATGAATACATGCTTACGTTGTTACTACTTACATGCTTATTTGTTGATTGTTGATGTATGTGCGTATGTTGTGATTGATTTGTTACAGACACCATGTCCTCATCTGAGAGTGGACTGTCAGATACTGTAGACCTTATGGCCATTGTTTCGGACGATGAGATTGTCCCAGACCCTGAGATTTTTACCTCCGACACTGAGAGTGACGATGACGACGATTTTCAGCCTTTTACATTACCTGATTTTGGCGACGATGTACCGCATGCTGATGGTTTACCCGATGAGGATCCCTTTCTTATTCCTGACCAGGACCATCTCATCCTCAGACATCCCGATGATGAGCATGCCGTGGTTCCGATCCTCGCCCCTTTTCCTATTGCGGCTTTTCCTCTCGAGGATTTGCCTTTTGATGAGCTGTCAGATGATGATGTCGATCTTTTCATTGATGGTCCCCCTGATGTTGCTCAGGGAGATGGAGTTCCAGCCGATGATGTCATTATGGTTCCACTCATTGAGATTCCTATCGTTGAGATTTCATCTGATCATTCTGGTCCGGATTCTTTTGAGTCTGTGTCATCCACCACTTTGCATGCACTGGGATTGCAGTGTTACCCCACTGATTCCGATTCTGACATGGCCCTGTCTGTTGCACCTGTTCTTCCACACGACTTTGATCATGACGTTGAGCCTGGACATGAGATTGACTTTGTTCCCGACGATCAGCATTTTGATGCACCCGCTGATCTCGAGCTGATACCCGCTGATCCTGAGCAGGCACTTGCTCCTGAGCCTATACCTGCCCCTGATCCTCTTCCGGATCATGACCCTGTACCTGTTGGCATACTTGTTGTTGCACCACTTGTACCCGACCCGATCCCTGCACCCGCTGACCATGCCGCTTTTGCCGATCAGGTAGACCCAAGATACGCATTCACCAGCAATGGGTGGATAGAGGACGATGATGATATGCCCCCTTTTGTTGAGCCTGTTACTCCCCCTCACACACATGCACCTGTTGATGTTGCCCCGTTTCACCCACATGTGTCTGATATACACTGCACTGACCTGCCGATCACCTTCTTGCAAGATATGCCTCCACCCCGTCCAGCCAGCAGACTGGCCATATTCCACCCGTGTCAGCCGCATTTCCTTTCATGCCACAATACACACCTGCTACTCATTTTGCTTTTGCACCATCAGGCGAGCGACTCAAATGGTTTCCGCCAAATACTATGCCAGTTTCTGATCCATACCATCCCTCTCACTTTATTGGCTACACTAAGGATGAGCTACTCCTGTCCTTGCAGCTTTAGCAGGAGATTTTGTGTCGTAGAGTCATGGAGCTAGAGAGGATTCCATGTCCTCCACCTTGTACGTGTCAGTCACCTTTCGCGACTCCGCATGCTCCTCTTCTGCCATACCCAGATTTTGACGTTCGATTTCTTACCATGGAGCAGCATATTAGTTATCTGTTGCGTCGCGTTCATGCTCTTGAGGAGGAGTTAGCGCATGTGCGCAGTTTACTTTTCGTTCCTCCACCTCCTCCTCCTCCACCATCAGCATAGCCGGTTTTTGGTTTTATGCAGGTAGCTTACTTTTGATGAGAGTGTCGCTATTGAGCCCAGCTTGCACAGCTTTTTGAAGACCACTTTTTGATTTTATGACTGTTGTAGATTGATGGATATTTTGGACAACGATAGTGTGACCCTGTAGTCCCTTTTGATGTGATATGATACATTTGTAGAACATGTGAAACTATATTCGTGGTCGATGATTTATACAAGCTCAATCACAATATTCTCATTATATACATTGTTGAATTACGTGTTTGTGATATGAATGTGATGTTATGTGTTTACTTGCATTGATAAATGTTATTACATACACGTACTACATACTTATATGCATAAGACCTGACCTATACAATCTTCTTTAGAAGATGCCTCCTCGAAGAGATAACCAGTTGCCCACAACTGAGGCTGAGCTACAAGAACGGATTTCACGAGCGATAGCACAACACGAGGCCTTGCGCTCTGAACATAGCGGAGGTACCTCGAGAAGTAACCCACCTCTTGGCTGTACCTATAAGCAGTTCCTAGACTGTAAGCCTCTGAATTTCGACGGCACCGGGGGTGCTGTAGCTTTTGTTAGATGGACAGAGAAAACTGATTCTGTGATAAGAATGAGCAAGTGTGCGCCGGAGCACCAGGTCACCTATATCTCTGGATTGTTCTTAGATGGGGCGCTATCATGGTGGAATCTCCAAGTTCAGACCTTGGGAGAAGAGGCTGCATATGCCATGACATGGGACGAAATGAAGGAACTCATGCGCAAGAAATACTGTTCCAGGGCTGAAATCCAAAAGTTAGAAACTGAATTCTGGAACCTCAAGATGGATGGTCCGAAGATTGCTGATTACGTGCAGAGATTTCACGACCTATCTCGCGTCATTCCTTACATGGTTGATCCGGAATTCAAGAACATCGAGCGTTTTATTTGGGGATTGGCACCCCAAATCATGAGCATGGTGACGACGTCAAAGCCTGCCACGATCACCGAGGCTATTGATCTGAGTGTAGCACTAACTGAAGAAGCGATCAGGTTGAACAAGTTCTCGATTTCTGACCAAAAGAAGAAGGAGACTCACGTTGAGTCATCAGGTGAGAACAAAAGGAAGTTCTCAAATTTTAAGAAGGGTACCAGCAGTGCTAACAAGAAGAAGGAAGCAAACGCACCAGCCGAGGTCAAGACTGGTGTTGAAAACAAAGGAAAAGGGTATATGGGCACCTTGCCCAAATGTGATGAGTGTCAGTTGCATCACACTGGAGGATGCTGAGTTGGAAGGTGCGAGACGTGCGGAAAAATTGGCCATGCCAAGGAAACATGCTGGTATGGTGCCGATCGTGGTAATGGTGGTCTGAGAGGTAATGGCAACGGGAATGGAAATGGTAACCGCGGTGGTAACGGGTATGGAAACCGCGATCAAGGAGGTATTGGCGGTAATGGTAATCATGGTAATTTTGGAAATCAAGCTGGTAGTGGAAACCGTGGAGCAAACAACAATCGAGGTGGTAATGGAAATGGTAATGGTCGGGGACCAGGTTGCTTTACCTGTGGAGATGTGGGGCATTTCAAGAGAGAATGCCCAAAGATCAACCAAACTCAGGGAAGGGTTTTCAACATCGGAGCTAGGGAAGCTCGCCAAGATCCGAACGTAGTCACTGGTACGTTCCCTATCAACCAACACTTTGCATCTGTATTGTTTGATACTGGTGCCGATTATAGCTTTGTATCCCTAGAATTTAAGAATATACTTGGGTTGGTAGCTAGTAAGCTAGATATTCCGTACTCGATAGAGCTAGCTAATGGAAAGCTAGTAGAAGCGAATGAAGTCATTAGAGGTTGCGTGATAGAACTAGGAGAGCACGAGTTTACGCTTGATCTTCTGCCAGTCGAGTTGGGAAGCTTTGACGTAGTAGTTGGAATGTATTGGATGTCGAGCAACCGAGCGGAGATCGTATGTCACGAAAAGATCATTCGCATTCCGATGGCGAATTGAGAAACGATTGTTGTGCATGTAGAGAAGCATGAAATGCCTCTAAGGATCATCAGTTGTTTGAAAGCCTGAAGATGTTTGCAGAAAGGATGTGTTGCCTTCTTGGCACACATTATGGACAAAGGCGCCGTTGAGCCAAAGCTAGAAGACATCCCAGTTGTGAGGGAATATCCTGAAGTCTTCCCCGAAGACTTGCCAGGATTGCCGCCGCAAAGACAAGTCGAGTTTCACATTGACTTAGTTCCAGGCGCCGCGCCTGTAGCTAAGGCACCTTATCGACTTGCACCTTCCGAGATGCAAGAGCTGTCAACACAACTTCAGGAGCTATTGGACAAGGGATTTATCAGACCAAGCTTCTCGCCTTGGGGAGCTCCAGTTTTGTTTGACAAGAAGAAGGACGATAGTTTCCGCATGTGTATCAACTACTGAGAGCTAAACAAGTTGACCATTAAGAATCGGTATCCCTTGCCAAGGATTGATGACATGTTTGATCAACTACAAGGTTCGAGTTTGTACTCCAAGATCGATCTTCGATCAGGTTATCACCAGTTGAGAATTCAAGAGGAGAGTATTCCGAAGACTGCCTTTAGGACTCGATATGGACACTACGAGTTCCTAGTAATGCCATTTGGTTTGACAAACACGCCAGCAGTATTTATGGATTTGATGAATAGAGTCTACAAGCCATATCTCGATAAATTCGTGATTGTGTTTATCGACGATATTTTGATTTATTCAAAGCCGAAGGAAGAGCATGAGCAACACCTAAGAGCTATTTTGGAGCTGCTTAAGAAAGAGAAATTATACAAAAAGTTCTCAAAGTGAGAGTTCTGGTTGCGTGAGGTTCAATTCCTTGGTCACGTGGTAAACGAAGATGGAATTCATGTGGATCCCACAAAGATCGAGGCGATCAAGAATTGGGAGACTCCGAAGACGCCAACCGAGATTTGACAGTTCCTAGGTTTGGCAGGGTATTACCGCAGATTTATTGAGGATTTTTCGAAAATCACTCAACCGTTGACCTCCCTTACTCAGAAGGACAAGAAGTACGATTGGGGAGATAAACAAGAGGAAGCTTTTCAGTTCTGAAAAACAATCTTTGCGATGCACCCATCTTATCCGTACCCGAAGGCACCGATGACTTCGTGGTATATTGCGATGCCTCGTGTCAAGGTTTAGGCTGCGTGTTGATGCAGCGACAGAAGGTTATAGCTTATGCTTCGCGCCAGCTAAAGGTTCACGAGAAGAATTACACCACACATGATTTGGAATTAGGCGCAGTGGTGTTTGCATTAAAGATCTAGCGACATTACTTGTATGGCACCCGATGCACGATCTTTACCGATCACAAGAGCCTATAGCATATATTTGATCAGAAGGAGCTTAACATGAGACAGAGGTGATGGGTTGAGTTGTTAAACGATTATGATTGCGAGATTAAGTACCACCCAGGAAAGGCGAATGTAGTAGCAGACGCCTTGAGTCGAAAAGAGAGAATCAAGCCCATAAGGATTAGGGCTTTGGAAATGATTATACAAACGGACATCTCATTGCACATTCGTTCGGCGCAAAAAGAAGCTCTTAAGAAGGAGAATCTTGTGAACGAGTATCTCCGTGGGATGGAGAAACAGTTAGTACCCAATAAGGAAGGAACATTGTGTTTCATGGGAAGAATTTGGGTTCCCCTCTTTGGTGGTCTTAGAGACGTTATTTTCGGTGAAGCTCACAAGTCAAGGTACTCGATCCATCCCAGGGCAGATAAGATGTACCAGGATTTAAAGGAATTCTACTGGTGGCCAAGATTGAAAGGTGATGTTGCAACGTATGTTGGCAAATGTTTGACTTATGCCAAGGTAAAGGCCAAATATCAGAAGCCTTCAGGTCTTCTGCAGCAACCTGAAGTACCCATGTGGAAATGGGAGCAGATTTCAATGGATTTTATAACGAAGTTACCAAAGACACCCAGAGGTCATGACACGATTTGGGTAATCGTAGACCGTCTGACCAAATCTGCACACTTTATGGCGATCAAAGAAAAGGATAACACTAGTAAGCTTGCTGAGTTGTACCTCAGAGAGATAGTTGCACGACATGGAGTGCCTATCTCGATTATTTCCGATAGAGACGAAAGATTTGTGTCAAGGATTTGGCAATTCTTCCAAGAAGCGTTTGGTTCCCAACTGAATTTGAGTACTGCATTTCACCCTCAGACAGATGGCCAGAGCGAACGAATGATTCAAACGTCAGAAGATATGTTACGAGCTTGCGTAATGGACTTGGGTGGCAGTTGGGACACTCACCTACCTTTGGTTGAGTTCTCGTATAACAACAGCCACCATGCAAGCATTCAAGCTGTACCGTTTGAAGCCCTCTACGGACGCAAGTGTCGATCACCGTTATGCTGGGCAGATGCGGGTGATAGACAGCTTGTTGGTCCCGAGTAGGTTCAAGAGACGACAGACAAGATTATACAGATCCGAGAGCGCATTAAGACGGCTCGCGATTGACAAAAGAGCTATGCGGACCAAAGAAGGAAATCTTTGGAGTTTGAAGTTGGAGATATGGTTTTACTAAAAGTCTCACCTTGGAAGGGTGTAGCATGCTTTGGGAAGCGTGGAAAGTTGAACCCACGATATATTGGACCGTTCAAAATCCTGGAGAGGATTGGTCATGTAGCTTACAAGTTGGATCTACCCGCAGAACTGAATGGAGTCCATGATACATTTCATGTATCTAATCTGAAAAAGAGTCCAACTCAAGAAACAGTTGTCATTCATGCCGATGAAGTCCACATTGACGACACACTCCACTTTACCGAAGAACCTGTTGAGGTTACCGATTGGAAGGTTAACAAGACACGTAGGAGTAGTGTTAAACTCTTCAAGGTCCGATGGAACGCACATCACGGCCCAAAGTTCACTTGGGAGCGTGAGGATCGCATGAAAGCAAAATACCCGCATTTGTTCCCCAACTCCCCTTCAGCTAGTAGCAGAGCTAAAATTTCAGGACGAAATTTTCTTAACAGGGGGAGAATGTGACAACTATCAAAATCCAGGTATCCGTACATTTAATTAATCTTGATTAATGCTTAATGACTGTGCTGAATTACAATTAATTACTTTCTGATTACAGCATCATACTTACATGTGCATCACAGATTGCATAATGTCACATCATTATTACATGCAAACCATATTGACATAAATGATGCACAAAGCACAGTTAGCACAGTTAATGGATAACTCAGAATAATGCTGACAAAACTCAGCACATAGACAGACAGTGTTTTGAGACCCAGTAAGGGCCAGAGACTAAGTACTGTAGGATCGTGTGCGGACCCGAAACGAGTCGATCAGAGGTGTTCTACACAATATGAAAGGCGGAAACAGACATATTGTATGTGATTAAGCAAGATATACACTTTAACTGTTTGGTTTATTGATCTGGAAACGATTTACAGTACGGAAACACTTCGACAGAGCTTCGCCGTCGGAAAACACCTTCTCTAATTCCCTTTCAAATGAAACGGACTGACTCCTATATATAGACATCCTAATTCTGTTTGAACAGGCTCAAACGGAATTACAGTTCAAACGAAATTACAAACTCAAACGGAATTACATTGTAATTTCATGCGGAATTACTAGTTAACCTCTTCAAGCGATATTACTAGCTCAAGCGAAATTAACCTCCTTCATGCGAAATTAACTTTTTGTCTTGATTTCTCAATCTTCGTGCCCTGAGCAATGCAAGACTCGATACAAGACGAAGTCGACAGACGCATGCACCAACAGACTCCCCCTCGAATATTGACGAGTCTTAAGTGTCGAGTCTTCAACGTTTTCAGTCTTTATCAGTCTGATCGCTCTCTCTGAAGTATCTGAACACAGTAAAACTTTCTTCAATCTTCTGTTTACTCTTTCCTCAGCATCAACAAACTCCCCCTCTCGACATGCTTTTTACAGGATCATGATCATGACCTGGCTCTATACTCAGAATCAGAATCCAGGCTATCCTGCACATCCTCTACCTCACAATAAATTTCACAAATTTAACATTTTACAAATTTATGCTCTTGATTATCAATTGTCTACACAAATCAATAAATGATTTTACAATGTTAATCTCTGATGATCCACTTGTATGAAAAACATTTTTCTTTTTAAAATCTTTTCTTGTTTCAAACAGACTCCCCCTCACACGTTGTCATCATGTTTAGCACTTGGAATTTTGAAAATTAGCTCTCCAACATCAGTTGTCGAAAATCTTTTTGAAATTTTCAAAATTTATGCTAAAACACACTTAAAATCCTTTTGGATTTAAAAAAAAAATGCAATAAAGAAATATTTATAGACACTATTTTTGTGAGTTTGTGTAAGAGGATCATATCAGTTTATGAGACAAATCACCAACACCGTTAAGCTTTAAACATTTTAAGTTCTAAACGATTCACTTAGATTGTCAGTATACTGATCCACTTAAATTCTCACACAAAGTTCAACTGTTTCGAGATACGAGATTAATGTTTTAGAGACTTAAACTTATTCGCGTGTCCCACCTCAAAATATACTCCCGTATCCAGATCCCAATATTCAGTCTTACAGGTGAGTATACCACAGATGATATCTGTAAAGGGTTAAATTGCGAGGACCGTGAGAGCTCAGGTCAGAACTTCCGTTCAGCAGAGAGATGACGGCTTCGACTTTTGGAGTGTCCCCTTTAGAGGATCTTTTGTTTCAACAGCATATGATTAGCATTTTTCAATGTTTCATCATTTTTTTATGCTGAGGGTAGGCTATTTTTCAAGCAAGCAGAAAGTATTCTCCGGGGACTAGGCCATTGCTTCCGCAAAATTAGAAGTCCTGGGATAATACCCCAGATATCACTGAGTATAAAGACCTAGTATCTCAGAAAAAGGGACCTTTCAAACAAGATTTCGGGGGTTACCCATATATCCAAGAAATGTTACCCACGACATAAGCAAGTTTGAAATTTAGGTTTATATCTCGACACAATTTACTAAATGTGTAAAAACCTACTGGCATATCATCAGTGAGACCGTTTATCACATTTTTACACTCCAATTCTTTAGCATGCTGTGATCATCCACTGATGTACTATCATTTCCTCTTTTCTCAACAAAACTCATTTTTGATTTTATCATGTTTTTTACTTTTTCAAATTTTCAAATGTTTTTAGATTTTCAGAAATTCTTACCCCCCCCCCCCCTAAAATTCAAACACATTTAAAGAAAATTGAAAACAAACTGTACAAGGTAAATTGACAACTGATATCAAATCGCTTCAAATCGCCATCCACTTGGCATAAACAATCAGAACTCCCCCTTACAACAAACTATTTTCCCATTTAGATTTCAAAACACTTAAGTTTGTTTTAATCAAATGGTTTTTTCCGGAAAATTAGTTTTGTTAAAACCACTTGTAGGTTCGGGGATCAATTCATCACCTTGTTCTTCAACCACTTTGAAAAATTTAACAATTATAAATCAATCAACATCACCACTTAGAGAAAATCAAGTACAACTTAATGTCCCTGATATGCCACTTGTAAGTCGAAATCACTTTCGTGAATTTTTCAAGAAAGATGCCGATACCTGCTTCACACTTACCAACCTGGAAGCTCCGGCAAGTCATACCTTTTCAAAACCAATTTATTAAGAATGATGCCGATTCATGCTCCGCGATTACCTACTTGGGAGCTCCGGCAAGTCATACTGCTTACTTATGAAAAACTGACATCCAAGCTTCACCAAACTTGGATGTTTTCTCCTCATCTGCACTCGGGTAGTAAGATGCTTTCTTTGTTTCATAAAAATCCTTTACCCCTTTGACCTTCCCATCGACCATCTTTCCAAAAATCTTTTTAACATTTCCATTAAAAACTTTTTCAACATCGAATTCCTTCTTCTCAGAATAGAATTGATTTGAAATCTCAACTTTTCCAACTTTTGATTTAAAATTTTCAGCCCGCAATGGTGGAAAATGGACATCATCCATTGGCGGTACTGATGTTTCCAGTTTTATCTCATCTTGTGGCTCCTCTGATTTTATGGAATCAGATTCATCGCCGGATATCACATCTGATTTCTTAACAACCCATGCTTGGTTGTCAAGATTTCCCCTTCGTTTGTAAAACCTTTTCGAACACTCACCAACTTCATATGTTGAATTTTTAAACACTTTAAATTTCTCAGTTGGTGGTTCAGTTTTATCAACAACTTTTTCTTTGAGTTTTTCAGAGACTTCCTGTTTTGTTTTAGTTGCTTGAGTACAATTCCATGCAATGTGACCAACTTCATTGCATCTGTAACAGGTTCTTGTCTCCTTTCTTTGAAAATCTCCATTCTTCATTCTCTCTTGCTTCTTGGCAAGGAATTCACTGTTTGATTGCCTCCAGAAAGAACTCTTTGATTCCTCTTCACAACTTGTCCCTGAAACAAATTTTGTATGTGTTTTAGAAATTTTCTCATTTTTATGATTTTCTGGTGGAATAAATCCAAGACCTTTCTTTTTGAAATTACCGTTATGGTTAGGTTTCTTTTGAAAACCAGAACCAGAACTATAACTTTTTTTCTTGTTTAAACGCTGTTGAACTCTTAAGGTGTATTTTTTAGGTTTTTCATTAAGATTTACATCTTTTATTTCAGAAATATTAATTTCTGTTAGTTTGAAAACCTTTTTGATCATTTCAGGTTTAACACCTCTTATTGGAAATTCTTTATCAAAATATAATTTGTCAGAATCATTCAAAGTGTATGCCACTTCAAATGTTTCGTCATTCAAATTGGATTTTGACAACAAAAACTCTTTACTATAAACCCGTTTTCCCGATGACTTTAAACTCCTGACAGACGAACTCGAACTCCCAGACTCGGACATTGACACGGACTCCTCATCCTTATCCAAGACTTGATCGACCATCCTTTTTATTAACTCAGACTCATGATCTATGTCGGACGCTGTGAATATGATGTCAATATTGTCTGGTAATACTTCAGTTATCTCAGACTCTAACTTTATATTGACTGCCTTTTTTACTTGTTCTTCATTCGGTTTTCTAGGCGAATACCCTTCCCAAATTGGAGGCGGACACTTATTATAAACACTCTGTTTCTTACCAGTATCCTTCTTCTTCGACTTCTTATCTTCAAACACTTCAAAACCTGCAACAGTTGGATAAATTCTGTCAATTAAGTAATCAGAACTTGGATAACTTTTCAGTAATCGTCTGATTCTTTCATTTTCAACTTTTTCACTTTCCAACTCTTGCTTCAATTTCGCACATTCTTCGATGTAAAAATTTATCTCTTTCTGCTTAGACATCATTGTTGCATTCATCATTGTCAAAGCATCTTCTCTTTCAGAGTTTGTCTTTTGTAAACTATTCACAGTTTTGTTCAATACATCGTACGACTCTTTCACATTCTTGACATCAAACAGCAACTTTTCTTTCAACTTTTCAAGCTCACTAAACTTTTCATCTTTATCTTCACATTGTTTGCAAGATTCCAAACATGTAAGACAGGGTTTAGTTACTTCAATAAATTTTCAATCTCCACAATCTTCTCGACTTCAACTACCTTTTCCACTTCAACAATCTTCTCAACAACCTTAACTTCTTCCATTTCTTTTGCAGCTTTTCTCTCTTTAAGTTTCTTCAATTTATCTGCAAAATAAAATTCAAAACTGTCAGAAGATAAATGAGTTTTTCCAATGTTTATCTGTTCAATTTCTTCATCATCATCACTAGTATCTGTTGAACTGTTTTCAGAAGAAACAGATTCTTCATCTTGACTTTTCTCTTCATCAGTTAACACTGCTATCCATTCTTTCATCAATTCTGGATTTTGAACAATTTGAGCAATGAAAGCTTTAAACTCCCTATTCTCATCCACAAACCTATCCCAGTTAAAACCTGGAGCCATCTTTTCATCATCTTGATCTATGATACCATAATAAGCTTTCTTATTTGCATCTTCGATCATTCTTGCATGTGCAGTTTGTGGTTCCTTTTGTTGATGTTGTTGATGAGCAACCTGTTGATATATGGCTTTTCGATAGTAATTATCTTTTCCAAAAGGATTCTTTGCTCCACTAGCTTCCTGATTTTTGCACTCTCTTTTGAAATGACCTTTCTCCCTGCATCGAAAACAAGTAACTTTAGATTTATCAAAACCCAAAGTTGAAACATGAGCATCCAAAAAATCATTTCTTCCTGTAATCATTTTGAACTTTTCTGCTCTCCTCAAGACACTAGCTAAGCACCACTTTATATCCATGAGCTCCATTTCTTCTGCATCGATCTGATCATAATCTTCCTTGGTTAGCATAGGATTACCAATTCTTCCAGCAATCAATCCTTCATACGATTCCAAAGCAGTAACCAGTAATGCCATATGACTTTTAACAACTTCTTCAGAAAAATTCTGACCATTTTGAAGATGCAATGCAACATTGCACTGAATCATATGTTCATTACCAACATTTGAACTTTGAACACTTGGAGGATTGACATTTGAAAATCCACTAGTGTTGATTGAACTTTGACTGACTGGTCCAGATGAATTTCCTGCACTAAAAGCAGTTTGTATCTTTGGACTTGCTTCAACAGTTTGAACATTTCCTTTATAGTACAATTTGATGTCTTGTTGATTGCTCGAGCTGTTCATTCTGGCAATCTTTTGCTGTTCAAGATCCTGTCCCTCAAGCTTTTCAATAAACTGTCCAATTGACAATCTACTAAACTCTCCTGTATTCTTTAAAATCATGAGATATGTACCCCATTCTTTCTGAGGTAAAGCATCAGCTAACTTTTCAACCCATTCTGCTGGAGTTTTAGTAATTTTCAATTGAGACATGGTACGCACAAGATGACAATATCTCTCAATGAGAGTCTTTGTAGATTCACCTGGCATACTTGTAAACAACTCAAATTCTTTCTTCAATAATGATTTTTTGCTATTGATCATTTCCGTACTTCCTTCAAATTTCTTCTCAAGTGCCTCCCATATTGAGAAAGCACTACCATGATGCTAAAGCAAAACAAAAATGTCCTCTTTGACAGCTTGTTGTAAAAGACTAATCATCATTTTCTCTCCTTTATAACTATCTCTCTCTTTGTCTGAAAATTCTGAGATAATTTTATCAACATTCAAAGCGGTCTGTGGTCTAACATATTTTGTTTCAATGCTTTCCCAAGCTCTTAGATGATTTGCTTGAACCCAATTCTCAAAACGATTTTTCCAGCCATGGTACTCTTCAATTCCCATAAGTTTCGGGGGGTTTTTGCAAAGTTCTGGTTTCATTTTCCATGTTCATGTTTTTAGCAATTTCAGCCGGAGTAGTCGGGGATGTAGCAAACGCGTTGTAGAACTCTTCTTCCATGATTCGGTAACAAACTTTTCACAACAGACACTTTCAAACGAGATTAGGTCTTTCAAACGAAATCACTCCCAAGCGAAATTACCTTCAAGCGAGATTACCTGCACAAAAAATTAAACTGTCTTTAGATTGATATCTGAGCAAATTACAGATCTGTAGACACTTCGACAGAGCTTCGCCGTCGGAAAACCTCAACCTAATTCCCTTTCAAATGAAACGGACTGACTCCTATATATAGACATCCTAATTCCGTTTGAACAGGCTCAAACAGAATTACAGTTCAAACGAAATTACAAACTCAAACGGAATTACATTGTAATTTCATGCGGAATTACTAGTTAACCTCTTCAAGCGAAATTACTAGCTCAAGCGAAATTAACCTCCTTCATGCGAAATTAACTTTTTGTCTTGATTTCTCGATCTTCGTGCCCTGAGCAATGCAAGACTCGATACAAGACGAAGTCGACAGACGCATGCACCAACAAGTACTACACTAGTATGGTGTATAAGGAAGTAAGGACCCCAAAACTGCATTCCTAAGTGATAGTTTAAGTGGCGGAAAGTGCCTAAAACCCACATAAAGTGCTGAAATCAGCAAAAATCAGCATTTTAACAAGCTAGTATCATGCAAAAATATGACTAAATGGTCATGAATGCTTTCCTAAGTGTCGGGAATTAAAAGTGTCACAAAAGGGTACATAAAGAACACTAAACGGTATAGTTTGACACTTTAACGAACCGGTATCTAACCGAACAACCGGACACTATCCGAAACATCAAAATTATACTAGAAGCATTGTTTTAATGTTTCCAAGCTAGTTATGATCCCCGAACACCCTAACACACTATATAACACATAATATACATAACACCCTAACTATTACACTTAAATCCTAACTAAATAACCTAACTTATCATTAAACCCCAACCAATACCCCCCCCCTCTTGGAGACGGTCACCAAGGGTGGACCCACCCTTGATCTTACTTGATCTCCTTTGAGTTGATTATGGATCTTGATTTGTACTTAGGGAACACATTATCCATTGGTTAAACACTTAAAGTGGTTATAAGATGATCATGGGCTCATATCTTTCACACACTTACACACACTACTCTCCTCCATCCTCTCCTCTTCTTCTCGGCCGAAACCACCCACAACACCACCACCATTGTCAAGTTTCCATCATCCAAACTCAAGTGTTACAAGGGTGCTAGGAGGTGTCTAAAGAAGCTTGGTGGCTTTGGAACTTCAATGACCTCTTCCATTTGCTATTATCCATCACATTCATCATCTTCATCTTCTTGAGTTCTTCCCTAGCCCTTGTGCTAGTAGTAAGCCTCTTGTCACTTGAATTTGCTTCTTATTTAGTTGGTTAAAAGATCATATGTGATGAAAATCATGAAGAACATCAAGAACCATGAACTTAAAACTTTAACATAAGCTTAATAGCATAAGAATACATATTGTTTAGTGTTGTTTTGCTTCTTGATGATTGATTATTTGTGTTTATGATATTAGACATCATATGAAACCTACTAGATTGTGATTGAACACATGATCTAGTAAGTTAAGATGACGATCTTGTGAAAGACCAAGATGATCATACCTTATGTATACATGAACTTGAATAATAAAAATTGTTTTCATATGTGATGATGATTTAAACACAATACAAGTCTTGTAAGAGGATGATTTCCAAAATAGTTTTCTCAAGAAACTAAGTTAAGTAACAAGATTTATACAAACTTGGTTCTTACATAAACCAAACTTGTTTTTAAGGGTTAAACAAGTGTAGAAACACTTGTGTAACAAAAAGATTACATAAAGAAGCATTTTTAAAAAATGTGTTTGGAAGTTGTAAACACCCAACTTCTTTAAAGATGAAGTTTTTAAAGAAGTAAACACATTTTAAGGGGTAACTAAACCTACTAAACACACTACCAAGTTACTAAAAGTTTTTATAAAAGTTCAAGTTCATGTTGTTGTATAAATTGCATGATTTTGGCACTAGGTAAGTGTTGATTGAATTATTAATTGTTTGTGATGACTTTGGCACTAGGTAAGTGTTGATTGAAAAATATTTTCAAACAAATTTTTACAAGTATATATTTTAACCATGAGTTTCCATATAAACTTTGCCATAATTTTTGTTACAAAAATACAAATATTGGAGGTTGGTTTTTATAAATAAAAATGGCTAGATATATATATTTAGAATATATATATATACAATAAAGACACATGTATGAATATTTGTATACTTTGTGTATTAGTTATATTATTTTAGGGATAAAATAATATAACTTAACAAAATACCAAGAAAATTACAATCCAAAATAATACCAAAAATCTCAAGGGATAAATATATAAGTTACACACATAACATTGTAAGACCGAACGAAAGAATGTAACTTACAAAATATTCCGGAAAATACCTTTATAAATATATTTTTCGTAAATAATATTTTGGACACAAGTAATGAAAATATGATTTTTATGAATATCACGAAATTATATCATATTTTCGAAAAGGAGAAAATATATTATTTTTGGGAAGTAAAAATATATTTTCTTGGAATATATAATATTTTTGGGAAAAATATATATTTTCTTGGATAAACTTGAAACCCATTATTTTGGACAAAATAAGTTATATATATATTTTCTAAGTTAGACTTGAAAATATATTATTTTGGAACTACAAATATTTTTGCCAAGAAGGAAAATTATAAATAATTTTTCTAAGTAATAATTCTTAAGTATATATATTTTGGGAAATGTACATATAATAGTGGGCTTTCATTGGAAATAATATTCCGGAAGGTTTAACACTAAACTCAGTATAAGAATACTTAACAAATACAAGAATACGAATACCCATGTATAAGATACCCCCATCCTTGGGAAGGAAATACGAGTATAAATACTTAGGAAGTATTATTACAAAAATATTGTTTAACAATTAAACCAAAAATTTGTAAATATAATTTAAGTTGAAATATTAATTATTTGGACAATAATTATATAAACTGGAATGATATCAGAAACGTAACTCAAAAACATTAATACTAAGACAAGGCAAGAGTCGTTCGTCTAATAGAGTCTAATAGACACTAGTACATTGTAGGTAGTCGTGTTTGCTGAAGGGATTTGAGTTACGAGTACTGAAGACGCAAGACAGTGAGTTCATGTCCCCCTTTTTCTTTAAACTGTTTTATTTATTAACTTCGGGGGTGAAATACATGTTACAAAATGATTACATACAATTACAATTGGTATGGTTAGCCTAGGAAAGTACAGTAGATCATGTGAATGGGTAGGCGCACACTTGAGACCATTAATCCTCGTATAAGGACCGAGGGGCATGAGTGATAGATCTATTTGGGTGTAGCGAGCCCACACCCATGAGGACCAGTGTGGCCCATAGGGTGACTATGTCTTACAGCCGGAAGCCCGGTACAAATTTGCTAGGTTTGAGCCTTCCTACGCCGTCACATATACCAGTGGCCTTGCAAACCATTGGTGATCTGTTTCCTTGTTTGCTTTCATACCGGGATTTACAAACATACATACACTGTTTACAAAGGTTTTATACATACATATACACAAACACATGAACTCGCTCAAGTTTTGTTGATGTTTTTAAACTACATGTATTTCAGGGAATTAAGTGGATCTGGCGGGCGTTTGCATGTTTCAAGCTGCGTCATGAATAAAAGATGCCATCCGAAGTTGTTAGGGTTTAGGAGATGTATCTTAATCCTGGACGAGATACATGGTTCTAAACTCGGTTTTATTTAAGGTCTTTTGTCGAGTCTTCGTGAACTCATTTAAACATGTTGTGGTTGTAACTTAAATTTGGAGTCTACGTTTCAGACAAGTATGTTGTGGTAATTTTCAAACTTAATTTATGGATGAACATCTTATGGTTTAATCATATAGTTGTTGTTATGATTGAATGCTATGGTATTAAGAAAGTCACACCATAATCACGCTTCCGCAAAAGTCAGGGTGTGACATTTTTGGGACACATTGAGGACAATGTGTAATTTAAGTGTGTGGGGGGGGGGGGGATGCTAAACTCTTGAATTTTGCAAGTCCTAATAACAAGACTTACACAAAACTCTATTGAAACCGCTAATCACCCCAAACTTTTTTCAAAAACTTTTCGTTTTTTTTACTTGTCTTGGTTTAATTTGGGAATAACAAGTTCTAAAAAGGTTATATTTTTATAAATTTACAACCGATAGCATCGTGATAAAAAGAACCAACATAAGAAAATTATGAAAAGACATGACAAATCTAGTTAAAATTTGATTATATATAGTTGATCACATTATAAACCCATTCCCACAAAAAGTGAGTTTTGAGCCTTTATTGAGCATACAAGCATACATCTTTAAACTAAATGCTCATTTTTCGTTTCTTGTGTGAATAGTCGCTTGGTTCTTACGACTCTAGAACTTGTCATGACGATACACTCCCGGTCCTTACCAACTTAAACCCAAGTAAGTAAATGATGGAGGCATTAGGACTAACCCATTTTCTTTTCAACACCATTATTTTTCTCTTTCTTTTAACCTACCCAAAATCCCCCTAGTAAACCCCTTTGATCCTAAACCTTTTCATTTCTAAACCCACAAAACAAACACCCTTCACCCACCAAACCCTTTTTATTTTAAACCCTTTATTTTAGTAAAAAGCTCGGTTTTCATGTGACGTTCCTTATCAAAAAAAAAAAAAAAAAAAAAAGAAGTCTAGCAATAAACAAACAAGTTCCTCAAAGAAACTTTGTTTGAAAGTGTTTAGTTTGAATAAAAGTCACAAAAACAAAAAGTTTTACGACGACCGATGGTTTTTACGCTTTTAGCCCTTTTTACTAACCACTAACCCAAAACCACCTACCTTTAACCCAAGCCTAGCCCTTCCCCAAGTCCTCTTGATATTTACAAAGGTTTAAAGTTAAAAAGGAGGAGGATTGATTGCTTGGCAAGCTTATGGTAGAAGTAAGTTCCATTCCGGTCTCGAGTGTTTCACAAAAATACATCTTCGGCCGAGTGTTGAGTGATCTCCCGTGAGGTATGTGAACTTGTTTATAAATGGAATTTTAAAGAGGCATGTTATGCCCAAATAAGTAATTTCTCTTATGAAACGTTCTAAATAAATCATAACGAATATGATTGTAAATAGCATAAAAATAAAACCCAATAAAGATCTTGGATTCCCAACACTCAAGACAAGCCCAAAACTTCTCTTCTACCCATTCCATTTGGGTGTGTAAAGCCACATTATAAAGAGTTTTGCTTGAGGACAAGCAAAGATTCAAGTGTGGGGGTATTTGATGTGTGTAAAATGCAACATATAAATTACATCGAATGAGGCATAAAACTAACCCTTTTTAGTACTAATGTTGGAAAAAGTGTGGTTTTGTCTTCCTTTTGTATTTTTAGGACCAAATGAGCTTAATTGAACAAAAGGAACAAATATGCAGCCAAATCTAACATAAATACAAAGAAAAGGAATAAACGTGGCATGTCCGACCCCTCGACAGCATCTTCCCAAGCAAAAACAAAGAAACAGAAGGCTGACCACGGCCCCGTGCCCAGCGGACACGGGGGCGTGGCCAGTTGTCTACTGAAAAGACAAAGTTATAGAAGCTTCTATTCCCGACACGGGGGCGTGCCCAGCTTAACACGAGTCATGGTCAATGCTAAGATTCACAGAATCCAGCAAATCTTGATAGTACAGATACGCTTCTGTACACGGGGCCGTGCCCAGCGAACACGGGGCGTGTGGAACTAATGCAGACAAAGTGCAATTAATGAAGAAAGAGAAAGAGGATGGACACGGGGCCGTGTCTGGGCTTCTGTGCAGGCTATAAATAGGGGTGCTTGGTTCACTTCAAACGCATCCCTTGGCAAACCACCTCTTTCCCACTTCACCCACACTCTACCACCACTACAACACCCACATCCACCACCATCATCCATCATCCACCTTAGAGTGTGTGTAGTAGTCTCGGGAACCAAGATTGATAGTAAGAGTTCTTGACAATCAAAGGTCATGTTTGCCTAAGCCTCTTACATCACTTGGTGAAGACAAGCATTTAGTGTAATACTTTTGATTTTTAAACTTTTCACACTTTTTATTTCATTCTGTATTAATGACTTTAATAACTAGTTTCTTATGTTGAAGGTGAAACTTCCTTATCATTTGTGCGTGGTGTTTTGGCATTATTTTACTGTCTATATAAAATAAAATATTTTCACCATTCATATCTCTACGGTCTATATAGAGATATGTTGGCTACCTGGTCGGGGGTTAAGGGAATGGTTTGGTAAGGTTCTTGCCTTCTTCAGTGTATAAATCCTGCAAGGACCTAGGTCAAGCTTACTAGGACCTCCTTCAATACCCACTGGTATTGGATGGCGGGGGTGGGAATGGCTTTATCCCCTCATATGTAAACTACTATTAATACATTAATCCGGCTACTTGGGATTGTATCCCTGCTGACTCAAACCACTTAGCCGAGGGTAACGTCACATTCAAAAGAGGGGCCTACCACATTACGCATTAATAACTTAATTAATTATCTTTCAATATTCCGACCCTTTAGGATTGTATCCTTGTTGACTCAAACTATTGGGTTGAGGATAACGTAACCTTCAAAAGAGGGGCCTACTACTATAACTAAGATAATCTCTTAAAAAGTGCAAAAGTGCGGAAATCATCAAAGGTTACATTAAAGGCGAGTCGGATCCAAGTGATTCATCTTGTCTATCTATTTTATTTTATTTTTATTTTCAGCATTTTTAGTTTTTATTTTTCATGATTAAAACATTTTCTAAAAAAAAGTTTGATTTGATTAGACGTTGAGGATAAAGCGGTAATAAAAGCTCTTGTGTCCTTGGACGACCTCGGTATCTTACCAACGCTATACTACGCTCACGATGGGTGCACTTGCCCATATGTGTATTTAGTGTTAGTAGAATATCGTGTTTTATAAATTTAAAACTTGACTAAAGTGTTAAAAAGGGCTTAAAATATAACCAAAAACATAGTACACCTAACGCACATCAGCAACCAAAAATACCTAAAAGTACCTAAAAATACACACTTTTTTTATTTTTTTTACATAAAAATCACTATTTTTCGTTATAAAAAATCGAGTAACAATTATAGATGCACATGTGCATATGTATTATTTCTTTGAAAAAATCCATAATACATTACTAGCATTAAACAATTGCACTTTCATTTACACTACTATACGTAATACAATACTTTTTACATTACCAAAATTAGAAATGCACATGTGCATCTATATATATGAACATGATATATCGTGTTTTTGGTACACTACTTTGAATACACTCTTCTTTTCATCTATCATACCATCCATAATACACTATCATTACCTCCTACTATTCACAATACACTACCATTACCAATATGTATAGTATTTTTCACTTTATGCACATGTGCATCAACACCCTTCATACCATACCAAACAACATATTACATCATAAAGTGAGAAATATAAACAAACCATCTACCACTAGATATAACTAACCAAAAACATGTATTTTGCCTACTTCATCATTCAAAATCACAAACTTTTTGTACCAAAACACGTTATATCATGTTCATACATATAGATGCACATGTGCATTTTATATAATTCTAATGTAAAAAGTAGTGTATTACGGATAGTAGTGTAAATGAAAGTGCAATTGTCTACTGGTAATGTCTTACGGAATTTGTCAAAGAAATTATACATATGCACATGTGCATTGATAATTGTTACTCGAGTTTTTTTTTTTTTTTTGATAACGAAAAATAGTGATTTTTATGTAAAAGATAATAAAAAAATTGTGTGTTTTTTTAAGGTATTTTTAGTTTTTTTTGTATTCACATTGGTTCTCATAGTTCTCACAATAAGAGTGGTTCGCAAATGAACCCTACCCTACACACACACACACACAATATATATATATGAGGGAAGGTTCATTTGAGAAGAAAATTTAATTTAGAAGAAAAAGAACAAAGGGTAATTTTATAAAACATTAAATTGTTTTTTCACTTATCCATTTATTATCATTTTGACTAATTAATTAGTCTAAAAGTCTATTATCCTCCACACTATCTTGTTTTGTCTACACATATAAAAAATTATCCTACATATTTCGGAATTCATCCTACACATTGAAATTTATCCTACACAACTCGTAATTTATCCTACACTTTAAATTATTTATTTTATTTTTTTTTTGAAAAAAATATATCTTTTAAAAAGATAAGTTACAAAAAATTTTAATGTAGCTAGCTATTAAAGAGGAAGACTACAAATTAATGACCTATATATATTTACCAATATACCCTTATAGTAACATTAAATACTTATATAAAATGAAGTAAAATAAATCATTCTTATTGGTTGAACTATTTTTATTCTTACAAAAAATTTCTTCTCATTTGAACTCTCCACTATATATATATATATATATATATATATATATATATAGCACACTAACATAAAAAAATGAAGACATTTTGAGAAACCAAAAAGTTGTGTGAAAAAATCATAAGTTTGGTGAAACTTAGGGATTTGTAGAATATTTGGTCAATTAATCGTTCTTACTTGTAAATAGGACGTGTCGATCAATTTATTGTGAAAATAGTTGCTTTATAATAAACACACACAAAGGTGAGTATCACTACCTCTTTTTTTCTATTTTATATAATGTTTTGGGGGAAGAACACGTCTTAAAAAGGATATAATATATTTTTATATAAAAAATGCCTTTAAATAAGTTATTAACATCATTTTGGGGAAAATGTGGTTTGAAAATGAATGTGTTGTGTTTTCGAAATAAAACATGGTTTTTGAAATGTGGTCGATATAAAATAGTTTTGGAGGAAAACAAGAAAGGATTGAATATAAATTTGTATCGAGGAGAAACAACTAGGATTACAGCGCTTGGGGTAAAACGACTATATAGATTTAAACTATTTAATTATAAGTTGGGATGAATTTGCCTGATCTCAAGTGAGTAGGTATCGGAATAGGCCTGCATCTTGGTAGGGACTTTAGGGAATTTGTACAACACAAAATATTAAAATTTTCAATTTAATGGGATATATTATATATATTTATATTGTTTATGAGCAGGCACCATAAGTGACCCAATTCGAGGCACTTTACGCTAATTTAGCCATTTAATCATTAATACCAGTATGCATAGAGTTGTTGATAGATTTATCGAGTTGACCACCCCATCGTGACTGGTAGCTCTGTCTCAAGTCAAAACGACGAATTGATATCCTTTGATTGTCTAGTTTTGATTATTCCTTTATTGTTAGTTAATATGTAGCTCATAGTAAGGGTGTTCATCGAATCGAATATCAAATTTTCGAATTGAATTATTCGAATAATTTTTACTTTCCCTTGAATTCGAATTTGATTTGTATTCGATTAAAACATACCAAATTCGATTCAAATTCATATTCGAATAAAAAACCTAATTCGTATTCGAATCGAAGTCGAATAAATTCGATTTGATTCGGATTCTTTTAAAACATGTAAAAAACTATCAACATGAAACATAAATTTTAAAGCAGCCATAAAGCACCATATCAAATAAAAAAAAGTTATAAATAAAGCACCATAAGTCTAAAACTTAAAACAAGAAGTCGGGAATAACCACTCCACATTACAAGTCGGTATTTTTAGGGTTAGAATTCTATTGATAGATTTGTTACTTAGATTTAGTTATGAGTCACGTAGTGGGTTTGGTAATGGGTAATTTTAAAACTTGAAATAAATTCTGAAAATAATTTATAGTATAGCCCAATAAAAAATATATATGTATTATATATAAATTTAAAAATAAAAATGTGTAATTTTTATTTGACTTTCGAATCGAATCCAATTTGAAATTATAAATTCGTATTTGATTCATATTGATTTACGTGACTCGAATTCGAATTCTTATAATCAAAACGAATTCTTGATAATCGAATCGAATTTAATCGAGCTTCGAATTTTTCGAATTCGAAATGAATTCTAAACACCCCTAGCTCATAGGCTTTGCAACCCTATGAATCTGAAGTTTTTATGCTAGAAATTTAATAAAAAAATCCTTGGGAAGATGATTGAGTCGAAGGTTTTGAGAGAAATGCTTGCGACAAGAGAACTGACCCTCGGATTTCAGGAAAAAGAAAATTTGATTAAATTTACCTAAATATGTTTGAAATATAAGAAAAGAGACTCTCAAATGAGAAGGCTTTTCCTAAAAGAAGTTGTGGAGAAATTTTCTTTTAGTTTTAAATACGTGAACTCACCAACCTTTTTGTGTTCCCACTTGATTTAATTTGTTCTTTAGGTACATGTGTTCGGCTTCGGGATTTTGGCGTATCTTGAGTTTTGAGGATGCAAAATAATAAACAAATGTTTTGGACAACTTTGTAGACTATTTAGGACCACTTGTTTTAAGATCCATAAAGGATCAAACGACTAGATTGTGGTGGTCTTTTACATTTAAAACTTTAAACATTTTGTTGTGGTCGTCCACTAAGACACTTATGGGTACCAACCTCCGTCACCGCTATGATTGTATTTCTGCTGCGATGTTTTTGGGGTGTGACAGAAGTTGGTATCAGAGCCAATGTTTGTAGCGAACTGGAAGTTTTTTCTTAAAAATTCTAGACTTCACCGATGAGTTTTGAGAATATATCCCAAAATTCACGAAGCCACGATTTAAATAAACATGGATTTCGATCATGCATGAAAACTATAAGAAGTTTATGTGCATATGTGTTAATCTTTTTATTTGTGCCCTATGTGTTATAAGTTGCCTTTTTATTCGAACACATACTTACTTAGTATGGTTATGGTGTGTCACAGATGTCTCACTCACATGAGATTATCAAGATGCATGACTCCAACAATGAGCATGAATTCGAGACCTCTCCGACCTCAGTCCTACCAGAGATACACACACTACCTCACAGTTCATTCACTTTGTCGAATTCACGTGGTCGTTTTATGTTAGTCCTACTACTTTTGCCTGCTAGGTTGACCCATGTTTAGTGAATACGAGTAACGAGTGGATCAATAACAATGACGCTTTGTTCAATCCTCAGTCTTTGAGATTTGAAAATTGTCAGGGACAACGCCATTAGATGATGGACCAGCTGGAGTTGTACCTGTTATTGGAGGTTTTTTTGGAGTAGCACTTGCGGTGGACACCACTGTGGTCAGTGCCCGACAATTGGAGTCATTGGTAGTCCCACCCACTATCACTAATGAGGCTATGTCTGAGACCCCTCCGCCTTTCATATCCGAGCGGTCTGTTCCACTTACCGAGTGGCGAGCTTCTACTGCACCATTTGTAACAGCCCGGAAATATTAGAAATTAATATTTATTTACATATGGTATATATGTTGGTCATAACCAAAGAATAATGTGACTAGGATTAATTAACCTAGTTAAAAATATCTAGCCAATAATAAAGAAAACCTGAAATGTTGGTGTTTTATAAACTTGAATAGTTGAGGGGCTAAAGTTGACAAAAGTGAAAAAGGTTTTAATTTAATGAAAATAAAACACCAAAACACACACTTATGTGTGTGTTCGGGTCGATTGAATACATAGACCAAAAAGGGTTCTTCCCTTTCACCCTAGATCACTCAAAATCAACCAAATTCAAGCAAGAAATCAAGTGCAAACCGAAACCAAGCTAAGTCTGGTGATCACTCGGGTTAGAGGATCACAAGATATGTCGAATTCCATCTTTTAGTGATGCTTTGAATTCATGGTGAATTATCATAAACGAAATTATTACTTGAATGTTTGATGTATGAGTGAAATTAGGATAAATCCATGTCTAGGAACAAACCATAGTAAAAAATTTGATGAGTTAATGATGAAAATTCTGAAATGGATAATTACCCATACATGTTTCAAGTGGGTATTATAACTAGATGATGAACATATGAAATTCGATGTTTAAATGGAATAAAACTGATGTTATGATGAAAGCCTTGATATTGTGTATGAATACTGGGCATAAGAGCTAGATTATTGTGAATAAAACTTGGTTAAAAGTTAATTAGGAGCTAAATTGATGAAAGTATGAAAATCATGCCCACAAGGTGTTTGTTAGAATGTCTAAACGAACACTAATATGTTGAAATTTTGAAAGAAATGTGTAATTGAATAATATGGCAAATTACATGTAAAATGAAGTGATATGAGTTCTAAGCTCATTGAATCTTCAAGCGGACAAGCCGGAGCGGACGCGCGCTTGAAGGATAAGCTTTGAAAGGTACACGACTAGTAGTTTCGTTACATTGTGTATATACATTGGTTGTAATTATGATAATGTTGTTATAGCATATTATACGAGTTTGGTATGTTAAAGAAGTGACGAAGCTCACATGACAACGAACGGGTCAAATAAATGGTTAGAGTATGTTTGGTAAGTCGTAGAAGTGACGAAGCTCACTCGACAATCAAACGGGTCAAATAAATTATTAGGGTATGTTTGGTATGTCAAAGAAGTGACGAAGTTCACTCGACCACCAAACGGGTCAAATAAATGGTTAGAACACGTTTGGTATGTACTTGAAGTGATGGTTTTCACTCGACAACCAAATGGGTTAAATTGGTTTTTAAAAACGATAGTGTCTAGAAGTGACTTGAATGTCACACAATACATTGGTAGAAGGAGTGCGTAAGCTGAGGAACGGACACACCAAAAACTGACTTAGTGAGCCCTTGCAATCTGGGACAAAACTTAGAAACAAGATTTTATTGAGTTTAATTAGGGTGGATGCTTGAATTATAGACAACAAGAATGACGCTATTACGTGCGCAAACCATGTGATGGAAGCGAAACCCTAATGTTTGATAAGCCCGAGAATGGGTAAAAATGTTTAGAAACAACCATTGATAATAAACATGTAATACGTTGATAGATGAAATGGGTCGAATAATCATAAGAAGGATTTGTAGGCCGTTAGCTTATAAATCAGATTTCGATGCGAAACAAGATGATAAACGGATACATAATTTAATTACGGTCACATCGGAAAAAGAATCATGTAAATCGGATATATAGATCAAAAGTTATGAGCGTTTATGTTAAAAATTAGACAAAACACAAAGCTGGGCAAAATACAGTTCCCAGAACCGGACCAGCTGGAAAACTGTTACCCTCGCGACACGCGAGGGAACATAATGGCTCGGACGCGACACGAGACGGAGGTCGCGGCATGCGAAAGATCACACTGAGCCTCTCCCGTGGCGCGAGAGGCATAAAATCTGGAAAAATGTTTTATTTTGTTTGTTAATGCGTAGAACTTGTCTAAACTCGTATTTAAGCTATCAAAACTAACTTTTATGTTGGTTTTGAATATAGGTGAACATAGTAAGCCTCCGGATGAAGATCAAGCAATAATCAAGAACCGAACACATGTTCGAGCAAAGCTTCCACGTTGATCTTATTTTGTTTTTGTTAAAAGTGAACTATGTAAACACTTAGCACTATTTGAATATTTTAAACATGTATGAATGTTGGCATGACAAAATTTTAGCAAAGTCGCATTTTTAGTATTAAAATGCGTATTTAATGTTAAATTAGTGTTATTCTGAAACGGGTCTTACAAGCTGGTAATCAGAGCTCAAGGTTGTTGACAAAGTGTGTTCGGTTCGAAGCTTTATCAAACATCCGGTAAGAATTATTTATATTAGTAGATTGTAACAAAACATTAGGAAAATAATATGAATTTAAGTGCATAGGAAGAGTGTGTTAATACACTCAAACCCGGAAAGTGCACTAAACACGAATGGTTTAAGCAAGTTACAAACTTAGCTAAATCGAAGTGAAAGATACAAATGATAATGAAACGAAATGTTTGACAATTGATATAAACATTTCAGATTTGAGATGTCTAGTATTGGTAAAAGACGATTAGGAAGTATAAAGCCTAACCATAGATTGATTATAAAATAAATTCTCATGAAATAAGTTTATTTAAATGTCTCGTATAACAATACGGGAAACATTAAATAACAAGATTATTAATAAATTGGAAATGTTCGAATGATATGATGACCGCATCTGAAGATGACGGTAGTTAAATGATTTAAATGGTGGAAGGTTTGGAAGCATGACAGAGAACATGCTAGCAAAGAACCTAAATCAAGTGATGATTTGAGACAACGGAGTATATCAGGCCGAGTATCAATCAGGTACATGTCCTAAATTACGATAAGACAAGTGGAATGCAACAATTCACATGATGAATGATAGTTGCATATGGGCATATATGATTGGTGAAATGAGTGAATTATGTTAAAAAATAATACATAAATAAATAAATGATGAGCATGTAAAACCGAGGTAAAAGTAATCTCGATAAATATTGCAATGGGAAGGAGCGCGTGTACACTTGAACCCGGGAATACAATAAAAGATAAGTGTCGTAATGGGAAGGAGTGGGTGTACACTCGAACCCTGGAACTTAATGAAGAGAATAAATGTTGTATTGGGAAGGAGTGTAAATGGTAGTAAATGGTGAAGGTAAGGTTATGGACTTGGCCAAACCAAATAAAACATGTAGAAACGTCGTTTATACTGACAAACAATGTGGGTAAATTCCATACAATGACATGGAATAATAAAATGAAATGAATCGATTTCTGGTTATTATTACAATGGAATGATGTCAACCGAAGTTGGCGATGATACGATATCCCTCATGACTGAGGAGATACGCGAAAGGATTTATGGGAAAGTCGGAAGGGCTACTAAAGCCGTTTAACCCGGAGTCCTGGAAGGGCTACTACATGATGACGGCAAAGAAAGAAAAGATGAACGATTTGAGAGAAAGCCCATCGGGGTGAGTATCGCAGGTATAAGTTTTAAAATTTCATCAAGATAACGTTAGGCAACAATTAGACAATGGATTAAGGTTAAGAATGAGAAATTAAGACTTGGCCGGAAAATATCCTCAAGGAAAACTAAATGGATGATCAGTATTATTCACTACTCTGAATAATAAAGTATCACTAAATGTGGATTTAGAAACTTGGGTATGGGTAACCATCCAAGTAACACGTTATTAATAAAATCCTTATGAGGAAGAACGATGATCACATTTGTGACAACCCGAGTTTTCAAGGTCTCTATTCGACCTAGCTTAGTACTTAATTTCAAGGTGTGTTTGACTTTCGTTTTGATGTGCAATATAAGTGTTGCATTGTGAATGTGTTTATTATATGTGTATGTGTTATACATATCTTATATTATTGAGTTGTATTGCATAATTATAAAACACCCCATGGCTGAAAACACTATATGTGTTTTCGTCCACTAGAGGGCCAACGAAATCAAAGTGGGCTTAGGCCCAGTTACGAATGAATATAGATCTGTTTAATATGTGTGCACTAAAAATCGATAACTGGCAAACCCTAATTATCTTTCGACCTCTCTCTCACTCTCTTTTGACACCGACGGCAGCCCTCATCCCAGTCAAAGCCAAACCTTTCTTGTTTGATTCTCGGTTAGTGATTTACATGTTCAGTGACTTAAATGCTTAACATATGTTTATGATGTAATCTTGTTTTGTTGATTTGTCACTTATGGAATGTTTAATCGTGATGTATGGTCATAACTGTGATTAATTTATGAACGTAAGACGAGATGATCATGATCTTTATATACGTATATTTATGGTCTACAAACTGTCATATATATGGATTTGATGATGATTGGAATACATGTGCAATATATTGATCGGCCCAATCATATAACATAGAAGTTTAGTAATTGTCGGCTACTGTATATTGATGGGATGATATGATTTCATGTTGAGGGTTTCATTAATTGAATAAATGTGATGTGTGGTTGTCGGCCACTATAGGTAGACCTTATTGAATATTGTTGATGAGAAGCCAAATGAATAAATGAATGATAACCACATGATCGGCTTTGCATTCATATATGCACATGAGTTTGTCAGAAAGCATATGGTTTATTTGTTTGCAACTTTGATTTTTATTTGGGTCCAATGATGCTTGGCGGTGGTTGATAGATGTTGGCCACTAGGGCAAATTAAGATTCTGTCATATTGCTTCTTATTGCTGAAACTGTTATGGGATTCGACGAAACAAAGGCATCGGCGAAACACATTATTATGACGAAACCGACATGGCGAAACACAATGTGTTTCGCCGAGACTAGTTATGACGAAACAAGTGTGATTCGTCGAAGGGGCTCGTGGCGAAACAAAAGGGGTGTTTCGCCGACTTGGGTAATTTGCACAGTAACTGTTCTGTTAAAACTTAACTGAGATAACTAACTACCGTTAGATGCTATACATGACCTGTATGATCATGAATACGTGCAAGGTGCTACTTGGTGTTTATTGATGCGTTATCCACTCTGATTATACTTATGTGCCAACTTCGTGAATACAAACTGATTATGTATACGTGCGTACTTTAGGACGTGATTGATTAACTGTGAGCACATACTTTAGCATACCGAGCAAACCAAAGTGAGTTCACACTTTTACTAAGGCATGGGATTCCCAGGGTATGGGAATGGGGATTGAAGGAATGAGATTTGAATAGATACTCGTACTTACACTGTTACTAGACTATCTACCATCGTCCTCGGATGCGCAGGATACATACGTAAAACCTACGTATACTTGTACTCATCACTGTCCTCAGGTTGCGAAGGACACTCACGTAAAACCTACGTGAACTTATACTCACTACTGCCTCGGTTGTGTCAGGCACTTACGTAAAACCTACGTAAACAAGAACATGCTACTGTCTTCCGGAGTCAGGAAGGACACTTACGTAAAACCTACGTAAACCCCCGCGTACCCCTGTCCTCGGTTGTGAAGGACACTTACGTAAAACCTACGTAAACTTTGTACGTACTACTGTTCTCGGTGAGAAGAACACTTATGGTTACAAATAGTCTAGTGTATATGCAAACATGGGAAGCTCCCACTAATAGAACATACTATCGGCCTAGTAGCGCCACATGTTACGAAACAAACTTACTATTACGAACTTACTTACTGTGAACTCGCTCAACTAGTTGTTGACTCTCTGCTGCATGCCTTGCAGGACCTTAGGTACATATGGAGCTTGCACAGGGAGGAGCAGGTCGTTGTGGGACATGGATCGAGAATGCCATGTTAAATATTTAAACATTTGAACTTATGATTTACATTGGGTTTACATACTTATGCTTCCGCTACACACTTGTTTATGTTTGGTTTTGAAAACACCCATCATATTGATGAATGACTTTTACTATTTACTTATATGTTCAATATGATTGGTGGCTTGATCCTGGTCAGTCACGCCTCCAAGCGGTGGTACTCCGCATGTGGATTTTGGGGGTGTGACAACATTGATGAGTGTGATTGTATAAAAGATTAGTAAAATTAACGTTTTAAAAGTGTTGGAACGAAAACGGGTAAACCCCAAAAGCCGTATAACAATAGCAGTGGTTTTACCAAATAAGGCTTAAGAAATGGACCTTTGGGACATTAATAAAAGAGACGGACCTAAGGGTCGCTAACAAAAGAAAGATAGGTGTTCGAATCAAATAAGTAAAATGTTTGATAATAAAGGAAAACGCAAGTCGGGTAACGGAAGCGTATTACATAGAATAACGAGCCCGAGGGAAGGGTTACGAATCAAAGTAAATGAAATATATACCGACAATTGAGAATGTCAAGACATAGGGATAAAGTTTGACTGTCATAAGTGATGAAATTCACACGAACAAGTCAAACAAGATGAATGAAAGAATAAAGGACTTGGTTGAATAAAGGCGATGGATTTCGCTAATACGACCAAATAAATCAAAATGAAGTCTTAATGCATGCCGGAATGGTTGCTATGATAATGACTTCGGTAAAATACCCAATAGATGGGTAGGATTTCAGATATATGCGTAATCAAGAGACGGGAACGTGGATTAAAAGTCAAAAGACTCGGATTAAGAGTTGTGACTAAAAGACGATAAAATTTCGCAAAACATAAATTTTGATAGTTATGTTCAACTATTTCAATGTTGAATGGGCCGAATAAAGTATAATGCTTGATAGTGCAAGTAAGCGCAAACCATAAATGGGAGCGCAAAATATTAACAAACTTATGTAATGGGTCATGAGAGAATATAAATAGGAGAACGCAAACCAGGCAACGGGAGCGTTAAAAACATTAAGATAAAAGAACCCGGGTAATGGGTTGTAAAGAAATAAATGTGTGAACCGGATAACGGTAAGTGGAAAACAAACCGACGCGTAAATGATGTAAGAAGTCATAGAGTCGGAAGATTAGTCCAAAAAGAAAACGAATGTAGCCTTAGACTACGGACAAATCGATAGAATTCAAAAATGAAAATAAATGAATTTTAGGCTTGAAAGGGGTGCCATGACACCAAAAATGTATTTTTAAGAGCAAAACTATGGGATCATTATAAGCTTCGGATTATAAACAATGTAAGGGTTTAAAGGACTAAATGACCCTCGTGTCAGCAATAGAAAGAAATAAACTATAGGGGCCTCACCAAAAGGGTGAAAGCCTAAAGAAATAGCCTACGAGGCTAAGTAAGAGAACCTAAGGGTCACTTGGGGTAAAGCATGGGGACTGGTTACTATTCCCCGCGTAACATAATAATTAAAAAGAATAAATTCTTGTCGTCAATTCCTTGATATGAGTAACTGACATAAGTTAAAGAGAAAAAGGTTAAACTAAAATTCAGTTGTAGTGAGAAACAACGTTTAACAAATATGAATATCATGATGGAAATTAGAAAATAGTTAATATTAAAGGATATAGGTGTTAACACCAAAAGGTGTAAGACGATACATTCAGAAGAAGGTTTTTGATAATGAAAAGTTTATAAAAACTTAAACATGACGTGATGCGATGCAATCATAGTCACAAAAAAAAGTGATATAGAATATGATCATGTCATAGCGTGAATTACGTGATAGGAGATCATAAACTCACGTAAGGCTGAGTATGGCAATGTGGTAGATCCAAATAACGGGGCATGAAGTGACGGTGACTAATCAGTCTAGCCGATAAGACCATCCAAAGTCAAAATAATGTTGTGATTTATACAAGATGCTTGTCAATATAGGGTTAGTACGGAGTAAACATGTTGACGAACTTATACTATTGAGTGGTCAATTGACAATTGGGATAAATAGGTGACAAGATAATAAATACAAGATACAAGTTACAGTCCGTGAGGACTTACACGTGGAAGACGCACGCGTCGATGCAAATGATAACTTTTGACTAAAAGAAAGAATGCCTTGAAAATGAAACTAAGTTAGTTTGGTCCAAACCAAAGAACTACTTAAAGAATGTTTCGGGGACGAAACCTTTTTAAGGGGGGTAGACTTGTAACACCTCGAAAATATTAGAAATTAATATTTATTTACATATGGTATATATGTTGGTCATAACCAAAGAATAATGTGACTAGGATTAATTAACCTAGTTAAAAATAGCTAGCCAATAATAAAGAAAGCCTGAAATGTTGGTGTTTTATAAACTAGAATAGTTGAGGGGCTAAAGTTGACAAAAATGAAATAGGTTTTAATTTAATAAAAATAAAACACCAAAACACACACTTATGTGTGTGTTCTGGTCGATTGATGCTAGGATCTGAGTTTGATATGATTGTGTTTTGTTTAACTAAAATGAATATGAATCAGAAACAATTGCAGCGGAAATAGATGAATAAACTTTCAACACAATCAAAGAGAGAACAATTCTAAGCAAACATGTTTAACATAGAGTGGAATGATTGTATTTGATTACAATACTCAAAACTAATGCATGCATACACAAAGTCTCCCCCTCGGCCTAAGCTCACAGTGATTGTTCGTACAGAATGACTTGGTGATGAAGAGAGCTGATAGAACAATACAGGGTACTGTTCTATTTATAGTACAGAACAAACCACTGTGGCATCTTTGCTGACGTCACCATGAAAGTGACATCTAACCTCCTAACAACCTCTATCCACTGACTATTACAAAACACTGATTACAATTATAACAAAATACAACGTAAACTACTGCTTCTCCTTCCACTGTTATAGCTCCAGCAGTGCTTTGTGTCTTCAGCAGTACTTGATCCATATCAGTAGATTGAGCATCAGTGTTTAGTCTTCAACAGTCTTTTGGTGATCATCAGTTGTTGTAGATCAGCAGTTGTTGTAGAAGGGCAGTACTTAGAGGACATCAGATGTTAGGCCACATTCAAGGGGAAAGACTGATGCAAACAACTGCTTATTGTGAATCCACTGATCTGATCCAGTTTTGGCTTTAATCAACTGTTCCTTTGTAGGGTTCAATCTCAACAATCTCCCCCTGGAACAGATGATGCCAAAACTCTTCATTATTCTGGATTTTTATTGTCTCATCAAGAATTCCCTAACTTGACCATTGAATTGTAATTCAAAGTTCATAGATTCCTCATCATCCTCATCCTTGCACAGGGGAAGCTCAAGGAGATCTTGAATATCTTCAACACCCAGGCCAAGTGCTGCTTCCCTTGATATTTGCTTCACCACACCATTAGATCTGAGCAGAGTCAATACGTGGGTCTTTTGATCAGACTTCCACTTTAGTATCTTTGAATCCAATGGGTTTCTTGGGAGAGTTTTTATTGCAGATGAGTTTGGTGATTGAGGCCTGGTGATGACAACTTTGGCAGGGTCTTGAGATTGTGCTGAGTCTTGTTTCTCTGCCATAAGTGTCCGAAGAACCATCTTCATGATATACTCTTCTTGAGCCTTGTCTTCTTTAGTTTCTGCATCCATCTGCTTTTGTTTCCTTCTTTGATAAAGGATGGCAGTAGGTGGAGCAGTGGATCTCCTGATTGGTAACTTTTGTTGTTTAACTGGAACCACTACTTCTGGATAATCAGGCCTTTTAGGAGCAGTGGGATCTCTCTTCCTCAACTCTTCCAACCTTTTGTAAGTAGCTAACACTTTATCCTTTGACCACCTTGTAACCTAGTTCCTTGACCCATAATCAGCGGCTATCAGCTCTTCTTTCATTCTTTTCAGCTTTAAGGTCATTTCTGGTACATTTTTCTTGTACTTGGCCCATACTGGAGGAGTTTTCTTTATTTTGTTTTTAATCATCTCTTGAATTCTGGCTATCTCCTCTTGTAATTCACTGATGGTCCATTCTTTGTATTGATGCTTTTCTGCCCTGTACCTTTTGTAAGCCATGATGTATTCAAGATAGTCACTTCTCATGCTTTCATCATCTTTCTCTGATAATTTCTGACAGAGGTCTTTTGAGAACTGCTCTAAGGTTCTAACTTTGTTGAGCAGGTACTGCAAGTTTCTTTGAATTTCCTTGTCAGACATTCCCTCTGTGTCTCTTTTAGATATATCCTCTGCTTGTTGGGCCTTTATTTTGAGATATTCTTCTATATTTCTTGGCAAAGGATAACTTTGAATAGATGGGAGATTCCTCTTTTCAGGGTCATCTTCAGAGTAGAAGGATTTGATTTCCTCCCTGACTGCTGGAAGATCTAGAGGATATTGTACTCCTGCAGGGACAATGGCAGTATTTTGATTGAAGGTTTGAACTGAAGATAATGGAACAGGGTTTGGAATGGTGACAAGGGTTAGTGGTTGTGTAAATGTTGGAGTTGGAGTTGGGGAAGTGTCATCTTCCAGCACAATGTTTGTTACCCTTCTCCTTTTGTGCTTTGGAGAAGTTGGTGGTGTGTTTGTGGGTTGAGTGGTGATAGTTAAGATAGTGGATGATTGACTAACAGTTGTTGAAACAACTGGTGTTTCAACCACTATTGTCATTACAACAGATGATGTGTCATCTGTTGTCTTCTGCTTTTTGGCAGGTGGTTTTTGAGGTGGTGGGGTTGTTTTTTGTATGGCAGTGGATTGAGTGTGTGTTGATGTAGTAGTGATGTCAGTTGTTGGGATAACATCTATTGAAACCACTGAAGTACCAACAACTGTTGATACAACAGGTGCCTTAACATTTGTTGGTTTGGAGGTTTGATGAGAGGAATTTTTGGGGATTTGGGGAGTTTGTTTGGTGGTTTTGAAAGGTGTGGTTTTGGGTTGGCTTACTTTTCTGGTAGGCCATCTTCTTTTAGGTCTAGAAGTACCCTGCTCTTCCTTTTCCATCAAAACTTTCTTCTCCTGCTCAAATCTTTTAGACCCTTTTATTTCCATTGACTCTTTCATGTTTGCTTTTAAATCAGCAAAAGCATTTTGAGTCTCATCAACCTTTTTGGAACCATCTGGCCTTGGGATTTCTACAACCAGTTTTGACATTGGATCTGGTTTAATGTATAGACCATCTTTTCCCTTTTTACCCTTCTCCCCCTTTTTGGCATCATCAAGAGTTTCAATAAATATAATTGAAGGAGGAGCAGTGCCAGTGGTTTGAAGCAAGTGAGCTTTTATGGCTTTGATATCTGCTTGAGTATCTTTGTACCTAGCTTCCATGACATTTCTAACCAGTTGAAGTTGAACTTCATGCTGTTGATCTGCATACTGTCTTTGTTTATGAAGCAGAGGTTGAAACAGATGCAATAGCTCATCAGGGGATGGAGCAGATGTTGCAGATGTTGCAGCAGTGGGTGTAGCCTTTTGAGCTTGTAACAACTGTTGCAGCATAGATTTCATTATTGCAACAGATGTATCAAGTTTATCAACCCTCTCCGTCAATTCTTTGTATTTAAACCATCACCCGAGTTAATGGGATCATCTGATTTCCCTCCAGTGGTGGTTTTATCAGTGGTTGACTTAGGAAAAGTGTCCCAAAAGTCATCTACTGATGCCACTTTTTCTTGGTACTGGGGTCTTCTTTCTTCAGCAGAGGTTACCATTCTAAGCTCACCAGTGTATATTGGATACACACCAGTGGATATTATGGTTCTCAAAGAAGAAATTGCCTTCAAGGGAGTCTTACTAATGAAACTACTGTCCAGGTGTGAACCAGTGGGTTCAACACCTGTAGTAGCTGCTCCACTTGAACTACTGACAGGAATTACTTGTAATTCCTGCAGTGTAACCTCCTCAGTTATTGGTGGGTTAGCAGAGATAGGGAGACCAGACTCAGTCACTTGTTGAGGTATATTCTCATTTACAGGTGGTTGAGAAGAACTGATTTTTTTCTGGGCTATATCAAGTGCATCCAACAAAGGTATCATAGATGGTGGGAGTTGTGCAGTAAGGATGGGTGTAGAAAGAGAATTTTCCCCGGGAGCTGGGCTGTGGAAGATAGATTCAAGTGAATCCATTGCTTCATATTGTGGTGTCCCTGTGGATACAACCTGATCCTTTTGAGAGGATGCAGGAGGAGTTTTAGGCTCAGGTTGAGATCTTTCATCCAACTGCTGTGAGGAAGTAGCAGCAGTGGTTATTGGTGACTTTTGTGTTGTCACAGGTATAACCTCTGGGACCTCATCTTCCACAGTTACCTTTTTGGTGGGTTTGGGGGGCTTTTGTGATTTTTTTCTATTTGGGCTTTTTGGTGTTTTTAGGTGTGGGTTTCACAGTAGTGGGTCTGCTACTGTGATTGTGACAACTCGTAATTTAGAACCCTTCATTGTATCTCGATGTATCATGCTTGAACGTTATGTGTTTATATATACTAGTAAATGAAAGTTGGTGATTATCTTAATGTGCTATGTGTTATTAATGCGTACGTATAACGTATAGTTTATACAAGTATGTGTAGTGAACCGGAACCAAAACACAAGAACCCAACTCGAGACCACTCAGTCTCGAGTGAATAGTGTAACTGTTGGGCCGGTTGGGCCATGCTCCCCTTCACCCCACTCGAAAACCCACTAGGGTGAACAAACTTAGTATATAACTCATGCTTCTAGCCATTTTTGCCATTTCTTTGGACAACACACACTCTCCCACACACACACTCCCACATTCTCTCTCACTAAAACCCTAAGTCTCAACATCCTTCTTCCCTCATTCTCGGATTCAAACCGGCAACACTAGGACCCTCGGTTCAAGCTTGGAATCGCCAATCGGATGTTCACCCTTCATACCCTCTAGCCGGTTAGTACCTCCTTTAGTTGTTTAATAACAAATACATGAGAAATTGTTGATAAAGGTGTTTGTTTGATGGAAGATGGTTATTGTTATTAAATGATGATTATTCATTGAAGGATGCACATGTTTTTGTATAACACGCATACTTTTATGTGGTTAGGAAGATTGAGGTGAATTAATGATTATCATGCTAACTTGACAATTAAAATTTGTAGAAATGTATAAGTGGACACAAGCATAATCGGATGTTGATGCACTAGCTAAGTGCGATATGTTTGAACAATTTGTTTTAGTGTATGTGTTTTAAAAATATGATAAATCTTATGTAAGCATGCTATTGTATTGATTGAACATACTAGATATAGAAACCGATGATAGCCTTTAGTGATGTCCGAATCATGCATTGTTTGGAGGTTTAGGTTGCCTTGAATGAACATGCTTGTAAATGATGAAATGGATGAATAAGGGTTGATTGTGATATGAATATTGGATGAACTATTTGAATATATGTTGAACATGTTATGAACATTTGAACAATGCTTGTTTGATCCGTTTTATTTGGGTATTAGACAAGAAAACATGTTTGTATGGATAGTACACACGGTTGCATGAAATCGGAATCCCATTGGTTAGTACATGTTCTGGCAATTAGCAGGTGTGCCAGTCGAGACCCTCTGTCTCGACTCGAGACCATGTTTGTGACAGCTCGAGATCACGGTTGCGACACAGGTTGCGAGTCGAGAACCCCTAGTCTCGACTCGAGACCACACATTACCAGCGCACAAACAACATGACTCGAGACCAGGTTACGAGTCTTGATTGCGACTCGAGACCGTCTAGTCTCGACTAGTACATGTATAACTCGAGACCGCACAGTCTCGACTCGAGATCTCTAGTCTCGACTCGAGACCATATACACGTACCCTGTTTTGGACTTGCATGTTATTACGAGCCCAACTATTTGGGCCGCATACTTGGACTTTGCTTATTTACGTAGATAAGACTATTGGATGTGTTTGTGCCCTGTTGATTAACTGAAGTATTTATACGTGTGTGCCATGATCAATACGTGTATGCAAATGTGTGTAGAAGACATACGTGCACTACCTAAATACGAACCTGACTTGTATGGTACAACTATGTTAGGACGTGGTTGACCACAATATAGCTTGATTGACCTTTCTGTGTATCTGCCGAGCAAACCAAGGTGAGTTCACACTTTCTACAAAGCATGGGATTCCCAGGGGTCGGGAATTGGGGTTAAGGAACATGGATTCCTCGTCCTTCTTGGGTAGGACAGCATCGGTTCAGGAATATAATTCCTCGTCCTCATGGACAGATAACTCGTACTAGACCAAAACTCTATCACGAAGTCCCTCCTTTTTATATCGACATAATCGTCGGGCCAATGGCGAGCGGGTCATTAGTTAGATAGCGCTATTTAGGTTTGACAAACCCCACACCGTGCCGCAGAGGACGGGCGTGAACTAATGGATCTGGGCACGTCAATGATGATAGACATTGACAGTTCAGGGCACATAAACATGACTACAGTCAGCAGTCGATATGGTAACGAGTCTAGTGTATACATGGGGTAGCCCCCACGGCCGAAATGCCAGATAACTAACAAGGGGTAGCCCCCACGGCTGGATTGCCAGAGTAACCGGGAATAAACAAGTCACGTTTTCAACTATGGGGTAACCCCCACGGCAGGATGCCAGATAAAGGAAACTGTTTTCAGAACAACTTAAACAAACACCCAACCGTGAACTCACTCAACTTGTTGTTGACTCGTTACTACATGCTTTGCAGGTCAATAGGTACTCAGCTGGAGCTTGCATGGAAGAGAGTCGTTGTGGGACATGGACAGCTGTGTGCCATGTTAAACTTTGAAACAATTAAACTTATGTTTTGGTTTTAAACGTTATGCTTCCGCTTGCAACTTAAACTATGATTTTTTTTGGACACCAATTGTATTGGTTGGATTTTATAGTTACTTACATGCTTGTTCAATATGATTGGTGGCTGGATCCTGGTCAGTCACGCCTCCAAGCGGTGGTATTCCGCAGGTGGATTTTGGGGGTGTGACAGATTGGTATCAGAGCCATTGGTTATAGTGAACATGGTTTTAATAAGGGAAAAAGTTTTATTAAAATCAGACTATAACCTGTACAGTGCTCTACGATCCACAACGACGCTTCACTCCACATGCAAGGCTCGATATCCTAGGTGATGTGATCTAGGTATATATTGCCTACTTGTTAGTCACATAGTACATTGCTCATGGTATGCTTGGTTAGTATAACTACTGTTGCTTGAACACGTGTGTGCTTACTCTCTTCTGTCGTCGCATTTTCGCGAACCCCTCTCACTCATGTTCCTTTTGATATAAAGATCATGTCTGGACGCGTTAACATGACACAAGCCCAGTTGACGGCTCTGATTAACGAACGAGTTGCTGCGGCACTTGCAGCTGCACACGCAGGAGGTATATCCTGCATTCCAAACTCATTCTAGGATCTTTAGATCCTACTCTCGTGAACCAACCTTTGTGTTAAACTCTGTCCTTTCTTCCACCCACGACAGGTCAACATGCTCAGCCACCTGTGTGCACCTTTAAAACTTTTATGGATTGCCGACCAACTACTTTCAGCGGCACTGAAGGAGCCGTAAGTCTCCTCCACTGGTTTGAAAAACTCGAATATGTTTTCGAGATGTGTGAATGCCCTGAGGAGCACAGGGTGAAGTATGCTACCGGTACTCTAGAGGGTTTGGCGCTCACGTGGTGGAACACTCAGGTTCAAATGCTGGGGTTGGTTGCTGCTAACGCCACCCCGTGGAACAACTTTAAGGAAATGATCAAAGAGGAGTATTGCAATCGTGATGAGATTCACAAACTGGAGGTAGAGTTCTTCAACCTCAAGATGACGGGGTCAGAAATTGAAGCTTATGTGAAAAGGTCGAACGAACTGGCAATTATGTGTCCTACTATGGTGGATCCTCCCATCAAACGCATCGAACTATTCCTCAAGGGCTTAGTGCCAGAAATCCAAAGTCATGTGACTTTAGCTAACCTCGCCACCATCCAGCAAGTTGTTCAATTGGCTCACCGTCTCACGGATCAGGCAGTGGAGCAGAAAAGGCTACCAAAGCGCATAGGTGCTGCAACTACTTCAGGTGCTCTTAATGACAACAAATGGAAATGGGATGGAGCTTCAAGTAAGGGTTCGACTTCTGTTCAGTCTCAGTCTCAGCAGAGAAAGACTGAAGACTACAAGAGCCCTAGTCAGCAATCATCTGGTGGTCAAAGTCATGGTGGGTACAAAGGGAATCACCCCAAATGCAATCGCTGCAGCCTACATCACAGCGGGCCATGCACCAGGGGTAACTGTCATCGGTGCAACAAGCCAGGTCACGCTGCAAAGGATTGCAGGAGCTTATATCCCGCCAACCAGAATCGTCAGCAAGCTCAACAGAACCAACGCCAGCAGCAGCAGCAAGGTGATAACAAAGGGTGCTTTCAGTGTGGAGCTGAAGGCCATTTCAAGAGGGATTGCCCCCAACTGAACAGGAACCAGAACAACAACAACAACAATAACAACAATCAGGGGAATGGTAACAATGGGAATAACAACAACAATGGTGCCAGGGGGCGGGCGTTCGTGATTGGTCAAGGTGAAGCAAGGAACGACCCCAATGTTGTGGCGGGTAAGTTCCTTCTCGACGACTTTTATGTTACAGTTTTATTTGATTCGGGTGCCGATACTAGCTACATGTCACTAGAGGTTAGTCGAATGCTTAAGCGTATTCCAACACCCTTGAACAACAAGCACACTGTAGAGCTAGCAAATGGTAAGAGTTTAGAGGCCACTCACGTAGTCCAGGGTTGTAAACTTATTCTCGCTAACCAGACCTTCTCTATCGACCTTATTCCTATCGTCTTGGGTAGTTTCGACGTTGTCATTGGGATGGATTGGTTATCCCAACACCGAGCAGAGATTCTTTGCAACGAGAAGATTGTTCGTATTCCTGGTTCCGGTAATGAACCTCTCATGATTCGTGGCGACAAGAGGTGTGCTGTTGAGAACATCATCTCTCTCCTTAAGGCCCAGAAGTGCTTGCGAAAGGGCCACACTGCCATTTTGGCTCTCGTTACTGACACCTCGGAGAAAGAGAAGAAGATAGAAGATCTTCCAATTGTACGCGACTATCCTGAGGTATTTCCTGAGGAGCTACCTGGTCTTCCGCCTCATCGCCAGGTCGAGTTTCAGATTGAACTAGCCCCTGGAGCTGCGCCTATAGCTCGTGCACCCTATCGTTTGGCTCCATCAGAGTTGGAAGAACTCTCTACGCAACTACAAGAACTCTTGGATAAGGGTTTTATTCGTCCTAGCTCATCGCCCTGGGGAGCTCCAATGCTATTTGTGAAAAAGAAAGACGGTACCTTCAGAATGTGCATCGACTACCGTGAACTCAACAAGGTGACGGTGAAGAATCGTTATCCTCTTCCACGTATTGAGGACTTGTTCGACCAGCTGCAAGGATCGAGCTACTACTCCAAGATTGATTTGAGATCGGGATATCACCAGCTGAGAGTTCGAGAATAGGACGTCTCCAAAACGGCCTTTAGAACCCGTTATGGACACTATGAGTTTTTAGTTATGCCTTTTGGGCTGACAAACGCACCTGCGATTTTCATGGACTTGATGAATCGAGTGTGCAAGCCTTACCTAGACAAGTTCGTTATAGTCTTCATCGACGACATCCTGATCTATTCCAAGAGTCAGGAGGAACACGAGCAACATCTACGACTTATTTTGGAACTCCTTCGAACGGAACAAGTTTACGCAAAGTTCTCGAAATGCGACTTCTGGCTTCGCGAAGTCCATTTCCTAGGCCATGTGGTAAACAAGGATGGGATTCACGTTGATCCCTCCAAGGTAGACTCGATTAAGAACTGGCCTACACCTCGTACACCAACGGAAATTCGCCAATTTTTGGGTTTGGCAGGTTATTACAGGAGATTCATTAAGGATTTTTCCAAGATTGCACAGCCTCTCACCTCCTTAACGCAGAAGGGCGTTGTTTATCGATGGGGAAATGCACAGGAATTAGCGTTTCAGCATTTAAAGGATAGACTTTGCAGTGCACCTATCCTTTCATTGCCTGAGGGCACAGACGATTTTGTGGTTTACTGCGACGCATCAATTCAAGGTCTTGGTTGTGTATTGATGCAACGAGATAAAGTTATAGCCTACGCCTCACGCCAACTCAAAGTTCATGAAAGAAACTACACTACGCATGACCTAGAGCTGGGAGCTGTTCTTTTTGCACTTAAGATATGGCGACATTACCTATACGGTACCAAATGAACCATTTACACCGACCACAGGAGCCTCGAGCACATCTTCAAACAAAAGGAGCTAAACATGCGTCAACGACGATGGGTCGAGTTATTAAACGATTACGAATGTGCAATCAAGTACCATCCTGGCAAAGCCAATGTTGTGGCTGATGCTCTTAGTCGAAAGGACACTGCGCCTAAGCGCGTGCGGGCAATGCAGCTCACTATACATTCTAGTCTTCCTTCCCAAATACGAGACGCTCAAGTAGAGGCATTGAAACCAGAAAACGTCAGGGCTGAAGCCCTACGCGGCTCAAGGCAACGCTTAGAACAGAAGGAAGACGGTGCTTACTACGTAACGAGACGCATTTGGGTCCCACTCTACGGCAACTTACGAGAGCTTGTGATGGATGAAGCACACAAGTCTCGCTACTCGGTACATCCTGGTTCGGATAAGATGTACCACGATATCAGAACTACGTATTGGTGGCCTAGCATGAGGGCCCACATAGAAACTTACGTCAGCAAGTGTTTGACTTGTGCGAGAGTCAAGACGGAATACCAGAAACCCTCAGGCCTACTCCAACAACCAGAGATACCACAATGGAAATGGGAGCAAATTTCCATGGATTTCGTTACCGGTCTGCCTAGATCTCAGCGCGGAAATGATACTATTTGGGTGATCGTGGATCGACTCACAAAGTCTGCTCACTTCCTGGCTATCAAGGAAACGGATAAGTTCTCCACACTAGCAGACGTATATCTCAAGGAAGTTGTCTCGAGGCACGGGGTGCCCACCTCTATTATCTCGGATCGAGATGCACGATTTACTTCAGAGCTGTGGCAAGCAATGCACAAATCCTTTGGCTCACGATTAGACATGAGCACGGCGTATCACCCTCAGACGGATGGGCAGTCTGAGCGCACTATTCAAACCTTAGAAGACATGCTTCGTGCATGTGTAATCGACTTTGGCAACAGCTGGGAAAAACATCTGCCACTTGTGGAATTCTCGTACAATAACAGCTACCACACCAGCATTAAAGCTGCTCCATTTGAGGCATTGCACAGACGTAAATGCCGGTCACCTCTTTGTTGGGCAGAGGTGGGGGATAGTCAGATCACCGGTCCAGAACTTGTGGTAGACACAACCGAACGAATTGCTCAAATACGACAACGCATGGCGGCAGCTCGTGACCGTCAGAAAAACTACGCTGACAAGGACAGGAAACCACTTGAGCTCCAGGTTGGGGAGCGGGTACTACTCAAAGTTTCACCCTGGAAGGGTGTGGTTCGTTTTGGCAAACGAGGCAAACTTAACCCACGATACGTCGGACCTTTTGAAATCATCGAGAAAATAGGCAAGGTGGCCTACAGACTGAACTTACCAGCAGAACTCAGTGCAGTTCACAACGTTTTCCATGTGTCGAATCTGAAGAAGTGTCTGTCAGATGAGACCCTCGTAGTTCCTTTGAAGGAGCTCACCATCGACGAGCAGTTACGATTCGTCGAGGAACCAGTTGAAATCACGGACCGGGATGTTAAGGTCCTCAAGAACACTAGAATACCTCTCGTTCGAGTTCGTTGGAACTCACGTCGCGGCCCAGAGTTCACCTGGGAACGCGAAGATCAGATGAAACAAAAGTATCCCCAACTATTCGCAAACGGTGCAACCACTACTGAGGCTGAAGCTATGGAATTTCGGGACGAAATTCCAGATCAACGGGGGGAGGATGTGACACCCCAGGAAAACCAGTGAAAACCAAACAACTTAACTAGCTTCCTCAGTGAGTACGTACCAAATTTCGGGACGAAATTTCTTTCAACTTGGGGATAATGTGACAACTCGTAATTTAGAACCCTTCATTGTATCTCGATGTATCATGCTTGAATGTTATGTGTTTATATATACTAGTAAATGAAAGTTGGTGATTATCTTAATGTGCTATGTGTTATTAATGCGTACGTATAACGTATAGTTTATACAAGTATGTGTAGTGAACCGGAACCAAAACACAAGAACCCAACTCGAGACCACTCAGTCTCGAGTGAATAGTGTAACTGTTGGGCCGGTTGGGCCATGCTCCCCTTCACCCCACTCGAAAACCCACTAGGGTGAACTAACTTAGTATATAACTCATGCTTCTAGCCATTTTTGCCATTTCTTTGGACAACACACACTCTCCCACACACACACTCCCACATTCTCTCTCACTAAAACCCTAAGTCTCAACATCCTTCTTCCCTCATTCTCGGATTCAAACCGGCAACACTAGGACCCTCGGTTCAAGCTTGGAATCGCCAATCGGAAGTTCACCCTTCATACCCTCTAGCCGGTTAGTACCTCCTTTAGTTGTTTAATAACAAATACATGAGAAATTGTTGATAAAGGTGTTTGTTTGATGGAAGATTGTTATTGTTATTAAATGATGATTATTCATTGAAGGATGCACATGTTTTTGTATAACACGCATACTTTTATGTGGTTAGGAAGATTGAGGTGAATTAATGATTATCATGCTAACTTGACAATTAAAATTTGTAGAAATGTATAAGTGGACACAAGCATAATCGGATGTTGATGCACTAGCTAAGTGCGATATGTTTGAACAATTTGTTTTAGTGTATGTGTTTTAAAAATATGATAAATCTTATGTAAGCATGCTATTGTATTGATTGAACATACTAGATATAGAAACCGATGATAGCCTTTAGTGATGTCCGAATCATGCATTGTTTGGAGGTTTAGGTTGCCTTGAATGAACATGCTTGTAAATGATGAAATGGATGAATAAGGGTTGATTGTGATACGAATATTGGATGAACTATTTGAATATATGTTGAACATGTTATGAACATTTGAACAATGCTTGTTTGATCCGTTTTATTTGGGTATTAGACAAGAAAACATGTTTGTATGGATAGTACACACGGTTGCATGAAATCGGAATCCCATTGGTTAGTACATGTGCTGGAAATTAGCAGGTGTGCCAGTCGAGACCCTCTGTCTCGACTCGAGACCATGTTTGTGACAGCTCGAGATCATGGTTGCGACACAGGTTGCGAGTCGAGAACCCCTAGTCTCGACTCGAGACCACACATTACCAGCGCACAAACAACATGACTCGAGACCAGGTTACGAGTCTTGATTGCGACTCGAGACCGTCTAGTCTCGACTAGTACATGTATAACTCGAGACCGCACAGTCTCGACTCGAGATCTCTAGTCTCGACTCGAGACCATATACACGTACACTGTTTTGGACTTGCATGCTATTACGAGCCCAACTATTTGGGCCGCATACTTGGACTTTGCTTATTTACGTAGATAAGACTATTGGATGTGTTTGTGCCCTGTTGATTAACTGAAGTATTTATACGTGTGTGCCATGATCAATACGTGTATGCAAATGTGTGTAGAAGACATACGTGCACTACCTAAATACGAACCTGACTTGTATGGTACAACTACGTTAGGACGTGGTTGACCACAATATAGCTTGATTGACCTTTCTGTGTATCTGCCGAGCAAACCAAGGTGAGTTCACACTTTCTACAAAGCATGGGATTCCCAGGGGTCAGGAGTTGGGGTTAAGGAACATGGATTCCTCGTCCTTCTTGGGTAGGACAGCATCGGTTCAGGAATATAATTCCTCGTCCTCATGGACAGATAACTCGTACTAGACCAAAACTCTATCACGAAGTCCCTCCTTTTTATATCGACATAATCGACGGGCCAATGGCGAGCGGGTCATTAGTTAGATAGCGCTATTTAGGTTTGACAAACCTCACACCGTGCCGCAGAGGACGGGCGTGAACTAATGGATCTGGGCACGTCAATGATGATAGACATTGACAGTTCAGGGCACATAAACATGACTACAGTCAGCAGTCGATATGGTAACGAGTCTAGTGTATACATGGGGTAGCCCCCACGGCCGAAATGCCAGATAACTAACAAGGGGTAGCCCCCACGGCTGGATTGCCAGAGTAACCGGGAATAAACAAGTCACGTTTTCAACTATGGGGTAACCCCCACGGCAGGATGCCAGATAAAGGAAACTGTTTTCAGAACAACTTAAACAAACACCCAACCGTGAACTCACTCAACTTGTTGTTGACTCGTTACTACATGCTTTGCAGGTCAATAGGTACTCAGCTGGAGCTTGCATGGAAGAGAGTCGTTGTGGGACATGGACAGCTGTGTGCCATGTTAAACTTTGAAACAATTAAACTTATGTTTTGGTTTTAAACGTTATGCTTCCGCTTGCAACTTAAACTATGATTTTGTTTGGACACCAATTGTATTGGTTGGATTTTATAGTTACTTACATGCTTGTTCAATATGATTGGTGGCTGGATCCTGGTCAGTCACGCCTCCAAGCGGTGGTATTCCGCAGGTGGATTTTGGGGGTGTGACAGTGATCACCTGGAGCAGTAGGCTCAACAGCAGGGACCTGAGGAGTAGTTGTTGCTGCTAAATTCTGCTTAGACTCCTCTGTTTGTGTTTTTAAAGGTTTTGACAGCCTAGTAAAGGTTTCAGAAGATAGGCTGTTTATTTGAAAAGGATTTCCTTGGATTAGCACATGTGCATTATCCTTGGAAAATTTCTTTTGTAAATAAAAACTTAAAAACCTAGGAAACAAAAGAAATGGTTTCTTATTATCTTTAATATTATTGATATTTTTAACCATATCATTGAAAATCTCATGGGAGTAGTTAAAATTTTCTTCATTCATTATAGCATAATCCAGGTATTGAATTTTCAATGGTATCTCATTGAAAGCAGTAGTTTTATTTGACACACACATGAGGAGGGTATGGAATAAAAACCTCATGGCAGGTGGAAAACTGCCCTTTTGTAAAGTATCTTTTTTCATTTCTTCTTCATACCCTCTCTCAAGGAAATTAGTTTGGTACTCTGTTTTTGGAAAAGAGCTTTTACCTATAAGATCATTGATTTCAAAGACCTCTGAAATGGTTTGAGGTGTGATGGTAACTGGAATACCCCTTATGGATGAATTTATAGCTAAGGGCTTTTTGTCCTTAACATCAAGTTTCACATTTTTCCATAATTCTCTTTGGGTATCTAGGTAGATGGGAGCATTACAGGTCAACAAAGTTTTATACTTTGAGGACGAGAGAGCATCAATGACAGAGTTGAAGGTTGTGCTTTGACTTGGTTTTTCAAGTATGCACAGGTAGTTATGAGGAGTTTTGAATGGGAGAGCTATGGTGATTTGATTGTGATTGCGAGAGGAGGAAGACGATGAATGTTTTGAGAGAAATTGATGGTAACTGTTTTTAGAAAGGAATTTTGAATTCGATTCGACAGTGAAAACCTTGTTTGGGGTTTTAATCAGGGTTTTATAAGGTGGAAAACTGAATGCTGACGTGGCAGCGGTTACAAAAGATCTGATGGCTAAGTACTGTCCACGTGCCAACCTCTGATGAAAAATGGAAGACAGTTGTTTAGGAAACCACTGATGGGCAATATCAGTGGTTCACAGTGGTGAAAAATGAAACAGTGGCTGACTTTGGGCTAACAGTGGATAGCCATCAGTGGGTTAAAAACACTGATGTTTGACAACAGTGATTAACAATGAAATGAAAGAGCAGAGGTTGACTTTCAGCAGTGGACAATATCAACAGAACAGATGTTTGAACCAAAATAGTGGTTATGGTAGACTTTTAAGGATTAATGAAAATTTTCATTTTTAGCTATTTTTAAGGATGAAATTTTGATTTTCTGAAAATATTTTAATGATTTTATTCATAGAAAAACAGGATTTTGCTTGTTATTCCATGTTCAGCATGCCAATCCTAGAGATCAAGCTTTCAAAAGTGGATGTGTCTAATGCTTTTGTTAGCACATCTGCCAGCTGATCTTTAGTTGGAACATGGTGCAGAGAAATCAAACCTTTTTCATAGCAATCCCTCACAAAGTGATGTCTGATATCAATGTGCTTGGTGGTTGAATGTAAAACTGGATTTTTGATGATATTTTCTGCTGCCTGACTGTCCAACATGAGAGGTGTGTTTAAGGCAGTGATACCAAAATCCAGCAATTGATTTTGAAGCCATAACAGTTGGGTTGTACAGCTTGCAGCATCTATATACTCTGCCTCAGCAGTGGATGTTGAAACAACTACTTTCTTTCTGCTTTGCCAAGACACTAAGCAACTACCTAGGAATTAGCACCCTCCTGAAGTGGACTTCCTTGTTGTATTACATCCAGCAAAGTCACTGTCTGAGAAACCTGAAATCTTGATATTTTCATCAGTTGGATACCAGATATCCTTTTTACAGCAATAAGATTTGACTTTCTAGGGGCTGATTGGGATCTTGCACAAACACATGTTGCAAACATGATGTATGGCCTAGATGCAGTCAAGTACAATAAGGACCCAATCATGCTTCTATAAAGAGTTTGATCAACCAAATCATCATTTTCATTAGACATGACTATTTTTGTGGTTGCTATGGGTGTACCACATGGTTTGTAATCATCCATCTCAAATTTCTTTAAAAGTTCTTTGGCATATTTGCCTTGATGGATGAAAGTACCATTTTGCAGTTGCCTTACTTGGAGACCAAGAAAGCACTGGAGTTCACCCATTGCACTCATCTCAAACTCAGCTGTCATGAGGTGTCTGAACGCTTCACATATTTTGGAACATGTGCTTCCAAAAATGATGTCATCCACTTAAATCTGGACAATCATCAAGTCTTTCCCTTTCCATTTTAAAAACATTGTTTTGTCTATTTTACCTCTTGTGAAACCAATAGAGAGAAGAAAGGTGGAAAGAGTTTCATACCAGGCTCTAGGTGCTTGTTTCAGGCCATACAAAGCTTTATTTAGCTTGTAGACATGATTTGGATTAAATGGATCCTCAAAACCTGGAGGTTGACAAACATATACCTCTTCTTGTATCTTACCATAGAGGAATGCACATTTGATATCCATTTGAAACACCATTATTTTGTGGTTGAAAACAAAGGCCAGAAATAATCTGATAGCTTCCAATCTTCCTACATGGGCAAAAGTTTCATCATAATCAATGCCCTCTTCCTGTCTGAAACCTTGAACCACTAGCCTTGCTTTATTCTTGACAACAATGCCCCTTTCATCAGTTTTATTTTTAAAGACCCACTTTGTGCCAATAGGACTCACACCCTCTGGTAGTGGTACAAGCTCCCATACTTGTTGTCTTTTAAACTGTTGGAGCTCCTCTTGCATGGCCCCTACCCAGCTGTTGTCTTTCAGTGCCTCTTGGTACTTGACTGGCTGATGGAGTGATAGAAAACCAGCAAAAAGACAGATGTTTTGGGATTGGCTTCTTGTTATCACCCCTTCACTGATGTTGCCAATGATTTGGTCAGGTGGATGAGACTTCAAGAAGATTAAATCTCCTTTGTATGGAACAATTGCATTTAATGGTGAAGGCTGCAGATGTGAATCATCTGAGCTAACCACTGTTGGTGACTTTGATAATCCAACAGGGTCTTGAAATGGAGGTGGAGGAATAGGAGGAAGTGGTGTGGAAACATGCTGATTTTTATCCACTGTTTGAGGATTTTTATCAACAGTGCTTGAGGATGTGGAAGCAGGGGTTAAAGGGCTACTTTGGTCAACAACTGTTGAGGTAGCAGTGGTTGAGCTTTGACAGCTGTTTTGAACATCTGCTACTCTACCAATTGATGTAGACTTTTGTTGTGGAATGATGACTTCATATCCATAGTCTGATGGAGGATTTTGAGATGGACCTGCACTGAATCAGCAAGCATGGTCCTGGCAGCCTCAATCAAAGTTCTGTTCTTCCTTTCAACAACCCCATTTTGTTCTGGTGTCTTTGGAATGTTGTACTGCCTTACAATTCCTTTTGACACACAAAACTCATCCAACTCCCTATTTCTGAATTCTGTGCCACTGTCACTCCTGAAGATTTTTACTGGCAAGTCAAACTGCTTTTCAACCTGTGTGACAAAGTCTTGCAGAATGCCTGCAGCCTCGTCTTTGGAATGTAAGAAATAAGTCCATGTAAACCTAGAAAAGTCATCTACAATTACCAAACAATATCTTTTCTTTCTAAGACTCATGACTTTAACTGGGCCAAACAGATCCATGTGAAGCATTTGCAAGCACTTGGTTGTTTTGGACTCTTCAATGGACTTAAATGAGCTTTTATGTTGTTTTCCTTTTAAGCAGGAAACACAATGCTCAGGACAGGTGAACAGTTTTTAAGGAAGACCTCTTACTAACCCCTGTTTTGACAAGGCAGTGATTGTCTTGAGATTAGTGTGCCCCAATCTCCTGTGCCAAAGTTCTGTCTCTTTGTTGAAGGCAGCTAAGAACAGATAGGCATCAGTTCTTGGGCTCTCTTTTGATAAATCAACTACAAAAACATTGCCACTTCTTTGAGCAACAAGTTGAGTTTTTTCATTTTTTATTATTTCTTCAATCTTTTCAACCTTTTCGGGTCCAACAATCCTACAACATTCCTTAGTAAAAAATGAACCATAACCTTTGTCACTCATTTGAGAGACACTAAGGAGGTTGGATTTTAGATTGTCTATCAGATTGACATTTTCAAACTTAACATTTCCAGACTGTACTGTACCAGAACCCATCACCTTCACTTTACTATTATTACCAAAAGATATATCACCCCCTCCATGAGTTTTGAATTCTTTGAGTAGGGCTCTACATCCAGTCATGTGCCTGGAGCCTCCACTATCTACATACCAAAGACTATCTAAGCATGCAGAAGCTCCCTGCACATCAAGTAAATAATTAGTTCAGGAGGGTCTCCAAAGCCAATAAGGCTTTGGATGGGGTCTCAACAGTGTCTATGTTAAGGTCAGGAAGATGGACAGTGGTTAGATCAGGGGATTGATTAATTTTTGCAGCATGTTTTTCTAACCAATGTTGGGGACCATTTCCTATCAATTCTTGATATCCATAGGGATGCATGTTCACTCTTGGTTTAGAAGGCCTTTTGTAGTCTTCATAAACATGTGGGACCCTTGGATATGGTGGTTGACCTTTACCTCTTTGGTATTGGTTAGCAGGGGGTGCATCAGTCACTTGAACTTCTCTTTTGACAGAGGTTTGGTTCAGCTGTTTTGTAACAGTTGTTTGAACTAGCACAAACAGTGGTTGTTTCTTGACTTGTGGTTTTGATGAACTCATGGATGTTTTTGAAGTGTACTCATTCTTTTTTACATCAAAGGATTTGAGATACACACATTCCTGAGTGAGATGGTTTGTTTTACCACAGATGGTGCAGCTCTTAGAAGGCACAATGATGCTTGTTTTGTTAATATTATATGCTTTTAGATGAAAAAAATCTTTGGTCAAATGATTTTTCTTCTCACAAACATCACAAAACAAGTTTTTAACCTTTTCATTTCTTTTCTTCTTTTCAGACTCCTTTGCAACAGAGTTTTGAACCACTGTTGGGATGTCCGTAAGAGGAATGACCTTGGCCTTAGGAGCTTTGACACCATCCACAATTGTGAAGTCCATGGGTTTGAAATTTTCAAGAATGTCACACTCATCAGACCATGTGGGTTTGAATTGGTATTTCTCAATCTTCTCAAAAGTTGAGGACCCCATAGATCTTTCCAGAGTGATTTCAACAGAACCAATTTGATTTGCAGCAGTGTTTTCAACTTGGTCATTTTTTCTAAAGCCTATGCCAAATTTTACATTGCTTTCAAGTTGTTTTTCAAGCATAATCTCATAACCTTTGCAGGATTCCACCCATTTTTCACAAGTGATTTGGGTGGTTTCCAACTCCTTTTTACTGACTTGATATTTTTCTATAATGGTCTGGAGTTGGTCCTTGGTTATGCTATGCTCTTGTTTGATGCTGCAAATTTCATTTTCTTTTTCAGACAATTTGATTTTTAATTCTTTTAAAGACTTTTCAAATTGTACTTCACCAGTTAATAATCTATCTCTAAGGTTTTCATTCACCTCCTTAATGTTTGCAAATGCTATGATGCATTTGTCTGAACAAAGGTTTTTAAGAACCTGGGGTGATACCTTAGTTGCAGCCATCATGGCACAATCACAGGTATATTCACTTTCTTCTTGAACTTTCTCTTCTTTTTCACCTTGTTTCTTCTCTTCTTCTTTTTCAGACCAGGGGTCAGACAGTGGTTCCAACAGGGGTTCTGAATTTTCTCCCAGTAGTATTTCACCAGCAACAGTAGTAACCACTGCTTCAGCAATTATATCCACTGTTTCATCACTTGATTGTCCTTCTTCAGTTTCCAGCCCTTCTGGTATAGACTCCAATGCTACAAAACAAAAATCACCACTAGAAACATTATTTTGAGTATAGAGTGCAAAATTTTCATCTCCTAGCTCTTCAGGTAAGCTACTCCAGTCAACAAGGCCTTGGGTGAAAAAGCTTTGCTGATCTGGTTGAACCACTGCTGGTGCAACTTGTTGAGGTGCAACTTGTTGAGGTGCAACTTGTTGCACCTGAACCTGAGGAGCAGGGGCCTGGACATACTGTATTTGAGGAACAGTGGTTTGAACATAGTGCACATGAAAAGGGGTTGCAGGGTGTGCATAGTGAGCAATGTTTACATGAGCAGCAGGGGCATATTGGGCATAATGCACATTTTTTTGGTTATTTTGTGGTCTCGGGTTTGAGCCAGGATGTGTGATAATTGGTCCATTGTTTTGACTCCTGCACTCTCTAGCAAAATGACCTAACCTATTACACTTATAGCATTTTATCTTTGACTTATCCAGCCCTACTTTCAAGTTCCCATGTAACCCTGGAAATTTTCACCCTGTCCTTTTGTATAACTTGCTTGTTCTAACACTCAGCAGTGCAAGTTGGTGCAAAATGTCCATTTCCTCTAAGTCAGTTGGATCATAATGCTGCAAATCATTGAGTTCAAAGCACAGATTGTCAGAATTCTGGTTTTCACTACTAGTTGTGAAAGCATAGTTGCTTGAGCAAGAATCAGAGTTATTAGAGGCTCCACCAACAGTTATGTCAATATAGTGATCATAACTTTGATCCTTACTACTACCAGATTCTTCCTGACCCAAAAGAGCTGTGTTGCCAAATGAATAATCATCTGCAACTTTTCCAGACTCTTGTAACTTCTTTTTCTAGTTCAACTCACTTTCAGAGGTTAGGAGTCTACCATGAAGCTGGGTTAGGGTCAGATCTTTGAACTCAACAAAGTTTCTGGTTACAAAAGCAATTGTGTCCCATTTTTCAGGAAGTGACCTTAAAAACCTGCTGTTTATAGTTGATTTAGGAAATTCAGTTTTAACAAGCTACTGTTCACTTATGAGACAACTAAATCGCTCAAACTGCTGTGTTAATGTTTCACCCTTAATGTGACAAAAGGTTTCATACTGTTGATTTAAAATTTCCCTGTTATTTTCAATTACTTCTTCAGTCCCCCCAAACTGTTCCTTAAGTGCATCCCATAATTCCTTGGCACTGTTACAGTGTAACAATCTAGCATAGATCTCATTTGGTAGTGCAGATGCAACGATGCTAAATGCTTTGGCATCCAGTTCAATTTTCTGAAAATCCTATTCTGTATAGTTCTCTATTTTCTTAGGAACCATGATAACCGACTTCCAACATCCGGTATTCTGTTGAGCTAGGATGTGACCCATCCTTCGCTCCCAGATGTTGTATTCAGATCTCTTCAACATAGGTGGTTTGAAGAGTGAACCAATGTTATTATTGATATCCTGTGATTGTGAAGTCATTCTGGTTGTTTTTCAGGCACTGAATAATCAACTTTGTACGTGATTATACCTTACTCTGTTTTACAACAAACGAACAATTAAAAGTATCAACGATTTTGAGCTGAACTTTTTACGTCAAAATGATTGTTAGATCAAGTTTGACTGTCCAAGCTCTGATACCAATTGTTAGGATCTGAGTTTGATATGATTGTGTTTTGTTTACCTAAAATGAATATGAATCAGAAAGAATTGCAGCGGAAATAGATGAATAAACTTTCAACACAATCAAAGAGAGAACAATTCTAAGCAAACATGTTTAACATAGAGTCAAATGATTGTATTTGATTACAATACTCAAAACTAATGCATGCATGCACAAAGTCTCCCCCTCAGCCTGAGCTCACAGTGGTTGTTAGTACAGAATGACTTGGTGATGAAAAGAGCTGATAGAACAGTACAGGGTACTGTTCTATTTATAGTACAGAACAAACCACTGTGGCATCTTTGCTGACGTCACCATGAAAGTGACATCTAACCTCCTAACAACCTCTAGCCACTGACTATTACAAACATTGCTTACAAAACACCGATTACAATTATAACAAAATACAACGTAAACTACTGCTTCTCCTTCCACTGTTACAGCTCCAGCAGTGCTTTGTGTCTTCAGCAGTACTTGATCCATATCAGTAGATTGAGCATCAGTGTTTAGTCTTCAACAATCTTTAGGTGATCAACAGTTGTTGTAGATCAACAGTTGTTGTAGAAGGGCAGTACTTAGAGGACATCAGATGTTAGGCCATATTCAAGGGGAAAGATTGATGCAAACAACTGCTTATTGTGAATCCACTGATCTGATCCAGTTTTGGCTTTAATCAACTGTTCCTTTGTAGGGTTCAATCCCAACAATTGAACACATAGACCAAAAAGGGTTCTTTCCTTTAACCCTAGATCACTCAAAATCAACCAAATTCAAGCAAGAAATCAAGTGTAAATCGAAACCAAGCTAAGTCTAGTGATCACTCGGGTTAGAGGATCACAAGGTATGTCGAATTCCATCTTTTGGTGATGTTTTGAATTCATGGTGAATTATCATAAACAAAATTATTGCTTGAATGTTTGAGGTATGAGTGAAATTAGGATAAATCCATGTCTAGGAACAAACCATAGTAAAAAATTTGATGAGTTAATGATGAAAATTGTGAAATGGATAATTACCCATACATGTCTCAAGTGGGTATTATAACTAGATGATGAACATATGAAATTCAATGTTCAAATGGTATAAAACCGATGTTATGATGAAAGCCTTGATATTATGTATGAATACTAGGCATAAGAGCTAGATTGTTATGAATAAAACTTGGTTAAAAGTTAGTTAGGAGCTAAATTGATGAAAGTATGAAAATCATGCCCACAAGGTGTTTGTTAGAATGTCTAAATGAACACTAATATGCTGAAATTTTGAAAGAAATGTGTAATTGAATAATATGGCAAATTACGCATAAAATGAAGTGATATGAGTTCTAAACACGTTATTGGTTGAACTCTATAGGCAAGGTAATTGAATCTTCAAGCAGACAAGCCGGAGTGGACGCGCGCTTGAAGGATAAGCTTTGAAAGGTACGTGACTCATAGTTTCGTTACATTATGTATATACATTGGTTGTAATTATGATAATGTTGTTATAGCATAGTATACGAGTTTGGTATGTTAAAGAAGTGACGAAGCTCACATGACAATCGAACGGGTCAAATAAATGGTTAGAGTATGTTTGGTATGTCGTAGAAGTGACGAAGCTCACTCGACAATCAAACGGTCAAATAAATGATTAGAGTATGTTTGGTATGTCAAAGAAGTGATGAAGTTCACTCGACAACCAAACGGGTCAAATAAATGGTTAGAACACGTTTGGTATGTCATTGAAGTGATGGTTTTCACTCGACAACCATGTGGGTCAAATTGGTGTTTAAAAACGATAGTGTCTAGAAGTGACTTAAATGTCACACAATACATTGGTATAAGGGGTGCGTAAGCCGAGGAACGGACACACCAAAAATTGACTTAGTGAGCCCTTACAATTTGGGACAAAACTTAGAAACAAGATTTTATTGATTTTGATTAGGGTGCATGCTTGAATTATAGACAACAAGCATGACGCTATTACGAGCGCAAACCATGTGATGGGATCGAAATGCTAATGTTTGATAAGCCCGGGAATGGGTAAAAATGTTTAGAAACAACAATTGATAATAAACATGTAATGTGTTGATAGATGAAACGGGTCGCATAATCATAAGAAGGATTTATAGACCGTTAGTGGGACATTTGTGCCTTTACAACCATCACACAAATACGAATCCAATGAAATCTTGTGTTTCATTCTTGGGATTTGTACAATTACATATGAGAAGTACACATATCAAATTTCGTATGATTCCGAACTCTCGAGAAGCTTTTCTAGAAGTTATACACAAACTGTTACGTAAATGTAATCAGTTTAATGCGACATACACTCCGGAATAGTGACATAATCTTAACATACCTTAAATAACCTTTACATAAATTAGAAATAAGTTTTGAAGGGTTTGGTATGGCAAAAACAAGTTTATTCGATCACAGGGACTATTTGCGACAAACTGCAAAAGTCTGCCAATTCGCATAGCAACGTACATTCCGGAACAAGATCATAAGCTAAACATACTCTAAATACCCTTTACATAGCTTAGAAATAAGTTTTGAGGGGTTCGGTATGCGAAAATACGCTTATTTGATCACTGGGGCTAAAAGCGTCAAAAATGCGAAAGTTTACATGTACGTGCATATCTCGCGTTCTGACAATATCCGGACATCCAATATTTTTTGTAATCACTAGAATATTATATTTTAGTGATAGGAATGCAAAAATACCATTCATCGCGCAATTTGGATCGTTTTCGCGTCCGTTCGAGTTTCGTCGTAATTAACCGAACAACGCAATCGTACGGCTAAACGAACCGACATCCATGATATTTTCAAGCATATTTCAAGTCCCCTATGCTTTAACGTCCTTGTAGAGCCTTGAAATTGGGTTAACAAGGGTTAAACGCGTCAAAAAACAAGTTTCAGAGCTACAGGGACCTGTTTTGACAATTTTGAAAAAGTCTGATCTGCACCTGCTAGGCTGGCCGCGAAATATAAGGCCCTCTGGGGTCGCGGGCCGCGAGAACTGGTGCTGGAAGAAACCAGTTTTACTCCAAATCAATTGAAAATGATAGTTTTGGCAAATTGTTTCCTTGTTTGGGGACCAAGTAAAGCTTCCTAATCAGTCTCTAACACATGTAGGGCTATGATCTTTCCTTGATCACCACACAAACAGTTGTCATGATCTTATGATTCAAGGATTATTATAAATAGCCAAGACCATTTCTTTTTTCAATTGCTCATTTCTTTCTTCTTTCACTCTAGCTCTGAACACTTGTAAGTGTTCTTAGTCATTTTTCCAGCCTAGAACACTTGTAAGTGTTCTTTCATGCCTTGTTTATTTATTTTAAGCAAGAAAGTCAAATAGTGTATTTGACTTTCAGCTTTGACCATGAATTGGTCAAGTCAAAGTTCGTTTGAACTTTGTAACGTGAGCGTAATCACGATGGTTATAGTCCCTTGCAACTACACCTACTGATTACCACGTTAACTTGTCGAAGTGACGAGTCAAACTTTTGGTCAAAATGCACGATTATGTGCATTTTGAGACGAACCTATTTTCGGGTATCAAAACACTTTGTTTTGATATCAAATCAGTTTTTCTAACTTAGTTAAACATGTTTTAACTCGTCACTTTTAGTTTAGTGCTTGTTTAGGGTCGTAAGTCAAGCGGTCTCGACAACCGCTTAGACTTTCGAACCCGACCCGTTTGGTAGATCATTAGGATCCAACCAAAAACATTAGGTGACCATAGTTGTATAGGGAATAACCTTCCGAGGTTATACCTTATGGTCACATCGTTTAATTAGTTGTATGATAGGTAGTTTATGTGCCTTAGGAAAATGACCAAAATGCCCTTTTTGCGCATAATTTCATTTTAAGCATATGCAACCAAAATTTTAACACTTAAACTGATTATACAACATAATTAAACATGTTAGGGCATATAATACTTATCATAGGGCTAGTTAGACCATCCGAACGCGCTTTTGCGCAAATGACGCGTTAAAGTAGCGTAAACTAGCTTAACGGGTCAAAAGCATTTAGGATAAGTTTCAAATCAGAATGTAGGCTTTGTTAAACCATATCATATGAGTTCCAACACTCATTTGGTTTACATGACCTCATTCTACCTGATCTCCCGATTTAGGCCCTGATTATTAACATAGTGATCCAATACTATGTGCCACTTGATTCCTTAACTCCCGAGCTTTGTTAGTTCACTAGATCAAGGATACTTGCAATCTCAAGTGAGTACATAGTCCCCTATTTTACTGCTTTCAATTGTTTTGGGTGATTCATATGTGCTAAATGCTATTTAAGTTTTCATAAACAAATGCTATGGTTTATATAAAACCCGACGATTTCAATAATGTGAACGAACTTGTTGGGGCGTTTGTCGAAAGACAGATGAATGACATTCATTAACTATGATCAAGCCGACCAGTAGTATGTTATGGTACCATAGGAACTGACAAATCCCATTATCGGACTACCCCTTTGGTGGGTAACGACAAAAACTGTTATCTGATTAACAAATCACGTGTTGGTTTGTTAGTCTTATTAAAGGGGTCTTTCAGGGCCTATTAAATATACCCCATGGGTGGTATAGTCGAGTCAAAACACAGGTTTGAATGTATTCATTAAAGAACGACCAAAAGTTGCATTTCACAATTAGTATGTAGGCTTTGTTAAACCAAATGACACGAGTCTCTACACTCGTTTGGTTGACAAACCCTAATGCTACCCGATCTTCCGATCTAGGTCCGGTTAATTAACATAGTTACCTATATTAGGTGCCGTTTGATATCCGCGATCTCTAGCATTGTTTAGTTGTCACTCCAGAACTACTGAGCAATCTCAGGTGAGTACATAGACCCCTCTTTTACTGTTTTCCAAACTGTTTTGGGGTGGAACACATGTGCCTACTTGTTACTTTCATGCTTTACATGTTTTCACATCATATACCTGCTATGTTCGTTAGTACATTATAGTACATGATTTCATTACATTTCATGCTATGTATGCCCATTGTGTGCGTACTTAGTACATCGTTCTACATTACATTTCATACTACGTATGTCCATTGTGTGCATACTTAGTACATTGTTTTACATTGTTTTTCTGTTGCATATGCTTATCCAGCTTATGAACACATTATACTACATATTGAACCGTTGTAAACATTTGACTATGTGATCCGTTGATATCTGTGATCCGTTGATATATGTGAACCATTTGTATCTGTGAACCGTTTGTATCTGTGAACCGTTGATATCTGTGAACCGTTTGTATCTGTGAACCGTTTGTATCTGTGAACCGTTGATATCTGTGAACCGTTTGTATCTGTGAACCGTTTGTACTCTGTGAACCGTCTGTATCTATGAACCGTTTGTATCTGTGAACCGCGTGAACCGTATTTGACCATACATAAACATTTCTACAACTGTTAAACATTACTTTGGCATTTTGGTTTGATTAAGTGATTAAGTAACGATGCGTGTGTAATATGATACAAGCATGGTGGATACGCCGCTGGTACTTCCTATATATAAGTGTTTGTATGGTATTACATATTGTAGCGTTATTTGAATCATTTCAGTTTGAGACATATAACATTTTATACAAATAACATACTTTTCACAAGACATTGATTTCCAAACAACTTATCTTATACAAACTCATTTTACAATGGTTATTTATTTAACCATACATTATTCTCTTATTTATACATATCATCTGATCTTATCGTTTTTCAAACGATTTACAAAACAAAGCAAATTACAAGGTTCATGACTAAACATTTTCTCAAACATAAGTCATGGAACCTATTTTCACAAAACCTATGTATCTCACAGGCATTTTTATGCTGACGTACCTATTTTCACATGTGTTTTTCAGGAACTGTTGCATAAGATGATCAAGATACACATAGGCAGACTTGGGCTTTAGTGACAATAAAAGATGCAAAACTAGTTAATTATGTTGTATTTCTTTGTTTGTTAAGACATTGTAACACCTTTAATCAAAAAAACGAAACTTCAATTGCCATGGACATGAAACGATTAATTCTGTTACAACACTCCCCGATGTTTCCGCCACGTTTTGTATGTTCTACGTGGTCGGGGTGTGACAAAATCTTCCGCGTTGATCTGATTTTGTTTTTGTTAAAAGTGAACTATGTAAACACTTAGCACAATATTTTGAATGTTTTAAGCACGTATGAATGTTGGCATGACAAAGTTTTTGCAAAGTCGCATTTTTAGTATTAAAATGCGTATTTAACGAGGTGAAGTTACCCCGCACATTGCGGCGGGATGCTGATTACGAAAGTTTTAGCAATTAACATTAAATCTCACAACACATCAAAAGAGAGAATGAATTATTCAAATCGAAAGATAATAAGATTTTAACCCAATGAATTATTCTAAGCAAAAGATATTAGGGTTTTGTAACATGTAAATATTTTAGTATTCAACAAACAAATCAAGGGTTTTCCATGAATGAAAATGTTTAGTTTTGTAGGTTGCAAAAGAGAAACGACACAAAACAACATTATTTTTTTATAAAATTTGGGTATGCAAATTAGTAGTTTAAATTAGAAGCCCTATACAAAATCAAGAATACACAATTACCCGACTCCCTCTAGATGGTGGTGATGATGATTGGTAAAGGTGGGTGATATTATTCAATAAAATTGAGGAATCGATGATATTATTCAAGAAAATGGTGACGGTGATGATTACCAATATTTGATTCGTTGCTTGTTAGAAATAATTTTCATTAGAATAAAAAAATAAATATTTTTTGTATTTCCAAAGATTAATCAATCAAGTTGTCACACCCCCAAAATACCACATAGGGAATGTCCCTGCTAGGCGTGTGACGTACCAACAACGAGCCACTAATTACATTGAACCCATACAAGTTTATAAATAAAATCCTCAATTATTAATGAAAATACCAACCACAAATTTAAATGAAAACCAACATGTTCAGCGGAAGCAATTTAATAAACCAAAGTTAAACTGTTTCGAAACCAACGTATAGTATCAATAATTCAATCACATGAATCCTTCCAGTCGACCCATGACCACTCCTGCTACTCCAAACGGAAAGTTCCAAACCCAAGACATCTAAGGACCTGCGAGCATGTAACAAGTGTATCAGACAACGCTGGTGAGTTCATAGTTTTACGAAAACGTTGGTTACCAAGTGTTTAGTTAATCCATTGAATTTAATGCTGATAATACCCTGAATACAAGACGGCTTCTGATTTACATTGCCCTTTCTCCAATGCTCCTATCAAAGCATTGGTCATGACTAGGTCATTAGTTCAACACCCGTCCTCCCAGGTACGGGGTGAGGTTGCCAAACCTAAGTAGCGCTACCAACTAATACCATGTTACCTCTCAGGTAACCAAACAACACGGAGGGACTTTAAAGGTGATAGGATGAGTATATTATCCAACATTACTGATTTACAACAAGACGTATTCCTCTCAGGAATACCCAAACAAGTTACCCAAAACCTATCCCTCCCAGGGATACCCAAAGACTGTCCCAACCACCGGGACGCATGCTCAAGAGAGATGAACTCACCTTTGGTTTGCTCGGTAAGATTTGTTACTTGTTATTCAGTTGAACAAACACGTCCTAAAAGGGTTACCAATAACAGTCAGTTCTACGTGCCCATGTACCACACCTTTCACGTACGAATAACTCACGTATTCATTGTTCACATCGAGCACATTTATTGCACAAATGACGACAGTTTATTTATTTATCTAGAGCCACCAAACAATCGCTTAACGTATAATCGATCATACATACCACATACATACATACATACATACATATGTTGCTAGCATACACCTCAAGCCCAGTTACTAAACATGTATGGCTCAACTCATACCCTCGGCCCAAAGTAGAAAAGATTTGAAACCTTACACTGATCATGATTAACTAAACAATTTGCATGCAAACTCACAGCCCACATAACACGTATCAAGCCCACATATTACACTTGAGTCTTGCGGCCCAGTGGTTAAACAAAATCTGTCCACGGTGCGGTGTAGCCCAACTGCCTCCGGCCCAGATTTATTTCCCTTATGCAATATACCCGATAGAGATGTGGCCCATAACTTAATCAGCCCAAGTTGTTAAACGTTGATGCCCGACCCCTACGTTAAACCCTTAAAACCCCAGCCCAAGTTATTATACATCTATAATTTCATGCAATCCGAATCAAGTGTGGATACCCTTTGTGACAACAGAACCAAAACCTACCCTAATATCCATAACATGATCATGTTCATAAACCCCATTTACCCTATTAGTTTACTATCACATTCTTCATTTATCTAACCAATTTTAATGCTTAAACACATCACTAACTCATACCATCATCAATATGTTAATCGACCAACAAATAATTATCATATTCACTAAACATTCAATACGAATTAAACATGAAGATTCACCAACAAGATCACATACACTTTCATGCGGTCAAGATCATCAATATGTAAGGGATACCCTAGTTCAAACCATAACTCAGCCGATCACTTACACGTATATAGCACTCACGTACACCTTCTTTGTAATCAGACACACATATGAACAAGACCACACAATTAAACTTAACACAAAAACAGAATTACTAACCAATAAACTTGTTTGAATGAGATGATGTTGCCTCGAATGGGGGGGGGGGGGGGTAGCTACTGCCATCACGAACTAAGGGATGTAGGGTTTGTTTATTGTGTGCAAGTTATGTGTACGTATACCTACATGTATACTCTAAAGATGTAAACGCACCAAGGACTTATCGGGCTACTTTGTGGGCTTGTCACATACAGTATAACGGTCCAATAAGGTTTTTATCAATTGAAAGGTGTCGGCCACTCATATCATTAAAATCAGAATTAATGTGACTAATTCGAAGGCCCATGTGATGTGTCTTGAAAGAGCAACCCATGTGATCTGATTTGAGCGGCCCAATCATCTTAACAATGCTCTGACTTGGCCCATGTGATGATTTGAGAAACAGTCAGTTGAATTAAATTGTGATTTCAAATTGGCGGCACAAAATTATTGATTGCATGTGATTTAAAGTCATTTGTTCAGCAGTACATCACATGAAAGATACTATCATCATTATCAATAACATCGGTCCATAAAATGTTTGCATAAGAATAGTGTTGTCACATCATCCCCAACTTGAAAGAAATTTCGTCCCGAAAAGTACACCAAAACAGTAAGATGTTAATTCAGGATGACTGTGGATTTTTCGCGGGTACCACATCATCCCTAACTTGAAAGAGAATTTCGTCCCGAAATTCGCCAGTGATATCAGAAGTTGATACAACCGTTTGAACAACTGAGGATACTAGAGCTTACTCTGATCATTGCGTTCCTGCGTGAACTCTGGTCCACGCCTTGTGTTCCAATGAGCTCTCACGACTGAAATTCGACTGTGTTAATGAACCTTGACTTCCTGGTCCATGTTTTCAATGGGTTCTTGAACCAACTGCAACTTGTCGTTAATCTTAGGGTATCACAAGTGTTACATTGAATAACCGCTTCTTTTTTATTCGAGACATCAAAGACATCGTGGACGTTACCTAATTCGTCAGTTAACTCGAGTTTGTGAGCCATGCCACCGATTCGTTCCAGAAATCTGAATGCCCCACGCATCGTAAACTAAGCTTGCCAAGTTTTCTATAGTGTACCGCACCCTCCCAGGGTGAGGCTTTCGATTATGACACGTTCGCTTACAGCAAACTCCCAGTGTTTCCTAAGCTTATCAGCTTTCCTGACGGTCATGCGTTGCTGCCAAACGATTTCCAATCTAAACAATCTTCCCAAGTGGTTCGAGTACAAATCCTGGATCTGTGATTAGGTTGTCACCCACCCAAATCCAACAGGGAGTTTAACGTTACTGCTCATGCAATGCCCCAATCAGAACTGTCTGAATACTAGAATGGTAACTGCTATGGTGGAACTCAGCCAAAGGTAAGCGTCCTTCCAATTTCACCAAGTCAATAACACACATGCTCGCAGCATGTCTTCGCATGTCAGGATGGTTCGTTACTCTGTCCGTTGTCCTATAGTGACAAGTAATGCTCATGTCTAGATGTGAGTCGAGGGTGTTGTGTAGTGCCTGTCATAAATCAGGTATAGCTCAAAATCAAAGGTAACAGGAGTTGGCACCTCGTGCCTAACTGGCCGCCTCTCTCAGAGGAATAGCCACAAGCTGTGAAGACCCGTCAGTCTCCTTGATTGCAAGAGGGTGTGCTGGTTACGTGAGACAGTCAACGATCGCCCAAGTGATGTTGTTTCCGTTTCGAGTTGTAAGCAAACTAGCGATGAAATCCATAACAGTCTGCTCTCATCTTCCATATGGGTGTTGCTGGTTGCTGATACTCCACCTTGACTTTCCCACAAGTCAAACGTCATACACATATATTGCTAGGTGGGTCTTCATGCCCGATCATCAGCACAAGATTCATAGATCCTAATATCGCTCATCAAAATCCAGACGACTAGAATATCGAAGTCGGTGTGCTTTGCTCAACACAAGTTTCCTAAAGTTGCCGTATAATGCGATCCACACTCGTTCATGGGGGTAGCGAATATCATCTGTCCTGCCAGAAGTTACTTCCCATGCCCCGCATGGGTTCAACTCGAAGATCCTCTTCTTTCTGTTCTCCAATTTTAACAGAGCGAGTCTGATCAGGTAAGTTAGAGTCGATAGTGAGCTGCAAAGCTCGTTTACATTCAAGTTTCCCCATCGCAATCATCCAAAAGTTCCATCCAGCGATGCCATTAACTGATTTAGCTCTTCCGAAACAAAGGTACACGGGAGGCCCTTGTGATCGGTCTAAATAGTGCATTCGGTACCATCCAAGTAATGCCTCCAACTTAAATCCAAGGCCCACAGTTTCCACCGCAGGTTGTGTGTTGTGCAGTCCCTCGTTGTAACTCTATTACATACGCCATCACTCTCTCGTGTTTGCATCGGTGTGTAACTAGGACTCTGATTCGAACCATCATGGTATACCACTAGATCGCTCGTACTCTTAGGTAAAGACGATGCTCAGTGCATTGAAGAGTTGGGATTTGAAAGCTGAAAAGACGTCCTCCTATTTTGTCTTCCACGAACACAACACCCTGCTGTGCTAAAGAGATTTAGGCTGCACGATCTTCGAAAATCCTGTGATGAATCTGTGATAGTGTCTAGTGAGGCCAAGAAATTGTTGTATCCTTGGAGGGATCTTTGGTATCGATCAGTTTCTAACAAAATGGATCTTAGCATGATTCACGTGTATTCCCACTTCGTTGTTTTTATGACCAAAATGTACCTCTCGAATCCAGAAGTTACCTTTTAACAAGACTTCGCGCGGTGTAACTCCTTCCTCAGGAACTCAAGAATAGGATACATATGACGCCCATGTTGTTCCTTCCTCCTGGCAATGATTCAAAACATCATCAACAAACACGGTCGATTCTTGTGGTCCATAAAGCTGCTGGTGTGTTGATCAACTCAATGATCTTGGTGTACAAAGTCGAAATGGCTGCATCGCGTTTGATATGCCGTTCTAAGAGCATTCTCCCCTTGGACTTCCATCTGATGGTAGTTCGTTCGTTAGTCAATCCTCAAATGGAAGCTTTTCCCTCGCAACTGGTCGACAGGTTTTCAATACATGGTCGAAGCAAACGGTTCTTAACTGTTACCTTGTTAGGTTCTCAATAATCAGTACACATATCCAACGATACAACCTATCTTCCTGGATATAACTGGGGCTCTCCAAAGCAAAAACTAGGTCCGACAAAGCTCCTGCCCAACAGTCCCTGTTGTTGATTTGGCAACTCTCGCAACCCTCCTGGTGCAAGACGGTAAGAAATACGAAGAATCAGGGCTGCCTCTGGCGTGAGATCAAACTGAGAGTCTGTCTAATAGTTGTGGAAGTAAACCTGATAGTTCCTCCCGTAGCATGCTGAGTGGAATCACGAACAATTGGTGGATCCTCGATCCTCTTTTCTTAGCCCAAACATTGGTAACGGTTGCCAACATAGCGGGGTAGTCCCTTCGTAGACGCTCCTGGCTTTCATTGCTGAAATGATACTAACCTTTACACCACACTGATGTTTAGGATAGACGACGATTCACCACTAGGGAGAGGGATACTCAAAATTTTCTCCTCACAAGGTATATCCATGCGTTATCTGGATAACCAATCCACACTAACTACTACAACAAAACTATCAAGGGTAGGTGTCGAACACTTGTCCCACAAGGTCGAGTTTGCATCCCAACGAACATAGGAGGTTTCCATTGACTTGCCATCAGTCGGTTCCACAACAGGTTTGGTTTCCAGAAGCATCAGCGTTAAACAGAACAGAGACGAAGCGATTAGTTACCAAAAACGTGCAGGCCACCATGTTGCTATATTCCTAGCGTCGTCCACGACGATCCTGAATGCTCTTCCACGAGCATCATTTCTAGTGTTGCTATTACGATCACGTGGATTCCCAATTATTGTCATTGTTCCCTTGGTTGTTGACATTTTGACTTAACAACAGTCAATCCTTGTCGGAGTCACCTTCGTTTTCATACTGTAGACTACGATTACGAGCGCCTCGATGTCGCCGTGACTGTTTCCCCTAATGTCACTGCTTGTAACGGGGTCCTATGAGCTTTCACCAATAGGGTACATCTCTCACATTCCGTGTCACGTACTAAGGCACTACTCACTGCGTGGGAAGTTACACATTCCACTCTATAGTCAATTGTCATCGTTCATGTCCCGATTGATTTGTAAGAGTTGACTCCCATAAGTCACTGACTAGGGTTAAGGATTCGATTGAAGTCAATTTGCTGGTGTTCGTTGCCGGTAATCAGGGTTGTTCAATTACTGAGGTCGGTAAAATACTACGCTCACCCTTTTGTCCAACGATCTAGCAAGTCGATTGAGTAATACGCGGTATGCTGCGAGAGTGTTGCAGAAGTGATCACACTTCGGAGTCTAAGACGTCAATACATAGAGTTCCATCAACCGAAGAGAAGCGAGAAAGGTATAAACCAACTTAAGGACGTTCGTGCAAGCACCTAACATTCTACATGTTTCGCTAGGCGTTCAGATGTGTGTTCAAGTAATACTCGATAGCATCGAGATTCGTAAGGGTTCAGAAAGGAGTGAAAATATCATGTTCGAGTAAGAGACAATCACTGCTATGGTATAGACTGTTATGTTTCACATCAATCAAATAACAGAACGGAACCCCTTTTTCACTTGTTAAGCCTCACTGGGACTCGCATGCACCCCACATTATTATTATGTGTGCACCCACAATAATATTGTGATTTGCATGCTCATCTCAGCTCTTCCTAACTCATGTCAAATGGTTCCTTAACTCGAGTAGCAAACAAAGAGCATCACGAAACGTAAGTCATGAATGTTTAGGGAAATACCACCCTATCAGTCACATAACACATGCAAGTAATACATGAATTCATACTGTTGTGCTTAAACGTGCAATCACATGCAATATCATATGTAAGTGTTCACTAGTTACGCAGTACAATGAGTATACGAGAGACGAACCGTGCGATCTGGAGCCGAGTTTCATGGTCGATTTCGGATCTGTTCGGTTATAGTCTGGTTTTATAAAGGCGTTTTAAAACCAAGTTCACTATAACCAGTGGCTCTGATACCAAACTGTCACACCCCCAAAATACCACATAGGGAATGTCCCTGCTAGGCGTGTGACGTACCAACAACGAGCCACTAATTACATTGAACCCATACAAGTTTATAAATAAAATCCTCAATTATTAATGAAAATACCATCCACAAGTTTAAATGAAAACCAACATGTTCAGCGGAAGCAATTTAATAAACCAAAGTTAAACTGTTTCGAAACCAACGTATAGTATCAATAATTCAATCACATGAATCCTTCCAGTCGACTCATGACCACTCCTACTACTCCAAACGGCAAGTTCCAAACCCAAGACATCTAAGGACCTGCGAGGATGCAACAAGTGTATCAGACAACACTGGTGAGTTCATTGTTTTACGAAAACGTTGGTTACCAAGTGTTTAGTTAATCCATTGAATTTAATGCTGATAATACCCCGATTACAAGACGACTTCTGATTTATATTGCCCTTTATCCAATCCTCCTATCAAAGCATTGGTCATGACTAGGTCATTAGTTCAACACCCGTCCTCCCAGGTACGGGGTGAGGTTGCCAAACCTAAGTAGCGCTACCAACTAATACCATGTTACCTCTCAGGTAACCAAACAACACGGAGGGACTTTAAAGGTGATAGGATGAGTATATTATCCAACATTACCGATTTACAACAAGACGTATTCCTCTCAGGAATACCCAAACAAGTTACCCAAAACCTGTCCCTCCCAGGGATACCCAAAGACTGTCCCAACCACCGGGACGCATGCTCAAGAGAGATGAACTCACCTTTGGTTTGCTCGGTAAGATTTGTTACTTGTTATTCAGTTGAACAAACACGTCCTAAAAGGGTTACCAATAACAGTCAGTTCTACGTGCCCATGTACCACACCTTTCACGTACGAATAACTCACGTATTCATTATTCACATCGAGCACATTTATTGCACAAGTAACACACACGTGTAATTCAAATCACAACAGTTTATTTATTTATCTAGAGCCACCAAACAATCGCTTAACGTATAATCGATCATACATACCACATACATACATACATACATACATACATACATACATACATACATACATACATATGTTGCTAGCATACACCTCAAGCCCAGTTACTAAACATGTATGGCCCAACTCATACCCTCGGCCCAAAGTAGAAAAGATTTGAAACCTTAAACTGATCATGATTAACTAAACAATTTGCATGCAAACTCACTGCCCACATAACACGTATCAAGCCCACATATTACACTTGAGTCCTGCGGCCCAGTGGTTAAACAAAATCTGTCCACGGTGCGGTGCAGCCCAACTGCCTCCGGCCCAGATTTATTTCCCTTATGCAATATACCCGATAGAGATGTGGCCCATAACTTAATCAGCCCAAGTTGTTAAACGTTGATGCCCGACCCCTACGTTAAACCCTTAAAACCCTAGCCCAAGTTATTATACATCTACAATTTCATGCAATCCGAATCAAGTGTGGATACCCTTTGTGACAACAGAACCAAAACCTACCCTAATATCCATAACATGATCATGTTCATAAACCCCATTTACCCTATTAGTTTACTATCACATTCTTCATTTATCTAACCAATTTTAATGCTTAAACACATCACTAACTCATACCATCATTAATATGTTAATCGACCAACAAATAATTATCATATTCATTAAACATTCAATACGAATTAAACATGAAGATTCACCAACAAGATCACATACACTTTCATGCGGTCAAGATCATACACAAACAAGATCATCAATATGTAAGAGATACCCTAGTTCGAACCATAACTCAGCCGATCACTTACACGTATATAGCACTCACGTACACCTTCTTTGTAATCAGACACACATACGAACAAGACCACACAATTAAACTTAACACAAAAACAGAATTACTAACCAATAAACTTGTTCGAATGAGATGATGTTGCCTCGAATGGGGGGGGGGGGGGGGGGGGGGGTAGCTACTGCCATCACGAACTAAGGGATGTATGGTTTTTTATTGTGTGCAAGTTATGTGTACGTATACCTACATGTATACTCTAAAGATATAAACGCACCAAGGACTTATCGGGCTACTTTGTGGTCTTGTCACATACAGTATAACGGTCCAATAAGGTTTTTATCAATTGAAAGGTGTCGGCCACTCATATCATTAAAATCAGAATTAATGTGACTAATTCGAAGGCCCATGTGATGTGTCTTGAAAGAGAAACCCATGTGATCTGATTTGAGCGGCCCAATCATCTTAACAATGCTCTGACTTGGCCCATGTGATGATTTGAGAAACAGTCAGTTGAATTAAATTGTGATTTCAAATTGGCGGCACAAAATTATTGATTGCATGTGATTTGAAGTCATTTGTTCAGCAGTACATCACGTGAAAGATACTATCATCATTATCAATAACATCAGTCCATAAAATGTTTGCATAAGAATAGTGTTGTCACACAAGTTGAGTTCGACTGACTGACTGACAGGTAAATTCTCAATTGATTGTAAAAAGTAAATTCAACGTATGGATTTTTGGGTTTCAAATTCTACAAATGACTACTGATAAATAGAAATACTAAAATTTTTACACATATGGATTTTAGGGTTCCAAATTCTACAAATATGGCTACTGATTAAAAGAAAATATTAAAATTTTTATAGAGTGAAACGGTGGAATGCACCAAATTTTAAGGACATTATAGTTTTTTTTTCATTTTTGAAATGGCATATTTCATTGTGAACAGATGTTTAAACTTTAAACGGTGTAATGCCTACTCCTTCATTTGGCGGTTACTCATAACAAAACACATAAAGCAACTCAATATATTACGAATCATTGCAACATAGAAAACCTTTGATTTAAACAGGATAATACATTAAGAATAATATATTAATAAATGCGTTAAAATCCTCAAGACCAAATCAATTCTTGTTACTCATAATAAAATTCATAAAGCGATACAATATATTTTGAACGTTTTTTTACATGTGGTTTGGTTATGTGATTGCTAAGATATTATGGTTAAACACAACCTTTCATAGAACCGTGACTATTTCTTAAAAAGTTAAGTTTGAAATCATATTGAAATGTACCGAAATGATGGTTCGGTGATAACTGGCCATGTCATTTCATTTCACAAACCATATACACGTGATATGAAGGGATTTCTATTATAAATCTAACAAAATTTTATTACTCAAGCACAATTTTGATAAGAATTGATCATCTTTTTCTCATTTAATTATTTTTTAACACAAACAAAAACACACACTACCAAAAGTGTGTGTACATATAAAATATTGTTAAAAACCAGTGCAAATCCCATGTCTTAAGTTGTTGATCATCATAATAATCATCGTCCACATATATAATCCCCTGACACACGGCTCTCAGACGACATCCTCGAATACAACTGGGATTTGGCAAGGGTCGTAACCGTCGTATGAGTGTTGGTTGATGATTTGCAATCACGCAACTCACGTGAAGTGGCTCCGGACAATGTAATCACATTTTGGAGATGATGGGGATGTTGATGTGCAAGCATTTCAACTGTTTGAGTCGATATCTGATTGCATTTTTTGTTTGTTTGGAGAAAATAAGGGGTCCATGTGATTCTAGTGGAATACAAACAAAGAACAAATAAGTCAAAAAAATTGAAGAAATCACAATTGCAAGAATATAAAATGTTGGGAGAACATACCCGAATTGAAACGTTAGTAGGAAAATTGTAAGTGATATGACGATCTGGTGCCGGTGGTAAATGTCTGCGAGAGAGAATCGGTGATAGCAAAATATGAAGACAACTGAAAAAGTTGACCATGCAGAAGTATATAGCGGCGGGGAGAGGGTGTTGATGGGTGTGTCGTGACGATTATGAATTGTCCAAGGGATTGAACAGTGGTTTTGGCTTTCCCAAACCGGAGACAAAGAGGCCACAGTTGAATCACTGGAGACGGAAAACTGTGCTTACAACTCGTCGGAGAGGAAGAGACGGTGGTATGACTCGCTGGACACGAAGAAGCTTGTTTTTCAAATTCATGCAGCCTTTGACCTTCTGAAATCGCAGCCATTCTTTGAGAACAGATTGAAGATAAGAGATAATGTTGTGTAATTTGCAGATATACACATACATATATATGTCATGAACCGTTGTGATGTAATCAACAAACCTCTTCAAAAGGTGGTTGCTTTACTTTCTTTTTTAACAGAACGTCGGTTCGAAGAGTTGTGATCTAAATCATGGTGTCCCAAGTTACTTTTTATAGGGTTATATAATGTTAAATTCGTGTTATTCTGAAACGGGTCTTACACCATTGCTAGTGTATACTCAATGTAGGAAGAGGGCCCAACCCACTGAGACATTGCGTCGACATCGAAAGCTGATACTGTGCTTGCTTTGCATAAGTAGTAGGGAGTTCGGATTAACCGATGTTCTCACTGTGATCATCAGATTGCTACTTTACGCAGAGACTTGGCGACAACCAAGAAGAAGGTTCATGACCTTGAAGTCCATATGTATACATATGAGGATATTCGTGAGTTGGACGACAGTGCTATGCATCAGATGCACTAGAGGATTGTTGAGTTAGAGGAGTTGGTTAGGCATCTTCTAGAGTACTTAGGTTTTAAGTGATTGACGGTTGTTTGTTTAGTTTTTGTACCTTTTGGTAACCCTTACTGGCTTGCATTCCACAAGATATTTACATAGGAAATTTGGTAAACTTATTCATTGACGCTTGGTTATACTTGCACCAAAAGTTTGCTAGTCTTTTGTAAACTACAAAAAGTGATGTAATTTCCGTGATAGAATATCATATCTATAGGTTTTTGGTTAAATTCTTTGATTGTTATTTGGTTGTGATTATATATTTATTATCTAATTCACGCGCATTGAATGATTAATAAATTTTAATATTGTCTTACGTTGTTATTCCATAATAATAGAAACGTTAATATGCCACCGAAAGCGTGACAGGGCCTTGATACCAAAAGTATCGAATTACCAGCCACCCCTGAGGAGTTAGCACCGTTAACAGCTCAGCACGTCAATACTTCTCTAAAACAGCGCGAAGCTAACCATACTTTTAGGCGAAGACGAATATGGGAGGATTCGGTGGAGCACCGATAGGAGCCCCTCCATGTAGAATAATGTTTGGAAAAGTTTTATTAGTTTCTCGTGTTATGATATAATCTAAGAGTAATCTTGATTTTCATTAACCTTATGAACAGTGCACATATGTACGTACAAAACATTCCAGCGTTGTAACCCAAAATCATTTACTGGAGTAGAAGGACCCCTCGATATCATTAGATGGATCAAGAAGATGGAGTATGTGATGGTGATCGGTGGTTGTGTAACTGATCAGAGAGTTAAGTATGCTTCATGTTCATTTATTAACGAAGCCTTGTCCTAGTGGAACGCTCAAGTTCAAACTCTAGGAGAAGACGTCGCTTATGGTCTATCCCGCAATGAGCTTAAAGAGATGTTTCTTAAGGAATACTTGCCCCGTAGTGGGCCACAGAACATTGAGACAGATTTCCAGAATCTAGCCATGGAAGGTGTGGATGTTAGAGCCTATACATCCCGATTCAATGAGCTCGCAAGATTGGTTCCCCGTATGGTCACCCTTGATTATGTTAAGAACGAGAGGTATATTTGGGGACTGGCGCCACAGATTCGCAGTATGGTCACATCAGCGAAACCCACTAACTTTCGATGAGCTACTACCTTGGCAAAATCATTGACCGATGATGCCGTTCATAAGGGTGGTTTGAACAAAAAGGATGAGACCAGGAAGTCGTTAGCGAAAGTCAATGTGAAAAAGAAGCCTGAGCGATCAAAGCGTTCTGAGCATTAGTCTAGGGATTCGAGAAAGAGAAATTCTAGAAGTTCGAGGATAGATTACGATGAGAAGCATGATTGGAAATGGAGTTCCTGGTAAGGTATTCATAGCTAATACCAGTGGATCAGTGAAGGACGTGCGATGGGATGACAAAAGTGACTCTATAAGGAGGATCCAGGGTAATGAGCGCAAGAAGTACTCCAGATGTGGTCGATTTGGGCACGTGATTTGAGAGAGCTTTGCTAGTAGCACATCAAATGGAGTTAAGTTAGAAAGATGCTTTTAATGCGGTGAGCAAGGACATTTCAGGCAGAACTGTCCTAAGTTGCAGAATCAGAATGCCAGAGATGGAGCATTTGAGTTAAATTCTAGGAAGGCCCACAATGATCCGGCAGTCATTACAAGTACGTTTTTTTATCAATAACCACTATGCGTTCATACTATTTGATACTATAGCTGACCTGAATTTTGTTTCGAAAAACTTTGAACCATTTCTGTGTTCCCAAGCAAACAAGCTAGATGAAAGGTACTCAATAGAATTAGCGAATGGTAAACTGATAGAAAACAGTAAAGATTTTCGTGGTTGTAGTATTCGGTTAAATGATGGAACTGGGTAGATTTGTTACCAGTGGAACTGGGTAGTTTTGATGTTGTCATAGGAATGGATTGGCTATCCAAGAATTGTACTGAAATCATTTGTTAGGAAAAGCTAGTGCGAATACCCCGCCCTGGTGGTGAAGAAATAGTAATTCACGGTGATCGAAGGAGTTTGAAGTCAAGGATCGTTGTGTTATGAAGATGCACAAGTTGTTACACAAGGGTTATCCTGCATTCTTGGTCAACATGGTTGATACGAAGATTGAAGGATGTAAGTTAGAAGAGTTTCCAATAGTTCGAGAGTTTCCGCAAGTTTTCCCTCAAGACTTACCTGGATTACCCCCTACTAGAGAGATCGAGTTTAGAATTGATCTTATCCCCGATGCAGTACTGATTTTAAAAGTTCCTTATAGATTATCACCCTTGGAAATGCAAGAACTATCAAATCAACTTCAAGAGCTTTTAGACAGTGGTTTTATAAGACAAAGCTATTCGCCTTGGGGGTGCCGGTTTTGTTTGTGAAGAAGAAGGATCGTACCTTCAGGATGTGTATAATTTATCGGGAGCTTAACAAACTAACTATTAAATATCGGTACCAATTACCGAGAATTTATGACCTATTTGATCAAATACAAGGATCCAGCTACTACTCGAAGATTGATTTGCGATCAGGATATCACCAGTTGAAGATTGCTAATGAAGACGTTCTGAAGACCACTTTTAGAACACGTTATGGCCATTATGAGTTTTTAGTTATGCCATTTGGCCTAACTAAAGCGGCTGCAGTGTTTATGGATCTCATGAACAGGGTATGCAAACCCTACTTGGACAAATTTGTGATAGTATTCATTAATGATAAAGTTATCTATTCACGAACCAAGGAAGATCATGAGCAGCATTTAAAGTTGATTTTGGAGCTGTTAAAAAAAAGAGATTGTATGCCAAATTCTCAAAATGTGAATTCTGGATTCGAGAAGTTCATTTTCTCGGACATGTCATAAATGAGAAAGGGATACATGCGGATCCATCCAAAATCGAAGCCATTATGAATTAGGAAGCACCAAGGTCTCCCTCAGAAATATGACAATTCTTAGTTCTAGTTGGACATTACCAAGGATTCATCAAGAATTTCTCCAAACTAGCGCATCCTTGACGCAATTGACACAAAGAGATAAGAAATTTGATTGGACAGAAAAGTAAGAGGAAGCTTTTCGGTTGTTGAAGGAGAAGTTATGTAGTGCACCTATACTATCCCTGCCTAAGGGAAATGATGGTTTTGTTGAATACTATGATGTGTCACGTTTGGGCCTAGGATGCACGCTTATGCAAAAGGATAAAGTGATAGCCTATGCATCTAGAAAACTAAAAGTTCATGAGAAGAACTACATGATTCATGATTTAGGGTTAGGAGCAGTTGTGTTTGCCGTAAAGATCTGGAGACATTATCTATATGGCACTAAGTGTACAATTTACACTGACCATAAGAGCCTCAACATTAGACAACGACACTCGGTAGAATTACTCAACGAATACGAGTGTGATATTTGCTATCACCCTGGAAAAGCAAATGTTGTTGCTGATGCTTTCAGTAGAAAGGAACAAAAGAAGCCTCTTCGCATTCACGCTTTAGGTTTAACCATACAAACGAGTCCGACTGCTTTGATTCGCGATGTACAGCGAGAAGCTTTAAGAGATGAGAATCTGAGGGAAGATTAATAGGTTTAGAATGCGAGCTGATACCAAAAGCGGACAAAGTAATGTACTTCATGAATCGGATTTGGGTTCCGTTTACAAGTTGCTTGCGTGAATTGGTCATGGACGAATCCCATAAATCCAGATATTTGATTCACCTAGGTTCTACCAAGATGTATCAGGATATTTTGGAGTTGTACTTGTAGCCAAATATGAAGGGAGATATTGTGGTGTATGTGAGTAAATGTCTGACTTGCTCGAAGGTTAAGGCAGAGCACAAGAAGCCTTCTAGGCTTCTGTAGTAACTAGAGATTCCAAGATGGAAGTGGGAGCACCGTACGATGTACTTTGTAACCAAACTACCTCGGACATCATGTGGACATGACACCATTTGGGTAATCGTTGACGGATTGACAAAGTCTGTTCATTTTTGCCCTTCAAGGAAACAGACAATGGAGAAGATATCGAAGTTGTACCTTAACGAGATTGTAGCCCAACATGGAGTACCAGTGTCAATTATCTCCGACGGAGATAGATGATTTGACTCCAGGTTTTGGTGATCCCTCCAGGAATCGTTGGGTTCACTGTTGGACATGAGTATTGCATATCACACACAAATAGATGGTCGGAGCGAGAGAACCATTCAAACATTAGCAGATATGTTGCGAGCATGTGCGATAGACTTTGGAAGAAGTTAGGACACTCGTCTGCCATTAGATGAGTTCTCCTACAACAATAGTTATCACACAAGTATTAAAGCCGCTCCGTTTGAGGTTTTGTATGGAAGGAAGTGTCGATCGCCCCTCTGTTTGGCTGAAGTTGGCGAAAGGCAACAAACCAGACCAGTGATAATCTAGGAAACAACAGATAAGGGTGCCCAGATTAAGGAAAGGTTAAAAGTTGTCGCAGATCGACAGAAGAGTTACGCTGATAACCGGAGGAAACCATTAGAGTTTCAAGTTGGTGATCGCATTTTTTTAAAAGGTGTCACCTTGGAAAGGTGTAGTTAGGTTTGGGAAAGGTGGAAAGCTGAGCCCATGCTATATAGGTCCTTTTGGGATCTTAGCCTAACTTGGATTACTTGCTTATCGGCTCAAGCTACCACAGGAGTTGAGTGGAGTACATGATGTGTTTCATGTATCCGATTTGAAGAAGTGTCTGTCTGACGAGACACTTTTTATACCTCCTTGTGAGGTTTAGATTGATGATAAACTCTAATTTATCGAAGAACCAGTCGAATTTCTAGACTGGAAAAACCCAGAAGCTTAGGAGAAGTTGGATTAAACTTGTGAAGGTTCGTTGGAGTTCCAAACGTGGACCCAAGTTCTCATGGGAATGACAGGACCAATGCAACGAAAATACCCCCCATCTCTTTCCACCAAGTGCGAAATAGAGACATGTGGTGTAAGAATTTCGGGGACAAAATTTCCTAAATAGGGGGAGACTGTGACACCCAGCTATTTAGAGTCTATACCTTACTAGTGTAATACGTGTTAATTATGAATAAAGTCATTATTTGATGTGATTTGTTGTTAGTTAACTGTATTTGGTCTTCTAGCAAGTCTAATTTTTATATAAAGTTATGTTGGTAAAAACAAGATATAAGCTTATCGCTTAACGAAAAAAATGCGAAACGAATGTTGGTGACAACCCGATTAATGTTAGAATCCTAAAAATATACCGTTATGATTAAAATGCTATTTTTAATCATATCCATGAGGAAAATTTAAATAAAACGCTTAGAAACACTGTTTTGTGATTTTACACGAGTACTGAGCAATACCGCGCGTATCTTGCAAAATTAAATGACCTTATCAGTCAAGGCAAAGAATATATTGTTCAGGAATATTATGGCAAGTTAATTTTTATAGAATGATAAAAATAACATTAAACGCTTAAAACGTGAAATAAAATACCTGGTAATCAGTTAAATACATGTTTAATCAAGTATTTAACATATATATATATATATATATATATATATATATATATATATATATATATATATATATATATATATATATGTGTGTGTGTGTGTGTGTGTGTGTGTGTGTATGGCAAGGTGGTGGCCCACGGGGGTGCCCAACAAAGCCCCATGATGACAAGTGTTGAACAAGATCTTCCTTATAATCATTTTGTATTTTTTACTGCTGATGCATAAGTCTAATGCCTACGTATAAGTCTTGTGTTTGTTTAGTTATAGGGTAATATTATGTGTGTTTGAGTTTGATTTAATAATGTAAAGAATTTATACGGACGTAGGAGTCCTGTCACACCCTGGCTTTGCGGAAGCGTGGGTTTATTTTGGTGTGACTTCTTAATACCATAGCTTAATCACAACAAAGCTATATGAAAGTAAAACCATGATGATCATCCATTATTTCAAGTTTTAAAAGTAAAGCATGACAACATTGTTTTAGAGTTGACACATGCAAGGAGTTTACAACACAACATAATAAAAACCTTGTTCATAAGACACAACCACAAAACATGAAATAGACACAGTTTAGGACTTGTGACTCGTCCAGGCAAAAGTCACAACCCTTAAACTCGGATGACATCACTTCTCCTACGCAGCATGAAGACATAGCATACCTCGCCAGATCCCTAATTCCCTGAAATACATGTAAGTTGAAAAATCAACATAAAGTTGAGCGAGTTCATGTGAAAATGAGTATGTAAAACCTTTGTAATACATTTGTATGTATGAAAAATCCCTGGTATGTAGCAAATAAGGAAAAAGAGATCACCATTGGGTTGCAAAGCCAATGATATGTGTGAAGTGCAGTAGGAAGACTCAAACCTAGCAGATTTTTGCGTCGGGTACAAAGTCACCCCGAGGTCCGTTCTGTTGGGCCTGGAGTTGGGCTCGCTACACCCAGATAGATCTACCGCTACTGCCCCTCGGTCCTACAATGAGGATTAATGGTCTATAGTTTCCGCCTACCCACTCACATGATCTAAGTAGTAACCCTCCTTAAGCTAACCATACCATGTATAAAAGTATCCGTAAATCATTGTAACATGTATTTCACCCCCGAAGTATAAAAACTGAAAACAGTTAAGAGAAAAAGGGGACATGAACTCACGGAAGTGCGTCTCGAAATAGTCAATCCCAAATCAACCTGCTGCGCGACGACCTACGCGTACTAACTTCTATTAGACGGACGGTCGTGCCTTGGCTTAAGGTTTAACCTTTTTGGGAAATAGTTAGGCAACTATTTCGTATTTCCACTTCTTAATTATTTAATAATTATATTCCTTCCCAATGATGGGGGTTTTAATACATGTGCGTTTTTGTAATTCCAAAAATATATTATTAAGTCTCACTTAATAAAATATATTTTTATTCATTTGTCTAAAATATTCTATCTCCAAAATATACATATTTTTCCCAAAAATATTATATTTTACTTCATACCATTTCCAAAATAATACTTTATCAAAATACATATTTAAGAGTATTTTCCGAAAATACATAAGTTACATTTTTAAAGTTCGTGTGGTAATAATAATACCGGTGTAACTTAAATATTTATTTGTGAAGGCGTTGGTATTATTTTGGAGTCGTTACTTTTTAGTGTATACGAGTTATATTATTTTTACCCTAAAAATAATATATGTGTAGTTCACAAAATAATCATAAAATCACACAAGCGTGTTACTATGAAATATATATGCTAAATATATATTTAACAAGTTTTATTTACGAAAATCCACCTCCGACACTTGGTTATTTTGTAATAAAAATCTTGGCGAAGTTTATTTGGAAAAACAAGTTAAAAATATATTTATAAACACTTATCACCAAAAATATTCTAAGTGTTATTTTCTGGAAAAATTTCGCCAGAGTTTCCTCTGTAACTGGAGGTGGCCACGCTTACTAGCGTATCATTTTCTTTTCAAAATTCAATCAACAATTTTCCAATCATCAATATACAATATTCAATCATCAAACTAGTCAAAAATAAGCATAAATCGCAAACACATGAACTTGTAAGTTGTGTAAAAGTATGTAGTAACTTCCCAACATATTTAGTAGATCTTTCCATCTTTAAAAATAAAATCAGTTTCTTGGAAACTTTATTTTTAAAGAAAATGTAACTTTACAACTTCTAGTCCAAAAACTACGAAATTATTCCTTTGTTAAACCTTCTTGTCGCACAAGTGTTTACACACTTGTTTATTCACTAAAATGCTTTTAGTTTGTGTAAGATCCGGTTTTTAAACAAGACTTGTATCTTTTACTCTAGTTTCCGCCTACACACTCACATGATCTAAGTAGTAACCCTACTTAAGCTAACCATACCATGTATAAAAGTATCCGTAAATCATTGTAACATGTATTTCACCCCCGAAGTATAAAAACTGAAAACAGTTAAGAGAAAAGGGGGACATGAACTCACGAAAGTGCGTCTCGAAATAGTCAATCCCAAATCAACCTGCTGCGTGACGACCTACACGTACTAACTTCTATTAGACGGACGGTCGTGCCTTGGCTTAAGGTTTAACGTTTTTGGGAAATAGTTAGGCAACTATTTCGTATTTCCACTTCTTAATTATTTAATAATTATATTCCTTCCCAAGGATGGGGGTTTTAATACATGTGCGTTTTTGTAATTCCAAAAATATATTATTAAGTCTCACTTAATAAAATATATTTTTATTCATTTGTCTAAAATATTCTATCTCCAAAATATACATATTTTTCCCAAAAATATTATATTTTACTTCATACCATTTCCAAAATAATACTTTATCAAAATACATATTTAAGAGTATTTTCCGAAAATACATAAGTTACATTTTTAAAGTTCGTGTGGTAATAATAATACCGGTGTAACTTAAATATTTATTTGTGAAGGCATTGGTATTATTTTGGAGTCGTTACTTTTTAGTGTATACGAGTTATATTATTTTTACCCTAAAAATAATATATGTGTAGTTCACAAAATAATCATAAAATCACACAAGCGTGTTACTATGAAATATATATGCTAAATATATATTTAACAAGTTTTATTTACGAATATCCACCTCCGATACTTGGTTATTTTGTAATAAAAATCTTGGCGAAGTTTATTTGGAAAAACAAGTTAAAAATATATTTATAAACACTTGTCACCAAAAATATTCTAAGTGTTATTTTCTGGAAAATTTTCGCCAGAGTTTCCTCTGTAACTGGAGGTGGCCACGCTTACTAGCGTATCATTTTCTTTTCAAAATTCAATCAACAAATTTCCAATCATCAATATACAATATTCAATCATCAAACTAGTCAAAAATAAGCATAAATCACAAACACATGAACTTGTAAGTTGTGTAAAAGTATGTAGTAACTTCCCAACATATTTAGTAGATCTTTCCATCTTTAAAAATAAAATCAGTTTCTTGGAAACTTTATTTTTAAAGAAAATGTAACTTTACAACTTCTAGTCCAAAAACTACGAAATTATTCCTTTGTTAAACCTTCTTGTCGCACAAGTGTTTACACACTTGTTTATTCACTAAAACGCTTTTAGTTTGTGTAAGATCCGGTTTTTAAACAAGACTTGTATCTTTTACTTGGTTCTTCCGAAAAACCACTTGTAGATCTTTAGATCTACTAGTTTAAAACTCTATTTTACAAGAAAAATCACTTTTACACAAGTTCACGCTCATGAGTGGAAGGGTTCATCATCTTACAACTTTTACACTTAACATATTACTAGTTCATGTTCCATGAACATGATCTAGCATGGTTAGATGATGATCCATTCCACTACTAGCCACTAACAACACAAAATAATCCTTTCTAAACAAGATTCACAAGATTTACACCAATAGTCACCCTTTATCCATCAAGTTTATCTTTCATTCAAGACTTTATGTTTTGATCTTTAGTGTTCTTGATTTTTATCCGTTAAATCTCTTATTAACCACTTTAAACATGAACAAGGAAGTGTTTGGAAGCACTTACTAAGCGTAAACAAGGTGGATAAAAGCAATGTAAAGAGGTTCTTGAGATTCCGAAAGCACCGGGTCTCCTCGTATGTCACCTTGCACCTTGGTATGTATGTGGAATAGCTAGATCAACACTTGACGGTGGTGGTGGGTGTGTGTGTGTTCTCGGCCGAACACAAGGCAAGAGGGAGAGAGAGAGCAATTTTTTTGTTAAGTGTGGAAGTGAATGAAAGTCTTATCCTCTAAGCATTCTTATAGACCATCTTATGTGTTTAACCATCATATATTATGCCATCTTGATACTAGACACATGAAATAAAATAATCAAAATTGTGGAGTGTGTCCCCACATGGGGAACCGATCGGTTGAGGGGGGGGGGGGTTATGGTTAGATTTCAATTGAATGGTTAAGTGATTAGTTATGTTCCAATGGTGTTAATTAGAGTATTATGTGGGTAGTGTAATACAAAGGGTGTTAGGGTGTTCGGGGTCCCTAACTAGCTCAGAAAAGTGTAAACAATGTCATTGACAATATTTTTATGTTCCGGGGAAAGTCCGGTTGTTCGGTTGGATATTGATCCGTTAAAGTGTCAAGCAAAGCTTTAAAGTGTCTTTAATAGTGTTTTTAGTGACACAATAAATCCCCGACACTTTGGAAAGTGTCTAGTATTATTTTACCCAGTTTTTGCACTTTACTAGTTATGCTAAAAGCTGAATTTTTGTATAAAGTGCAGAATTTTGTAATTAAAGTATGTTTTAGGCACATCCGGTCACTATAAATATCACCTAGTGACGCAGTTATATAATCCTCACCTCCCTACACTCCCAACTAGTGTAGTAATCTATTCACGGCTCGTACTGGCCTCAGAGACAATATTTGTCTAGTGCTGGCTATGTCAGCATGTTTACTGGGTTATCCGTATAGTGTGCTCACTGTGCTTTTGTGCATCAAGGTTGTCACTAATGTTTGTGTGTAAATAATAGAGTGACAGTATAAAATGTGATGCATGAGTATGTATGTATCAGAAATCAAGAAGCAGTTTAACCACAGTTGTAAGCAAGCACAGTAATTAAGCACTAATTAAATATTAATTAATTCGTACGGATACCTGGTTTGGTGAGGGTTGTCACATTCTCCCCCCGTTAAAGAAATTTCATCCCGATATTTTAGGTTCTGCTTCTAGTTGCAGGGGTCTTCGGAAATAAATGGGGGTATTTCTCTTTCATACGATCCTCACGTTCCCACGTGAATTCTGGCCCATGTCTTGCATTCCATCGAACTTTGACGAGTTTGACACTGCTCCTGCGAGTTTTGTTAATTTTCCAATCGGTGACCTCAACAGGTTCTTCAGTGAAGTGGAGCGTGTCGTCGATATGAACTTCGTCAGCAGGAATGATCACTGTCTCCTGTGTTGGACTCTTTCTCAAATTTGATACATGGAATGTATCGTGGACACCATTAAGTTCAGCAGGTAGGTCCAATTTGTAGGCTACAAGCCCAATCCTTTGCAGTATCTTGAACGGCCCAATGTAACGCGGATTCAACTTCCCACGCTTTCCGAAGCGTGCCACACCCTTCCAGGGTGAAACTTTCAATAAAACCATATCCCCAACTTGAAATTCCAAAGGTTTCCTCTTTGGATCTGCATAGGCTTTCTGTCTGTCGCGAGCCGCCTCGATGCGTTTTCGAATCTGCGCAATCTTGTCTGTCGTCTCTTGGACTATTTCGGGACCAACAAGCTGCCTATCACCTGCATCAGCCCAGCATAGTGGTGATCGACACTTGCGTCCGTAAAGAGCTTCAAATGGCGTGGCTCCAATGCTTGTGTGGTAGCTGTTGTTGTACGAAAATTCGACCAATGGTAAATGATTATCCCAGCTACCACCTAGATCCATTACACATGCTCTCAGCATATCCTCCGATGTCTGAATAGTTCGTTCACTTTGGCCATCAGTTTGCGGATGAAATGTAGTGCTCAGATTTAACTGTGAGCCAAAAGCTTCTTGGAAGGATTGCCAAATCCTTGATATGAAACGTCCATCTCTATCAGAGATGATCGAGAGAGGCACTCCATGACGTGCAACAATCTCTCGCATGTATATTTCCGCCAGTTTACTAGTGTTATCCTTCTCTTTGATTGGCAGGAAGTGTGCAGACTTGGTCAGGCGGTCAACTATTACCCAAATAGTATCATGACCTCTGGGCGTCTTGGGCAGTTTCGTTATGAAGTCCATTGAAATCTGTTCCCATTTCCATTTGGGTATTTCAGGTTGTTGCAGAAGTCCTGAAGGCTTCTGGTATTCAGCTTTCACCTTGGCGCACGTTAAACACTTGCTAACATATACTGCAACATCGCCTTTCATCCTAGGCCACTAATAGAAATCCTTGAGATCTTGGTACATCTTATCCGCACCGGGATGAATTGAGTACCGAGATTTGTGGGCTTCATCAGAAATAACATTTCTCAAACCACCAAACCGAGGAACCCAAATTCGCTTCATGAAGCATAAAGTTCCTTCCTCGTTTGGCACCAACTGCTTCTCCATCCCACGGAGATATTCATCTTCAATATTCCTTCCTTTCAAGGCTTCTCTTTGTGCGGCACGAATGCGTAAAGAGAGATCCGTCTGGACGATCATTTCCAAAGCCCTAACCCTTATGGGCTTGATCCTCTCTTTTCGACTCAGGGCATCAGCGACCACATTCGCTTTCCCTGGATGATATTTAATCTCGCAATCGTAATCATTCAACAGCTCTACCCAGCGTCTCTGCCTCATGTTAAGTTCCTTTTAGTTAAATATGTGCTGTAAGCTCTTGTGATCCGTGAAGATTGTACATTTTGTACCATACAAATAATGTCTCCAGATTTTCAGCGCAAATACCACTGCGCCTAGCTCCAAATCATGCGTGGTATAGTTCTTTTCATGAACTTTCAATTGGCGTGAAGCGTAAGCTATAACTTTCTGGCGTTGCATCAACACGCATCCCAATCCTTGACACGAAGCGTCACAATATACCACGAAGTCGCCCGTTCCTTCGGGTAGCGATAAGATCGGTGCATCACAAAGTTTGTTTTTCAACAACTGAAACGCTTCTTCTTGTTTGTCACTCCAATCGAACTTCTTATCTTTCTGTGTGAGCGCTGTCAAGGGTTGAGCGATTTTGGAAAAATCCTCAATGAATCTTCGATAATAACCAGCCAAACCCAAGAACTTTCGAATCTCGGTCGGCGTCTTTGGAGTCTCCCAGCTTTTTATCGCCTCGATCTTTGTGGGATCAACATGGATTCCATTTCCGTTAACCACGTGTCCAAGAAATTGGACTTCACGCAGCCAGAACTCGCACTTCGAGAACTTGGCGTATAATTTCTCCTTCTTGAGTAGCTCTAGAATAGCTCTCAAATGCTGTTCGTGCTCGTCCTTCGTCTTCGAATAAATCAAAATGTCATCGATGAACACAATTACGAACTTGTCCAAGTACGGCTTGCAGACTCGGTTCATTAGGTCCATGAAAACTGCAGGTGCGTTTGTCAGCCCAAACGGTATAACTAGGAACTCGTAATGTCCATATCGAGTTCTGAAGGCCGTCTTCGGGATACTTTCATCTTGTATCCTAAGTTGATGGTAGCCGGATCGAAGATCGATCTTTGAATAAAAGCTTGAGCCTTGCAACTGGTCAAATAAATCGTTGATTCTCGGCAAAGGATATCTATTCTTGATGGTCAACTTATTAAGCTCACGGTAGTCTATACACATCTGAAAACTATCGTCCTTCTTCTTAACGAACAGTACCGGAGCTCCCCAAGGTGAGAAGCTTGGCCTGATAAACCCTTTATCCAATAGCTCCTGGAGTTGTGTCGACAACTCCTGCATCTCTGATGGCGCAAGTCTATAGGGTGCCTTAGCTACAGGCGCAGCACCTGGAACCAAGTCAATGTGGAACTCGACTTGCCTTTGAGGCGGCAATCCCGGCAAGTCTTCTGGAAAGACCTCAGGATATTCTTTCACAACTGGAATGTCTTCGATCTTTGGTTCAGCAGCTTTCTTGTCCACGATGTGTGCTAAGAACGCAACACATCCCTTCTGTAAACACCTTCTAGCTTTCAGACAGCTAATAATTCTCAGCGGCGTATCATGCTTCTCTCCGTGCACTACGATTGATTCTTCATCCGTCATAGGGATACGGATGGTCTTCTCATGGCAGACAATCTCGGCCTTGTTACTCGATAGCCAATCCATTCCCACTACCACATCAAAGCTTCCCAACTCGACAGGTAGTAAGTCTAGTGCAAACTCGTGCCCTCCTAGTTCAATCACGCATCCTCGGACAACTTCACTGGTTTCAATTAGTTTCCCATTCGCCAATTCGATCGAGTATGGAACGTCTAACTTACTAGGTGTCAATCCAAGTATATTCTTAAATTCTAACGACACGAAACTATAATCCGCACCAGTATCAAACAGAACAGATGCAAAACGTTGGTTTATCGGGAACGTACCAGTGACAACGTTGGGATCCTGGCGCGCTTCCCTTGCTCCGATGTTAAAGACTCTTCCCCGTGCTTGGTTCAAATTTGGGCAATCCCTCTTAAAATGTCCAATGTCACCACAGTTGAAACACCCAAGCTTTTGCCCATTACCACCTCCATTCCCAGCTTGAGGGTTGTTTTGGTTGCGATTCCCACTACCTGCTTGATTCGCAATGTTTCCACGGTTCCCATTTCCTCCGGTGTTTCCTTGTGGGCGGTTCCCATTACCACCACGGTTGTTCCTAAAACCTCCTTGGCCACCCCGGCCAGTACTAGCCCAGCAATTATCCTTCAAGTGGCCTACTTTCCCACAAGTTTCACATATTTTTGGCCCACACCGGCCAGAATGATGACACTGACAGGTGTTACACTTGGGCTGTGTACCCATATAACCTTTCCCTTTCTTCTCAACACCGGTTGCAGCTTGGACCGGTGTGCTTGACTCGCCCTTCTTGCTTACATGGCTGGTTCCTTGCTTGAAATTGGAAAACTTTCGCTTGTTTTCCCCAAACGGTTCAACATGGGTTTCCTTCTTCTTCTGATCGGAAATTGAGAACTTGTTTAACCTAATGGCCTCCTCAGTAAGCGCCACACTTAGGTCGATGGCTTCCGTGATTGTCGCGAGCTTGGAAGTGGTAACCATACTCATTATCTGGGGTGCCAATCCCCAGATAAATCTCTCGATCCGTTTGAACTCTGGTGTGACCATGTAAGGTACTACGTGAGATAAGTCATGGAATCTTTGAACGTATTCTGCGATCTTGGGACCATCCATCCTTAAATGCCAGAACTCAGTCTCTAACCTTTGTATCTCAGCACGCGAGCAATACTTCCTTCGCATTAACTCTTTTAACTCAGCCCAGGTCAACGCATAAGCAGCAGCTTCTCCCAAAGTCTGCACTTGTAAGTTCCACCACGATAGGGCTCCATCCAGAAATAGCCCAGAAATGTAAGTCACTTGTTGGTCTGGAGCGCACTTGCTCATTCGAAGAACAGACTCCGTCTTTTCGGCCCATCTTACAAAAGCAACAGCACCTCCGGTGCCGTCGAAGTTCACGGGCTTGCAGTCGAGGAACTGCTTGTAAGTGCACCCTGCACATACGTTAGAATATACAAATGGTATTAGCAAACGTGCTAAAGATATCCAGATGTATCGTAGTATGTCTCAACGACTTAACATTACCATGTGGTGGGTTGTTATTGCCGTTGTTGTTCGAATTACTTCCGCTTGTTCCTCCTTGTGAGGCTGCATACTGCGCAATGGCGGCATCAATGATTCCTTGAAGTTCTGCCTCCGAAGTGGGCATGCGCATCTCGCGTCTTGGTGGCATCTTCTAAAAGATAATCGTGTTGGTCAGGTCTTAGTAAGTAAGCAACATACGTACGTAATATCATTCAAACACATAACATCTCATGTTACAATTTAACCAAGCACACAACATCACATGTTATAAAATATCAATAATCAACCCAACATATAATGAGAATACTGCGATTGCGCTGTCATAAATCAAGACCACAATGTAAGGTTTACAAGTTCATAACTGTATCATACATCATCAGTGACTAAGGGCCACATCGCCCTAGTCCAAACTATCTAGTCAGTGACAACAGCAACAAATATACAAATCATCAAAAGTCACAATCATCAAAATGCGGTCTCCAAAAGCTGTGTAGTCTGCACAATCACGGTCGTCTCACCAAAAGTCTACCTGCGTCGAATCAAAAAGGCCTAAGCTGATGGCGGCGGAGGAGGGGGAAAACGAGAAAAGAATAAACGTCGCATATGAAGCCAGTCCTCCTCCATAGCGCGATGAGCGCGCAATAAGTATGCTATCTGTTGCTCAGGAGTCCAAAAGCGAGCGGCAGAATCAGGTGAAAGTGGCCGTGGAGGGTGTGATACTGCAGGTGGGGTCTGACAATGACACGGTGGTCGCTGAGCTCTCTCCAGCACCTGTACGCGATGGGTCAGCGCCTCCTGCTGTATCATGAAAGATGTGAGAATCTCCTCCGTAGTATACCCCACGTGGTATGGGTGATACGGATCGGATGGTGGCATAATGGGGGGCGTAGTCCAGAGGAACGGCTCACTAGATGGAGCGAAGGATGGTACAGTAAACGGTGCAACAGTGGGAATAACAGTAGGATGAGCAATCTGAGGCACAAACTGGCCTCCTCCTGACACGAAAGATGTATGACCAAACGGCTGTCGAGATGAACCCTCCCCAGGACGTGGTGGAGGTATGTCCTGGAGATAGGTGATCTGAAGATCTGTGCGGTGAGCATCTGTGGTGTGTGGGGGAATCAAGGGAACATCAATGGGAGCTGACACAGGGGCTGAAACGGGGGCTACAGGGGGTGTAACAGGGAACACGAAAGGTGGGTAATCATCATCATCAATCCACCCATTGCGGGTGTGAGCGTATCGTGTATCAATATGGGTCGCAAAAGTTGCACGGTCGAATATCACCGGCATAGGGTCAGGAAATGGTGCAACAACAGGATCCTCTATCAAAAGTGGAGCGTCAACAGGAGCGTCAGCAACATGATCATCCACTAACGGTGGAGCAACAACGGGATGATCGTCAACAGGTATATCATCGACAAAAGGAGCAACAGCAGGTGCATCGGCATGAACAGGGTCATGCTCTAACGCAAGGTCAGGAGCAACGACTGGCTCAGGGGCCACAGCAGGCTCCGGATCAACAAACTCCATATCAAAATCAGCTGGATCAGTAAACAAAGGATCGACAGGGGCTACAGGATCCTCTAGGGGCTGGTCTAAGTGAATGAACTCAATAGCCTGGTCAGGATCAAAACCAGGGGGAAAAACAGGTTCATCATCAACATCGTGATCAAACTCAAAGCTGTGTGCGGGTGCAGGTGCAGCTGATGACGCCATGTCAGGGTCGGTGTCGTGTGAGTGGTGCTGCACTCCCTGTGTGTGCAAAGATGCGGACGCCACAGACTCAAATGAGTCTGGGACAGGTGAATGAACAGGAGCCTCCTCTGCAGGAGCGTCAGCAATGAGTAGGATATCATCAGCAGCAATAGGGACCTCACCCTCAAGGTCATCCTCAAGTGGGTCCTCCTCTAATAGATCGACATCATCGTCAAAAACATCATCAAGTGGCATATCAACAACCGGATAAGCAGCAAGGGGTATAGGAGCAGGGATCACCGCGAGTGGTAAATCCCCAGCGAGATGGCCATCAGCAGGCTCGGCTACGACGTCAGGCAGCGCAAATGGCTGGAAGTCGTCATCGTCTGTGCTGGTAGTATCGGAAGTGTACACCCCGTGCTCCGATGAAACTATGTTGTCTGATACTATGGCCATGGGATCTGTAGTGTCCGACTCTCCAGTACCTGATGTAGGCATGACGTCTGTAACACAAACACACAGATGCACAAATAATCAATCATATAATCAAATAAACATGTTAGTCACCAATAAGCAATCAAGTAATTCTCCTAGTCCCACTAGTCTAACCTCCCAGCCTCTCAGACTGAACCTCCTAGTCCCACTAGATTAACCTCCCAGCCTCTCAGACTGAACCTCCTAGTCCCACTAGATTAACCTCCCAGCCTCCCAGACTGAACCCTCTAGTCCCACTAGACTAACCTCCCAGCCTCCCAGACTGAACCCTCTAGTCCCACTAGACTACTCCCTCAGTCTCTCAGACTGAGCCATAACTTTTTTTTTAAAAAGAATGCTCATACTTTTGTTTGTAAAAATATTTTGCACTCTGGATCTGGACGTAGTGTATGCAATGTAAAAATGTTTTCGTGAGAGCCCTAGTGATCATAGTCTAGACTCGAGAAGGAATCCTAGTTCGCAATGATCGAAGCTCTGATACCAAGATGTCACACCCTGGCTTTGCGGAAGCGTGGGTTTATTTTGGTGTGACTTCTTAATACCATAGCTTAATCACAACAAAGCTATATGAAAGTAAAACCATGATGATCATCCATTATTTCAAGTTTTAAAAGTAAAGCATGACAACATTGTTTTAGAGTTGACACATGCAACGAGTTTACAACACAACATAATAAAAACCATGTTCATAAGACACAACCACAAAACATGAAATAGACACAGTTTAGGACTTGTGACTCGTCCAGGCAAAAGTCACAACCCTTAAACTCGGATGACATCACTTCTCCTACGCAGCATGAAGACATAGCATACCTCGCCAGATCCCTAATTCCCTGAAATACATGTAAGTTGAAAAATCAACATAAAGTTGAGCGAGTTCATGTGAAAATGAGTATGTAAAACCTTTGTAATACATTTGTATGTATGAAAAATCCCTGGTATGTGACGACCTACAATGAGGATTAATGGTCTCTAGTTTCCGCCTACCCACTCACATGATCTAAGTAGTAACCCTCCTTAAGCTAACCATACCATGTATAAAAGTATCCGTAAATCATTGTAACATGTATTTCACCCCCGAAGTATAAAGACTGAAAACAGTTAAGAGAAAAGGGGGACATGAACTCACGGAAGTGCGTCTCGAAATAGTCAATCCCAAATAAACCTGCTGCGTGACGACCTACACGTACTAACTTCTATTAGACGGACGGTCGTGCCTTGGCTTAAGGTTTAACGTTTTTGGGAAATAGTTAGGCAACTATTTCGTATTTCCACTTCTTAATTATTTAATAATTATATTCCTTCCCAAGGATGGGGGTTTTAATACATGTGCGTTTTTGTAATTCCAAAAATATATTATTAAGTCTCACTTAATAAAATATATTTTTATTCATTTGTCTAAAATATTCTATCTCCAAAATATACATATTTTTCCCAAAAATATTATATTTTACTTCATACCATTTCCAAAATAATACTTTATCAAAATACATATTTAAGAGTATTTTCCGAAAATACATAAGTTACATTTTTAAAGTTCGTGTGTTAATAATAATACCGGTGTAACTTAAATATTTATTTGTGAAGGCGTTGGTATTATTTTGGAGTCGTTACTTTTTAGTGTATACGAGTTATATTATTATTACCCTAAAAATAATATATGTGTAGTTCACAAAATAATCATAAAATCACACAAGCGTGTTACTATGAAATATATATGCTAAATATATATTTAACAAGATTTATTTACTAAAATCCACCTCCGACACTTGGTTATTTCGTAATAAAAATCTTGGCGAAGTTTATTTGGAAAAACAAGTTAAAAATATATTTATAAACACTTGTCACCAAAAATATTCTAAGTGTTATTTTCTGGAAAAATTTCGCCAGAGTTTCCTCTGTAACTAGAGGTGGCCACGCTTACTAGCGTATCATTTTCTTTTCAAAATTCAATCAACAATTTTCCAATCATCAATATACAATATTCAATCATCAAACTAGTCAAAAATAAGCATAAATCGCAAACACATGAACTTGTAAGTTGTGTAAAAGTATGTAGTAACTTCCCAACATATTTAGTAGATCTTTCCATCTTTAAAAATAAAATCAGTTTCTTGGAAACTTTATTTTTAAAGAAAATGTAACTTTACAACTTCTAGTCCAAAAACTACGAAATTATTCCTTTGTTAAACCTTCTTGTCGCACAAGTGTTTACACACTTGTTTATTCACTAAAATGCTTTTAGTTTGTGTAAGATCCGGTTTTTAAACAAGACTTGTATCTTTTACTTGGTTCTTCCGAAAAACCACTTGTAGATCTTTAGATCTACTAGTTTAGAACTCTATTTTACAAGAAAAATCACTTTTACACAAGTTCACGCTCATGAGTGGAAGGGTTCATCATCTTACAACTTTTACACTTAACATATTACTAGTTCATGTTCCATGAACATGATCTAGCATGGTTAGATGATGATCCATTCCACTACTAGCCACTAACAACACAAAATAATCCTTTCTAAACAAGATTCACAAGATTTACACCAATAGTCACCCTTTATCCATCAAGTTTATCTTTCATTCAAGACTTTATGTTTTGATCTTTAGTGTTCTTGATTTTTATCCGTAAAATCTCTTATTAACCACTTTAAACATGAACAAGGAAGTGTTTGGAAGCACTTACTACTAGCTCGTGGCTAGGGAAGAATCAAAGCGTAAACAAGGTGGATAAAAGCAACGTAGAGAGGTTCTTGAGATTCCGAAAGCACCGGGTCTCCTCGTATGTCACCTTGCACCTTGGGATGTATGTGGAATAGCTAGATCAACACTTGACGGTGGTGGTGGGTGTGTGTGTGTTCTCGGCCGAACACAAGGCAAGAGGGAGAGAGAGAGCAATTTTTTTGTTAAGTGTGGAAGTGAATGAAAGTCTTATCCTCTAAGCATTCTTATAGACCATCTTATGTGTTTAACCATCATATATTATGCCATCTTGATACTAGACACATGAAATAAAATAATCAAAATTGTGGAGTGTGTCCTCACATGGGGAACCGATCGGTTGAGGGGGGGTTTATGGTTAGATTTCAATTGAATGGTTAAGTGATTAGTTATGTTCCAATGGTGTTAATTAGAGTATTATGTGGGTAGTGTAATACAAAGGGTGTTAGGGTGTTCGGGGTCCCTAACTAGCTCAGAAAAGTGTAAACAATGCCATTGACAATATTTTTATGTTCCGGGTAAAGTCCGGTTGTTCGGTTGGATATTGATCCGTTAAAGTGTCAAGCAAAGCTTTAAAGTGTCTTTAATAGTGTTTTTAGTGACACAATAAATCCCCGACACTTTGGAAAGTGTCTAGTATTATTTTACCCAGTTTTTGCACTTTACTAGTTATGCTAAAAGCTGAATTTTTGTATAAAGTGCAGAATTTTGTAATTAAAGTATGTTTTAGGCACATCCGGTCACTATAAATATCACCTAGTGACGCAGTTATATAATCATCACCTCCCTACACTCCCAACTAGTGTAGTAATCTATTCCCGGCTCGTACTGGCCTCAGAGACAATATTTGTCTAGTGCTGGCTATGTCAGCATGTTTACTGGGTTATCCGTATAGTGTGCTCACTGTGCTTTTGTGCATCAAGGTTGTCACTAATGTTTGTGTGTAAATAATAGAGTGACAGTATAAAATGTGATGCATGAGTATGTATTTATCAGAAATCAAGAAGCAGTTTAACCATAGTTGTAAGCAAGCACAGTAATTAAGCACTAATTAAATATTAATTAATTCGTACGGATACCTGGTTTGGTGAGGGTTGTCACAAGTCCTACGTGTGTGTATGAGTCCTACATGCATATGAGACATGAAACGCATGAGTCCTACGCCCCATGTGTTCAAGTGTGGCCTATATATAGGGCGCATGACTTTATAACTCTCACAACTTGCACATTTGGTCTTGGAGAGCATTTTGTCAAGCTTTGTATATCCAAATGTTATGTTGCCCCAATTAATAGATAAGAGATGGATTATGAAATCCTACGTGTTCTTGTGCTTTGAGATGGATTCCGCACATTTCCAAGTTATACATATATCATATTATGTTTTCTATGCACCAAACATAATCCTACAAGTGGTATCGGAGCAGGAGAGCTAATATCTACAAGAGGATTGCTTGGATTTCAAGATTTGGAGCCTAAAGAGTTATTTTCTACTCTTTTTTCTCATTTTCTCACAATTCCACAGTTCAAATTTTACGAAATTCTCAGAATCTTTTCAAAAACCATCCATAAACATCATGTGAAAGGATTAGAAGTATTTGAAGCCGTTTTCATCATCAAAATTGCAAAATTCATGAAAAATGACCCGGAGTGTAGTAGCTTGGTTAAACACATGAAGGATCTTTCAAGCATACGAATAGAAGTGCATGAGAGTCATACGTGCGCAGGAATCAAATGTTGGTAGTCTTTCGCACACAATAGGGTCTCTTACGCTTAAAAGGGTTCATACGCTAAAGGATCATCCGTTTAAGAGGGGTCCTATGCTTGATGAGTGATACGCAGAGATTGTTCATTCATTTGTGTCACTCATACGCTTGATGATGTCATCCGTCTGATAGTTCATACTCTGGAAATGAGTCCTACATAGTTTGTTCAAACGTTTTTTATCATTCATCCGTTGAAGTGGTCATACGCTATTGTACTCATCCATTCCTAGGATTCATCCGCTTGAAGTGCTACCAATTTTCAACTTTTTGCTAACAGTTGGACAAATGAATTACGATACGATGATGTGTGCACAGCACATCAACCACAGTAGTTCAAAACATGAATCTAGACAACGAAAAAGGAACCACAAATAAACCACCCTAGTTGCTTAGAATGGAGGATTATATGAGGTGCGTAGGAAAGTTTGAGAATTACGTTCAGGCAAACAATTTCGCTGAATGGATAGCTATAGAGGATGAATACTCGATTCAGAAGAATGAAAATGGTCAGAATATCAAAGTTACTCAGATTCCCGAGAATGAGAGAGATAAATATATCCGTGAGAAAAAGATGATGATGTTGTTACAGCAGTCGATCAAACAAGAGATTTTGGAACTTTTACAGCATAACGGTTTTTGTCAATTAATCTGGTGGGCTTTACACAACAAGAATCGAGGAAACAATGAAATGCGGAAAAGAAAAAGGTCACTACTTAAAAAGGAGTTTGATATCTTTACGGTGATAAAAGGAGAAACTCTACAACAATTAATCGAAAGATTTCTCTACCTGGTTGCTGAGATGAGTAGAATTGGCATTGAGAAAGAACATTCGGAGCTACTGGATAAAATAGATGATGCTTTACCGGAAAGTGATTGGCGTACTTATATGTTGATCTTACAATTTGGCAAAACTGATTGAAAAGCTTGAGGCTCATGAGTTGCAACTTAGAAAGAAAGCCAAGATGAATTCGACTGCTATTCCACAGGATATTGATTTATACTACAAAGGGTCGGATCAGGTGATTATAGTGTGTCAAAAGATATAGACAACGTTTAGTGCTGAGTCAATAGGTGGAAATGTTTTTATTAGCAGCAGTTCTGGTTATTCACAGTCTCCACAATCAATGTACACCAATGATGGTTATATTTTTGTGAGAAATCGTGTTAGAGGATAATATCAGATATAAGATATATTAAGACATATCATTTGCACTGTTGATCTAAAAACACCAAGTCTTAAACAATTCATGTCGATTGTGAGTATTGTTATCCACCTAAGCATATACAATCCATTTTCGTAATGTTTACCGATATTTAGCAGTTTATTAAAGCAACAAATATTCTATCGATCCCATAACTTTTGGTGTATGCCCTCATTGTGCAATGCATTGATGCAAGTAACGCCTATATACGTTTATCGATTACATTTCAAGTGAAAACAAAATAGAACACTTAAACACTAACAATTCGACACGCAGAGAAGGTCTTGTTCACACGGTTAGACGTTAATGAACACTATGAAATCTACTTTGTCACAATAGAAATTTCGATAACGTTTCATTTCACTTAGACTCCTTTCATAAGCTAACACCCAAAAATTATGACAAACTCACGCATCACACATCTATTTATAGACATTTCAGACCTACCAATCATCAATGCATCACACATCAAACGCATCAGATCGTGTCATTACTGGCGCAGTATTGATTGTCAAAGTATCTACAAACCTGAAGCATCAGTTAAGGGGGAATCTGTTGACGCATGTGGGATGACAACAAAAGATACATGACTGAAGTTACAACATATTTAGTACAACTCTCATTTTTTTAAAGTTCAAGATTTGACATCAACAGACATGGGGGATCTGTTAATCCATATTTGTGTTCGTTAATGTGCGAATAGGCAAGATAGAATATATACGTAATATGTCTGTTAGAATGTGTTTAACGCATGAGAATAATCAAACGTATGAGAGTTACATTTTATTGAGTGCCAAACGTTTGAATGTGTCAAACGTATGATGCACACGTTTGAAAATTTTAGGCGAATGAGCCATATGTTTGAAGCTCCCAAACGTATGGGTCATGGCCTATAAATAGAAGTGGCATGCGTTTGAACTTGATGTGTTTCATTTGAGAGGAGAAATCACACTTGATTTCTCCCAGAGCTTAAAATTGTAAACCCTTTTAGTGTATCGATAAAATATGTGCCACCTTGATCCTATCACGTTTATCCATACCGTATTCAGTTTTCCATCAAAACTTCAGTCTTGAACACGTTTAAACACTAATCGTTAGGTTTTGTGATCCTTTGAACGTAATTTCACAAAGGATCATACCTTTTGTTGCAAGCTTGAAGTAGTTGCACATTGCTCGGCATGTTTAAGCTTTGATGCCCTATCTTTTAATTTAGCTTCCTTCATTTTCTGTTGTGGGAAATGAAAACAAACTTCAATGCTAATCTATTATATATAATAAATGAAAGTTATTTGGCCCACGTGTCAGTAGATGAGGGCTACCTTTTTTCCCTTTTCCCGCCCAACAGTACCCTTCCCCACTTTTATCTATCTCATCTCTCATTTATCTCATATCTCATTTAGGGCTTACCCTCTTTCTCAGTCGCTTCCCTCTATTCCGATCTTAAAAGACGTTCAGATCAACGCTCCGAATAAAAGTTAGATTATCAATAAGTGTCAATCTTTGTTTTTATTGTTCACTCATTTGATCTTCATGCGTCTTTACCTAGGGTTGTGCTTCGGCTAGGGTTCCGCTGGGAACTTGATGACGGAGATGATCGGAGGTTGTCGGCTCTGCCGCCTGCAGTTCTCTTGGTTAATTTTTGGTCAGGTTTGCTGTTCAATTTTGATGTTCACTTATCTAATTTTATTTTATTTTTAGACTTCTATATGATTTTGAGGTCGATTTAATGGTGATGCTGTAATGGATTTGAGGTTTATGGTTAGTTATAAATATATTTTTTCATTTTTCCATCTTGAGTTTTAGGTTAGGGTTTGTTTTATTTTTGGGCTTCTATATGATTTTGAGGTCAATTGATTGGTGACTTGCTATTGTTGTTTGCTGTTGTTTGTTAATTAGGCTGCTGACATCATCAACCGACTCCAACGAGATCGAAAGGTTGTAGGACTATGACAACCAACTCAAAGATTCAAAGGACAAATATCAGGTGTTTGGTTAAGTTTTGGTCAGGTTTCCTGTTCAGTTTTGATGTTCACTTATCTAATTTTCATTTTATTTTTAGGCTTCTATATGATTTTGAGGTTGTTTGATTGGTCACTTGCTATTGTTGTTTGCTTTTGTTTGCTATTGTTGTCAAGTAAGGTAAAAATGGCCATTCTAATTACCTGAATATTGCGTATGATATCCTTTTAATTTTAATCGCCCAACAAGTTTTTTGGTTTGTTTCTTTGTTCTTTGTTTATTTGTTAGATGTACACATTCTACGGAATGTAGTTAAGAGCCGCACATAAATCAGGTAATTTTTATTCTTTTGCTAATTGTTAATACACTTTGTAGTCAGTTCTTCTTCTTCTTCGTTATTTCATATAATATAATGATTTGTTATACAACTACCTGATTTCATATTTAATTATGATTTGTATGCTTTTAGGGTTTGATTTTATATTGGTCATCACATTAATGGTGAGTACTCAAGAATATTGAATGGTTGAATTAGTTTTATTTTGGGTATTTTTGGATGATTTCATCCATTTCTTTAGATAGTTCATGATTGAAGATGCAGTTGAAGTTATCTTTTGAGTGAAATGAATGTTGATTTATCAGAAGATGCAGTTGAAGGTATCTTAAATAAGGTAATAATTGCATTACATCCCTGTTGAAAAACAAAATCGATAAATTTAGGGAAAATGAGGTTGAAAGATGATAACCCAATAGTGGAGATGTCATTCTACAGCTTCGATAAATTCAGCGGTATTCTCAAATAATAATTCCTAGATGCTTCCAATGAAGTAGCACTTTGGACATCTGTCGTCTTCAAAAATCTATTATCTATTATCTATTATATATAATAAATGAAAGTTATTTGGTCCACGTGGACCAAATAACTTTCATTTATTATATATAATAGATAGAATAGATAATAGATAATAGATGTTTGAAGAACAACAGATGTCCAAAGTGCTGCTTCTTTGGAAGCATCTAGGAACCATTATTTGAGAATACCCTTGAATTTATCGAAGCTGTAGAATGAGATCCTTGATGTGTGCAAAATGCAACATATAAATTTCATCAAATGAGGCATAAAACTAACCCTTTTTTAGTACTAATGTTGGAAAAAGTGTGTTTTTGTCTTCCTTTTGTATTTTCAGGATTAAATGAGCTGAAATAAACAAAAGAAGCAAAAAGGCAGCTAAATCTAACAAAAATACAAGAAGAGGGATAAACGTGGCATGCCCGACCCCCCGACAACATCTTCCCAAGCAAAATAAGAAGACAAAAGGCTGAACACGCCCTGTGCTCAGTGAGCACGGGGGCGTGCCCAAGTGTCTGCAGAAAAGACAAAGTTGTAGATGTGACAACCGGTGATTTACGGCTCTTAATTACGTGATTAACAAGTGATTAACGCGATAATAAATAGTGTTTATAGCACAAATTAACTTAATGAGGCCTTTGGAGTGCCTAGGAACGTTTATCCGACTTTACAGTACGCGTATGAAGATTAGCGTGGAATCTGCGGAACATCAAACGACAACGAACTGATACCGTACGAAATACTGACAACGCCGACAAATACGGATTTTCTACGAATATTCTATATTTATGAAGTTAATTTTTGTGAATTTATTGGGCTTCCGTGCGACACAAATGCAAACGTGGACTAAAAACGCGATGGTAGGAAACGCAACGGCAACAAAACGGAAGCAACGGAGACGCCTGTTGACGTGACCGTGTCGTCCCGATCAGTCAAAAACCCAATTAAACCTAGGTAGCTAGGGTAAGTCGGGTATCGAATCCACGAAGAGCAGGTGGTCAGTATTGCACGACCCGTTCGATTAGTTAGACTATTTACAAATGATGTACAAGGTGATTATGAAGTTTGCTAATTTTAATTTGTTTATTTGTTTTGAAAAGAAATCGGGTGAACCGACAAATGACTATTATTTAAAACTATTGTCAATTAACTAAGATTGCAAACTAAATTACTAAATGATTAAAACAAGAAATTAGGGACAAGGTTCACACCCGGTTCGATAATTGTAAGTCCTAGGGTTCCTACATGTTTTAGATCCAACTCAATTGTATATGATTAGCGGATTTAGTGTACCGTGACTTAGGTGCCAATGACTATCAACGTTTCGAAAAACGGACAAGAATGCACTTTGTAATCAACACAAGTAAAACCTAACCATGACAACGCATAAATACACATAACCATTTCGCAAAGTCATAACTTTTAACATCGTTCGACAATTTACGAATACGAAACAAATGTAAACTATTGTCAATGGTTTCAAAAATCAAACACAGTTTGTCACAAAGTCCAATCAAACTACAAATACATAAACCCTAGAAAATCTTACAACAATCTACACCGGGGTGAATCCGACGAGACTAGCCGCTCATGATGTGTGACAAATCTTCAAAAGCTTGATATGGTCGATGATGTTGAGTGATGAAGTTCAGAGCCGGCTGCCTCCTCTCCAAAAATTGCCAACCGTTCAAATCCCCTGTGCGAACCCCCCAATCGATGATGACGATCCTCCCTTACATGAGCCCAAAAGTCAATAATAATTAAAGTTGCCCCAATGGTTGCACGTGTGATGGCTGCCAATCGAGAGTAATAATGGGCTGCCAAAATTTGATGAATGATGAAGTCTAAAGTGGTATTATGGCTGCTCCACTATATTGTGATGGTGGCCCAATATTTCGTGGATCCCAAAGTGTGATTTTTGGAGCCCAAAATTATTAATATATGGCTGCCCATTTCGTGGATGTTGCTGCTGATCTTCGTAGCCCCCTTTTAGCATTGGAAACAATAATATATGGCTGCCTATATTTAGTGGATCAAGAAATTGGCTGCCAATCATCGATCTGTAACCCCCATCTCCAATCGTAAGCCACAAGTGCCACCTTCTGTTTCTTTTTGTGTGTATTGAACCAAAAGTCAACATACACTTATTTTTTTTCACTCACATGTAATGTAGTAATGACTTGATGAAGACTAATTATTATCTTTAAAAACTCAACCAATGATGTCTTCTAAGATTCATCTAATCAGCCGTCACTTCCTCGAACTAAGCAACTAACCTGCACAAACCACAATTTCTCGTAGTTATCTTATTCAATGCATATAATTACTTAAAACCAAATAAAACACACAAGTTAAACACTTGAACGCTCGGTTTTCACTCTCTACATCACATCCCCACACTTGTCGTTTGCTTGACCTCAAGCAAATCTGTTTCTCACTTTCACGTGGGTCGAACAAGAAACACACATCCCATTCCCGAGACTAAGGTTAAGGTTTAATGTCATGCCTGGTTCAAACTTTTTACAATTTTCAACATATTTAGCAATAAATGATTAATCATGTAAAAATGGTTATCCAGGATTAACCCGCCCGTGAAACCAACAATTCATGCATATCCCTCACAATGTTCTCTCCACTCGGTTTATAAATTAGCTAATTTTCAATATGTATTAGCACTTCAAAGAATAATCGCTCAAAACCGATTAGAACACGTACCCGCATAGGCTTGCAACTCAATCATTCTCCACCACCGAACACGAATACCAAGCACAAGTCATAAGGTCTTTGTAAGGGTTGTAATGGGGCTAGGCTAAGGGTAGGAAATAGGATATTTTAAAGTGGCTAAGGTGATGGAAATTCGATTTTTATTACAAAACAACTATTCTAAACAAAACTAAGCCATACGTCAGCTACGAGGCAATGATGTTCGCCTTTTATTTCTTAAACTAAGAACATAAATTTTTGTTCTTTTCTCAACAAATTTTCTATTCTTTTTCGCAACTTTTCTGAATTTTTCGATTTTTTTTTTCTTTTTTTTTTCACAAAATGTAAAGTACAACTATACAAACAAATAAACCTACAATCGAATTTTCATCACACGGGTTTAAAAGAAAAAGGGTTAACGGTTGTGGGCTAAACGGGTTGATCAAACGAAAGGTTTAGGCTCAAAGTTGGCTACTAAGGGATAATTTTTGGGTAAGGATAGATAAATGGTTACCTAATGCCTTAATCATTCTTGTGCTTGTATTCGATCTATGGTCTCAAACGTATCAAAAGTTGCAAGTTCTACAATACATGACTAATGGTCCACTCAAACAAAGAAACATAAATATGTAATTCTATGATGGAAAAGTGGCTCAAAACCTCACATATATAAAGGGTATGGTATGTGACATGCATAATGTGCTAGTTTCTTAGGCGGATTATTCCCAAATAACCACCCGCTAAATACCCGTCATGCTATTAATTTGAACTTGACCATGACAAAAGACCAACTGGGTTGTGCCATCCCTCGTTGACTTAGTTACTTGTGCTTTAAGATCGCTTCAAACAAAGACATTTTGAAAATTTTTTGAAATTTTCCCCCATCCCCACACTTGAGGTGAACATTGTCCTCAATGTGTAGTGTTTAAATGAACGGGTCAAAATCGAAAAACTTTTACTACTCCCCCATCTCCACACTTGAGGTAAACATTGTCCTCAATGTGTAAGAACTAGAGTTTTTAAAACGCACAAGGGATGTGACACGACTAACCTCCCTAAAATTTCACCCCGGAAAATAAAATACAATTACAATCCACTTATTACTAACTAGAATCAAGGTAAAAGGAAACGCATGCACCTGATTTTTCTCGCTAGATGCTCATGTCTTCTTCTTCTCTTCACAAAAACAGTCGTCCCTCGAACACGATGTACCTACAACTCTTAACCCTTGTGTAGAAGCATGCTTCTCACAACCATTAAAATTTATTAGCTACCTAGTTCTACCACTTTTATGAAAATATTACCAAGTCATACGTTAATTCACTTTGATTTATGTGGAAAAATAATGTACAATAACAATAAACCTAACTCACTTTCGTAGGAATCACGGTTGCATTTAGCTTATGCAACAAGCCCTTTTAAACCACCCGATAGCTCGGGAGGACGAGAGGTCTCGTGAGGGTTATATAGGGAACACACCCACAAAGTTCATTTAACTAAGAAAAATAAAATAAAACGAATAATAGTACAAACTCTACAACAATTATACCTGATTTGCCTCTCATGGTGGTCGAAGTGCATATTTGCCTACCGAGTTTCCAACATACGCTCGGTAATTAGCATGCCGAATCCATACTCTTTTTATTATATTCGGCATACCCAATGTACAACTTCGGGGTCGTCTCTTAACAACATGGCCAATGTCTTTCAACGCCACCTTTCGAATCCTTATGCCCGAACCCGCATCCCCAACTTTGTTGGTTGGAGTGATAAGTTTGGGAGAAGGATGAATATGAATGTGAGCTTCTTTCGAATCCGATTCGTCTTGCGGTGTCATGTCTTCCGCTCGGTTCAAACATTCAACTTCTTGCTTCGAAAGATCTCTAACCTCTTCCACCACATCACCATCCACCATTGTGCCCTTAGCCAAAACCTCTTGGTCTCGTTTAAGTTGGGCTAATTCCTCCGCTAATTGACCCACTTGCACCACCAATGCTTCAGGAGCTTTATCTCTCGCCTCAAATTCCTTCTTAATCTCTTGATTTGAAGTGATGATGGCATTCATGATGGCATCGAGCTTGGAACTTATTGAGTCTTGAGGTTCCTCGTATGCCGGTTGAGGGTATTCATTATAATAATCATCATACGCCTCCCGGTAACTTGAGAAATTTGGCAATTCGGGTTCATAGTTGTTATAACCCCGCTCTTGCTCATAATGGTAATCCATCTCTGAATAGTAATATTCTTGATAATTTGGTGGTGGTGGTGGTGGTCTATCGTATGGATAATGTGAGGATGGACCATAGAAATCTTCATAATCCGCCCTCTTATATTCAAACAATCCGTTGAGGTAGTCTTCCCGTTCCTTGTTGGCTTGAACTTTTTCGTAGAAAACAGAGCAATCCTCTAAATAATGCTCTCCGCTTCCGCAACACTCACACGGATCATCATCTACCCAATTCATATTGAAAGATGACACCTACAAAACATGTACCTGCACAAACAAGCTCGACCACCCAAAGTAAAATCACGAATATACAAGAAAGAAAAACTAAACTAAAATCGAACAAGCAATGAAATACTAAGCGCACTAGCTCCCCGGCAACGGCGCCATTTTGACGTGACCGTGTCGTCCCGATCAGTCAAAAACCCAATTAAACCTAGGTAGCTAGGGTAAGTCGGGTATCGAATCCACGAAGAGCAGGTGGTCAGTATTGCACGACCCGTTCGATTAGTTAGACTATTTACAAATGATGTACAAGGTGATTATGAAGTTTGCTAATTTTAATTTGTTTATTTGTTTTGAAAAGAAATCGGGTGAACCGACAAATGACTATTATTTAAAACTATTGTCAATTAACTAAGATTGCAAACTAAATTACTAAATGATTAAAACAAGAAATTAGGGACAAGGTTCACACCCGGTTCGATAATTGTAAGTCCTAGGGTTCCTACATGTTTTAGATCCAACTCAATTGTATATGATTAGCGGATTTAGTGTACCGTGACTTAGGTGCCAATAACTATCAACGTTTCGAAAAACGGACAAGAATGCACTTTGTAATCAACACAAGTAAAACCTAACCATGACAACGCATAAATACACATAACCATTTCGCAAAGTCATAACTTTTAACATCGTTCGACAATTTACGAATACGAAACAAATGTAAACTATTGTCAATGGTTTCAAAAATCAAACACAGTTTGTCACAAAGTCCAATCAAACTACAAATACATAAACCCTATAAAATCTTACAACAATCTACACCGGGGTGAATCCGACGAGACTAGCCGCTCATGATGTGTGACAAATCTTCAAAAGCTTGATATGGTCGATGATGTTGAGTGATGAAGTTCAGAGCCGGCTGCCTCCTCTCCAAAAATTGCCAACCGTTCAAATCCCCTGTGCGAACCCCCCAATCGATGATGACGATCCTCCCTTACATGAGCCCAAAAGTCAATAATAATTAAAGTTGCCCCAATGGTTGCACGTGTGATGGCTGCCAATCGAGAGTAATAATGGGCTGCCAAAATTTGATGAATGATGAAGTCTAAAGTGGTATTATGGCTGCTCCACTATATTGTGATGGTGGCCCAATATTTCGTGGATCCCAAAGTGTGATTTTTGGAGCCCAAAATTATTAATATATGGCTGCCCATTTCGTGGATGTTGCTGCTGATCTTCGTAGCCCCCTTTTAGCATTGGAAACAATAATATATGGCTGCCTATATTTAGTGGATCAAGAAATTGGCTGCCAATCATCGATCCGTAACCCCCATCTCCAATCGTAAGCCACAAGTGCCACCTTCTGTTTCTTTTTGTGTGTATTGAACCAAAAGTCAACATACACTTATTTTTTTTCACTCACATGTAATGTAGTAATGACTTGATGAAGACTAATTATTATCTTTAAAAACTCAACCAATGATGTCTTCTAAGATTCATCTAATCAGCCGTCACTTCCTCGAACTAAGCAACTAACCTGCACAAACCACAATTTCTCGTAGTTATCTTATTCAATGCATATAATTACTTAAAACCAAATAAAACACACAAGTTAAACACTTGAACGCTCGGTTTTCACTCTCTACATCACCTGTCACCTTCGAAACTTACATTTTACGCTGTATTTAGCTCCGTAATAAAATTTTAGTAACTACAGTCGAAACCGGATCGAAAAACGGATTAAAGATGGCAACGATGTAACTTTTCGCGATTAATACCGTTATCGACGCACGAACGCGACTACGACAGACACCGACATTATTTTTACACGTTTTAACTCTGCAATATTATTTTACTAGGCTACGGTGACTTTGGTTTTAAAAACGTGACTCGTAGGAATTACGGGCCGCTTAAAAACGGGGATGGACTTGTGGGCCCTGGGCCCAAGCCCAAAACCCACAAGCCTGCACATAAAATACTAGATCTATTCCTTGAAGATCTATACAAAATCTCACTAAATCTCTATAGGATCTATGCAAGATTTTCAAGATCCACTCAAGATTTATAAAATCTTATTAAAATTTTATAAAATCTTTGCAAGATCTTATATCCTGCTTCTCTTATCTATCTCTTATATTAAAGCAAAATAATGTTGACTTTTTGACTTTTGATGTGGCAATGCTCTATGGCCAGAGAATTGTTTTTTTTGGCGGCATTTTCCTTTCTCTGCTTTCTTATTCACTTTCACGAGCGCCTAATTTATTCACCTGTTTCTCAATCAATAGCTGTTTTCCCTCATTCTCTCTTCTTTCCAAAATCACTTCAAAGAAACCCTAAAACCATTTGTCTGCGGTTCAAGCAACAAGGTCAGTTTTCTTTTGTCTTTTGGTTTACATGATTCTCCTATCTTAATGCTTTCATTATATTTAATTTTGTAAAAGAGAAACAAGAGAGAGATGGAACAGATGAGAGACGCAGACGGGAGATGGTCATCTTCTCCGACGACTGGTGTTAGCGATAGGGCTTTCTTAGTAGCCAGCGACGGCGGTGGTTCCAAGGTGGTTGTTGTTGTCATCGGTGGTCAGCAAAGGATGAGATCTGTCTTCCAACGGCTAGGGTTCCGCCATGAATCACTGGCGGCAACGAACATTGATTATTGACATAGTCCAGTTGATATCAATTTCATGCTCTGTGACTCTGAGTTTCCAATTGAAGGTACAATTTTAGTTGGTATAGTTTTTATTTTGATTTCTGAACTTCTTGATTATCGCTTATGTGTTGTTTATAACTGATACGTTCAATTTTTTGTGGAGATTTTGGGGGTTTGACGTGGGTGGCCTTTGACAACAGTCGCACCCCCGCGTCGTCAAAAAGAAAAGAGAGAAAGAAGGACATCGCGGCTTTGTGCTTTTTTTTTGTGGGAGAGTGTGGCGAAGGAGGAGACCATAGTCGTTGCAAACAAACCGGTTTAGTGTTAGTGTTTATAGATCCAACAATGGAAGACAGTTACATTTTTCGTAATTAGTATGATAGTTTCGGTTCTTACCACTTTATATTTGTAGCTTTGATCGGCGGTAACTGGATTGTTTTGCGTGGATTTGGTTATCAACATCTCAGATCTACAGTCTCTTGACGACGTGTACGGTATGGAAGGTACGGTTGACTTACTTTTGCTATATGTTTATTGCATTTTTTGTAATTTTATGCAAAAAAAAGTTGTTATGTGATGTGTTTACATCCTCTTCGATTGATTTCTTGAAGAATGATTATTGGATATCTTTATTTGAATATAGTTACCCTTATTGTATATCGTTTGTCAGTTTGGTGTTTACGTCTTGTTTTTGACAGTTTTTAGGTCAAATTGTGAAATAAACCGTTAGTAACGGTTCTAACTTTTGATATTTGGTTTCTGTTTGGTTTCAAGGTTTTGACTTATTAAACCTTTCATGAAAAAGATGTAAAAAAACGTTGAATACTTAAGAGTCTTTATTTTACATGAACTAGAATTGGATTAATTAACTATGGTTTTGCTTCTGTATTGAACTACTCATTTTAGAGCAGATTGTAGTCACAAAAATATAGTTGGGGTTGGAAACCTACGTTGGGTCTTTTAAATTAATCTTATTTGTTTGTTAAAGATGGTTAGGGGTTATAACCTATGTTTTTTTTACATGTGGCAGATAACTATTACAAGCCAGACTTGAAAAAGGCTGCCCGTGCAAGGTTGAGTGTTGTGAATAGGAGCCTTAAGGTTTTAAAGTCATGTGTGAAGAAGAATAAGAATAGATAGGCTTTGAAGATCTGAGGTAGTACATGAAAGCAGGTATATCTTATATCTTTCACCATCTTTAAAATATATTTAAAAACTTTCAAAAACTATGTCTCTTGGTGTCATTATTTGCACTGTACACCAATCATTGAGTAAGTTGTTATCAAGTTATAATTCTTTTTAAATATACAACCTTTTTTTATTATATATTTGATTTTATTGTTTTGTATAAGATCACCGAAGGTTCCAGCTACTGCTGATAGGCTGCAGTTGCAGCTTCTCTACATTGCACTTTACCTACTTATCTGGGTGAAGCTTCAAACATCCGGTTCATGCCTTAATGCATTTGCTATATGTTTCATAATGTATGTTTATAGTTTACTCTTGAATTCACATATCTTTTATTTGAAAAAATATAATGAATTGCTTTATCTATTTAAACTCTGAATCAATAAGATGGCAAATGAAATGCATGGAACTTTATTTGGAAATGTTCAACCCGTGAGTGGAGGTACTTATCAAGCAGCACCGGTGGTGAAGAAACGGTCTTATTGATGTTATTACACCTATTTACGAGGTTCTTCGTAAGGTAATATTTTTTTTGCACGGTAAGATCTGTTACAATTTTTATAAATTTTAATTTGTTACAGGGAGCTAGGAGGAACCAAGGTGGCAAAGTAAGCCATTCATCATGGAGAAACTATGATGATCTTAATGAATATTTCTTGTATTGCTTTCATTTATAAAATTAGCATTGTGCTACAACTGTATTGGTTTGCTTAATAATAAACCAATCTTTAATTTCCTCTCTTTCAGGTCCAACAGATGCTTCAAGTTAGGTTGGCCAATGGACCGTAAATCTGACTTTTTTATTCACTCCAGCGAGTCATCACGGCATCAACATCCTAAAGTATGTATAGATTTATCATTTATGCACTTTTTATGTAATCTGCCAAGAGATATCAGTTGTTATGTAGGAACAAAATACAATTTGGAATTTTACAAAAGGATTCTTTAATTTCATTCTCACCTTTAGGTTCCAACATGCCAGTTTTCATGGACTACGCCAAATGATTTCGGTTGTGTTTTTTTTAGAATCCTGTCAGGTTGGCAGATTAACTCATTGAAACAAATATGGCCCATATATATTCGTGTCAAAGACATCAATGCGCCTCAAATAGTGTAAACCTGAACACGGGTTGATAATATGGCTTTTGCAATAGTAATTAATGCATTTAATTAGTTTAAACTTTGTAAATACGTGTGCGGGTCAACCTGTTTTGAGTCTTTTGAATTTGTATAGGGGCAAGGGGTGGCAGGTAGTTTGGTTGGCTTGGTTGATTCTCTGTGGGTGTGTAGTTTTTGTTTTATGTACTCTTTGTTTGTTCTCGCCGATTCTTTTATTTAATTTTAATTGTGGTTAAAAAATGACATCTTCAGTGATCCATTTATTGTATACACCACCAAAATATAATCTCAAAACTAAAACTCACTTCCCCTTTCCTTTGATGGTTAATATTTATCACTCCTGACCAAAACGAGGAAGGCAATTTGAGTAACATGCGATCTAAAATGGTTAATTTGCTCTCTAGATAGTATTACTGTACCCAAAGCAATCATATACAAAGTAGCCCATAGTTAGACCTTTGGGTCTGAGGTACTATATTTCTTCATTTATTGATTAGACGTCTAACATAAAGGATTCACATGTTATTTTTTTTAAGCAGGTTATTCTAAATTAGCCTCAGGGTGATTTTGGACGGGAATGAATGTGAGCCACTTTGGAGGCGGGATCCGTTTCTAATCCGGGTATCTTTTTTTTTATCATTTAAAAGCTATTGAATTGTTGGTTACCGTTCCCATACGATTTTTGGCATTCTTGTAGGATAAAGAATGATGACAGGATGATTCAAGCAGAGGGTGGTGTGGATGCTCTTTCTGAAGATGAACTTCGTGAAGATTGTAGAGAGCGAGGTATGCTTGGATTACTTTCAGTGGAGAAAATGCTTTAGCACGTTTTTTTTACTTTCACACATACAACTTTATTTGACTGTAATTAGTGGAGCAAACTAGAAATCAAATTGTTATTTACTTTAAAGTAATTTTAGAGTAGAGTTTTGGATAGAGTTGTGTATTCAGCCACTGAGTTGGTCTATTGAGTGAAGCTAGAGGTTGATTTTGGGAGGGAAGCAATATTAGCTGACCTACACTTCTTTGGAGGCGGGATCCGTTTTAAAGTGGGTCAAATTATGGATTCGGGTCACCTGTCTCTCAAATACGGACCCCTTATATTCTTATTTTCTACATTTTTTCATTCAACTCTCTTTTTTACAAAACCCTAATGAAACCAGTTTCCAAAACCGGACCATTAACACCCCTACCAAATTTGATCACATGTCTGTCTCTGGTTTTGTTAATTTCATGATGATATTATTTTAGTTATTCAATGTTGTGGAACTTCAGCACTTTGTTGTTTTGGAACATGTTGACCCACACTACAAATAGTTAACTGGTCTTATGTGTATATGTTCGGCTTCTTCGGTTTGGGCTGAACAAAACCGAAATGATTATAATATATATGCATGACCGAGGATTGTACCAAATAATTGTTTGTGAGACGATCACGCTTGATTCAGGCCATAAACAGTTGGATCAAAGGAACAAGGTGAAGTTCAGGATCACGAGCCTCAAGGTGAATGAAGGAACATATTTTGTGCTTGAACCGGTAATAATAACAGTTGGATTAATTGTTTATCTGCAGGTGATCTTCAGTATACATGCAGGTGGTTAACACTTGGATCATAAGTTGATTCAGGCCATAAACAGTTGGGTCAATTGTTTATCTGCAGGTGATCCGGAGTTTGTTGTTATAGACGATGTTACTTCAGATGTGCTTACAACATTTATTAAGAAATAAAAAAAGGTGAGACAATTGACGCAAGTGTTTGTCGGACTTTATTTTTTCTTAAAAGGTTTTGGTTTCAATTTGATTTGGTTATTTTAAGCTTTTTCATCAGCTCAAACCGAGCCTAACTTTGATAGGTTTCTGAGTCGAGCGGGAGAAGCGTCCGATTAGGACCCGTTCAGACGTTTGTTTCATTTGTTCATAAAAAGAAGAGACAATAACATCCCGTTCAAAGAGAAAATATTCAGAAGGAAGCTCTTACAAGATAAATGTAGATAATGCATCAATTCAGTACTACAAATGCAGCAATCGGTAAGATCTAACATATTCCAACCTGTTTGTCCGGATTTACAACCCAAACCAGTTGACTGATACTCGATTCTCGCTATTCTAGAAGTTGTAACCTATGGTGAATTTAAACGGTTCTTGAAGGGGAATCGTTAATTACTCCGGCGATGGTATGCCTTTTCCAGCTCTAGAAAAGAGGCAACGAGTTTCTTTTGCATACCAGTTTATAAAGTAAGAACAACATTCTATCCTTATCCCGTTACAATTCTAATTTTAGTTTTAAGTTAGCCTATGAGAAATTTGAGATTTCATTAAAACTTGCACCGTTTAACATGCTATTACACTGATAAAGAGGATTTTCGGGTATGATCGATTACTATTCGCTTTTAATCCAACTAAAGATTCTATATAAATTATTAAGAAAACATTTTTATTATTTAGTTATTTATTTCAGTTATATTATATGAAGAGACGATTGATAAGATTTGTGTTTATTTATAAAGGTAAAATGAAATGTTGGACAAGAAAGGAGAGATGATGAATTAATTGTTGATGAAGGTTTAAGAAAGTGTTGTGATTCTGGTTGACTCCTAAAAAGTCAACAATATATTTATTCTTTTTATCAGGAACAAAGCAGTTAACAGGGTTGCATGAAGCATAACAAAACGCTACCGGGTTGGGTAACTGGTCAACAGAAAAGTGTTGGAAACTGGTGCTGCACAGGCTTAATCAAGAAGTTGCAAAGCTGGCGAATCGGCCTTAAAGTCTCTACGTAGCATTAACGGGATTAAAATGTTTGGGTTATCTCAGGTATATGGTTTTTCTATAAGTAGAAAATTGAGTAGGCTGGGTAACAAGGAATATTTTTAAGTTGACTCGAAACGCTGTTTTTCCACATTTTGTAACTTCTATATGAACACTTAGCTTCTCAAATACGATCATAAAAATTGTATTATTTGACTAATATTGTTGTTAAATAACGTTGATCCCATGCATAGATTCTTGGAATACTGGACCACTAATAGAGATTATAGAAGCTGCTGACTTTTTTAGGCAAGAACATGAAGTTGACTTTTGACTTCTATAGTCTTATTAGTTTTTTTACTTTCTTATTACAGAAATGGGTAGCAAATGGTAGAGAATGAAGTTATAGGACCTTTAGCTTTTGTCTTTAGAACAAAAAATTATAGCATTATGAGACTTTTGGTTCTTTTCTTTTTCTATTTATTAAACAAAAAAATAAGGATTTAACAAAAACAGATTTACATATGGGATACTGAGAAGTGTACATGTCAGTTTTCATTGATTGTTTGTTTTAGTCTAAGCCCATTTTAGTAATTTTCTATGTATATATATGCATGTAGATACATATCTACACATGCATGAATGCATGAGTTATGTATATTGCTTTGGTATGGTCTGTATAATAGTCTTGTACTTTATACTCATCGATGCATTGAGGGATTTGTACGGTGTATTCAATTGGGTTGGGTCATAATCTAAATAGGATGTCATGGGTTCATTTATGTGACCCAAGATGGATTAATAGACGATCTAGAAGGTTGACCCCTTTATATAAAGAGCGATTAACGCATAATTTGACCTTTTAAATGAAAAGTATAAAGGTTAAAGTATATAAGATGGATACATAATTTATTCTATCATTTTGTTTGGGTCAATTGTATGTGGGTCAATTGTATGTAGCTTTATCAAGGGTTAAAACACGAGATGGAGACAAGCTATTAATACTTGACAACGACGGCAAACCTACGAATAAAACAACTAATGTTTGGTGTAATAAGTTGAGATTTTTTTGTATTCATGTATTTCAATTATTTGGTGTAATTTCTATCGTTTCCGTTAATATTTCAGCGTATATATAATTAAAATATTTACGTCAACAATGTTAAAATAGTTATTTTTCTTATTAGCCACCCGTGTAACACACGGGTACTTAGACTAGTCTTCTCTATATATCTATCTATACTACTTTAATAAGCATATAGGAAGGGCAAGAATGGTCATTTGCCATTGTACAACCATTTGAAGTCCATTGTACAAGCATTTAAGCATGGATGTGTTGAAAACTTCCCTCAAACACACGGCCATCAAAACCCTGAAATTTCATTTCAAAATTCAAATTGAGAGCCATGTATCATTTTCGTTCTCTCTCTTCCTCGAGATCTGGAAACCCAAATCTTTGAAACCCTAAAGCCATTTCAAAATTCAAACCTGCCTTTTTTCTACATTACCTCTCGAATCTGGAACTGCAAGACAAATTACAGGAGAACAACGATTGGATGTAAGTCTCTTTCTATAATCCGACACTATTTCGTGGATTTCAAATCCCAACACAAAAGAAATCTGGTTTCTTTCACCATCCCTCTCTCTTGAAAAACCCTAGATCTGCCTCTGAATCATTTATCTAACAACAAATCTCACATATTCTCAAACACAGTGGTGGTGATAACCCAGACGATAGAAGATGTCGGATATGGTGGTCGTGGGTGGAAACCTAGACGGCTGCGGAGGGTGCCTGTATTTTCTTTCAGCAATCTTCTGTGGAGTTTGGGTGGCTTTTTGTCAAGATCCAGTGAAATCACTAGGATTTTTGTGTTACAAGGATTTTTGTGAAAAATCTGTGGTTCCTCGAATGTACCCTGTCTTGAAAGTGTCCCCATTGCCCTCAGCTGGTAATTTTCATAAGTGTTCTTCATTATCAGTGATTACCACAGCTTCAAACAGCTCTTGTAGATTGTTTTGTTATATTTAATTATATGACAATTATCATGAAATGTTGTAGTTCAAGAGAAGTCATTTGACACTCGAATATTAAAACTGGACTCTCTTTTGTGGGATGGGGAAGTAACTGAGGTTTTGTTTTTTCACACTTTTATTTATCTTCGTTGTAAAATTTCTATGGTTTATGTTGTTATTCAGGGTGAGGCGCCACACGATTTCAGTGTTTGTTGGTGACAAAAGTGGAATGATAAACCAGATTGCAGGAGTCTTTTCAAGGAGAGGGTATAATATCGAGTCACTTGCTGTTGGTTTAAACAAGGACAGAGCTATTTTTACTATAGTTGTATCTGGGACTGAAAGAATGATAGAGCAAGTTCTGAAACAACTTCTAAAGCTTGTTAATGTTTTAAAGGTTTTGACTTACATTCTGACTATTGATTGATTCATCATATCATCTATTTGTTTTTTAAAGCTTTAACTGTTAAATTGACCGTTTTAATAGGTTGAAGATATCTCAAAGGAGCCACAAGTAGAACGTGAGTTGATGCTCATCAAGATAAATGCAGATCCAAGATACCGTTTACAGGTATTTATATAATTATGCCATGCTCTTCATGTTTTGGTTAATGAGTGTTATATATGTTACACTGAAGTACTGAACTGTTCTGATAAGTTGCAATGAGTGTTATATATCTTACCATGTTCTTTTGTGATTCTTACTTTTCAGGTGAAGTGGTTAGTGGACATATTTAGAGCTAAAATTGTTGATATCTCAGAGAAAGTTACAACCATTGAGGTGATGGGAGTCTAAAAACTTTAATCCTTTTGCTATAATTCTTCATGCGACATATATGGAGTGAGTTTTGAGTCTTGATGAATTGGATTATTTATGCTGTTAGTGGGCCTATGTTAATTTGAATATGTACCAAGACCTTATTTATTAGATATGAAATCTGTATACTTACTGACTATTTGGAACACCCAGATTTTAAGATCAGAGAATATAGAGTTTGTAGTAGCACCGTATGAGGCGGATGACAATTAGCGTATTTATCCAGTCTTGATGCTGACAAAGGTGGAATTGCAGCAGTTGGACGAGTGTAATCCTGTTTTATTTTTTCAGAATGGTATCTTGGTTTCACCATGCTATATGATCCAGCGATTTGACATCAACGAGTATATTCATTGAGGTAACTTTTTGGTCAATTAAATTCTAAAATTTTAAATTTCATTGTTTAAATTTGATTTTCATTCAGAATATCCATCAAACGGCGCGGCGAGCGCAGCCGCAATGGGAAGACAAAAGTTTTCCTGAGGGCTGGTCAGATTGGTATATTGGACTCTTAACGTGTTTACGGCAGCAAACAGCTGCGTTTTATACACGTTTGCTGCTGCTTTTGCAGCCGTAAACGCGCTGTTAAACGACTGCGTTTTTGCACCCGTTTACTGCCGTGTTTGCAGCCGTTTAACGGCGCATTTACGGCTGCAAACGTAGCCGCAAACGTGTGTAAAAACGCAGCCGTTTGCAGCCGTTTAATGGCGCGTTTACGGTAGCAAACGGCTGTGTTTTTACACCCGTTTGCTGTTGCGTTTGCAGCCGTAAACACGCCGTTAAACGGCTGCGTTTTTGCACCCGTTTGCTTCCGCGTTTGCAGCCGTTTACGGCTGCAAACGCAGCAGCAAACGTGTGTAAATTTATACTTGGTGCAGTTTCTGGATCTAGAAATGAATTTTGATACAGGGTCAATTTATTAGTTATGGTATTATTCTTTCAATTTTTTTTGTGTGTTTTTTAACCCGGTTGACTGTTTTGTTTTTAGGGTTTGTAAAACCGAATGGGTAGGCATTTGATTGTGGAACATAATCATGAGTGAAGATGTTCAATAATCTCATCATCGATTCACAAGCTCTAAATACCGAGTTCTTAAACCTAATAGCATAATTGAGGGTTGTGGGTCAAAATTTGGCGAGGTGAGTTGCATTTTGACCTTTTGATCTTTGACTCTTTGAGCATTCAGATTATTGTTTCAAATAAATTGCAATTCTGAGTTTCTGACATTTTGTTGATGAGTTGATATCTGGAAAACTGAATTGAATTTAATTCTATTAGCTTAATTGTGAATTGTTGAAATTGGTTACTATTTGGCCATAGGATTAGTGTTGATTCATATCCTGTGTCAAGTTAAAGACTTTATATTTTAGTTTCTTTAAGTTAAGGAATAGTGTCCTTAGGATTTCAAGAATGTTTAAAAAGCTTTGGAAGTGATTGTTTTGTTTTCTTGGCACAGTATTGGTTGAAGATAACACGATATGGACTTCTGGCCTTGTTTTTGGATAAGGCGAGGTAATCTTATATAATGGTAATCGTTACTGTAGGTTATCTCTAAATTATATTATGCATGTTTGGATGGTCTGTATGTGGGGGCTATTGGTGATTTGAAATAGGGATGAGCATCTTGGTACCGGTACGGGGTACCAGTGCCAAATGGTAATGTATCGATTGAATTTTGATACCCGCTATTTTGCGTTTTCGGGATCGGTATTTGCGGTTCGGTACGGTACCGGTATTTTATCGATTTATGGCGCCAATTACCGTACTGGTACCGTACCAAAGCGAACATTTTTTATACTGGTACCTGTATCTACTTTTGGGATCGGTATTTTCGGTGCCGGTACAGTACCGAGCTTATCCTTAATTTAAAAATATACATGTACCGATGGAAACAATTATAAACAAGCGAGTGATCTTAGGATGTATTTAAGAATAACTTGGCATAAAGGAGTGAACTTTTTTTGGCATGTTAGTAGTTTCAAAAACAACAGCAAAAACATCATCTCTTGCTCATTGGCATGCCATCTGCTGTTACAATCATAAATAAATTTGGTTGCTAAACAATGATGTGTAAACAATACATTGGAGGTTTGAATTTAATGGTTTAAAGTTTTAAAGTTAAAACTATTACTTGACTAATGGGTCAAACAAGTACATGATAAAATTTAACTACAACAAGTGTCAGATGGATTGGTTGAGTTACACTAATGATTACAACATGAAACGGGTCACTTCAGGTTTATTATTGTGGTTACGGATGAAACAAAATGGGTCAGACACGTTAGATGAATGATCAATCTGAATTCGCCCATTAATCTGTTATGTATTTAGATGCTAACTTCTTACATCTTTTCAAAATAAATGAAAAAAATTATACATTTAATATAAAATTGTTGCTTTAAGTTTATGTTTAACCACCTGGTTTGCCGTAATCTATATCGCCAAGCTACCCAAACTGATTAACTTGTTATTGAAAAAGCTCCCTCCTTTGTGACAAAATTTGTTATGCCCAGAAGCCGGTGCGCCGATCCATTTCTTGGCTTTATTGGTAGTTTTCTTGGAAAAAGCTCCCTCCTTTGTGACAAAAAATTTGTTATTTTAATATACCAGTATCTTGTTGCCACTCACAGATGTAGCGTTGACCTTATTTTAAAATTCGAGTAGTGCCTGAACTCATGTAACTCTAATGGTGACTGTTAATGGAAAATGTCACTGTTCCATTCTTTATAGGGTCTTTCAATATAAGATTCAATAACACGGATATGGCTTTTGAGGATCAATGATGGTTGATCTGTGCCTAATGCTAAATGGTTCGTGTTCATGGGATGCGGACAAAGGGAGATGAAGTAGCCATTACCTGATATATGATAGATTGTTTTCTCATTATTTTCTTATGATTAAAATTTCAAAATTTCAATACTATTCTCTGATTTACACCTCTTATCATATGCATATGATCTATCATATAACGGGTTGGCGTGTTAATTTGAGATAAATTATTTTTTGGCTTTCAGATTCTGTTTTTTAATCAAACTATACTAATATTTTCTTCTAATCCTTTTATTTTATTCAACAATCGGTCATTTCATATTTGTTTTTGTTTTTAAACATGGTCCTTTGTCTCTCCATATCTTGTATGAGTGTTATATTAGCTTTGGCAAAATAGGCTGTTTGGGCGGGGAGGGGTGGGTAACTCAAGTGTTTGTGGGTCAACCCAACTTGACATTTAGAAAACAGAAAAAAAGTTCCACATGTCAAAATTGACCCTTACGAACGAACCGCTTTGGCATGTTAGAATATTATTTATATGAATATATTGCTACACCATGTATACCTTTGATGTATTTCTAGATTAATAGTTTGATTCAGATTATATTATGTGGAAACGGATCATAGTTGGTAGTCTTTGAAGAACTTTGATCAATAGGAGTTCAAAACTATATGATTTAGGTCAAACTTGATACTATATAGACTACAATGCCAAAACTTGCTGCAATGACTTGATTCATGTGTTATTTTGCAGCTGGTATTGCTTAACAAATGGTTGTAATTGAAGTTAGGGTTTAGGTGGCTCCAAGTAGAAATTTTGAATAAGATGGAGGAAATATAAAAATCAAGTTGGTCAAAGTTTAGGGTGTAGCTGTGAATTCTGTCATTAATTTGGCATTTTTACTTCTTGATGCTTGAGGGATCTCTGTTGGTGCACTTGTGTCTGTACTTTGTCTGTATTTTGTCATGATACAAAACGATGTCTTGTGATGGTCTGAGTTACGTCTTAGGTTTGTTATTATGTGTGTTCGATGTAAGTTTGACCAAGTCAACCATCCTCCTGGTTTGACTTGGCCAAACAGTTAGCACATTGTTTGTAAGATGTTTGTGTCGAAGGATGAGTAATCGAAGGATTGGTTATATCCTTCGATGAGCTCGAAGGATAAACCTTCGATGGATATAGATGGAGCTCGAAGGATATCATCCTTCGAGGTATATGTGGATCCTTCGATAGGTTTCAGATCGATAGATGATCCTTCGATCAGTCTATCTAATCCTTCGACCAGACGAGCTGTGATGGGTATATATACTCATGTAATGTGTTCACTTCACGTGGGTGTGAGTTTGAGTGAACTCAGTCTTGTAGAGAGCATATTTTCAGTTTGGTCAAGGGCTGTAACCGTGTCCACTGAAATACAAGAGAAAACTTTGATATCTCGTGTGTCTACCTTTCTCTTTGTGGCTTGTGTTCTCATATAAACTACCGGTTTGCATTCTAGCTTGGATTCCGCACTTGCTAGTGTGTTAAACATAACAAGGATATGGTTTGACCTCATCCTCCGAGGGACCTACAAGTGGTATCAGAGCCGTGGCTCTTTTCCTTGTTAAAAACCGAGTTTATACAAGACTTTGGAGTGTTTGGACAAAACTCACATGGTTTAGCACCCGTTTTTAGTGTTTTTCTCGCATTTCTTGACGTAAAAACGTGTTCTAAACTAACCGGGCGTGTTAAAGGACGGGTTGGGTAACTTAAAAACTTGTTTTTAAGAAGTTTGGTAATTTCCGGCCAAATTCCGGCTTACTCCGGTGACCGGTTTTCTGGATAAGAACCGTCCTTTTTATGTAATATTTTATTGGTCATATCTTGGTTTTGGTAAAAGGTATGGTCTGAGCATACCTTCTGCCGAAAGCTTTCTACCAACCTTTCACCTTTTCACCAACCTGTCACTTTTGTCAACTGTGTCAGTGCAGATCGAAGGATATCCTTCAAAGTCGAAAGATCATCTTTCGATCAAAGGAAGTTCGATAGATAATCATCCTTCGAACATCTTTCGAAGTCTGTGACTTATCCTTCGATCCAAGGAATCTTTTCGAAGGATACATCTTCGAAAGATAAGGATCTTACGATTGGAGAATCCTTCAAAATTATTGTTCGAAATTCAACAGTGATCTTTCGAACACTGTTGATCCTTCGAACAAGTATTGATCCTTCGATCCTAGTCTGTTTAAGTTTAACAAGTTTGTGTTTTTCTCGTCTTTCGATCAGGGATCCTTCGGCTGGTTGGTTGTTATCAAGGAGAACCCGAGAGAACTAGTGTAACAATTTTTCTTAATCAAAAATGAATTCGATGTGGGGTACTCCGATAAATACAGAAATGTATTATGGTACTCCGGCTCCGGATTCGGGAAAGTATAGAAATACCAGTTTATCTCCTGCATGGGCCGAATCTCCCGTACCTGTATCTTCGCAAGCTAATGCTATATCTACCGGTCAATGGGCATTCGTATCAAATCAAACTCCAAGTATTCAAAGCATTTTGTTAAGCGAGAGTGAAACGGGAAGTTTGAATAGGCCTCCAAAGTTGATGCACTTAAGTGAATATCCGGGATGGTTTGATAGATTTCATACATACGTCCTTGGTCAAAATACAGAATTGTGGTTGCGTTTCATCACAGATTTTGATCAAACAATAGAGGTTGCCGCTTCATCTGCTGCTACGTTTGCCGATCTTACGGAAGATCAGAAGAAGGTCTATGACTTAGAGAAGAAAGCGTATGCCATTCTTACTCAGGCGTTAAGCAAAGATATTTATCATCAATTTGTCAGTTTCAAGACAACGAAGAAGTTGTGGGACGCATTGAAGATAAGGGGCGTAGGAAATGAAGCGACACGTCAATTGAGAAAAGACCTGCTAAAGAAAGAGTTTGATGGTTTTACTTGTATGGAGAATGAATCTTTGGGAGATTTGACAAGTCGATTTAATCATTTGCTGACTGAATTGGCAAATATTGGGGTTGTAACAACTTCAGCAGAGGTAGTGAAAAAGTTTGCAGATGCACTGCCACCTCAATGGAATACTTTCTTGGAAATCATGAAGTACAATGGCACTTTAGCTACAACAAACTTCAATGACTTTGTTCAACTCCTGGAAAACAAGAATCAGGAAGAAACTCTCAAGGCGAAAAGAGTTCCAGTGCCACAAAATCCTGAAATGTATTATGGAACTTCTAGCACTTCTACAAAACCTTCTTCACACGCTCCAATTCAAACAGCGTTTGTGTCTAGCACTGACATGTATGGCAATCCTATCCAAGTTCCGGTCAAGCCTCCTCCAACAACAGACATGTATGGAAATCCGCTTGAACCAGTCCCTCAACCAGTACCACAACAGCAAAGCCAACGACCTATCATAGCAACTGATATGTTCGGAAATCCATTACCTGTTCGATCTACCGGACCAACTGATCTATATGGGAATCCACTTCCTCCTCAACAGCAAGCGTGTTATGGAAGCACATCATCTGCTGGTCAGCAATCAAAGCCAAATACAGTACGGCTCGACACCTCAAGTTTTTCTAAAGTCAGTGTGGAAGTAGCAAAGGAACACATGGAGCTGCTAAACACTTTGGTGAGCGCATACTGTGGATTAGTGGAAGGTCAGATTGGTAACATTAATCTGACACAAGAAGACTATCAGCAGATCGATAAAGAGGAGATGGAGATGATGGACATCAAGTGGGCCTTTGCCAGTGCTGTTAGGCGAGCAAAGGATTTCATGGAAAGAACTGGCAGAACCAGCTTGGAAAGCAAGAAAGACACCAAGTATGGGTTTGATAAGCAGGCTGTTAAGTGCTTCAATTGTGGTGAACGTGGTCATTTCAAACGTGAATGTACGAGGCCATCTCAACATGGAAACCAAAATCCTTTCAGAGGTCAAGGCAACAGGGCAAATCAGAACCAAGTAAGGAACAATGAGCGCACATTGGTGCCTGTCAACAACCAGAGTCAAGCAGGACCATCTAATGCCAACCAGGCACTTGTGGTTCAAGTAGATGAAGGTTGTGATTGGTCAATTCAGCTGAGTGGTGATGCTCCAGATGGAACAGCATGTTTTGCTGAAGTGGTTAAGGATTTAAATCACGCCAGTGGTGGAGAATCTTCCACCAATGGTGATGAATCTTCTGAAGATGAAGACAGCTCCGGTTATAGTGGAAGCTCAGATGAAGAATCCTCCACTTCAGGTAATGATCATGTGGATGAGACATCAAGTGCGTCAGTTGATGCAGATATTGATGAGCTTTTGGAAGAAGCTACAGCAGGAATTGAAAGAAGATCTATTTTGGTGGATCAAGCTGCTTATTCTTCGTCTTCTCTCCATTCAGCCTTTATGGCTAATGTCGACAGTTCATCAAGTCAGGTATGTGTCGATGAACCCACTTCTGTTAGTTGTGATAATTGTGACATATTGAGTATTAAATGTGCTGATTTAGAGACAAGCATGTCTGAGTTACAAGGCAAACATGATGCTCTACAAGCTAGTTTGTTTGACTTGCAAGACAAACATGTTTCATTGAATGATAAGTGGTGTGAATTGCAAAGAAAACACGACGCTTTGCAAGAGAAAAATGATGTGACATTCATTCACAATCAGAAATTGACCGTTGATCTTTCGAAGTGCACTGAAGCCAACATGTTTTATGAAAACCATGAAAAGGAGTTTAAATCGGTAATTGAAAAATTAAAGAAAGATAAAACCGAGTTAACTAAAATGGTTTCCAGAAAACAAACTGACATTAATTTGTATATAACTCGTCTTGAGGTAATGCAAAAGGAAATGGCTTGTGTGAAAACTGAAAGTGAGGCGATCCAACTTAAGCTAGACAGTTATTTGAGCTCTAGCTATGTGTTGGATCACATCATTGACGTACAGAAAGAGAAACGAGATGTCACATGCATTGGATACAAGAAATGTCCACCACCTGTGAGACACAATTATGATGCCATGCCTGACGAGGAGGATAGAATTTTCTTTGAACCATCTGTTCCTCTAGATGTTAATGAATTTGCAACAGGACTCGGATACAAGAAAGAAGTGTCATCAGATTCGGATGTGTCAGCAGATACATGTGTGTCTTCTGCTGAACAGAATCAGGATCCTCCAGTTGTTGTTGAGGATGCTGATTCTTCTGATGATGAATCTGATGATACTGATTCAGCAAAGTCTGATGCGGTGATAAAAGAAGAGGACATACCTCTTGAGAATCATATTCTGTGTGATCCTCCTGCAAAACCCGCTAAGCCTGTTGCAATCGAGTCCTTGTCTGCAAAAGAGTCGGATAGTGTGGATTTGCTGTACACTCTTGTTGGTGATGATAAAATTTACTCAGACAAAGATTTTCCTATAAAGAATGTTAATCAATCTTTAATAAGTAAAGTTTTTGAAAATTCGACAAGTAAGTTTTTGGAAAAGACAGGATCACGTGTTACAGTAACACAGTGCCCTCCTATTCCAAAGGCCGAAGTTCGAAAACAATATGGAAATCAGAAATTACCAACAGTGCAAAAACAGCAAAATCATACGAAACCAAAAGGAAAAGCAACGACTCAAAGTCAAAGGAAGCCGAATCAGAAGAAGAACAAGAATGTGAACTTTGTGAAATCAAAGGGAACGGACAAAATTGAAACGTTTGAAAACAAATCTAACTTAGATTTTGTTAAACAAGCAACAGTGTTGAAAAGAAATGAACCAAGTAGTTCAAAACCAAGTACCTCGGGGTCACAAAGTTCATCATTATCGGCAAGACGATCACATGATACTTCGGGGTTTGTTGAACGAAGATCATGTTTTGAATGTGGTGAAATTGGACATATAATTCGAAACTGTCCGTATCTTCATAAGTTGAAAGCAAAGGATGATGATCCCCGTGAACGCAATCACCAAAAGCGATCTGTTTCTGTAAAACAAGATCCCCGACTTGTAAGAGAAAGGGAAAAGAAACAGAAACGCCAACAAGTCAAGGTGATTGAAAAGGCACTCAAAACTGATGTGGTTCAAAAACAATCTGTTTCAGTTAAGCCAGAAAACTCAAAATTTTCAAAAACTTCAAACAATCACGAAGTTAAATTGTCAAACAATCAAACTGGTAAAACTCAACAGACATGGAAACCTAAATTGACCACAAGTTCAGAGGGACCATCACAATTTATGAATCATCAAAGAATAGAAGTTATTGTTGTTGATGAAAATGGAAGACCCAAGACCACAATGGCTTGGGTCCCCATCTCCAACTAATCAAGTGAGTTCATGTGCAGGGTGTTCCAGGAGGAACTATCAGTAGTCATTGGATTGTTGATAGTGGGGCATCCAGGCACATGACAGGCGACATGAAGCTTCTCTACGACGTTAAATCTATTAGAGGAGGTTATGTTGCTTTTGCTGGAGATAAAGGCGGATATATTACGGGTGAAGGAATGATTTCCAACGGGGTTGTTAGCTTTGATAAGATCAACTTCGTACAACAACTTGATCACAATCTTCTTAGTGTTTCTCAAATTTGTGATAAGCAGTTCTCAGTACACTTTGATGCAAATGGATGTTATGTGCTGAAACCCGGCTTCAAAATTCCGAAAGAATGGATTCTCTTGTCGGCTCCAAGGATAAATGATTTGTACGTCCTTGATATGAGCCAAGCTATCACAACGTCTGCACAAGCAACCTGTTTCGTTTCCAAAGCCACAGAAAAAGACTCAATCTCTTGGCACAGACGAATGGGTCACATTCACTTACGCAAAATGAATCATTTGGTGTCAAATGAATTAGTGAATGGTGTTCCTCTTAAAAACTTCCATCTTCAAGACGTCTGTGTTTCGTGTCAGAAAGGAAAACAAACGAAGAAGCGACACCCTACAAAGAAAATCAACACGGTGGCCGTTCCACTTAAACGCTTGCACATGGATTTGTTCGGTCCTGTCAAGCACAAAAGTATTAGGAATGATCAATATTGCCTCGTGATAACTGATGATTATTCAAGATTTTCTTGGGTGGCGTTCATGGCACACAAGAGCGAAACCTTCGGTATTATCAAAAACTTGATCATTCAGATTGAGAATCTATATAAGTTGAAGGTTAGGCGGATACGTAGCGACAATGGTACTGAATTTAAAAATCATGCCATGGCGGAGTTTTGTACTTCAAAAGGTATTCTTCACGAATTTAGTGCGGCTTATACTCCTCAACAAAATGGTGTCGCTGAACGTAAGAACCGCACATTGATCAAGACTGCTAGGACTATGTTGGTAGAATCGCAGTTGCCCATTCCATTCTGGAGTGAAGCTGTGGCCTCTGCATGTTATACGTTGAACCGAGTCCTTACAGTCAAAAGGCACAACAAGACCTGCTTTGAGCTTATTAACAAACGGAAACCAGATTTGTCATATCTTGAACCGTTTGGAGCTCCGTGCACAATAATCGATCCTAATGGAAAGTTTGGGGCAAAAGCAATTGAAGGATACTTTCTTGGGTATTCCACCCCAAACTTAAGAGTCTGGAACCTAGAGACTAAAAGGGTCGAGGAATGGTCTGAAGTCAGAGTACAAAGGCACACTTTACCAGTCAGAAATCCAGGTCAACCATGGATGTTTGAGTACGATGACTTTTTCAATTCGATCAATGTTGAAGCAGTTGAAGAAAACGCTGCGGCAAGGATGCTTTTCGAGAGTGACAATGCAACAGATTCACCGTTGGTTCGTCCCATTATTGTCAATCAAGAACCATCCTCAGTGAATAATAATGCTCTCGATAATGAGGATTTTCACGATGCTACCGAATTGAACGAATCTTCAGAGGATGATGAATTTCTAGATGCAGATCAAGAAGCTCCAACAACAGCAGTTCATGGTACTTCAGAGGGTACTCCTCCAGTGGACGCCCCTATAACAGCTGAAGCTACTGCCTCATCCTCTTCGTCAATTCCGGGTATTGAATTAGTTGTTGATCTCAATCTCAACAATCTGGGTACAAACATTCCAGTTCAAGATAATCCAGAAACAAGGATTCACAATACCCATCCTCAACAAAACATCATCGGAAATGTACAAAGTGGCATTCAAACAAGAAACATGTTGCGAAACAACAACAATGCAGGCTTGTATGCGGCGATTAGAGAATCTGGTCAACAAAATGATTGGTCTTTCGCGTGTTATGTCTCACAGGAAGAGCCAAGAACTTGGAAAGAAGCTTTGAAAGATAACTCATGGGTTGAAGCAATGCAGGAAGAGCTGCAACAATTCCAGAAGCTTGGTGTCTGGAAACTCGTAGAGAAACCTGCTGGTTACAAGAAGATTGGTACCCGTTGGGTGTTTAAATGCAAAAAGGATGACCGTGGAGTCGTTATTCGAAACAAAGCAAGGCTAGTCGTTCAAGGTTTTCGTCAGATAGAAGGGATCGACTACAACGAAGTGTATGCACCTGTTGCACGTCTGGAAGCAATTCGGATCTTTCTGGCTTATGCCTCATTCAAAGGTTTCAAGGTATACCAGATGGACGTCAAAAGTGCATTCTTACATGGTGTGGTGGAAGAAGAGGTGTACGTCGAACAGCCTCCTGGGTTTGAAGATCCTATCCATCCCGACCGGGTTTGGTTGCTCAACAAAGCTCTCTATGGTCTACATCAAGCACCGCGAGCTTGGTATGCAACCTTATCTAATTATCTGCTGGAGAATGGATTTCGCAGAGGTCTTATCGATTGTACTCTTTTCATCAAAGAACAAGATGGAGATCTTCTACTGGTACAGGTATACGTTGATGATATTATCTTTGGTTCTACTAATGATGTTTTGTGTAGGAATTTCGAGCGCATTATGCAGGATAAATTCGAGATGAGTGCTATGGGGGAAATGACTTTCTTTTTGGGCCTACAAGTGCAACAAACTGAGTCTGGGATATTCATCCATCAGACTAAATATGTTGGTGACATCTTGAGCCGGTTCCAGATGTCTGATGCAACGCCCATCGGTACCCCATTGCCGCAAAATCACGGAATTACTCCAGACTTGAAGGGTGAAGCTGTTAGTCCCTCATACTACCGCGCGATGATCGGATCTCTTATGTACCTCACAGCATCAAGACCAGATATAATGTACCCAACGTGCCTGCTTGCCAGATATCAAGTCAACCCGAAGGCCTCACATCTTGCAGCTGTAAAAAGGATTTTTCGTTATTTGAAGGGTTACCCTGACACCGGTCTATGGTACCCTAGGGATAATAACTTTGACTTGATCGCATTCAGTGATTCTGATTTTGGCGGATGCAAAATCGACGGCTAATCCACAACGGCTGGATGTCAGTTTTTGGGAAATCGCTTAGTCACATGGCAGTGCAAGAAGCAGACTTGTGTCGCTACATCAACTTGTGAAGCTGAATACATTGCTGCCTCAAGTTGTTGCTCCCAAGTCCTGTGGATACAACAACAAATGCGCGACTACGGTTTTGAATTCCTAACTACTCCTATTTACGTTGATAATTCTGCTGCCTTACAGATCACTAGAAATCCTGTGCAGCATTCAAAGACGAAGCACATCGAAATTAAGTATCACTTCATACGTGATTGCTTTGAGAAAAGGCTAATCGATGTTGCTTACGTCCACACCGATGACCAACGTGCCGACCTTTTTACCAAAGCATTTGACAAATCAAGATTTGACTATTTATTATTGGTAAACGGCATTAAGGTCAAGCAAGAGTAAAACCAACATCGGAAAATCATTTTTGTAAATACCTTTGTGTTTTAAATTTATCTTAGTTTGTTGATTTTAGGGGGAGTAAATCCAAAATTTGAAAATCCAAAAACATCGAAATATTTCAAAAACACAAAAACAATAGAAAAACGAAAATGAGTTTCCTGGCGAGCAAAAGAGAAAATGATAGTACATCAGTGGTCTGTCTAAACCTCTTTAAACCTAAACTGAAAAACGATAAGCAGCTCTATATAAGATGTATCGGTAGGCTCACAATCATTTTAAAGTGTGCAGGGTGATATAAATCTTAATCGACTGAAGACCAGGTGGGAACCATTCATTGGCATATGGTCTTAGTACCGAAATTTCGTTTGAGAGATTGCCGAGGTTCTGAGATATTCGGTCTTTATGCTGCTTATCATCTGGGTATCATGGTTGTATCTTTTACCGAAAAATAACGGGGACGCAAGTCTAGATCTTCCATGATACTATACATACGTGTACATATTGCATTCGACCTCAATAAGTGATCAACAATCACATGTCCAAACAAAATAAGTGATAATATATCACATTTATCCGGGAGTCAAGTTCGTCTCTCTGCTGTACGAAAGTACTGACCTGTTCACGGACTTGCTCCTGTGCCCTCATGCATATGAAAATCAAGTTCCTCATCAATAAGTGATAATATATCACATTTATCCGGGAGTCAAGTTCGTCTCTCTGCTGTACGAAAGTACTGACCTGTTCACGGACTTGCTCCTGTGCCCTCATGCATATGAAAATCAAGTTCCTCATCAATAAGTGATTCTATCACATAGGGCTTGTTTTCAATAAAAATAAGTGAGTATCTCACATCATATACGGTCAAACAGATGATAATCGGTATACTCACCGGTAAGATGAACCCTCGTGCATACCTTGATACGGGAATGTGTCGTGATGTGGATGAACACCGGTCGGTAAGTATAAATCATATCTTAACGTATCCCCTCGCCATTATTACATCTGATAAGTTGAGCTTATGTGGACAACAATACCGATAATTGTTATAGGATGCTTATCTTAATGTTAACTAAAAGAACAACAAGAGCGTTTTGGCATGACCGTACACTGATATGATTCTCTTACCCTCGAAACTCACAAAAAGAATGTCTGTAAATATTTATTTAATGCTTTCAGTTTCTGCATCTCTGTATATATTTATTTACTGCTTTCTGTCTTTACATTTGAAATATTCAAAAATACCAAAAAGATTTTAGGTGTGTTTTAATATAAACTTTCTAAAATCCAAAAAGATTTTATTTCTATTTTATTTTCGATCGTACGATGTTGGAGCTCGAGTCTTCGTTACCTAAAACCTGATTGAAAACCAAAATCGACTAAATCTTCATAAATGGTCAGAATTTGCAAGTTTTGAAAGTTAAAATCTGAAATTGATAAATTTTATTAAACTTTCAAACTGTCGGACGGTAGTTGATTGAGCAATGGTCACATGTGTGTCGTTTACTTATGATATTCCAAGCAGTTGTTCTCATTACGCGTTTAGATTTCTTGCATGTGCAGATTCTAAAGGCAAGGAGAACATGGTCGCTGACAAGCTTCGGAATGAAGACACGACGTGAAGGCACTCAAGTGATGAAGATGATCGAGTTGCCGCTGACCATCATCAACACCACAAGGATCTCAATTCATAAAGAACAAGTATTTCACAAGTATAAATCAAGGGGGAGCTTGTGTTAAGGGGGAGTTTGTCAACACACTTCCTACATGAAACGGGGAGTTTGTTGGTACACTTTCTGCTTTCAAGACGTGAAGACTTTAAAGATCCTCCGACATTGAAGACTTGAAAGGACGTCAAAGACTTGAAGACACGAAGATCGAGACAAAGCTACAGCCAAGGGGGAGTTTGTTGGTGCACTTGTGTCTGTACTTTGTCTGTATTTTGTCATGATACAAAACGATGTCTTGTGATGGTCTGAGTTACGTCTTAGGTTTGTTATTATGTGTGTTCGATGTAAGTTTGACCAAGTCAACCATCCTCCTGGTTTGACTTGGCCAAACAGTTAGCACATTGTTTGTAAGATGTTTGTGTCGAAGGATGAGTAATCGAAGGATTGGTTATATCCTTCGATGAGCTCGAAGGATAAACCTTCGATGGATATAGATGGAGCTCGAAGGATATCATCCTTCGAGGTATATGTGGATCCTTCGATAGGTTTCAGATCGATAGATGATCCTTCGATCAGTCTATCTGATCCTTCGACCAGACGAGCTGTGATGGGTATATATACTCATGTAATGTGTTCACTTCACGTGGGTGTGAGTTTGAGTGAACTCAGTCTTGTAGAGAGCATATTTTCAGTTTGGTCAAGGGCTGTAACCGTGTCCACTGAAATACAAGAGAAAACTTTGATATCTCGTGTGTCTACCTTTCTCTTTGTGGCTTGTGTTCTCATATAAACTACCGGTTTGCATTCTAGCTTGGATTCCGCACTTGCTAGTGTGTTAAACATAACAAGGATAAGGTTTGCATAAAATAATTAATTTGATGGTGAGCAATTTTTTAGCCTCTATCTTATCATTTAATATCATCATTATTATCAGACAGAATCCGAGATTGCGTCGTTGCTGGCTAATGGAAAGGTGCCAATCGGGGTCAGAAGTAACACAAAGATCAGGTAAAAAGATGTCAAGTTGGATAGCCTGAAGCATCTTAAACCTTTTGTGGTCTTTAATGTCATTATTTTTGTTGCAAAAACTGCACTATAGACAAGAATGCAAAGATTGGAAGTGATGATCATGAATAAATATGTAAGACAAGTTTCATCTTTAATTATAAAACTGTCATCCATTCTTTATAAAAAGCGCGCCTAGGCGCGAGGCGACCTGAGGCGCAAAACAAAACGCCTTGTGTGATATAAGGCGCAGGGTGTACAAAAGGCGCAGGTGAGGCACACTTTTTAGGCTAAAATTTGACCTGAGGCGCAGGGTGTACAAAACCTATGAGATATATAAATTAATTTATATAATCATTTTGCGCCTTGCGTACGAAAAGCTCACCGCTTTTGCGCTTTGCGCCTCGGTTTTAGACCTCATCGCTTTTGTGCGCTTCCCACTTTTTTTAAACCAAGTTGCCACCAAGCAATTAGAAGTAGGAGCTGGACTGTTATATGGTTTGGTTTTGGTGGTTTAACGGTTTGTCGGAGCTTTGGCACTTGGATCCAGCCTATAAACCAAACCAACCATTTAACCATTTTTATTAATTTGTTTTTACTATTTTTGGAGTATGCAGTTGTGCATATGTATTATACTCATGAACCTTTTTATTGTCTTAAATGTTTTACTACTGTGAATTGGAATCTCAACAGGCTGGTAATACGTTTGCACATCAATGACTTCCGTATTGAACAGGCTGGAGATAGTTATGAAGATTTACTTGTATTAGCTGCTCAGACTTAATCAACAAATTGGGGAAAGTTGCTAGCTTAAAACTCAACATAAGTCCTTTTAGAAATGATGTTGTCTGCTATTGTTCTTGGGCGCAAAACACAACCAGTCTTCTCAATCTCACAAGCTCACCGTCAATCAGAGATATCCGATTGGCCCGACCGGAAAAAACCATCGGATTCCCGGTTTGACCGCCGGGAACTGGCCTGGCCAGCCAGCTACCGTCAAAACAGGTCCAACATAGTGAACCCGACCGCTTAAGGCTCCGGCTCCCGGTCCGGCCCTCAAAACGTTGATTTTTTGAACGGCACATAAGTAAATGTGGCATTGGTTTTGTGACATTTATCTTTCTTAAGTTTTTTTTGTATTGGTTTTGGTTAACGTGGAAATACTGTATTACATAACCAAAAATTTTGGTTAAAGTCTGTTACTGTGGGTTATTATGGTTAACCAGTTTTAGCAAAAATAAAATAATAAATAAACATAATTATTCCAAAATATTTGCTAGCCAAAACAAAATTATGTGTTATTTAACTTACTTTTTTCAAAAGTTGCCCACAAAGAATTCTAAGTTTGCCACAAGGGCTAATCCTTTTATAAGGCTAAAACTAACATAAAGTTCTCATGGATAACCAATATGGGACTTATTCACAAGAGAATTTTCGTTTAATAATTTCAACTAGCGATGTGGAATCCAGAATGCATTAACCTATACAATTTAGTCTGTGGACCAAATCACATCCGTTTTTAGAAAAGATTTCACAAGAATAAACATTGTAATATTTTGCATGTACACACAGGAATGAAACGTGTATAGAATATTCAATGGAGGTTTTAATGGTTGTTCTCATCTTATATTACAATGCACATGCACATGGAGTTTTAACATCTAGCATAACCTTAAAGAAAAACTTATGAAATCTCTAAATGGTTATGAGTTGGTGAAGCTTGATATGATTTAGTATACATAACTATATAACTAATGAGTTCATATCGTAACCTTGAAGCTCCCCAGCATGTTATTGTATTACCTTAACCGAAAATTTGGAGTCAAAATCGAAACGAACTGAACCATCTCGTGGACACCCTAAAATCACTAATCTAAGTGTTGGGTTTCCCGCCACATCGCGCGGGTAACCGACTAGTCTAAACATACACACAAACATAACCCAAATCAAACACACACACACACCCAGTTCGTTCTCTCTCACTCACCGGTGACCGGCCACGGCGGAGCCGCGGCGGCGCTCCGGCGGCGCTTGTTCTCCGGCCTCACACCTCCGACAACAGACCAGTGATGCTCTTGTTCTTCACCGGTAAACTCTCACCCCCTCCCCTCCTTGCTTCTCCGACAGACCACCCCCACACCCTGTTTCCTCTTTCCGGTTTAAGTTGAAACGACAAGAACACAGCCAGTCACCGGTGAAACACCGGCGACGGCTGACGGCGACGGTGCGGCCTACCGGCGGCGGGGATGAAGACGATGAAGCTGATGGTCGATGATGATGTTGTTGCCGCTATTTTTGATGCTGGTGACGAAGGAGGGTGAAGGTGATGATGGTGTTTGACCGGTGAGCAGTGGCCGACGGCAGCGGAGAGGGAGCGGCGGCTCCGACGAGTCTCACGGAGGTTCAAGTTTTGGGTTCAGATTCAAGCATGATTCAAGTTTTTCAAGTGGGTTTCGGGATTAGCTCGAGTCGGGTTCAGCTCAGTTTAGCCCTGGTTCAAGATATGGGTTCGTGACCCGGGTCAAACCGGGTCAACTCAGATTTGCTTCGGGTGCCGTTCGGGTCAGGTTTGGATGCGAGTCAAAACTGGTCAACGGTCAGAAATTTCGTGGTTCGGGTTGACTCGGTCAAACCGAGTCAACTCGGTCAAACTCGGTCCAACTCAGGTCAACAAGTGAGTTGACTCGGTCAACTCCGTTAGCATTCGACACGAAGATTTGGTAAAGATTACGGCACGTTTAATATTTACGTTATATATTTTTAGTTTTAATCTCACGTGACTAACGAGCTCTCGAACCGAACAAAAATCGATGAATTATTAGTTAAGTTTCTTGGATTTATTTTCTAACTCGTTTATATAATTTGATGATACAAGAATATTGTTGAGTAATTGATTGAATTTTGATAAAAATAACGGCAACTTGCGTTGTCGGGGGCGTCCAAAAACAGAGGAAACTCTGCCCGTTTTTCGAGAAAATTCCGTAAACAAAACTTGTTTTATTGAAAAACAACAACTAACGGTATCAAACGACTATTCGGAAATTATTTCAACAACTAATAAATATAGTTTTTATATTTATTCTAAACTTTGAAATTCGACAAAACTTTTGTAAAATCAACGTAATGATTTATAACGTTACAAATGTCGGATGATAATACGACTTCTTTACGTAAGGATAAATATATTGTATATTTATTTCATCAATCAAACGACACAACGATTGTTTTACTAAAATAAATATGGTTTATATATTTATTTGAAATACTGAACGACACGAATTCGTTTTATAAAAATAAATATAGTTTTTATATTTATTTCAAGTATCTAACAATAACGAATTCTTTTATAAAAATAAACATAGTTTTATGTTTATTTCAAACATCAAGCGACTCGTATTCATTTATAAAAATAAATATAATTATATATTTATTTTCAAACACAAACAACTTGATGATGCTTTTGTAAAATAAATATAACTTTTTATATTTATTTCAAATGCCGAAACGGCATATACGTATGTATTGGCAAATATATTCAAGACGTAATATATATAATACAAGGTTATTATATACTACTTTCATACGAATATTTTTGTATACATTATATTTATGTAAATATACTTTACATACACGTGCGACTTCTTGAGGCGACTAACGCGGAACTAAGTCCTACAAGACTTATTAATTATTACCGACGAATAGACGAACTAAACAAAATATAACATCATTGTTAACTACCTACCGTTGAATCGTTCGACTAACGATTCGGTAGAGCTCGGTGACACGTAGACTAGTTACCACTTTTACTTAGAAACTTATAAGATATTCCGTGTTAGGAATATTGTAGAATGCACGCTAGCAAGTCAAGTCTTGGAAACGACATCACAAAGTCGTAATTAGCTAGCTTCGCACAAGGCAATTCAGGTGAGTTCATAACCCCATCTTTTTACGGTTTTACATTTTTATAAATGTTTTCGGGGTGGAAAGACATGCACGTTTTGCTGAAAACACACAAAGTTCTCAATGAACAAAGACTGCATATTTTTAGATAAAGCACGTTGTGCAAGAATATACAAAGCTTATGAACGAACGAAAACTCATATTTCTAAATCATATTACGAATGGATTTTGAGGAACTCAAATGGTTTACGAATGGGTTATACTAAATATACCGGTTTTTACAAAACAAATGCGTACTATCGAAATGTGAATGATTTTCATGACTAGGGATGGGATCGTCAGGTGATAATATAGAGACTAGGTAATTCAGTCTGAGAGACTGGGGTAAAATACATGTTACGGATGCTTAAATGGTACGAAATGAACTATTAAATCATGTGAGCATAGATTAAATTTGAAATGCCATAAATTCTTAATTAGGTACGAAGGTTAGATCTAACGGGTACGGCCGAACCCCACTCATGGTACTTGTGACCACTTGAGTGCTTCGGTGTCCCAGTCGAGGTGAATCGACATAGTCGAGGTGAATCGACACAGTCGAGGGTAATCGACACAGTCAAGGTAAATTGACACAGTCGAGGTTAATCGACACAGTCGAGGAAAATCGACAAGGGTATAAGCCTACTCATTCGAGTGCTCCCTATGCTTTCACATGTTTTAATCTCCTTGCAAAACCTTAATTTAATTTGTTCATCAATGCTTTTCATACCGGGGTTTTACAAATTACATACCATGTTTTATACAAATTTAAAGCATAGGATTATGCGGGCATGAAGTCAAAGTCAGGGTGGGCATTGACGATTATACGAACACTACAAATACGAGAGTTTACAAACACATGGTTTTGCGAACATAATGCGTTACAAATACAAAGTTTCCATATAACTTGGCAAGAAAATGATTTCTAAATTCGTTTTCTCAATATTATTTCATAAACCGGTTATTCAAAAGATTTATTTCAAATCTTTTACAAACAAACTATGAACTCGCTCAACTTTATGTTGACTTTTTCGCATGTTTCTTTCTCAGGTTACTTTTCAAATTATGGCACGGTTGGAATAGGAGAACCACTGGAGATTCGAGTACTTAGCAGGCGTTCTCTTTCTAGAAAGTCTTTTCTTAACTGCTTCCGCTGTGCAATGAAGATACCAGTCCAGTCACGCCAGCTCTGATAATTTCGGGGTGTGACAGATTGGTATCAGAGCTATAGGTTACAGCGAATTAGGTTTCTGTTGTGATACCTAGGCTCTAACCTCACTTTTCTCTGGGAACTTAGAATATTAAAACCTGAATACATACAGAACGCATAGTACTCGAATATGGTCTCCAACCGTTGCCGAAAAACAAACAGTCAAGATTTTGTTTTCAAACATACGCTAAAATGGTGTTTTATACACGGTACACAAAACAATTACATACAGTACACAAAACTCTGAGAGTTTAGGAAACATGCATTTAAGACCTTCAGAGACTTATGTTGAAGTTCATTAAAGGTCATCACGTAGGAAGCGCGAATATTAACTCGGACACACACTATTATCCATATTGTCTTTGATATTTTAACTTCCCGAGCAGGCAGCCTACGCATAATGAAACGCTAGTGCACGAGAATACATGGAACTCAAATTTTACGTCAACGGATGTCGGAGTACATCACATTCTACGCGGAACGAAACGCTAATGCACAGGTATACGTGAAACTTAAACTATTCATTAACGGAGGTTGAATTACGTCACATACGACTTTCGAGGTGAAAGTCACCGAGAAGACACTATGGAGCATTTCAGTGATGATGTTAATCCTGTCAGCACGAAAACTATCGATCAGGAAGCGGCGGTTTGGCACGCGGTCCTGCAACGACACGAATCACGCCAAGGAGAAGACGCATGTCTTCGTATTCCCCCCTTTCTCATTAATGACGAATACGTTATGTTCGACATTCCATGGTAATGTCACCTAACAACTGGTCGTCACATGAAACCCCAGGTAAAGTCCTCAGATTTCTTTTATTGAAATTCCGACTTTTGCATCTAGTGAGTAGATTTTCACATCTCTACTCCTCTTAATGGTCATTGTATTACGATCATTACTTTCATTATAGCGAACACTAAATTGCTTCATTTCTTGAAAAAAAAAATTCATATGTTACGCATGCATCGTTTGTTACGCATGTGGTTTCGTTTCGAATAAGCGTTTCATCAAAGTTCAAATGTTATTTCGCTAAATCTAATTATTGGTTTGTGATTCGAATGACCCGCATTATTGTAACTGTTGGCTCTTTTGTTATCAAGTCAACACATTTTCTTGAAAATTCTTTTCTTTTCAAGTTACATACATGGTTTTTCGTTGTGACCATGCCGAAAGTTTTCTTGTCGATACCTATATTTATTGTCAGATTGCGCTAAAACCAAGTTCAATTGTTTGAACTTGTCCATTACACATATTCACTTCAGGGCATCATATGATGTATTGGGAACATCATATTCAAAATTCGTTTTAACAAGTGTTTCATTTGTTCCGAGTCGAAGTAAACTTGTTTGGCATTCGACTCCATTAAATTGTTTGTTGATTTCGACACCTTGTGGTGGTATTTTCACTTATTTGAAGCTTGCGCTAAACTCGTTTACATATCTTATGCACGGATTTAATTATTTATTTATTGATTTAGATTAAATCCGCTTTGATTTATCACATTACAACAGTCTTAACACAATTGTGTGATAAGACAAGGGTACACAAAATTCATTTCATATTCCGGTGTACCTCCTAACGGTCCTTTCAACATCGATCGAATGTTTTGCGATATTCATTGCTTCTTCGTCTTCGATCGAAAACATTATTTCTTTGATGTTCCATATTCAATTGAAAATCCTATGATGTCATTTGAAACAAACTTTCAGATTCACTTTATTGCACTTTCATTTGATTGCAAAACACAGGTGATACTTGTTCGATCACCCCTATTATTGAATTGTTTCATTCATTGCGACCCCTTGTGGCGTCGGTATAACTTGCAGCTTGTGCTGATCACGATCGAGCATTTCATGCAAACTAGTACATTTGAGATTGTTGATTCTAAGTTCATCCAGTGGATGTTGTTGCTTCTAGAACTCATTTACATATTGTGAACGTTCATATGGAATTCGATTGGTCGAAGTTCCTGTTCTTTGTTGTACCCCTGTTAACTTAGTCACACTAGTGACTGTATCTATACATCTTGTTTCCTTTGACATCAATTTCTGAAACACATCGCTTTTAAACCGTTGGGTTCTTGTTGTTGAGGTATGTCCTTGAATTCACATAACTCGAATGAGTCTTGATTTGATTTCGTGGTCATCCACTTTGATACTATTCATAATTACCTACACATAACCCTAAGGATTTAACGTAGTCTAAATTTCGAGGACGAAATTTCATTAACAGGGGGAGAATGTGACAACCGGTGATTTACGGCTCTTAATTACGTGATTAACAAGTGATTAACGCGATAATAAATAGTGTTTACAGCGCAAATTAACTTAATGAGGCCTTTGGAGTGCCTAGGAACGTTTATCCGACTTTACAGTACGCGTATGAAGATTAGCGTGGAATCTGTGGAACATCAAACGACAACGAACTGATACCGTACGAAATACTGACAACGCCGACAAATACGGATTTTCTACGAATATTCTATATTTATGAAGTTAATTTTTGTGAATTTATTGGGCTTCCGTGCGACACAAATGCAAACGTGGACTAAAAACGCGATGGTAGGAAACGCAACGGCAACGAAACGGAAGCAACGGAGACGCCTGTCACCTTCGAAACTTACATTTTACGCTGTATTTAGCTCCGTAATAAAATTTTAGTAACTACAGTCGAAACCGGATCGAAAAACGGATTAAAGATGACAACGATGTAACTTTTCGCGATTAATAACGTTATCGACGCACGAACGCGACTACGACAGACACCGACATTATTTTTACACGTTTTAACTCTGCAATATTATTTTACTAGGCTACGGTGACTTCGGTTTTAAAAACGTGACTCGTAGGAATTACGGGCCGCTTAAAAACGGGGATGGACTTGTGGGCCCTGGGCCCAAGCCCAAAACCCACAAGCCTGCACATAAAATACTAGATCTATTCCTTGAAGATCTATACAAAATCTCACTAAATCTCTATAGGATCTATGCAAGATTTTCAAGATCCACTCAAGATTTATAAAATCTTATTAAAATTTTATAAAATCTTTGCAAGATCTTCTCTCATGCTTCTCTTATCTTCTCTATATATCTAAACATACACACAAACATAACCCAAATCAAACACAGGAAACAAACACACACACACACACACCCAGTTCGTTCTCTCTCTCTCACCGGTGACCGGCCACGGCGGCGCTCCGGCGGCGCTTGTTCTCCGGCCTCACACCTCCGACAACAGACCAGTGATGCTCTTGTTCTTCACCGGTAAACTCTCACCCCTTCCCCTCCTTGCTTCTCCGACAGACCACCCCCACACCCTGTTTCCTCTTTCCGGTTTAAGTTGAAACGACAAGAACACAGCCAGTCACCAGTGAAACACCGGCGACGGCTGACGGCGACGGTGCGGCCTACCGGCGGCGGGGATGAAGACGATGAAGCTGATGGTCGATGATGATGCTGTTGCCGCTATTTTTGATGCTGGTGACGAAGGAGGGTGAAGGTGATGATGGTGTTTGACCGGTGAGCAGTGGCCGACGGCAGCGGAGAGGGAGCGGCGGCTCCGACGAGTCTCACGGAGGTTCAAGTTTTGGGTTCAGATTCAAGCATGATTCAAGTTTTTCAAGTGGGTTTCGGGATTAGCTCGAGTCGGGTTCAGCTCAGTTTAGCCCCGGTTCAAGATATGGGTTCGTGACCCGGGTCAAACCGGGTCAACTCAGATTTGCTTCGGGTGCCGTTCGGGTCAGGTTTGGATGCGAGTCAAAACTGGTCAACGGTCAGAAATTTCATGGTTCGGGTTGACTCGGTCAAACCGAGTCAACTCGGTCCAACTCAGGTCAACAAGTGAGTTGACTCGGTCAACTCCGTTAGCGTTCGACAAGAAGATTTGGTAAAGATTACGGCACGTTTAATATTTACGTTGTATATTTTTAGTTTTAATCTCACGTGACTAACGAGCTCTCGAACCGAACAAAAATCGATGAATTATTAGTTAAGTTTCTTGGATTTATTTTCTAACTCGTTTATATAATTTGATGATACAAGAATATTGTTGAGTAATTGATTGAATTTTGATAAAAATAACGACAACTTGCGTTGTCGGGGGCGTCCAAAAACAGAGGAAACTCTGCCCGTTTTTCGAGAAAATTCCGAAAACAAAACTTGTTTTATTGAAAAACAACAACTAACGGTATCAAACGACTATTCGGAAATTATTTCAACAACTAATAAATATAGTTTTTATACTTATTCTAAACTTTGAAATTCGACAAAACTTTTGTAAAATCAACGTTTTGCTGAAAACACACAAAGTTCTCAATGAACAAAGACTGCATATTTTTAGACAAAGCACGTTGTGCAAGAATATACAAAGCTTATGAACGAATGAAAACTCATATTTCTAAATCATATTACGAATGGATTTCGAGGAACTCAAATGGTTTACGAATGGGTTATACTAAATATACCGTTTTTTACAAAACAAATGCGTATTATCGAAATGTGAATGATTTTCATGACTAGGGATGGGATCGTCAGGTGATAATATAGAGACTGGGTAATTCAGTCTGAGAGACTGGGGTAAAATACATGTTACGGATGCTTAAACGGTACGAAATGAACTATTAAATCATGTGAGCATAGATTAAATTTGAAATGCCATAAATTCTTAATTAGGGACGAAGGTTAGATCTAACGGGTACGGCCGAACCCCACTCATGGTACTTGTGACCACTTGAGTGCTTCGGTGTCCCAGTCGAGGTGAATCGACATAGTCGAGGTGAATCGACACAGTCAAGGGTAATCGACACAGTCAAGGTAAATTGACACAGTCGAGGTTAATCGACACAGTCGAGGAAAATCGACAAGGGTATAAGCCTACTCATTCGAGTGCTCCCTATGCTTTCACATGTTTTAATCTCCTTGCAAAACCTTAATTTAATTTGTTCATCAATGCTTTTCATACCGGGGTTTTACAAATTACATACCATGTTTTATACAAATTCAAAGCATAGGATTATGCGGGCATGAAGTCAAAGTCAGGGTGGGCATTGACGGTTGTACGAACACTACAAATACGAGAGTTTACAAATACATGGTTTTGCGAACATAATGCGTTACAAATACAAAGTTTCCATATAACTTGGCAAGAAAATGATTTCTAAATTCGTTTTCTCAATATTATTTCACAAACCGGTTATTCAAAAGATTTATTTCAAATCTTTTACAAACAAACTATGAACTCGCTCAACTTTATGTTGACTTTTTCGCATGTTTCTTTCTCAGGTTACTTTTCAAATTATGGCACGGTTGGAATAGGAGAACCACTGGAGATTCGAGTACTTAGCAGGCGTTCTCTTTCTAGAAAGTCTTTTCTTAACTGCTTCGGCTGTGCAATGAAGATACCAGTCCAGTCACGCCAGCTCTGATAATTTCGGGGTGTGACAGTAGAAGCTTCTATCACCCACCACGGGGGCGTGCCCAGCGGACACGGGGCCGTGGTCAACTCTAAGATTCGCAGAATCTGAGGAAATCTTGATAGTACAGATACGCTTCTGCACACGGGGTCGTGCCCAGCGGACACGGGGGCGTGGTCAACTAATGCAGACAAACTGCAATTAATGAAGAAAGAGAAGGAAGCTGGACACGGGGCCGTGCCCGAGCGTCTGTTCAGGCTATAAATAGGGGTGCTTGGCTCATTTGCAAACCATCCCTTGGCACACCACCTCTCTCAAACTTCACCCACCACCTACCACCATCACAACACCATCATCCACCACCATCATCCATCATCCATCATAGAGTGTGTGAGGGTGATTCTTCCTTATCGTTTGTCCGTGGTGTCTTGGCATTATTTTACTGTCTATATAAAATAAAAGATTTTCACCATTCATATCTCCATGGTCTATATGGAGATATGTTGGCTACCTGGTCGGGGGTTAAGGGAACGGTTTGGTAAGACTCTTGCCTTGTTCAGTGTATAGATCCTGCAAGGACCTGGGTCAAATTTAGTAGGACCTCCTTCAATACCTACTGGTATTGGATGGCGGGGGTCCAAACTCTTTGATCCCCTCATATGTAAGCTACTATTAATACTTTAACCCGGCTACTTAGGACTGTATCCCTGCTGACTCAGACTACTTAGCCGAGGGTAACGTCACCTTCAAAAGAGGGGCCTACCACATTATGCATTAATAACTTAATTAATTATCTTTCAATAATCCGACCCTTTAGGATTGTATCCTTGCTGACTCAAACTACTGGGTTGAGGGTAACGTCACCTTCAAAAGAGGGGCCTACTACAATAACTAAGATAATCTCTTAAAAAGTGCAAAAGTGCGGAAATAATTAAAGGTTACACTAAACACGAGTCGGATCCAAGTGATTCATCTTGTCTATCTGTTTTTATTTTTATTTTATTTTTCAGCATTTTAGTTAGTTTTATTTTTCTAGTTTAAAACCTTTTTTCTAACTTTTGATTTGATTAGACGTTGAGGATAAACCGGTACTAAAAGCTCTTGTGTCCTTGGACGACCTCGGTATCTTACCAACACTATACTACGCTCACGATGGGTGCACTTGCCCATATGTGTGTTTAGTGTTAGTAAATATCGTGTTTTATAAATTTAAAACTTGGCTAAAAAGTGTAAAAGGGCTTAAAATATACATTAAAAACCTATAACACCGCACACATCAATCCTCCACTGTTGGGTTATCATCTTTCAACCCTATTTTCCTTAAATTTATCGATTCTGTTTTTCAACAGGGATGTAATGCAATGATTTCTCTCAATTAAATAGACCGACTTTTGCTTCCTCTCAAATGGTTATGGAGTGGTTATAACAGCTGAGCATGCTAAGGACTGTTATAACTAATCACTGCTCCTTATAAAGACTGATGGACTTAAAGACTGATGAGGCCTATCCACTGTTGAAGACAAATCCCTGTTAAAGACAAGCACTTATGTACCTAAGGCCTGGTCAACCAAAGGAAAACCACTGCTCAGTAACAGCAGTGGTTCAACATCTACAGCGGATTCAACATCAGGTGTTTGGTTAATTTTTTGTCAGGTTTCCTATTCAGTTTTGATGTTCACTTATCTAATTTTAATTTTTTTTTATTCTTCTATATGATTTTGAGGTCGATTGATTGGTCACTTGCTATTGTTGTTTGATGTTGTTTGCTATTGTTGTCAAGTAATGTAAAAATGGCCATTCTAATTACTTGAATATTGCTTATGATATCCTTTTAATTTTAATCGCCCAACAAGTTTATTGGTTTGTTTCTTTGTTCTTTGATTATTTGTTAGAAGTACACATTCTACAGAATGTAGTTAAGAGCCGGACTTAAATCTGACCAGTTATGGTTTCGGCAAGTATCGGATGGTTGGATGGTTGAATTACCTTTATTTTGGGTATTTTTTGGATGATTTCATCCATTTCTTTAAATAGTTCATGATTAAAGATGCAGTTGAAGGTATCTCCAGACAAACCCTAGAGTTTATCTCTCGAGACAAATCCTAGACAAACCCAAAGGTGAACCACTGCCCAACAACAACAGTGGTTCAACATCAACAGTAGATATTCTTCCTTTGTTTATGTTAACAGTGTTTATATGTAATAGTATTTATCACATCAGTGTTTTATACTCTGTTAGATTGTTAGATGTCATATCACTTCAGTGTTTATATGTAACAGTATTTATCTCATCACCTCAGTGGTTTGATCTGTACTATATATAGAATAGTGGTTTGATCTTTATGGGCTAACTTGTGTTTAAGGTCAATCATTTGTTTAAGGCCAAATATCTGTTTATGTCCAAACATCTGTTTAAGGTCAAACATCTTCAAAATAGTTAAAAACGATAGTCTTCATTAATCCTTAAAAGTCTGTTACAACCACTGTTTTGGTTCAAACATCGGATTGTTAAATGTTATCCACTGCTGAAAGACAACCTCTGTTTCTTCATTCTTCATGTTGACCACTGACTGACCAAACATCAGTGTATCAATCACTGTTTGCTATCCATTGATAGTTAAAAAATAACCACTGCTCTCATTTTTATTCTTCACATCAACTGATATTGACCATCAGTGGTTTTCCTAAAAAACATCCACTGCTCACATTTTTATTGTTGATGTGGTTAATTAAATATAGAATAAATTTTCAAATGAAAAGTAGAATTACAATGAAATTACCATTTTACCTAATCGTTACATTCCAATGAGATAAGAGTTCCTCCAACATTGTTTTGGTGATAAAAATTAAAGTTAAAATAAAAAATAAAAAAACTTGTTGATGACATTTTGTTGCATATCAAATCAGTAATTAATGCTAATTTCTTGAGCTTTGGACATTGAAAATATGCAAAATGAGAATTTCAAATTGACGGTTATTTTCTCTTAATTAAAGTTAAAATAAAAATTAGAAATGTCATGATGACAATTGCTTTCAAATCAAATCAGTAATTACTGATAATATCAATAACTTTTGAAATTCAAAATATGCAAAATGGTAATTTAAAATTGACGTTCTCTTTTTTTTTTTTCCTACAAACGCAACATAGATTCATAAGATTAAAATTTATTCATTTATTCATGACATTAAAAGTCCAATTATTACATAACATACTGAACAAGTAAACTTTTAAATCTAACAATAACCGTAAGAATTAAGAAAGGTTAGCTTCAACTCCATCGATTGCTGAACCTCTCGATGTATGTCCTTCAGCATCGCCATGAACTCCACAGCTCTATCACCGCACTCTATATTGCTGACAACGCAAAGCTCACGAACGGAAGTTGAAGGCATCCGCATAAGATTTCTTGAAACCTGCTCTCTCGTGAACAGGCCAACTTGCAATCCATCAAAACATCTCTTCAGCTCGTGAAGAGTAGCCCTATCTTCATACACCTGTTCCTCTATATGCATGACAAAACGCTGCTTTAAATCATCTGATTTTACAGAAGTGAATGACGCCATTTCAATAAACTATATTACTCGACTTTCCTGAAAGTATGATATCTTCGTAGGAAATCGTGATGAAAAACAGGTGAAGTGGCTATGAGTTTATATACTTAATCAATCCAAACGTGTAGATTTAATATGAACATATTAATGTATAATTCAAAACAGCAGTCTTTTAATGCAAAAACCTTTTCAAACCCCAACTTTTATTGGAAAACTTAAAAATTAAATACCAAGAAACCCAAGGGACAAATTTTCTAAGTTCAAAGAACAAAAGCAGATTATCATAATTACAATTAATATTTTCATTTGCCATGTAGACGCGTTTTTAAACTCTATAAAAGACCGATAATTACTTTTGATTCAAAACATCAACAAATTGTCCTACAAATCACTGTCTGTGAAAGATTGTTCCACATCAGAAAATCCAACAAAAATCTAGATGGCAAACTTCAGCTTCTAACACTTTTCAGACACTAGCGATGTTAAAACCCAATTCTCGATGTGGTCACTCAAAGAAAAAAGAACAGACGAAGAACTAAACAGTAAAGTCGACATAATCAATGACACTAATTACAAGAAAACCTGGAACAGCATCGCATTGCTCGATGAAGTCCTCCACTCTCCTCCATCGGATTTCCAGAAGAATCCAGAAGAGTTTCTCACACAACTTCTAAAACAGGATCAGAAAATCTGCAACATGCTAACTGACCTGAAAAACAAAAGAGAGCATGAAATCACATGGAGAAAGGCCAGAGTCTACGAAATCCTAGCAAGTGTTAACTCTAGCGTGTAATAGTTTATAAATAGTTCATTAAATTTCTATTTTTCTATGTAATAGTTTATTTTAATAATATCAACATGCATCTTAACATATTCTAAAATGTCAGTGTCAATAAAAACTCTCAACATCATCAACAGTTAATCAAAATAAAAAACAAACCTAAAATGCAAAGGTTTCCTCATTTTCGAAGCTGTAGAATGAGATCCTCCACTATTGGGTTATCATCTTTCAACCCCATATTCCTTAAATTTATCGATTCTGTTTTTCAACAGGGATGTAATGCAATGATTCCTCTCAATTGAATAAACCGACACTTGCTTCCTCTCAAAGGGTTATGGAGTGGTTATAACAGCTGATCATGCTAAGGACTGTTATAACTAACCACTGCTCCTTTTAAAGACTTATGGACTCAAACAGATTTTGATCAAAAGTCAAACAGTTGTTCACCAATAGTCAAACAGATGTTGACCTTAAACAGATGTTTGGTTTAAGGCTAAACATTTGTTTATGGGCATTCATCTATTTATGGCCAAACATCTGTTTAAGTCCAACATCAGTGTTTCAATCACTGTTGGCTATCCACTGATAGTTAAAAAACAGCCACTGCTCACATTTTTATTGTTGACATCCACTGGTATTAACCATCAGTTGTTTCCCTAAACAACTGTCATCCATTTTTTTCAGATGTTGTCACGTGTACAGTTCTTAGCCGTCCGATCTTTGTAACCGCTGCCACGTCAGCATTCACTTTTCACTTTTATAAAACCCTGATCAAAACCCCAAACAGGGTTTTAACTGCCATTTCGTATTCCAAAATTTTTTCAAAAGTTGTTTCCATCAAATTCTTTCAAACGCTTCATCTTCTTCTTCCTCTCACAAATTCCTTCGAATCGCCATGGCTCTTGCTCTAAAAAACTCTCATAACTATTTGTGTACACTTCAGAAAACAAGTAAACACACAGCTTTTCACTCAATCATCGATGCTCTTTCATCCTCAAAGTACAAAACTTTGTTGACCTGCAACGCACCTATTTACCAAGAAACCCTACGAGATTTTTGGAAAAATGCAAAATTAGAAGTTCAAGACAACAAGCCTTGGGTTATTACATCAACAGTAGGTGGGATTCAGGTTGCTATTACTCTACAAACCATATCTAACGTTTTTTAGATGAACGATCATACAGGTAAAAACTCTTTCCCTAAAGAAGAGTATCAACGAGATTTGATTGAAAGGGGGGTATGAAGAGCAATGCCCCAAAGCTACTATGCAAAAAGGAGCATTCCCACCCTATGAAAATTTTATTTCATACTTTACTTATGTGTGTTTCAAACAAAACAACAGCTTTCAATGAAATTCCATTGAAAATTCAATACTTGGGATATGCTATTATGGCTAAACAAGATTTCAATTACTCCCAAGAGATTTTCAATTATTTGGTTAAAAATGTTAATAATATAAAAGATAAGAAAAAACCATTCCTGTTGTTTCCAAGGTTTTTAAGCTACTATTTACAGCAGAAAGTACCAAACGACAGTGCACAAGTGCTTGTCCAAGGTGCTCCTTGTGAAATAAATAGTTTGTCTGCTGAAAATTTTACAAGGTTGTCTGAGTCAAAAGCTTTAGAAACACAAACAGAGGAGCCTGAGCAAACTTTAGATGCGTCCACATCTGCTCCTCGGGTTTCTGCTGTTGAGCCTACTGCTCTTGGTGACCTCAGCAGCACAACCACTGTTGTGCAACCCCCACCAAAAATCACCAAAAAGACCATCAAGAAAAAATCTAAAAAGCCCCCCAAACCCTCCAAAAAGGACCTTCTGGAAGATGAGATCCCCAAAGTAACTCCTATGACAACACAAAAGTCACCAACACCCACTGTTGCTACATGCTCACAACAGTTGGAAAGATCTCCACCACATGCCTAAACTCCTCCTGCTTCCTCACAAAAGGAACAGGTTGTAAGCACAGGGACACCCAACCAAGATACATTACCCTTACTTGAGAGTATGTTCAATAGCCCTGCTCCCGGGGCAAATTCTCTTTCAACTCCTATCCCTACAACCACATTACCATCCAGCATTTTACCTCTGTTGAAAGCATTGGATATGGATCAGACACTAATCAGTTCTTCTCAACAACCCATCATTGAGAATATACTCCAACAAGTGACTGAGTCTGATGCCTCTACCTTTGCTAACCCATTAATAGTTGAGGAGGTTACACCCCTAGAGTTAAATGTATCTCTTTGTGGTAGTTCAAGTGGAGCAGCTACTACAGGTGTTGAATCCACTGATTTACACATGGACAGTAGTTTCATAAGTCAGACTCCCTTGAAGATAATTTCTTCCTTGGGAACCAAGGTATCCACTGGTGTGTTCAAGCTAAGCACTGGTGTGCTTACTAAGGTAACTACTGCTGAAGAAAGAAGTCCCCAGTACCAAGAAAAAGGGGCATCAGTGGATGAACCATTGGAGACTTCTCCTGGTCCAACTGCTGATACAACTACTGCTGGTGGGAAATCAGATGATCCCATTAAATTGGTTGATGGTTTAAAATATCAGGATTTGACGGAGAGAGTTACCAATCTTGAAACATCTGTGGCAGATATCAAAAATATGTTGCAACAGTTGTTACAATCCTCAAATTCTCAATCCACTGTTTCATCATCTGCTATCACAACAAGTGAGCTATGGCAACTTCTACAACCTTTGTTTCATCAACAAATGAAATATGCTGATCAACAACATGAAATTCAGCTACAAATGTTTAGAAATGTGATGGAAGAAAGGTATAAGGATACTCAAGCTGACATTAAAGCCATCAAAGCTCATTTACTTCAAACCACTGGTACTTCTCCTCCTACAATTGTCTATGTAGAAATCCCTGATGATGCTAAAAAGGGGGAGAAAGGAAAGAAAGGAAAGGATGGTTTGTATCTAAAACCTGATCCAAAGGCTAAACCTGTTGTAGAAATTCCAAGGCTAGATGGTACAAAGAAGGTTGATGTGACTCTCAATGCCTTTGCTGAACAAAAAGCAAATAGAAAAGAGAAAATGGAACGAAAGGGTTCTAAAATATTTGAAAAAGAAAAGGAAGTTCTGATGGCAAAGGATAAGCAGGGTACTTCAAAAAGAATAAGAACTACCAGAAAGGTCAATGAACCCACTTCCACACCTGTTATATCAACAGCTGTTGATACATCAGTAGTTGATACATCAGTGGTTGATACATCAGCTTCTGAAATCCCCAAAAGTTCCTCACCTCAAACCACAAAGCCAACAGATGTTGAGACACCTGTTATATCAACAGTTGTTGATACATTAGTGGTTTCAACAGTTGTTGTCACAACAAATGCTGTTGTCACTTTACCAACCTCCACTCAATCCACAAATCCAACTCCAAGTTCAACACCTCCAACCACACCAAAAATCAAAAGAAGGAGAATAATAAATGTCATACTTGAAGATGACTCTATACCTTCTCCACTTCCAATATCTTCACAACCTCTGATCCTATCAACTGTGCAAAAATCTACTTCAACTGCTTCAATTCTAACCCCTGACCAAACTACTGCCTTTGTTCCTTTGAGAGTGAAATTTCCTCTGGATCTTCCAGCAGTTAGGGAGGAGATCAAATCCTTCTATTCTGAAGATGATCCTGAAAAGAGGAATCTTCCATCTCTTCAAGGGTATCCTTTGCCAAAGAACATTCATGAATACATTCAATTGAAAGGGAAACAAGCAGAGGATATCTCAAAAAGAGACACAAAAGGAAAATCTGATAAATAAATACAGAGAAATCTGCAATATCTTCTCAGCCAAGTGTGAACATTAGAGCAGTTTTCAAAAGATCTTTGTCAGCAGTTATCAGAAAGAGATGATGAAAGCCTAAGGAATGATTACATTGAGCTCATCATACAAAACAAGAAATACAAGGCAGAAAGGTATCAATTCAAAGAGTGGACCATAAGTGAGCTCAAGCAAGAAATTGCAAGAATACAAAAGATGCTTGAAGATTCAACAATAAAACCAACCCCACCGGTCTGGTCCCAGTATAAAAAGAATATACCTGAAAGGGCTTTGAAATTGAAGAGAATGAAGGAAGAGCTTATAACTGCAAATTATGGCTCAAGGAATCAAATCACAAGGTGGACAGAGATTAAAGTGATAGAGACGTACAAAAAATTAGAAGAAAGAAGAAAGAAAGATCCCTCTGTTCCTAAAAAGCCAGTTTATCCAGCATCAGAGGTTTCAATCAAACAGACCATACCAACTAAGAGATATGCTAAACCGACTGTTCCATCTGCTGTTGTTGTCTATCAAACAAAGAGGCAAAAACAGATGGATGAAGTAGAACAGGCGCAACAAGAATCCGAATATTTCAAATTGGCCATCAAGCAGATGTTGATAGAAAATCCTGACTCATCAAAGCTACAACAAATAGCCAAAGGTCTGAACAACCAAAGGTGAACCACTGTCCAACAACAATAGTAATTCAGCATCAACATCAGATATTGCATCAGTGTTTATGTTAACCGTGTTTGTATGTAACAGTATTTATGCAGTAAAATACACTTTGAGCGTTTTTGACACGTTTAATATATTATCCTTTTATTGAATTTTCTTTTCGAGTTGTCACATCTAAGATAAAACACACGATTAAATCATATGGTCAAATTGTTAAGGGTCTTGATGATTTAAGATGCTAAATGTGTGTCGTCTATTAGCTAATTATTTGTAATTTATGTTAACAGTGTTTATATGTTAACATATGTTGACCAAAAGTCAAACAGATGTTGACCAATAGTCAAACATATGTTCACCTTAAGCAGATGTTTGGTTTAAGGCCAAATATCTGTTTATGGGAAAACATCTGTTTAAGGTCAAACATTTGTTTAAGGCCAAACATCTGTTTATGGCCAAACATCTGTTAATGGCCAAACATCTGTTTAAGGTCAAACATCTGTTTAAGTCCAAACAACTGATATAGAAGGCCAAACATCTGTTTAAGCTCCAACATCTGTTTAATTCTAAACAGATGTTTAAACATCTGTTCAAAACCCTGTTCAATCTAACATGGGTTTCCATCCAACTGTTAACCAAAAGTCAAACAGATGTTCAAACCTCTGATTGAGTTATTCAAATTTTGTTGAATACTAAATGAGATGTTGAACAAAATTCAAACAGTTGTTGACCAAAAGTCAAACAGATGGTGACCAAACTAAATGGGATGATCCGACCCGGTTACATCGGATATATTTAAACCTTCTAACTTTTTCAACATCCTCACAAAATCTTGGTTCCTTTCTCTCTCCACGTATCTTTGTACACTTTCTCCAACAAACTCTCTCATCTTCTTCGATTTCTTCCGACCTTCATCATTATCATCTTGCATAATAACAAAGGTATTGTTAAATAATCTGATTTGTTTTGTACTTTTTCATGTTTATTCTTTTAGTTTGAATTCCATAGCCGATTATGGTTCTTGATGTTTTAATGAAGAAGTTGTAATCGACGGTTGTGTATTCATGTATCTCCCTGTTTTTTTCAATCAATTGTTTGTTATTATTGCGTTTATTGTTGCGGCTTATACTCGAACAACTTCTGATAGTCCTGATTTTTTTTGTATCCGATTACTATGTAGTTATAATGCATGTTATGCTAGACATATATGATTCTAAAAAAGTGATATGCATTTGGTGTATTTACCATATGTCTTATCCATTGTTGATTTTATTGGATTTCACTTTGCTCATGTATTTATCTTATTCTCATGTATGATATAAAATTTTGATCTTTACTGATGTATTCTCTTTTGTATTTGTAAAGTTATTTATAAAGTTGTTCATGTGATTCTAATTTTTTTTAAAGTTGTTCATGTAACGATGTTATTCTGAAGTATGATATAAATTTCCGATTTTAACTGATGTATTCTCATGTGTATTTGTAAAGCTAAACTTATTTTGATTAGTAGTTGCTATACTGTTTTTAAGTTTTTGTTTAATACAGACACAAGTCACTGTCCTGTCTTTCTATACAATTTATTCAGCTGATGATCTTCCATGTCTATTTGTGATACTTAATCGGAAAAGTAGCTTTTAAGTTTTAATTATATGATTTGTTGTAAAAAAATATATATATTTCGATATGATAAGAAAATACATGTATTCTCACCTTTTCGATGTTGTCTATTGTTATTTTGATATATATTAGTTGTATCATCTTTTATTTAGATGTATTGCATACCTTAATGGATTGTATTCATTTGTTTCTTAATGTTATTGATTTTGATTCTATATAATTGATACTGTTACAGTTTTCCGTGACAATGATTTATGGATTTCCGTGTTACCTTGGAGACAGTAAAAGGAAATCTTTGGTTAGAAATTTTATCCGATCTTACTTTAACACTTAATTTTATTTTTTTCGTATGATATCTAGCAATAAAACTGTTTTATTTATTTATGCTTAGGTTTTGCCAAAACAGTATGAAAACTGGATTCAACAGTTTAATTATCCAATTGGAAATACAAACATCCGGACCACAAGTGGAAATGTTTTTAAAGTCAAGATCTATCCTCTAAGCAATAGCAGATATTATTTCTATAATGGTTGGTATCAGTTGGTAGACAGTTTGAAAATACCTTCAGATTCATGGTTGATATTTCACTATGAGGAAGCATTGGAAAGTTTCCGAATTTTATATTTTTATCAAGACATTTCTCTTGCTCCATGTGATCATTTTTACTACAAAATGTGTGGTAACAAAGATTATATGGTATGTAACTTCAAACAATATTCATCATGTAATTTTTTTGGTGATACAGTTGTTTAATTGTTGTTTTTTATTTATTTACTTAATTTTCTAATATATTTTTACTAACGTACTATATAATGTGTTTTTTTCGAATTGTAGAGTGTTAATCGTTCTTTTGTTCATCACAAGATGTTAAACACTATTCCTTCATATCCGGTTGTTATTAAAGGATCTGGAAAGAAGAGCTGGTCTGTACGGATGGAAGATTTCAACAATGAACTTTACATAACTACCGGATGCAAGCAGATAATGAATGACTTGTCAATAACTGCTGATCATCTGATTGTCTTTGAGATGATAGATCTTTAGACTTTTCAAATCACGGTTTTCAATTGTGCGACCTGCGATTTAGTGCTTCCACCGGAGGTCTGTGCTGGTTTTAAAGAAAAGGTGGTAGAAGAGATTATCTTGAGTTCAGATAGTGAAGCTGTACAGGACATCGTTAATGTCAATGAAGGTGGTATGGTTGTTGTGAATGAAGATAATCAGATCGTACCTATTTCTTTCCGTGTGGACGGTAATTTTGTAAGTTTGTCATGATGAGTTTACTAATATATAATACTTCAGTCATATTTTAAAGATGTGTTAATTCTTTGCTTATTGAATTGTTCGTTGTTTGTTTGTTACATGGACTTTTTAAAAGACAGACTAAAGATCTTGGACTGAATCGTAAGATGGGTTTGAAGATTGTGGACGTGGCAGGTGATGTTTGGAATGTTCAAGCTGCTATAGGTTCATCTCGAGGCCAACCAAGATATTATTTGCAAGGAATGAGAAAGTTTATGAAGGATAAAGGCATGGCTTCAGGTCAAGCATTTACACTTAACTTTGTGAAAGGTAAAAAGCTTTTTTTGTTCGGATGAATGTTCATATGATTGAAGAAGGTAAATGCAGAAGGATACTTGGAACCAAGTTTTTGGGTTGTAGTTCTTTGCTTTTAGAAACTGATGGCAGACTTGTTTGTTTAGTTTTGAAGTTGTGGTTGTAAAACTATATATGTAGATGTAAATTTTGCTGGGACTGGTGTCCACAATTTCCAAACTAAAACTAAAATTGATCAAAAGAGACATGTTAAATATGTATAAGAAATCATGTATGGGTCACTTCGTTTGACTTTTGGTGAACATCTGCTTGACTTTTGGTCAACATCTGATTGACTTTTGGTCAGCATTTCATTTAGTATTCAACAGACGTTTGAATAACTCAAACAGTGGTTTTAACACCTGTTTGACTTTTGGTCAACAGTTAATGGAAACCTATGTTAGGTTGAATAGTGTTTTGAAGAGGAAAACAATGCTAAAATATAAGAAGACAGTGGATCTGGTTAAACATCTGTTTTACTTTTGGTCAACAACTATTTGACTTTTGGTCAACATCTGTTTGCCCGATCAGATTGGGTATTAAATTATAGTTCTTTAAGTCCTTGTTTTGTTTTCTTGAATTCTATGTAATTTTGTTAAGAAATACAAGAACAAACATTTTTACAAAATCCCAAATCACCCGATCACGTAATTGCATTGAAGTAAAAGTGGAAATGATGTTATTCATGTGGCCCTGTTGCGCTTTTGTTTGACCTCTAATATGGGTTCATGATCTAATCCGGTGATGTGAAGTCATTGTTGTTGAATCCAATGAGATGCTTGATGTAATGAGGTCGTATTAATAACAAATAATAATTAATATAACTAAGTTTCTCGAGCTCGGGAAGCAATCCCGGGCAATAACCTACTGTAAAATAAAAAAAAAACAAGATGTGGCCATTGCAACTCTGTTACGACATTACTTGTAAATGAGTCGAGAGGGGTTTGTATTATCTCAGACAAGACTAGTCTACTAAGGGTTTGGTAGGGTTAAAGATGGGCTTGATAACCTAGCACTTGATATTAAATAAAAGGTTTGAGAAAAGACAATAATACACTCACATGGGTCGCATGTGAGGGGGGTTAATAAACATAACAAATGATGTTAGTCTAAAAGGTTGATTCTCGTAACAAAATATCAAGTTAAATGTTGATCTAACCATTTTTAAAATTGAAAGGTATAGCGTGTAGTTTTGGAAAGGTATAGCCACTTGGGTTGTAGCCTAGTGGTAAGAAGCAAAACTTCTTTAGAGAAAACTCATATTCTAATCTTAGGGAAGATGTAATTTAGGAGTAACGGTGAGTGTTTATTGTTAGCCTTTAAAAAAAAAGGTGTTTTGTGCAATTTTGTAAATGATAAAAGTATTGTTTTTTTTTTAATTTACGTTTGTGTCCCATATTATTAAGCAAAAAAGAAAATATGGGGGCACAGTCCTTCCACGCCCCAGTTATCCTCCGCCTATAAGTGGCAATGTGGTATGATGTTTATCACCCACAAAAATGATATGTTTTAAATTGTAGATAAACTCTTAAAACATTACAAATATTTAAAATTGTACACTGATGGACATCAGAATTATAAACAGCGGAAGCATCATCATTCATCGGTTTCATGATGATCAACTTGATTTGAACGATATTTGTAAATATTGAATGGTGGACAATTTTGGCGGTTAAATTGTCTTGGTACCGAGGACAGTTCCCGGCAACAAGCATATATACATGCAGGAGAAGAACGGTTATGGGTTTGGTTGAATTTGGCGGGAATAACCGCCATTCGAAAAGAGGTCAACCAACCGACACACCGATTCCTTATTCGGGTTATACCGTTACATACACATACATAATCACATAAATATTACATATGTCCTAATTAAATATAAGAATTATGTTTATCATATATCCAATACTCTCCCCTAAACATGATTCTGTTTACGAGAGTATTTAAGCACACTTTCATTAGCATCATCCATTGCTGCTCTTGCTCTGTTGAAATCAAACTTCCTTCTTGTATGCATCCTCTTGATCTTATTCCATCCATTGTAAGCAAAGAGTGCATAGTGCTCCGTCGGATTTTCAGCAACCACTTGACTGACTTCATTCCTCTCATCATGACCTGCATCTTGTTCAGCATCATCTCCCTCACTCCGGCTGCTTCTTGGATCTAATTTCCTTCCCAGCCCTGTCTTTTCTTCTGTCACTTCTTTGTCATGAACATTTGACTGAATGGCTTTAAACTTGTGATAATAGACAAGAACATCTAAATACATTGCGTATACCAGACGCATTAATTCACCATCACTATACTCGAAACCTATTTCTTTGGCTATCATTGGCCAGAGGTTATTTTCTGTCACGTGTCGATGTCCTCCTTCTCGTTCTATTACCAGATACAGGTCTAATAGACTTATTTTGCGGTTGTTTGAGGCATAAGCCGGAATTGGCCTTGTTGTTACCCCCAATTTCTTCGTTATAAACCACTCCACCATTTCTTCAAACTTCGTTTATAGTATAAACTTATACTTTCCGACATATTCATCATCGTCCATCATGTCGAGTAAAGCCTTACAATCTAAAAATTCCTTGAATTTCATTGTTTGAAGTATCATCACGTTCCAGTCCGGTTCGTTGGATGATATTTCCAGTTTTTCGAAATAATCATTCAAGTAATTTGTTTTGAACATCATAAATTCTGATTCTTTGTTCATCATTTTCTGTTTCTCTATAACACCCATCTCCTCTTCTTTCGTTAATCCAGATTTTATGCTTATGTTATTGTTTAGGGGAACACTAAAGGTTGGAAACAATTTGCACTTGTCTCCGGTGAATTTCACCGTAAACCCTTGTGTTATTAATTGATCGTAACTTAAAACGTTTCTGTCTATTTCTTGTGTATAAAACACGCTTTGAATACGGATTTTCTCCGTCCCAGACATAACATCAACGACTCCTATCCCCCTAATGAAATAGAACTGATTTTCACCCGTGTTCGTTTCAACATCGGTCATGCATTTAATGCGCTTGAACATATCTAGATTTCCAGAAAAATGGTGTTTTAGAGTTTTGCTAACATACCACATTTCCGACCAAAAACCTCCATCGGTTCCGGCCACCAAATATTCCATTTTCTGACCAATTCTCTGATCTTTATCATCATCATGTTGTTGTTGTGTCCCTTTGTTTATTGCGAGACGTATTAGTTGAGAGTCTTCATCGTCTTCCTTCTTCTTGCAGTTTGAAATCTGGTGCCCTGGATTGTTACAGTAGTAACATCGCCTGATCAGCCACCTTCGTTCCCGTCTTTCGTCTGAGCAATGTTGGCATGGTAACGTTGTAGAACTTGCCCTGAGATCAGAATTGCCTGGTGCTCTGATACCACTTTGATGGACATCAGAATTATAAACAGCGGAAGCATCATCATTCATCGGTTTCATGATGATCAACTTGATTTGAACGATATTTGTAAATATTGAATGGTGGACAATTTTGGCGGTTAAATTGTCTTGGTACCGAGGACAGTTCCCGGCAACAAGCATATATACATGAAGGAGAAGAACGGTTATGGGTTTGGTTGAATTTGGCGGGAATAACCGCCATTCGAAAAGAGGTCAACCAACCGACACACAGATTCCTTATTCGGGTTATACCGTTACATACACATACATAATCACATAAATATTACATATGTCCTAATTAAATATAAGAATTATGTTTATCATATATCCAATATACACGTGTTGTTATCAATGGATTCAGTTTCATTGCATCGAATACAATTGACTCTTCTTTGGTGGTAGCAGTCTCGTACGAGTAATTAATGCTGACATTTTAAGGACATGTCCATGCAAATCATAAAGAAATAATGCCCATCTGAAACTTTACCACCAACCTTGGGTACTATATGTCTCCTAATCATCTTGTTTATTGTGTCTAACGATCAATAACTCAAACCTTGTCTTGTTTATTGTGTCTAACTATCAATAATTGAAACACAACTCACACATCCATGAACCACCATAACCAAACAATGAAGTTCTGCCAATCCCAGCCATAGTATGCTCCAAGATTATGAAACAGACACTTTGATTTCATCAAAAAAACACTGAATATGCTAGCTTGTTAGGCAACAATTCTGATCATTCATCTTTCTTTATATATAGTACCAGTACTACATTGCTACCAAAAGGCCTAGTCATGACATAAATAAACCACAAGTTATTTTAAAACCCTAACCCTAATCTAACCCTACCACCCTAGATTAGTTTCCTTAACTGATTATCATCTATTACTACTATATGATCAAGAATATTAAGTCAAAAGTAGATTAGGGTTTGGAGGTGGTGGACTGGTCATCAGCTTCTTTGAGATCCATGGTGGTGAGTGGGAAGAGTTGTAGGGTTTTGGGTGGTAATCTTGTGCAATATGGAGTTGTAGCATAATGATCCATTGTCATCATTGTCATGAGTGAGCAATCACATGTGAGTTTGCAGGTGCTATCAGATGGGATATCCACCTTCCAGTTGTTCATCACTGGTTTGCATTTTGATGAATCTTCAACTCCAGCAACCTGTTCACACATTACACAAAATAATTAGGGAACTTAAAAGGAGTCTAATAACAACTCTTTAAAGGATTGTTAGTATATATTTAAAGTTGGTTACTCTAATAAAATAAGTCTATTACAGTTGTTGTTAGATTGATCCAACAAAAACCAACATGATCAAAAGTATTGATCTTTAAAAAATATATATTTATCATGGATTTTTTTAGAGTTAAATGTCATTTTAGTCCTGTGGTTTGAGCCATTTTGTTAGTTTAGTTCAAAGGTTTCATTTTTTGTCTGTGGGTCAAAAAAGGTTTTACCGTTGCCATTTTAGTGCACTTGGTTAACTTCATCCATTTCTCTGTTAATGAGAAGGGCAATTCGGTCATTTTATATGGCCAAATTGTCCTTCTAGTTAACATAATTACATATAAAATGACCGAATTGCTCTTCTCGTTAACAGAAAAAATTGATGAAGTCAACCAGTAGACTAAAATGACAATGGTGAAACTTTTTTGAACCCACAGGCGAAAAATGAAACCTTTGAACTAAACTAGCAAAATAACCCAAAACAGAGGGACTAAAATGGTATTTAACTCTTTTTTTTTTTATTTAACATGAGTTAATAAAGTTTAATCATTTCTAAATTGTTTCTTTGTGTTCCTTCTTATGCAACAATTTTCCTTCATTTTGTTATTAAAAAAAATAACTACAAAAGGAATTCCGTCTGCAAACCACAAGAAAAAGAAAGAAAAAGGAGATACCATCTCCAACTATCTTCTTCTGAAATTCCTACTATGAATATCACATAAACGTATATACATATGCATACATAATATACATGTAGGTATCTATATATACACACTCGTACATATATACATATAATAATGCATATGTATGTCATGGAAACGCTGGAAATTTGGCCACAGTACATTACAAAAAAGGGTTTGTAAGTTTTATATATATACCATGAATGAAAATGCAAGTGATAGACTTAAACTTAAAAAATTAAAAAAAAATTAAAAAAAGAGTTTTCTAGTTTGTAATAATTATCTACTGAATTAGTTATAACATTGTATATCTACTGAATTTTCACAAACCCTACAATAATCATGAGCTGCAATAAGTTTTCTATGTACATAATGCAAATCAACATATGAAGAATGATTCACAAAAAAAAAAAAAAAAAAAAAAAAAGTTGAATAATTGCTACCTGATGAAGAGGAAGAAACGGATGATGATGAGTAGGATAAAGACGATGTTGCTGATACAACACCATTAATTTCTTTCTAAGCTTTTGGCGGTCACGAGCCTTGTGATTCTGAAACCAGTAGAAAACATTTTTGCCTTGAATTTTGCCATAAATAGACAATCTTGCTGTGATTTGTTGTATCTGAGTTGCTGTTGGTGTTTTCAGGCCACCTCTATACATTCCCTCTAGCATCATCACCTGCTCCGGCGTGGGACACCACCTGCTTCCACCTCCGCCACCACCACCGCTTGTTGTCGCCCGGACTGGCACCGATGTCATAATTGTTTGTTTTGGATTGTTCTTTAGTGTTTTAGGGTTTGTTAATTTGTATGTGATTTGGAGTGGAGGTATTTATAGAGGTGAGGAGTTGAACGAGTGAAGTGATAATAATAATAAATAACTAAATAAGTGAGTTGATATGAGGTCATGATGATCCATGTTTTGTGAGTTTTTAAACAAAGATATATTGATGGAACAGTGATTACTAGTGGAATGAATGTAACCATGCAAACATTTGTCTTATTTTGAAAAATAAATCACGTCTAACAACACTCTAATATAAATAGTAAATCTAAGGAAACGTAATTTATCTGACAAATAAAAATAAACTAAACAATTTTTTAATTATATACATACATAATTTTTATACATGGTATGTTTGACAAAAGTAACTAGTGGCTGATGTCTGAAAGCTGAAGCTGGTGCCTGTAAGCTGATAGCTGGTGGCTGTAGCTTTTTAGATATATTTTGGTCTTTGGCATAGTAGCTGTAGCTTTTAATAAAATATATAAAATTACTAAAATGGACATAACTAAAAAAACATAACTAAAAAGTTCATTATCTTTAGATGTTAAAGTTGTTAATTTTTCCTAAATGCTTGTAGCTCCTTCTAAACGCTACTAGTAGGAGCGTTCAACCAAAAGATTGAAGCTCCTAACCTAAAAGATTAAAGCTTCTTCAACCAAACAAGACTTTTTATTGAGTATGAGTTTTTTTCTTAAAAGGTTAAAGCTAGAAGCTCCTAGAACTCCATATCAAACAGGGGCGGAACCAGCATACAACGAGCCGTAGCACGGGACAGGGCTCAACTTCGTATCGGTAGTGTAATCCAGGGGCGGACCTTGCAATTTGATTAGGCAAAAACACCCCTTAAACGGTTGACGGAAACGAAATTTTCCGGTGGAAGAACACTTGCAGCGGTTATGAAGAAGATGAAGTGATATATTATCACTATCAGGCAAAAACACCCCTTAAACTTTAGTTTACTTTTAGTTTACAACCTTGCAATTTGATTAGCTTTTTCTGCCTTCCCTTTTCTTTAACTTATTAACATTTCACCCCTAAACTTTAATAAATTACACTACAACCTTAACTTTAAGTTTACACACTTGCAGTTTAGTTGGTATTTTCTCTCGAATTCTCAGAGACGACCCTAGGTAAAAAAAATTGGGACACCCCTGAAAATTTTTCCTAGTTTCGCCACTGATATCAAACATACTCAATGCATACATATGAGAAAAGAAGGGTATAATTTCAGTCATTAATTTATATATCTATCAGAAAATAAAACTTTGTACAATGAGTAATTTTTGATATATTAGTTATATGTAGCGGAAGAACAAAGAAGGCAATAATAAGGAAGCAAAACAGCACAATAGTATTACAAAACAACGTCGATACGAATTAGAAATTCGATAAAAGGTAAAGCAAGTATGGTACTTATTAAGTAAAAGTTAAACAGTTCATTCTTAATTCTAGAAATTTATATCTTTGCTTTTAAATGCTTCCCGTATTATAACGCATCTTATGACCATATCAATCAACGTTAGATTGTCTGTTGTGTAGATGCGAAATAAGCATTTTACACTTATCATTAAGAAATTAAAAGAGAAAAAAACCTAATTTATTTGGTGTTGGCATGGGTTGGCCGGCCCAAGAGTCGGCCTTGCTTTTTACCTTATATTTAACATATAAAAATTTAGTAATAATATGTAATAACTAATATGCATGTTAAAGATATTTGATTATCTTAATAGTGTCTATATTTCCACATGAAAATACCGAACTATATTGAAAACAATGTAGTTTTTTATATGAGTAAATTTTGGTTTTTACTCTTTGAGTTTTGACTAAAATTGTCATTCTAGTTAAAATAGTTTTTTTCTTATCATTTTAGTCCAAATAGTTTTGTTTTCTGTCATTTTACTCCCTGACTTTTGTCATTTTTGCCATATTCATCCAACCCACTAACTTAATTCAAAAAATTTAATTAACTTAGGTAAATCTTGGTTAAACCACATTTTTCTTTTTTTTTTTTTTTTTTTTGCAGGTGCAATGGTATGAGAATGGTGTTGTGCCGGTTTGCAGAGAAGATGATGGCGGTGGTTGTTGGTTTTACGATGATGGCGGTGGTGTAGGTTGATGACGTAGGTGGCGGAAAAGTGGCCGGTGGTGGTGGAAATAGTGGGGGTGATGGTGGTGGGGTGGGTGGGTGGGTGTTGACGATGCAGGCAGGTGGTGGCGATGATAGAAGTTTGTGATGGGGTGAGTGGCGGTAGGTGGTGGTCGATGAAAATTGCGAAAAATGACAATAGTTAGGGATTAAAATGGCAGAAAATAAAACTATTTGGACTAAAATGATAAGAAAAAAACTATTTGAACTAAAGTGACAATTTTAGTTAAACCTCAGTGACTAAAATGGTAATTTACTCTTTTTATATTAAAAAATATATTCTTTTAGCTAAAAACTAAATTCTCAATAAAATATATTAAACCATAGGATTACATAAACAAATTGTGCAGTCTTAATATATATTATTTAGGATAAATTACACTTTCCGTCCTTTAATAATTACAGTCACAATCCTTTATTTGTCAAACTTATTACACCATAGGTCCTTTAACACTAACATGGTTAAAATTTTAAGTTAAGTTTGATAAAGCACATAAGGGTAGAATAGTAATTTTACTTATTTATTTAAAAAAATAAAATATATAAATACACATCAAACCCTAACTCTTTCTCTTAGGTATTTCTCTCTCATCTTTCTCTCTATCTTCAACCAACCTCCACCACCACTAAAACCAGCTATCACCACCATATCCCAGCCACCAGCACTACCGCATCCAGTAACCACCTCCACCCGGGTTTGAATCGATGAGAAAATGGGTAGGATGAGGTTCAGAGCTTCGAAAAAGCTTTCCAGCCACCGATAGATCTGAAGTGCTATTGTTGATGAAGGTTTTTTAATCGCATATAAGTAGTGTCGTTGCTGATAACAGTTTCGTTGTTGATGGCGGCGCCGTTGTTGTCCTGTTAGATCTGAAGATGAGTTTTAAATCTGAGCAACACTTTAATCTCAGATTTAGCCCACATTGTTCAAAGTGTAAAAGGGTTTATGATGTGCAGATTTCTGTCACACCCCCAAAATACCACGCGTGGAATCACTGCGAGGCGTGTGACGTACCAGGATCCAAGCCACCAATCACGTTGAACTCATAAATATAATTAAAGAAAACTTTCATTTAATGTAAAATGTTACAAATATTACATATCATTCATTGAATACAGCGAAAGCATAACTCATTTGTTAAGTGTTTCGTAAACCATGTGTACATAACCCAGTAAGTTTGCATTGAGATTTCCATGTATTTCGACCCATGACCACTCCAGCCTCCCAGACAGCAAGTTCCAACAATGTGCACCTAAAGGCCTGCAAGGCATGTAACAACGAGTCAGCAACAAAGTTGAGCGAGTTCACAGTTGATGTTCATTTTAAAGTTGTTCCAAAAACCATAAGTTCATTTGAAAATCAGTAGTTGATCAGTTCCTTGTTTCCCAAACCATAAGCAGTGGGGGCTACCCCATGTTATCCACTAGACCCGTTACCATATCGACCACTGACTGAAGTAAGTTGGTGCCCTAACGTCAATGTCTATCATCATTGACTAGTGCCCAGATCCATTAGTTCACGCCCGTCCTCTGCGGCACGGTGTGAGGCTTGTCAAACCTAAATAGCGCTATCTAACTAATGACCCGCTCGCCATTGGCCCGGCGATTAAGTCGATATAAAAATGAGGGACTTCATGATAGAGATTTTGGTCTAGTATCAATGTTATCACCCTTCAATAAAGAGGATGTGGTACGTGTCCCCAAACCAGGAGATCACGCAGGTTCTGATTAAATCCTTAGTACATGTTATCACTCTTCAATAAAGAGGATGTAGTACGTGTTCCAACCCAGGAGGTCACGCAGTTTCCGATTAAATACTTTACCCATTCCCAACCACCGGGAATCCCATGCCTTGTAGAAAGTGTGAACTCACCTTAGGTTAGCTCGGCAGATACATAAAAGTTCAATCGAGCTGCTATTGGTCAACCACGTCCTAACATGGTTACCATACAAGTCAGGTCTAGGTTCAAATAGTGCACGTAAGTTTGCACATAAGCTAACAAGTCACGAACACATAACGATCATGGCATACACATAGATCACATTAACAGTCAAGTACACACATAAGGTCCAACTTGTGCGACTCATATGATTGGGCCGTTGAGCTTGTGCGAGCCCAATCATCTTGTGCGAGCAAATAAAGCCCAATGATCACCCGGCCCAACCTGTTGTGCGTCCAGCACAATCTTGTGCGACTCACAATGGGTTGTGCGATCCAACAACATACCCGGCCCAGTAACATGCAACCCACATCTTGTGCGGCCCAAACAACTAAACAAACATTTAACTTGTGCGATTGGGTTTTAGGCTACTCGGCCAAACAACATCACCTAACCTAATACATTGTGTGTGGCCCAACATCTTGTGCGATCGGCACCCGCTTGTGCGATCCACATTATGTTGTGCGATCATGCAGTATTGTGTTGTACCTAGTGTTTTAACAGTTGTACCCTAACATATCCGAGCTTGTGCGATTCACTTGTGCGACTGAGCTCTTGTGCGATCAGAAAGCTTGTGCGATTGCTGTTGTGTGATCAGTTATGGAATCTCTAAATCTAAGGCAATCGGTTACATTCTTTATTTAGCACAATCAATTCTAACAGTTTCAAACTTTGCATTTATTAATCAAATCAAGGTTTCACCATTAATTCTTATGATCCCTAATTATTCTCTAATCAAGCACAATCACTAACAACTCATCATTCAAAACATCCGATTAAACCGTCATCCTTATGAACTCGATTATTATCATGCAAATTCTAGTTCTTGTGTAACATCAAATCAATAATACCAAGAAACAACCACAAATCACAATTCCAATGGTACATACTCGATTCTAATCATACGAAGCATATCAAAATTAAGTCATGCGATTATCATATCCCCTAAGTTTATCCTTTCCATTATATGATTCAACTCATTAAACAAGGACAGTTTCATCGTATAAACATCGAACCAAACTTCCTGTTTACAAGTTTATTAGCATATTTTCTAGCATGAAACCCTAGTTAATCACATGAGAACAAAATGCCAAAGATCATACAGCAATAACAAGACACTAACCAGACGTGCACGATGTGAAGTTGGGGCAAGGAAAATCACGTTGCAAACAGAAGAAGGCTTCGAGTACAAGGAAGTGCTGCCGCCGGACAAGAGGGAGGAGAGGAGAGAGCTTAGGATTTTGTGTGTGTTCTTGAGTTTGCAAATTATGAGAAACCAATCCCACTAATGGGTGTTTGTATGCACATAAGAGGAATGGGCCAATCCCAACTTTGGGCTGCCCTTGGCTACGGGTTCGCATAACAAAGGACAAGGTGTTCGGCCCAAAAGGGCTTGTGCGATTGGACGGGTGTTGTACGGTCGAGATATATTATACACCTATACTTATAACACAATCACTCATAACATGTAACATTTAACTCATAAACATTCATTAAAACCAACATATCATGTAATCACATAAAGTTCACATACGTTACATCGCAGTACAATAAGAGTTCTAAAATACGAGTTGTCACATCATCCCCAAGTTGAAAGAAATTTTGTCCCGAAATTTAGCACGTAGTCACTGAGGAAGTTAGTTAGGTTGCGTAGTTTTTGGTGGTTTTCCTGGGGTGTCACATCATCCCCCCGTTGGTTTGGAATTTCGTCCCGAAATTCCGCAGTAGCTTCAGCCTCAGTAGTGGTCTCATTGCTCTCGAACAACTGGGGATATTTGTGTTTCATTTGGTCTTCTCGTTCCCAGGTAAACTCTGGGCCACGACGGGAGTTCCAACGAACTCGAACAATAGGTATCCTGGTGCGTTTGAGAATCTTGACCTCCCGTCCAAGACTTCCACTGGTTCTTCGACAAATCGCAACTGATCGTCGATGGTGAGCTCCTTGAAAGGAACTGTGAGGGTTTCATCTGACAGACACTTCTTCAGATTCGACACATGGAATACGTTGTGAACCCCACTGAGTTCTTCGGGTAGATTCAACCTGTAGGCCACCTTGCCAATTCTCTCAGTGATTTAGAAAGGTCCAACATATCGCGGGTTGAGTTTGCCTTGTTCACTAAAATGAACTACACCTTTCCAAGGTAAGACTTTAAGTAGCACTCGATCCCCAACCTGGAACTCGAGTGGTTTCCTGCGCTGATCAGCGTAGCTTTTCTGACGGTCACGAGCTGCCGCCATTTGTTGTCGTATCTGAGCAATCTTCTCTGTTGTGTCTACGATGAGCTCTGGGCCAGTGATTTGGCTGTTTCCAACTTCTGCCCAACAAAGAGGTGATCGGCACTTCCGTCCGCACAATGCCTCGAATGGAGTAGCCTGGATGCTGGTGGGGTAACTTTTGTTATACGAAAACTCCACTAAAGTTATATGCCGCTCCCAGCTGTTACCAAAGTCGATTACATATGCTCAAAGCATGTCTTCAAGAGTTTGGATGGTGCATTCAGTCTGCCCATCCGTCTGTGGATGATATGTTGTGCTCATGTCTAGACGTGAGACAAAGGATTTGTGCATCGCTTGCCACAAATCAGATGCAAATCGTGGGTCGCGATCAGAGATAATGGAGGTTGGCACCCCATGCCTAGCAACCACTTCTTTCAGGTAGATGACTGCGAGTGTAGAAAACTTATCCGTTTCCTTGATGGCTAGAAAGTGTGCTGGTTACGTGAGACAATCAACGATCATCCAGGTGATATTGTTTCCGTTTCGAGTTGTAAGTAGACTAGCGACCAAATCCATGGCAGTCTGTTCTCACTTCCATGTGGGTATTGCTGGTTGCTGATACTTCACCTTGACTTTCCCACAAGTCAATCCATCATTTACATACCTAACTAGGTGGGCCTTCATGTCCGATCACCAGTACAAGGTTTATAAATCCTAATGTCTCTCATCAAAACCCAGACGACTAGAATATCGAAGCCGATGTGCTTTGCTCAACACGAGTTCCCTACAGTTGCTGTAAAATGAGATTCACACTCGTTCCATGAGGTAGCAAATATCGTCTGACCTGCCAAGGTTGCTTCTCCATGCTACGCATGGGTTCAACTTGAAAATCCCCTTCCTTCAGTTCTCCAGTTTGAACAGGGCGAATCGGATCAGATAAGTTAGAGTCGATAGTGAGTTGCAAAGCTCGTGCACGTTCAAGTTCCATAGTTGTAATCATCCTAAAGTTCCCTCCAGCGAGGCCATTAACTGATTTAGCTCTGACGAAGCCAAGGTACACGGGAGGCCCTTGTAATCGGTCTAAATAACGCATCTGGTACCGTCCAAGTAATGCCTCCATCTAAAATCCCAAGGCCACAGTTTTCACCGCCAGTTGTGTGTCGTGTCGTTCCTCTTGTAACTCCATCACGTAAGTCATCGCTCTCTCGTGTTGCGTCGGTATATAACTGGAACTCTGATTCGGACCATCATGGTATACCACTAAATCACCCGCACCCTTGGATAAAGACGATGCTCGGTGCATTGCAGAGTTGGAATTCGGAAGTTGAAGAGACATCCTCCTGTTTCGTCTTTCACGAACACAACACCCTACTGTGCTAAAGAGATTTAAGTTGTGCGACCTTCGAACATCCTGTGGGTAAGCTGCGATAGTATCTAGCGAAACCAAGGAATTGCTGCATCCCCTAAGGAATCTTTGGTGTCGATCAGTTTCTAACAAGATGCATCTTAGCGAGATCCACGTGTATTCCCACTCCGTTGGTTACATGATCAAAATGCATCTCTCGAATCTAGATGTGACATTTAACAAGACTTCACACGTAATGGCTCCTCCCACAGAAGCGCTGAAATAGGATACATATGCTACCCATGGTGTTCCTTTCTCCTTGTCATGATTCAGAACGTCGTTAACAAATACGGTCGATTCATGTGATCCCTGAAGCTGCTGGTGTGTTGATCAACTCAATGATCAAGGTGTACAAAGTTGAAATGGCTGCATTGCGTTCGACGTGCTGTTCTAAGAGCATTCTCCTCTTGTACATGGTCGAGACAAGCGGTTCCTAACTGTCACCTTGTTACGTTCTCGATAATCGGTACACATACGAAAAGGCTTATCTTCACTGGTATAACTGGGGCTCCCCAAAGAGAAAAACTAGATCCGATAATACTCATGTCCAATAGTTCCTGAAGTTGATTAGGCAGTTCCTGCAACCTTGCTGGTGTAAGGCAATAAGGAATACTAGTAACAAAGGCTGCTTCTGACATGATACCGATCTGATATTCCCCCTGACGATGTGAAGGTAAACCTGATAGTTCTTCTGGTAGCACTTAGGGAGAAATCACGAACAATTGGTGGATCCTCAACCCTCTTTTCCTTAGTCTTGACATCAGTAACGAGTGATATCATGGCGGGGTAATCCTTCCGTGGACACTTCTGGCCTTCACTGCTGGATTGATGCAATCCTCTACACCACTTGGATACTTTATGACAGACAAAGACTTTCCCCTCACAGGGTTTAACTGCGCGATGTCTGGTTAACCCACCCATACTGACTACTGCATTAACACCATCGTGGATTAGTGGAAGGAAGATCGATGTCGAAAACTTGTCCCACACGGTTGAATTTGCATCTCTACAAACATGCGAGACTTCAATTGTCTTGCCATCAGCCGATTTCCACAACAGGTCTGGTCTCAGGAAATATCAGGGTTATAGAGAACAGAGACGAAGTGATTCGTTACTGTGACAACCGTAAAAAATACAGGTATCCGTACAATTAATTAATATTGATTAGTGCTTAATGATTGTGCTGAATTACAATTAATGACTTAAACTGCTTTCTGATTACTGCATCATACTTACATGTGCATCACATATCACATAATGTCACCTCGTTATCACATGCAAACTTTATTGACATACATGATGCACAAAGCACAGTTAGCACAGTTAACGGATAAAACAGGAATATGCTGACGGGATTCAGTACATAGACAAACAGTGTTTTGAGACCCAGTATGAGCCGGAAACCAAGTTCTACACTAGTATAGTGTGTAGGGAAGTAAGGACCACAAAACTGCTTCACTAGATGATAGTTTAAGTGCCGGAAAGTGCCTAAAACCCACATAAAGTGCAGAATTCTTCATATTTCAGCAAAATTCAGCATTTTAACAAGTTTGTTACATGCAAAAATATGACTAAATGGTCCTGAATGCTTTCCTAAGTGTCGGGAATTAAAAGTGTCACAAAAGGGTACATAAAGATCACTAAACGGAATAGTTTGACACTTTAACGAACCGGTATCTAACCGAACAACCGGACACTACCCGAAACACCAAAATTATACTAGAAGCATTGTTTTAATGTTTCTGAGCTAGTTATGATCCCCGAACACCCTAACACACTATATAACACCATATATGCATGGACATTAAGCTTTACACTTGAAATCTAACTTAATCACTTAACTTATCATTCAACACTAACCAAGACCCCCCCCCCCCCCTAAGTGGACGGTTATAAGGGTGGACCCACCTATGATTTTCCTAATCTTGTGAGATTTGGCTAAAGATTATGTTAAGTACTTGAGGGACATTTTAACCAATGGACAAAGCTACAAGATGGTTATAAGTGGAACAAGAACTCATCATCTCACACACACTACACACACCATCCATCTCCTTCCTTTCTTCTCCCTTCCATTCGACCGAGAACAAGCAACCACCACCCCACCATCATCATCTCACTTCCAAGCAAACCATATACTCACAAACATGGTTGTAAAAATCCCGACTAGTCTCCGATTAGTCGCCGATTAATCACTAATCGGAGGTTCACCGATTAATGGCCGATTAATGCTAGGCAGTCAATGAAGGTTCTATTCTAGCCAAATTTTGGCTAGATGCTGGCCAAATTTTGACCAAACCATATAAATTCCTTCCAGTTACTTTAAAAAATGGGTTAAAGAGTGGTTAAAACATGTCTACATTAAAAAATTACATATAAAAATGTGTGTGTATATATGTAAATAAAAGTTACATATAAAAATCTCAATCCGATTAATTCCGATTAATCCCTATTAATCCCGATTAATCGCTAGTCAGTACCCCACCGCCCGACTAGCGCCTAGCGATTTTTACAACACTGCTCACAAAGGTGTAAGGAGCCATACAAAGAAGCTTGGTGGTCTTGGAGATTGAAGGACCTCTCCCGATTGCTTTTATCCAACACATTTACCATCTTCTTCATCAAGTGTTCTTCCCTAGCCTTTGTGCTAGTAGTAAGCTTCATGTCACTTGATCTTACTTCATATTTTAATGGTTAAAAGATGTTGTACATTGTTAATCTTGATGAACACTAAAGAACTTGATCATGACACTTTAACATAAGCTATTTAACATTTGAATACTTGTTGATTAGTGATGATTTGCTTCTTGATGATTGATGATTTGTGTTAGTGATGTTAGACACCATAAGAAACCTACTAGATTGTGATTAAACACATGATCTAGTAAGTTAAGGTGATGATCTTGTGAAAGACCAAGATCATCATGCTTTATGTTTTCATGAACTTGAAAAATGAAAGTGATTTTGTGAATAATGGAATATGTAATATGTTACTAGATATAAACTTGGGTGATTTCAAAATTAGTTTTCCAAAGAAACCAATTAAATCACAAGACTTGTATAAACATAGTTTTTAAAGAAACTAACCATGTTTCTAGTGGTGAAACAAGTATAATAATACCTTGTTTACAAGAAAAATACAAAAGAATGATTTTTGGGAAAATCATCTAGTAAGTTGTAAACACCTAAGTCTTTCAAGAATGAGATTTTTAAAGAAGTAAACACACTTTAAAGGGTAACTAAACCTACTAAACACACTACCAAGTTACTACGAGTTTTTATGAAAGTTCAAGTTCATGATTTATATGTAGATAGCTTTGTTTTGGCACTCGGTAAGTGTAGATTGATTGTTGATTGTTCGTGATGATTTTGAAAAGAAAATGATATGCTTTGATAGCATGGACACCTCCATTTTTAGGGGAAACTATGGCAAAATTTTCTAAAAAAATATAAACACTTAGAAAAATATTTTCAAATCAATATTTACAAGTGTGTTTTAACTATGGTTATCAACATAAACCTTGCCATAATTTTTGTTACAAAAATACGAATATTGGAGGTTGATTTTATAAATAAAAATGGATAAATATGTATTTAGAATATATATTTACATTAAAGACACATTGTGTGTGATTATTTGTATACTTTGTGTAATAGTTATATTATTTTAGGATTTAAAATAATATGACTTAACAAAATACCAAGAAATTTACAATCCAAAAATATTACCAAAAATCACAAGGAATAATTTCACTAGTTACACTCACAATATTGGAAAACCAAACAAGAATGTAACTTACAAAATATTCCGGAAAATACATTTGTGAGCATATTTTTGGTAAACACTATTTTGGATACAAAAGAAATGAAAATATGATTTTTGTAAATATTACCAAGTTATATCATATATTAGACAAGGAGAAAATATATTATTTTTGGGAAGTAAAAATATATTTTCTTGGAATATTTGGAAGATATATGATTTTTGGGAAAAATATATATTTTCTTGAAATACATTATTTTTGGACAAAATAAGTTTATTATATATTTTCTAAAGTGAGACTTGAAAATATATTAATTTGAAACTACAAATACAAGAATACAAAAATACATGTATGAGATACCCCCATCCTTGGGAAGGAAATACGAAAATAAATACTTGAGAAGTATTATTACAAAAATATTGTTTAACAAATATTCCAAAATTTATAAATATAATTTAAGTTGAAATATTAATTATTTTGACAATAATTATATAACTTGGAATAATATTGAAGACTTAAAAGAAACGTAACTCGAAAACATTAATACTAAGACAAGGCACGAACCGTTCGTCTAATAGACGTTAGTACATTGTAGGTAGTCGTGTTTGCTGAAGAGATTTGAGTTACGATTCTGAAGACGCAATACTGTGAGTTCATGACCCCCCTTTTCTTTAAAATGTTTTGTTTATTTACTTCGGGGGTGAAATACATGTTACAAAAGGATTACATACAAATACAATTGGTATGGTTAGCCTAGGAAAGAACCATAGATCATGTGAATGGGTAGGCGGATACTTGAGACCATTAATCCTCGTATAAGGACCGAGGGGCATGAGTGATATATCTATTTGGGTGTAGCGAGCCCACACCCATGAGGACTAGGGTGGCCCATAGGGTGACTATGTCTTCCAGCCGGAAGCCCGGTACAACTTTGCTAGGTTTGAGTCTTCCTACACCGTCACACATATCAGTGGCCTTGCAAACCATTGGTGATCTTTTCCTTGTTTGCTTTCATACCGGGATTTACATACATTGTTTACAAAGGTTTTATACATACATATACACAAACACATGAACTCGCTCAACTTTTGTTGATGTTTTCAAATTACATGTATTTCAGGGAACTGAGTGGATCTGGCAGGTGTATGCATGTGTTTCAAGTTGCGTTATAAATAAAAGATGTCATACGAGGTCGTAGGGTTTAGGAGATGTATCTTATTCCTGGACGAGATACGTGTTTCTAAACTCGGGTTTGTTTAAGGTCTTTTGTTGAGTCTTCGTGAACTCATTTAAACATGTTGTGGTTGTAACTTAAATTTGGTGTCAACTTTTCAGACAAGTATGTTGTGGTGTTTTCAAACTAATTTTCATGGATGAATATCTTATGGTTTTATCATATAGCATTGTTATGATTGAATGCTATGGTATTAAGAAGTCACACCAATAACCACGCTTCCGCAAAAGTCAGGGTGTGACAGTTACCAAGAACGTGTATGCCACCATGTTATTACAATCATGGCGTCTCCCACGCCAATCCTAAATTCCCCTCCATGAGCATCATTTCCCGTGTGGTTGTACTTGTTGCGAGGATTTCCAGTACGGCCGCCGTTTCCTTGGTTGTTGTCGTTTTGATTTAGCAACAACCACTCCATGTCGTAGGCACCTTCACTTCTATACTGTTGGTCGCCATTGCAGGTACCTTGATGTTGCCGTGACTGTTGTCTCCGATGCTGTTGTTTGAAACAGAGCTCTACGATCTTTCATCAACAGGGTCCATCTTTTCATATTCCGTGCCACGTTCCAAGGCGCTACTCACTGTGCTGGCAGTTACCCACTCCACGTTTAGTCGATTGCCATTGCTTATGTCCCGATTGATTCGTAAGAGTTGGCTCCCATGAGTCGCTGACAAAGGTTAGGATTCAATTGAAGTCAATTCGCTGGTGCTCTTTGCCGGTAATCAGGTCATCAAAGTACTGAGGTCGGTAAGGTACTACGCTCAACCTCCTGTCCATCGATGTTGCAAGTTGTTTGAGTAATACACGGTATGTTACGAGAGTGTTGCAGAAGTGATCGCACTTCGGGATCCAAGGCGTCAATACGTTAAGTTCCAGCAAACGAAGAAAGGTGAGAAAGATATAGACCAACCATTGTCGTTGCAACATCCAACTCGGGGATGTTCGTACACGCACCTGACATTCTACACAGTTCGCTAGGTGTTCAGATGGGTGTTCAGGTAATACTCGATAGCGTCGAGATTCGAAAGGATCCAGAGAGGAATGGAAAGTTCATGTTCGAGTAGGGGACAATCACTGCTATGACCCCTATAGGTTTGTTATGTTTCACATTGATCAAATAACGGAACGGAACCCCTTTTTCACTTGTTAGGCCTCACTGGGACTCGCATGCACCCCACACTATTATTATGTGTACACCCACAATAATATTGTGATTTGCATGCTCATCTCAGCTCCTCTTAACTCATGTCAAATGGTTCCTCAAACTCGAGTAGCAAACAAAGAGCATCACGAAGCGTAAGTCATGAAGGTTTAGGGAAATACCACCCTATCAGTCACATAACACATGCAAGTAATACATGAATTCATACTGTTGTGCTAAACGTGAAATCACATGCAAGTACAATATAGACGAACCTTGCAATCTGGAGCTGGATGTCATGGTCGTATTCACGTTTTCAGAACTGTTCGGTTATAGTCTGGTTTTACAAAAACGTTTTTCCCCTTTTTTAAAACCAAGTTCACTATAACCAATGGCTCTGATACCAATCTGTCACACCCCCAAAATACCACGCGCGGAATCACCGCGGGGCGTATGACATACTAGGATCCAAGCCACCAATCACGTTGAACTCATAAATATCATTAAAGAAAACTTTCATTCATTAACGTAAAGTGTTACAAATATTACATATCATTCATTGAATACAGCGGAAGCATAACTCATTTGTTAAGTGTTTCATAAACCATGTGTACATAACCCGGTAAGTTTGCATTGAGATTTCCATGTATTTCGACCCATGACCACTCCAGCCTTCCAGACAGCAAGTTCCAACAATGTGCACCTAAAGGCATGCAAGGCATGTAACAACGAGTCAGCAACAAAGTTGAGCGAGTTCACAGTTGATGTTCATTTTAAAGTTGTTCCAAAAACCATAAGTTCATTTGAAAATCAGTAGTTGATCAGTTCCTTGTTTCCCAAACCATAAGCAGTGGGGGCTACCCCATGTTATCCACTAGACCTGTTACCATATCGACCACTGACTGAAGTAAGTTGGTGCCCTAACGTCAATGTCTATCATTACTGACTAGTGCCCAGATCCATTAGTTCACGCCCATCCTCTGCGGCACGGTGTGAGGCTTGTCAAACCTAAATAGCGCTATCTAACTAATGACCCGCTCGCCATTGGCCCGGAGATTAAGTCGATATAAAAATGAGGGACTTCATGATAGAGATTTTGGTCTAGTATAAATGTTATCACCCTTCAATAAAGAGGATGTGGTACGTGTCCCCAAACCAGTAGATCACACAGGTTCCGATTAAATCCTTAGTACATGTTATCACCCTTCAATAAAGAGGATGTAGTACGTGTTCCAACCCAGGAGGTCACGCAGTTTCCGATTAAATACTTTACCCATTCCCAACCAACGGGAATCCCATGCCTTGTAGAAAGTGTGAACTCACCTTAGGTTAGCTCGGCAGATACACAAAAGGTCAATCGAGCTGCTATTGGTCAACCATGTCCTAACATGGTTACCATACAAGTCAGGTCTAGGTTCAAATAGTGCACGTAAGTTTGCACATAAGCTAGCAAGTCATGAACACATAACGATCATGGCATACACATAGATCACATTAACAGTTAAGTACACACATAAGGTCTAACTTGTGCGACTCAGATGATTGGGCCGTTGAGCTTGTGTGAGCCCAATCATCTTGTGCGAGCAAATAAAGCCCAATGATCACCCGACCCAACCTGCTGTGCGTCCAGCACAATCTTGTGCGACTCACAATGGGTTGTGCGATCCAACAACATACCCGGCCCAGTAACATGCAACCCACATCTTGTGCGGCCCAAACAACTAAACAAACATTTAACTTGTGCGATTGGGTTTTAGGCTGCTCGGCCCAACAACATCACCTAACCTAATACATTGTGTGTGGCCCCACATCTTGTGCGATCGGCACCCGCTTTTGCGATCCACAGTATGTTGTGCGATCATGCAGTATTGTGTTGTACCTAGTGTTTTAACAGTTGTACCCTAACATATCCGAGCTTGTGCGATTCACTTGTGCGACTGAGCTCTTGTGCGATTGAGCTCTTGTGCGATCAGAAAGCTTGTGCGATTGCTGTTGTGTGATCAGTTATGGAATCTCTAAATCTAAGGCAATCAGTTACATTCTTTATTTAGCACAATCAATTCTAACAGTTTCAAACTTTGCATTTATCGATCAAATCAAGGTTTCACCATTAATTCTTATGATCCCTAATTATTCTCTAATCAAGCACAATCTCTAACAACTCATCATTCAAAACATCCGATTAAACCATCATCCTTATGAACTCGATTATTATTATGCAAATTCTAGTTCTTGTGTACCATCAAATCAATAATACCAAGCAACAACCACAAATCACAATTCCAATGGTACATACTCGATTCTAATCATACGAAGCATATCAAAATTAAGTCATGTGATTATCATATCCCCTAAGTTCATCCTTTCCATTATATGATTCAAATCATTAAACAAGGACAGTTTCATCGTATAAACATCGAACCAAACTTCCTGTTTACAAGTTTATTAGCATATTTTCTAACATGAAACCCTAGTTAATCACATGATAACAAAATGCCAAAGATCATACAACAATAACAAGACACTAACCAGACGTGCGCAATGTGAAGTTGGGACAAGGAAAATCACGTTGCAAACAGAAGAAGGCTTCGAGTACAAGGAAGTGCTGCCGCCGGACAAGAGGGAGGAGTGGAGAGAGCTTAGGGTTTTGTGTGTGTTCTTGAGTTTGCAAATTATGAGAAACCAATCCCACTAATTGGTGTTTGTATGCACATAAGAGGAATGGGCCAATCCCAACTTTGGGCTGCCCTTGGCTACGGGTTCGCATAACAAAGGACAAGGTGTTCGGCCCAAAAGGGCTTGTGCGATTGGACGGGTGTTGTACGGTCGAGATTTATTATACACCTATACTTATAACACAATCACTCATAACATGTAACATTTAACTCATAAACATTCATTAAAACCAACATATCAGATAATCACATAAAGTTCACATACGTTACATCGCAGTACAATAAGAGTTCTGAAATACGAGTTGTCACAATTTCAAAATCCATAAATGGGTTGAAAGATTGAAGGGATTGATTCAGAAATTAGCAGCAAGATTGTGAGATTGGATGAATTTAGTTGTGGGTGATTTGAAGATTCATGAAATTATTGATTTTGAGGGGTGATTACTAGTATTTGAAATGTTGAATTTGTTTAGCAGACGATTTGAAGAAGAGTTGTTTTCTCATTTAATTTTAATATACATGAAAGTAATAAGTGTTAGTTAACTAAAATATAATGATGATAAAGAAAAAGAAAAATTCCAAGAACAGATGTTTATTGAGTTATTTGGTTAGCTTTCATGTGGACTTTAGAAACTCAGATCTGATTATAGTGAAAGTGGTGGTAGATGGAGTGGAGGGTTTGGAACTTTGGATGGTTGGAGAGAGAGAGGGGAGGAGGTTTATGTTTTTTTATATATATATATTTTTTAAATATGATTTGTTTTATTATTTAAATTTATTTTAGAGTTAATTGCCCGGATAGTCCCTGCAGTTTCACGTTTTTTCACGTTTAGTCCCCAACTTTTCAAAATAGCATGTTTGTTCCCTGTGGTTTGCTCATTTGTTACTCGGATAGTCCCCAGATTTAGTTTGCTCAGTTAACTTTGTATGAAATGTCTAAACAACCCTTTATACATATATTTAAAAAACAAAAAAAGTAATTAATAAATAGTGTGGGCCCCCCACTCAAACCCAAACCTGCAACCCCTCTTCTTCACCACCTTCCACCACCGTAATTAAGGAGAAGACAATGGTGAAAACTGTGAATCGGTGCTCCGGTTACCAGAAACGAGTCGGTTTGACCGGATTTGGGTGCCGGTGTGGCGATATGTTCTCCGGTGAGCACCGGCACTCTGATCGGCAAGATTGTACGTACGATTATAAAACTGCTTGTCGTGAGGCGATTGCAAGGGAGAATCCGGTGTTCAAAGCGGCGAAAATTGTTAGGATTCGAATTTTTATGCAAAAATGTTCTACGCGGTTTTTTTTTTTTTTTTGTATGTGATTTTCTGATCGAAAAAGTTGAGATTGTTATTATTATCATCTCATATGAAAATTGTTGAATTGAATGTTGGAGATGGTGGAGATCGATCAGCATCTAGAATTCTTTGTTTCAATTGTTAGGTTTGATTGTATGATTTTTTTACAATTAGATTAGTGTAATATAATCAAGAGTAAATTACAAGTTTTGTCCTTTATGTTTGTCCAAAATTGCAGGCGCTGTCCTTTGTCTTTAAAATTGATGAGTTTTGTCCTTAATGTTTGCAAATCTTGCACGTTATGTCCTTTAGGCCAAACCCAGTTAGATTTTTTAGTTAAATCTGGTCATGTGCAAGGCACATGAGGGCATTCTTGTCATTTGAGATTTCCAGGGGCTAGTTTGTAAATAACTTTTATTAAAGGGTCATTTTGTACAATTTAAACCCCAATTCATCTTCAACCCCAAACCCTAATAACACCCCTGATTCATCTTCAACCCCAATCTATGGGTCGGTAATCTGGCCGCCTGTGTTACGGATTCAGTCCCCCCTATTCATCATCATCTTCTTCTTCTTCTTCACCATTTCAACTCTTTTGTTAACCACAACTGCAATCAGCACCATTACACCAAACCAAAACATAACCGATGGCCAAACCATCGTTTCAGATGATCAATCCTTCAGAATGGGCTTTTTCACCCCCTCAACCCGTTCACCCAACCGGTTTTTCAGAATCTGGTACAACCTAAATCAACACACGAATCAAATAATTCACAAATTATCATCAAATTAAGCATAACACCTAGCTTACCTTCCTGAACTTCTTCACCGACGGTCCGAAGGGGTGGATGTTGATGGTGGATCGAAGGGGTGATGTTGGAGACGGTGGAGTGAGTGTTGATGGTGGGTGCAGGGGCTGAGCAAATCAGGTGTAAAAGAAAAGATTGGATCGGTTGCAGCAGTGGTGGTTTTATTTGTTATCTAAAGATCATTTATAAATTAGGATTTTTGATTTTTGGGGGGTTCTTCCACCACTGCCGCCACCACCGCCCCAGATCTACGACCTGCAACAACTTTTATGGTTAGATTCCATGTTTAGCGTCTTCGTGTCTCCAGCAACGGCATTATATGGTTAATCGACAGATCTGGCATCCAAGACTCGAGACAGGTGTTCAGGGACCTTGGTTTAAAAGTTGCAGGTTTCGATTTTGATTTTAGGCTGGTGGGTTACCGTTTGGTGGTGGTGGTGGCGGCAGTGGTGGAAGAAGGTAGTGGCGGTGGTGGCGGTGGCGGTGGTGGCGGCAGTGGTGGAAGAAGGTGGTAGCGGCAGTGGTGGAAGGAGGTGGAGGTGATGGTGTAATTAGGTTGTGGAGGTTTTAGGAAAGAGATGAGAGCAGATATCTTAACAAAAGAGGTGATGGTGTAATTGTTAATATATATTATTTTTATATTTTCTTTTAAGATATTTATTTAAATAATAGGGTAAAATGACAAGAATGCCCTCATGTGCCTTGCACATGACCAGATTTAACTAAAAAATCTAACTAGGTTTGGCCTAAAGGACATAACGTGCAAGATTTGCAAACATTAAGGACAAAACTCATCAATTTTAAAGACAGAGGACAGCGCCTGCAATTTTGGACAAACATAAAGGACAAAACTTGTAATTTACTCTATAATCAATGAAATGAAATGAAAGGAATCTTTTATAATCTTATGCTGATCATGTTCTTGATTAAGATGAAATTGTCATGGGTAGATTTGTCGTTAGGTTGTGAGGCCGAAGGTTATGGAAGGTGGTGAAGAAGAGGCGTTGCAGGTTTAGATTTGAGTGGGGAGGAAGAGGGGTTGGACCGTTGGGTAGTGGTGGGGTGGGCCCACACTATTTATTAATTACTTTTTTGTTTTTTTTTAACATTTGTATAAAGGGTTATTTAGACATTTCATACAAAGTTAACTGAACAAACTAACTGTCATTCAATCCGGGGACTAGCCGAGTAACAAGTGAGCAAACCATAGGGAACAAACATGCTATTTTGAAAAGTTGGGGACTAAACGTGAAAAAACGTGAAACCACAGGGACTATCCGGGCAATTAACTCTTTATTTTAGATAACTAAATGAGTAGAATTACCAATCTGCCCTCATGTGTAAGGCACATGTTATATTTAACTGAAAATTTTAACCAAGTTAAGAGCAAATGACGTAAAGTGTAATAAGTTTTACAAATAAAGGATTGTGACTGTAATTATTATTGAACTAACCAACTGGGGTTGCCCAGTTGGCCACCAAACCCAACTCTTCCCAGAGGTACTGGGTTCGAGTCTTGGGAGTGACATATGTCGCCCAGGGTAAGAATTCGGCATAGGGAAGTCACCGCGGAGCTAGCTTGGTCGGGTAGCGGCTCCCGGAGTGAGATCACTCCGGCGGTTGGGAGGACCGTGCACTATCCCCCCCCCCCCTCCGACTGTAATTATTGAACTTAAAGGTCATCCATTGCAATTCAATACAAACATAAAGGACGAAAAGTGTAATTTATCCTATTATTTAAGAATATATAAGTTTATCTGGTTTTTGATACCTATGCAATACATCGTTAGTGGGTCAAGATTTTATACGTTTCCTACAAATATTCTATTCATAGTAGTGTGTGAATTACATTTTTGTCCGAGTCTTGTGACCTGACACTATTCTCCGTCGCATTCAACTTGTTTAGATCATGAGGTATGGTGAGGCGTGGGTTGGGGGCATGGTGCGACACGTGGACTATGGGACACCCAAGACCAAAAGGCAATTTCAAAGGGGTATGGTGGGGCGTGGGTTGGGTGGCGTGGAAAAAAAAACCAATTTCAAAGGGCTAATGCTTTTGGCCAATGAGGTTCCGCCATGTCATGTGGTAGCCCCGCCCCACGCCCGGCATTAAACTCCCGCCCAAAGGGCCACACCCAAACCCAAGCCCACCCGGGGTGATGACTTGGGCGTTTCTCTTCAACTCACGCCCCAACCCCGCCCCATACCCCATAGTCTTATGTAATAACAAATTTCTGTATATCACTGCGCACCCTCATGTATTTAATCATACAAACTTGTCAATTAAGCATTTACCCGATTAAATATTGTAATATTTACAAGTTACCTACATATACATTTTCCAACTTGAGAGAATAGTGCAAGGCAGCTTGCCTGCACTTCCCTATTGGACCAACTCATTTTTAATTTAATTTTATTCACAATTTAAAATTACGCTTTTGCCCTTCATTTAAAATTACGTTTTTCCCCCAACTCAAAATAAAATTATAATTTTGCCCCTAGCTCAAAATTACGCTTTTGCTCTCGAGTCAAAAACTCATTTTTTATTTTGTTCGCAGTTTCAAATTACGGTTTCGCCCTCAATTTAAAATTACGTTTTTGCCACCAGTTCAAAATAAAATGTTGTTTTTTTACTCTAGTTAAAAATTACTATTCTGCCCTCAGCTCAAAATAACTTTTTTACCCGTAGTTCAAGTATTTTCAAGTTGAGGGAATAGTGCCAGGCAGCTTGTCTGACACTTCCCTATTGGACCAACCCATTTTTAATTTAATTTTATTCCCAGTTTAAAATTATGCATTTGTCCTTCGTTTAAAATTACGTTTTTGCCACCAGCTCAAAATAAAATTATAATTTTGCCCCTAGCTCAAAATTACGCTTTTGCACTCGGTTCAAAAACTCATTTTTTATTTTGTTTCCAGTTTAAAATTACAGTTTCGCCCTCCGTTTAAAATTACGTTTTTGCCCTCAGTTCAAAATAAAATGTTGTTTTTTCCTCTAGCTCAAAATTACGATTCTGCCCTCAGCTCAAAATTACGTTTTTGCCCACAGTTCAAAATAATTATGTTTTCCCCCTAGCTCAAAATTATGATTTTGCTCTCAGTTTAAAATTATATTTTCGCCTCCAGTTCAAAATATAATTACGATTTTGCCCTCTGTACAAGCATACATGTTATGAGAGAGAAAACGCGGGCTGGGGCAAAAACTAGTATATAACATAAATAGAACAGTAAATTGTCATTTTAGTCTCTGGGGTTTGACTAAAATTGCCACTTTAGTTCAAATAGTTTTTTTTTGTCAGTTTAGTGCAAATAATTTTGTTTTCTATCATTTTAGTCTCAGACTTTTGTTATTTTTTGTCATTTTCATCGACCACCACCACCACCTCCCACCTCCCACCACCCACCCCATCACAACCTTCTATCATCGCCACCATCTGCCTACACCGTCACCACCCACCCTACCACCATCACCACCCACCATTTCCACCACCATCAACCACTTTTCCGTTACCCATGTCATCAACCAACACCACCGTCATCATCGTAAAACCAGCAATCACCGCCATCATCTTTACTGTAAACCGGCACAACACTATCCCCATACTATTTGAACTAAAATAACAAGAAAAAAACTATTTAGACTAAAGTGTCAAGTTTGATCAAAGCTCATAACTAAAATCACAATTTACTCTAAATAGAAAAAGATACATAATTGTAATATTTATTAAGTATATTACATAAATAGAAAAAAGATACATAAGACCAAGGGGATGGGGGCCGGCTTAGGCCCGGCGAAGCCCGGCGCCGGTCCCCCACACCGCCCCCCTCGGCCCATCATGTTAAAACCGGCTGCAGCAAGACGAAGATGACGGGCCTCCATCTCTCTCTCTCTCTCTTCTTTCTCTGTCCTGTCTCTCTCTTTCTCTCTCTAAAAAAACAAATAACTTATATTTTTTAATTGTTTTTATAATAGTGTGGGGCCCCATCCTTCACCACCTAGGTTCATCCTCTGCAAGCCCCTTCTACGTGGCGTTGACGTGACGGCCCATCCTCATGGGGATGAGCCTCCCCATACCCACTAGTCTAAGAGTGACGTTTCCTTGAGCTTATTTCGGTGGTTGGAACTAAATATCTGATTTTCTGTAGGTCCTGCGAACTTGACAGTAGACATATATGTCTTTTGTCTTTCTTTACTCAGTTGTTTTAATTGCCTTACCAGAAATATTGAATAATATTATCATAACATAAAAATTCTTTTTCTTTTTTTTTTTACTGGTAAATTTGGATAACATACGAATCAATAGAGTATCTTCGTGTCACTAGCGAAATCACCGGATTATATCTATCTCCATTAAGCAATAATGTCTAATTATGATCTATACACCAATTTATAAGAAACCTAATAAATCTGGGAAGAAAAACACTTCTTGTGAGAATCCAACTCAAAACCTAATATTTCGTAAACCTTATATCACCCTCAAAACCACTACACTATAATATCATATACATTTCAATAACTTGTTATTATTGGAGTGTCAAAGTTTAGTATCGTGTTTTGTTTAAGGGAATATCAATTTTTTTATTCTTCGGAAAAAATAGGTTCTACGTGTCTAGTGACTAAAAGCTAGTCGAAATAGAGTATATAGTAATCATACAAAGAAGTTTTTATAATATAGAGATAATATTCATCAAAATTAATGTTTGTAATTGAAACAAATACATAATTTTTATTTATCGATTATTATATAGGAAGAGATAAGGATAAAAACGCCTTAAAGTGTGACAACGGTGAGAACGATTCTCAGCCACAAGATCTTAGTGGTTTGTTACTGAGATTGATGCGATGACATTTTTATAAATACTAGGGGCATTGGAACTACCAGGAGGGGTAAAATAGGACGATCCAAACAAGGGTGCATATGCTAATCACATGTCATTTCCCCCGATCATATTTAAACGCCATAACTTTTTTATACGTGATTATTTTTTTTTTTTTAAATCACACCATAAAATTCTGCATTTTTTTATCTTTCCAACGAATATACTATTGATATATTTTTTCGAAAAAAATGAAGTGGATTTTTTGATGGTCTGTTAAACTTTGTTTTTCACGACATTTTCAACTGGGTTTTTATGACGTTTTTCTGAAGTGTGTGTTTTTATGGCGTTTTTTAACCTGTTTTGTATGGCGTTTTCTGAACTAAGTGTTTTTAGGGCATTTTAAACTGAGTTTTTCATGGCGTTTTTCTAAACTGTGTGTTTTATGACGTTTTCAACTGGTTATTTTCATATCGTTTTTTTGAACTGTGCGTTTTTATGTCGTTTAAATTTTTATGGTGTTTTTCTGAACTGTTTGTTTTATGGCGTTTTCAACCGGATATTTTTCATGCCGTTTCTGAACTACGTGTTTTTATGGCGTTTTTATTTGAACACGCAGTTCATGTTATTTTTTTAATTTCAAAAGTAATACAATAGTATACTCGTTAGAAAGATAATAAAATACTCGATTTCATGGTGTACTTTTTTAAGAAAATAATCACGTATAGAAAAGTTACGAGAGTTTAAAAAAGATGGTGGAATATGCATGTGAATGGCATGTGCATGGTTACATGTGAGTAACAATATTACCCTTAGTTTAAGCTAGAACCAACGCCACATGTCAACACCAAAATCGTTCTTACTGTTCTCACACTTTTAGGCGTTTTCCCTAATTCCTGACCCTAATTATATATATTCTTCACATAATTAAGATAATTAGACGATAAATTTTTACTGTATGGATTTAAATTCTAGAAATTCAATCAGATAAAACTAGGATACAACAATTAAGTGAATATTGTAGTATTGACCCCTCACCGAGTGGCTGGAAACCATTCTTTGAATTCACGAGGACAACATATACGATGTCATTTGAAACCATCGATTTTCAGACGGTGGTGAATTGGAAAACACACTCATAAGAGAGGCTTCTGTGTGGCTCGAACCGAAGCAGTTAAAGAGGTATGCGTGCCATGCAGACGTATAAGTCAAATAATCTCAACTCCTAATTACCTTCCCAAAGTATTATGTCATATATATCCCAATAACAAATATGCCATCACAAGTATACTATTTGAGGCTAGGGGATACCCTCGGTTTTCCTTGATTTTTTTTTTTAATCTAAATTCGTTTTTAGTCAAATTTTCATTCAATCAAGGAAGAAGCAAGGAATATAGTCTCATTCTCATGTGACACTCATCTTTTGATACTGTTATCTTTGCCTCACACATATATTTACATATGCCATATTCTTATAACCACATAGAGCCCTCTCTCAAAGTGAGTTTCATTGACAGCCCGTATTTTCGACCCTGGTTAATCACGTAAAGTTATTGGTGTTAATGTTATGTGTTATTATTTAGTAAATAATAATAGCCTATAACGAGAGAACATGCTATTTAGGTGACTATTATAGTGACGCCTCACCACAAATTCAACACACATATCTTTATGCAGACGTGTGTGTGTATATATATATATAAGTTATATATTCGTTTGATTTAAATTAGTAATATAATTTAAATGATATATTTATTGGATGATTTATTCGTGTAGATTTAATTTTAACGATAGACGTGTTACGTTAACTGGGTTCGTAAACGCGATACACACCCACTTGCCAACCTACCTAACCCAACCCAAACCCTAGGTATAAAATCATCTCATTCTCTTTTCCTCTTCATTTGTTCAAACCCCTAGCCCCAAATTTTTCTCTCTACACACATACACTACATATCATATAGAGAGAGAGAGAGAATCGAGACTATGTTGAGAGAGAGAGAGAGAGTTGACAGAAGTGGAGGGGTGGCCGACCACCATGCCCGATGACGACAGCACGGTGAGCCACCCGACGACGGCGATGGCGACGCAATTGAAGAGGCAAGAGTGGAGGTGTTAGGTGGCTAGAGGGCGTTGAGGTGAAGAAGGGAGAGATGGCGGTCGGTGGTGGTCCCTATTACCGAGGGTACCTGCACCAAACCCCTTAGACCCAAATTACGACCCCTGGTGGGACGACAATAGGGACTATGTGCAACGTTACCCAATACATGAAGACATGCCCATGCCAAACATAGGAGCCTACCTAGGTTTGGATCCTTTAGATCCCTATTACCACGATGCATACATTAGGGAGATTTTAGATAATCCTTACCAATTCCAGACCCCTACACCTCCATACCAGGAACCCGCACCCCAGATTCCAAACCCAGTCCTAGAGACTGCACCCCCAATGAGTGCAGACAATGTACAAGAACTTAGGACATTTGGTGAAGAAATTTTAGAGAGTAGTGAACGAATGAGACAGGTAGGAGAGCGACTCGTCTGGAAGTATGACGAGCGCAATATGGATTTCTGGATGAATCCATATCCATGAATGTGATGGTGAAAACGGTAATAGTAATAATAATAATAAAATAAAATAAAATATATGTGTACGGATGCCTACTACTATTAGTGTAATTTTATTTCAGTTGGTATTGTAATTTTAATTTCAGTACTGGTGTGTAATAGATGCATGCATATTATATGAATAGAGTAAAGTCGCAATGATCGACGCTTTTGACCAAAATGCGTGTCATGTGATTAACTATATTAAATATTATTTTATGATATTAATATGTGGTAAATGTTTAAAATTCAGATGGCCGACGAAGTAAATCAAGAAAATCTGAATAACGATAACCAGAGTAACATTAACTTGGTTAATGAGAATCCAAGCATCAATAACAATGGAAACCAAGTGGACAATAGTGCCGTCCAACATATAGTGGCACAAGAAATCATAGATGCAATGCCATTTATTATTCAAACGGTTCAGGAAGCGAATAATAAAAGTAAACATAGCAGTAAACGACCAATTGAACCAGAACACAGCGTGGACAATGGATCCGTACTTCAAGTGCCCATTCCCAAAAGAAGAAGAACCATGCTTTATGGTTGTTCTTACAAAGAATTCTGGTCCTGCAAACCAATAGAATTCTCGGGCAATGAAGGACCCATTGCATCTCTACGATGGATAGAAAAGACTGAGGCTGTTTTAAAAATAAGCAAGTGTGCTGAAGAAGACAAAATAATGTTTGCTTTTAATTTGTTTAAAAACTCAGCCTTAGAATGGTGGAACACTATCCTTCAATCAAGAGGAGATGATAGGGTATATAACATGGAATGGGAGGAATTTAAGAATATGGTAGAAAGGAAATTCTGCCCTCCCAATGAAAAGGAACATATAGCAAATAAGTTTCTGAACCTTAGGATGACCGGGGTAGATAGTAAGGGTTATACTACTACATTCTTTGAATATGCTAGAATAGTACCAACCCTTGCATCACATGAGCCAGTATTAATATCCCGCTACATATGGGGATTAATTGAAGAGATTAGACATGTAGTCAAGGCAGCTAGACCTCAAACTATAGAAGAAGCGGTAGAACTAGCCAACACCTTGACAGATGAATTAGTACGTACTAGAGAAGAAGATCAGAGGAGAAACCTAGCCCAAAGGCTTACCCAAGAATTCCGTTCTGGGAATTTCAACCGTAGGAATATAGGTTCTACCTCTGCACCATTCTGCAAGGTCTGTAAGAAAAAGCATTCAGGAAAATGCTCCACTCATTGCAACTTCTGCAAGGCACCAGGACACAAGGAAGAAGATTGCAGAAGAAAATCCAGTAATGGACTGTGCTTCAACTGTGGAGAAAAAGGTCACATCAAGCCGAACTGTCCGAAATTGGCTCCAGCTGCGAACAACAGGAACACTAAAAATGCTAGAGCATTCGTTCTGACTGCAGATGAAGCCAAGATAATTCCAGACGTGATAGCTGGTAGGTTTTTAGTTAATGATGTTTTTGCTAAAGTATTATTTGACTCTGGTGCAAACCAAAGTTTTATTAATACTTCGTTTTGCAAACTTCTAAATCAGTCATTAACTAAACTACCACAAGAATGTCTAGTAGAGACAGCTAATGGAGAAACTGTTAGGATTTCTGAAATCTTGCAGGGAGCAAGAATAGAGTTTTTAAATCAAAAGTTTATGGCAAACCTGTATCCCATGAATCTGGCAGGATTTGATGTCGTTTTAGGAATGGATTGGTTAATAGCCAATAAAGCTAGTATTTTATGTGATCAAAAGTCAATCCAAGTAGATTCACCAAAAGGTGAAAAGATCACTATTAAAGGAGATAAGCCCTCTAGGTCCACTAAATTCATCTCTGTGATGAAAACTGCAAGTTATGTAAGAAAAGGGTCTATAGTGTATTTGATTTCCATAATCACTAACACTAAATGAAAAGAATTAAAAGACATTCCAGTAGTGTCTCAGTTTTCAGATGTATTTCCAGAAGAATTACCAGGACTACCGCCAGACAGAGAAGTTGAATTCAGAATTCACCTGCTACCAGGAACGGCACCGATTGCTAAAGCACCTTACCGTTTGGCACCCGTCGAAATGCAGGAACTGAAGAAACAGTTAGATGAATTATTAGAAAAGGGATTCATACAGCCAAGCTCATCGCCGTGGGGAGCACCAATTTTATTCGTTAAAAAGAAGGACAGATCAATGCGTATGTGCATTGACTACCGTGAATTGAACAAAGTCACAATTAAGAATCGGTACCCATTACCGAGAATCGATGATCTGTTCGATCAACTGCAAGGAGCTCGATTTTTCTCCAAAATCGATTTAAGGTCAGGATATCATCAATTAAAGGTACAGGAAGAGGATATTCTTAAAACCGCCTTCAGAACAAGGTTTGGCCATTATGAATTTACTGTCATGCCATTTGGTTTAACCAATGCCCCAGCCGCATTTATGGACATGATGAACCGAATATGTAAGCCATATTTGGATAAATTCATAATTGTCTTTATAGATGATATTCTCATTTATTCTAAAAGTAAGGAAGATCATGCAAAGCATTTGTACTCACTTTTAAGTTTATTAAGAAAGGAAAAACTTTATGCTAAGTTTTCAAAGTGTGAATTTTGGTTAGAGCAGGTACAGTTTCTTGGACATTTAGTAAATAATGAAGGAATTCATGTGGATCCAACAAAAATTGAGGCAATTACTAAATGGAAAACCCCTGAGTCACCAACCGAGGTTAGAAGTTTCTTAGGATTGGTCGGTTATTATAGAAGATTTATTCGAGATTTCTCTAGAATAGCCATTCCTTTAACTAAGTTAACCTGTAAATCCATTAAGTTTGAATGGGGACCAAAACAGGAAGAAGCTTTTAGAATTCTTAAGCAAAGATTAACCCATGCACCCATACTAGCATTACCAGAAGGAACTGAAGACTTTGTGTATTAATGCAACGCCAAAAGGTTATAGCTTACGCCTCTAGACAACTTAAGAATCATGAAGAGAATTATTCAACCCATGATCTAGAATTAGGAGCTATAATTTTTGCCCTTAAGATTTGGAGACATTACCTTTATGGTAGTAAGTTTACCATATTCACTGATCATAAGAGTTTAAGGTATGTTTTCGGACAAAAGGAATTGAATATGAGACAAAGACGCTGGATGGAAATGCTTAGCGATTATGATTGTGATATCTAGTATCATGAAGGAAAGGCAAATGTAGTGGCTGATGCTTTAAGCCGAAAATATCAGGAAAAGCCAAAAATGATACGTTCTCTTAAATTAAATCTACAAGTAGATTTAAATGATCATATTAGAAAAGCACAAGAATCAGTAATCAAGGATGATACTGAAAAACTAAAAGGTGTGATTAAAGAATTAAAACAAGGAACAGATGGAATTTGGAGATTCCATGAAAAGAGAATGTGGATACCTAAATTAGGAAACCTACGCCATCGTGTATTAGAAGAAGCCCATAAGTATAAGTATACGATGCATCCTGGAAGTGATAAAATGTACCAGGATTTAAGGAAAAATTTCTGGTGGATAGGAATGAAAAAGGACATAGCAACCTATGTTTCTAAATGTTTAACCTGTTCACAAGTTAAAGCTAAACATCAGAAACCCTCAGGTTTGTTACAACAGTTAGAAATGTCAGTATGGAAATGGGAATTGATAACAATGGATTTTGTTACCAAATTACCCAAAACAAGAAAAGGTAATGATACAATCTGGGTGATTGTAGATAGGCTAACCAAGTCAGCTCATTTCCTACTGATGTGTACAAAATGCAACACATAAATTACATCAATTGTGGCATAAAACTAACCCCTTTTTAGTACTAATGTTGGAAAAAGTGTGCTTTTGTCTTCCTTTTGTATTTTCAGGATTAAATGAGCTCAAATTAACAAAAGAAGCAAAAAGACAGCAAAATCTAACATAAATACAAGAAAAGGAACAAACGTGACATGCCCGACCCCACGACAGCATCTTCCCAAGCAAAACAAGAAGACAGAAGACTGAACACGCCCCGTGCTCAGCCAGCACGGGGGCATGCCCAAGTGTCAGCAGAAAAGACAAAGTAGTAGAAGCTTCTATTGCCCACCACGGGGCCGTGCTCAGCGGACACGGGGCCGTGGTCAACTATAAGATTCGCACAATCCAGGCAAATCTTCATAGTACAAAGATTCTTCTGCACACGGGGTCGTGCTCAGCGGACACGGGGGCGTGGTCAACTAATAAGACAAGCTGCATTAAATGAAGAAAGAGAAGGATGTGGACACGGGGCCGTGCCCACTGGACACGGGGCCGTGCCCGAGCTTCTGTTCAGCCTATAAATAGGAGTGCTTGGCTCAAGCTCAAACCATCCCTTGGCACACCACCTCTCTCACACTTCACCCACCACCCACCACCACCATAACACCATCATCCACCACCATCATCCATTATCCATCATAGAGTGTGTGAGTCGTCTCGGGATCCAAGATTGATCGTAAGAGTTCTTGACAATCAAGGCCATGTTTGCCTAAGTCTCTTACATCACTTGGTGAAGACAAGTGTCTAGTGTAGTACTTTTTATTTCTAATCTTTTCGCACTTTTTACTTGGTTTTGTATTAATGACTTTAATAACTAGTTTCTTATGTTGAAGGTGATTCTTCCTTTTTGTTTGTCCGTGGTGTCTTGACATTATTTTACTGTCTATATAAAATAAAAGATTTTCACCATTCATATCTCCACGGTCTATATGGAGGTATGTTGGCTACCTGGTCGGGGATTAAGGGAACGGTTTGGTAAGAGTCTTGCCATTGTTCAGCGTTTAGAGGTCCTGCAATGGACCTGGGTCAAATTTAGTAGGACCTCCTTCAATACTTAACGGTATTGGATGGCGGGGGTCCAAACTCTTTGATCCCCTCATAAGTTAAACTACTATTAATACTATAACCCGACTATTTAGGACTGTATCCCTACTGACTCAGACTACTTAGTCGAGGGTAACGTCACCTCCAAAAGAGGGGCCTACCATAATTTGCATTAATAACTTAATTCATTATCTTTCAATAATCCAACCCTTTAGGATTGTATCCTTGCTGACTAAAACTACTGGGTTGAGGGTAACGTCACCTTCAAAAGAGGGGCCTACTACAATAACTAAGATAATCTCTTAAATAAGTGCAAAAGTGCGGAAATAATCAAAGGTTACACTAAACACGAGTCGGAGCCAAGTGATTCATCTTGTCAATCTGTTTTTATTTTTATTTTTATTTTTCAGCATTTTAATTAGTTTTTATTTTTCTTAGCTTAAAACATTTTTCTAAACCTTTTGATTTGATTAGACGTTGAGGATAAACCGGTATTAAAAGCTCTTGTGTCCTTGGACGACCTCGGTATCTTACCAACACTATACTACGCTCACGATGGGTGCACTTGCCCATATGTGTGTTTAGTGTTAGTAAATATCGTGTTTTATAAATTTAAAACTTGGCTAAAGAAAGTGTAAAAGAGGCTTAAAATATACCTAAATTCATATACACACTTCACACGCATCAAGTTTTTGGCGCCGTTGCCGGGGACACAAGGATTTTAAGAAAGTTAGGAATCAGCGGCCTAATCGTTTTTTTCTTATTTTTCATTTTTTTTAGGATTTTTCTTAGTTTTTCAGTTTCTGCACGGCTCAGCACGGGCCGTGCCTGGTCGGACACGGGCCGTGCCCAGCATTATCACTGGCAGTTTTTATTTTCCGAGTTACAGAGAGCTGAGCACGGGGCCGTGTCGGTGCAACACGGGGCCGTGTCCAACTCCCAGTAACAGGGATCCGGAGAACAATTACTGTAAATTTGACCACGGGCCGTGTTCACTGAGCACGGGGCCGTGGTGAACCTTCTGACCAACATTCTTTTCTGTTTTTATCGCAGGACTTGGAACCTTGGCGCCACATTTGAACTTCCTACGTAGTGCATGAGCTCCAGTTCTAGTAGAGACATAAAAGAACCTCTAGAAGAACCCGAACGCTTTCTCAGAAAAAGACTTAAAGCTAAAAATCAAGAGAAAGTTTCGGGGGACCCACTTCCAATGGCGGATCAACGTACCCTCATGGATTACCTACGGCCCACCGTAGGTAATCTAGGCGCCACTATCAATGCACCGAATGTCGAAGCCAACAACTTCGAACTTCGGCCGCATTTGATACAAATGCTTCAAAACTCCGCAACCTTCCATGGGCTTGCGGACGAGGATCCCCATCTACATATTACTAATTTCTTAGAAATATGTGATACCTTTCGGATCAATGGAGCATCAAATGACGCCATCCGCCTTCGAATGTTTCCATTTTCACTAAAAGACCGAGCTAAGGCTTTGCTTAACACCTTCCCAGTTGGCTCGGTAAACACCTGGGATGAACTGGCCCAAAAGTTTCTATATAAGTATTTCCCTCCTGCTAAAACAGCTAAATTAATGACTGAAATTAATACATATTCACAAGAGGATGGGGAATCCTTATATGAAACTTGGGAAAGGTTGAAGGAGCTACTAAGAAAGTGTCCTCATCACGGTCTTGCGGTATGGCAACAAGTATCCACTTTCTACAATGGGTTGCTGCCACACACAAGACAAACACTTGATTCTAGCTCCGGGGGACTTTTAGGTATCGCCCAAATGAAATATATAATCAAATTGAGGAAATTGCTCAAACCAATTTTCAATGGCACACTCCCCGAGGTAATAAATCTATTGCCCCGGGCGCCCATAAGGTTGATGAAAGCACTTCTTTACAAGCCCAAATCGAGGCCCTCTCTTCGAAAATCAAAAAAGCTAGAAATGACAAAAACGGCATCGGTTATGGCTTGTGAAGGGTGTGGTGGGCCACATGAAAATTGGAGTTGTATGAAAGAATTAGATGAACAAACAGAAACGGTAAACTACATTGATAACAGACCTAGGCCGTCGGGTCCTCCAACGGGTCCCTACAACCAAGGATGGCGTAACCACCCAAACCTTGGTTGGAGAGATCCCGGCAATAGTAGTAACCAACAAAACCAACGAACTAACTTTCAACAACCACAAAACTTTTCTCAACAACAAGGTGGACGAGAAAGGCTTGAAGATACTGTATCTCGCCTCATCTCCGACACCGAAAAGAAAAACTCAGATCGATTTCAGCAATTGGAATCGAATTTTAGAAATCAACAAGCTAGCATTCAAAACATTGAAAAATAATTAAGTCAAGTAGCTCAAAATTTCTCCGAGAGACCACAAGGCACGTTACCTAGCAATACCGAAACCAACCCAAAAGCACAAGTACATCTCATCACATTGAGAAATTGAACCGTGGGTCCCGAGGAGGCTCCATTACCGCCAGAAGAAAGAAGCCAGTCCAGCCAAACCACGACTCCACCCGCACCCCAACCAGAAGAGGCTTCTTTACCAAATCAAGGGCACACCAAGACTCCTCCGATTCCATACCCCGGTAGGTTAAATCGTCAAAAGACCGATGAGCAATTCGCAAAGTTCAAAAATTTACTAAAACAATTGCATGTTAATATTCCTTTTATTGAGGTCCTTACCCAAATGCCTAAATATGCAAAATTTATGAGGGACTTCCTCACTCATAAAAGGAAAATTGAATCATTGCAATTAGTTAACTTAGGCGAAGAATGCTCCGCCTTAGTACTCAACAAACTCCCACAAAAGAAAATTGATCTCGGAAGCTTCACGATTCCTTGCTCGATTGGGGAATCCCCCATTCGTAATGCGTTAGCCGATCTGGGGGCTAGCATTAACCTCATGCCCACATCAATGTTCAAACGACTCGGCCTAGGAACAACGAGCCCTACAAAGATGAGCATACAACTCGCCGACAGATCCGTCAAATTTCCATAAGGTGTCGCTGAAAATCTATTGGTCAAAGTTGACAATTTCGTTTTCCCAACCGACTTTGTCATCTTAGACATGGAAGAAGACGCCGATGTTCCTCTCATCCTCGGGAGGCCATTTCTAGCCACCGCCCAAGCAGTGGTTGATATGAATGATGGAACACTAACATTGAAGTTTGGGGACGAGGAAGTGAAGTTTGGAGTGGGAAAGCGAGTAGAAGACGAAGACCCGGTCGACTACATGAAGGTCATAGACTCAAGCTTGGATGACGCTCTCCGACGGTGTAACATGGGATGCGAAACATCCCGCTTGAGTAACATCTGACCAGGCTTTGGGTCTAGCCAAGGACCCTTATAAACGTGGCGCACCACGGAGGCATTCCGCGGAACTATCCTTAGTTTTAATTTAGATTAGTTTTTATGTTTTCTAGTTTAGTTTTAATTTTCAGGAATAAAACACACTCGGGATGGCAAAGGAAACAAGGGAAAACTTGAACCAGCACCCCATGCAGGAAAACAGAGTCATCCGACGATTTTCTTCGTTTACAGTAAGTTCGGCACGGGCCGTGTCCGCCCAACACGGCCCCGTGCTGCACAATCTGCAGAAAAGACCCAGTTCAGGTAACTGGACACGGGCCGTGTTCACCCAACACGCCCCCGTGTCCAGGCTTCTGTTTCTTTTGTTTAATTTTTGTTACTGGCACTTGAACACGGGGCCGTGCCCGGACAACACGGGGCCGTGTTCAGCGCCCAGTAACACAAAATTTTTGCTCTTTCACACCTTTTTACACATTCAATCAACCTAAAAACTTATTTTTGGGACACATTGAGGACAATGTGTAATTTAAGTGTGGGGGGGATGCTAAAACCTTGAATCTTGCAAGTCCTAAATACAAGCCTTACACAAAACTCTATTGGAACCGCTAATCACCCCAAATTTTTTTCAAAATTTTTTTTTTATTTTTTTTTACTTGTCTAGGTTTAACTTGGGAATTTCAAAGTTCTAAAAAAGGTTATATTTTTACGAATTTACAACCGATAGCGTCGTGATAAAAAGAACCAACATAAGAAAATTATGAAAAGGCATGACAAGCTTAGTTAAAATTCAATTATATATACTTGATCACATAAAAATCCATTCCCACAAAAGTGAGTTTTGAGCCTTTATCGAGCATACAAATACATATCTTTAAACTAAATGCTCATTTTTCGTTTCTTGTGTGAATAGCCGCTTAGTTCTTACGACTCTAGAACTTGCCATGACGATGCATTCCCGGTCCTTACCAACTTAAACCCAAGTAAGTAAATGATGGAGGCATTAGGACTAACCCTTTTTATTTCTACACCATTATTTTTTTTTTTTTACCACCTACCCAAAATCCCCCTAGTTAGCCCCTTTGAGCCTAAACCTTTTCATTTCATAACCCAAACAAACACCCTTTCACCCACCAAAACCTTTTTCATTTTTAACCCTTTATTTTAGTAACAAGTTCGGTTTCTCATATGACTTTCAAAAAAAAAAATTATATGTGACGAAGCAAAAGAAATAAACAAACAAGTTCATCGAAAATAACTTTGTTTGAAATAATGGCTTCATCAAAATAAAAAGTTGAAAAATAGAAAGTCTTACGAAAACCGATACTTTTTACGCTTTTTCGCCCTTATCTACTAACCACTAACCACTAACCCAACCGCCTACCTTTAACCCAAGCCTAACCCTTCACCCAACAAGTCCTCTTGATATTTACAAAGGTATATAAGTTAAAAAGGAGGAGGATTGATTGCTTGGCAAGCCTATGGTAGGAGTAAGTTCCATGCCGCTCTCGAGTGATCCACAAAAATACATTTTCGGCCGAGTGTTGAGTGATCCCCGTGAGGTATGTGAACTTGTATATAAATAAAATTTTTAAGAGGCATGTTATGCCCTAATAAGTAATTTATCTTATGAAAAGTTTTAAATAAATCATGACGAATAGGATTGTAAATAAATAAAAATAAAAATAAATAAAAAATCTTGGAAATCCCGACACTCTATGACAAGCCCAAAAACCTTCTTTTCTACCCATTCCATTTGGGAGTGTAAAACCACATTATAAAGAGTTTTGCTTGAGGACAAGCAAAGATTCAAGTGTGGGGGTATTTGATGTGTGCAAAATGCAACATATAAATTACATCAATTGTGGCATAAAACTAACCCTTTTTTTAGTACTAATGTTGGAAAAAGTGTGCTTTTGTCTTCCTTTTGTATTTTCAGGATTAAATGAGCTCAAATTAACAAAAGAAGCAAAAAGACAGCAAAATCTAACATAAATACAAGAAAAGGAACAAACGTGACATGCCCGACCCCACGACAGCATCTTCCCAAGCAAAACAAGAAGACATAAGACTGAACACGCCTTGTGCTCAGCCAGCACGGGGGCGTGCCCAAGTGTCAGCAGAAAAGACAAAGTAGTAGAAGCTTCTATTGCCCACCACGGGGCCGTGCTCAGCAGACACGGGGCCATGGTCAACTATAAGATTCGCACAATCCAGGCAAATCTTCATAGTACAAAGATTCTTCTGCACACGGGGTCGTGCTCAGCGGACACGGGGGCGTGGTCAACTAATAAGACAAGCTGCATTAAATGAAGAAAGAGAAGGATGTGGACACGGGGCCGTGCCCGAGCTTCTGTTCAGCCTATAAATAGGAGTGCTTGGCTCAAGCTCAAACCATCCCTTGGCACACCACCTCTCTCACACTTCACCCACCACCACCATAACACCATCATCCACCACCATCATCCATTGTCCATCATAGAGTGTGTGAGTCGTCTCGGGATCCAAGATTGATCGTAAGAGTTCTTGACAATCAAGGCCATGTTTGCCTAAGTCTCTTACATCACTTGGTGAAGACAAGTGTCTAGTGTAGTACTTTTTATTTCTAATCTTTTCGCACTTTTTACTTGGTTTTGTATTAATGACTTTAATAACTAGTTTCTTATGTTGAAGGTGATTCTTCCTTATCGTTTGTCTGTGGTGTCTTGACATTATTTTACTGTCTATATAAAATAAAAGATTTTCACCATTCATATCTCCACGGTCTATATGGAGGTATGTTGGCTACCTGGTCGGGGGTTAAGGGAATGGTTTGGTAAGAGTCTTGCCATTGTTCAGCGTTTAGAGGTCCTGCAATGGACCTGGGTCAAATTTAGTAGGACCTCCTTCAATACTTAACGGTATTGGATGGCGGGGGTCCAAACTCTTTGATCCCCTCATAAGTTAAACTACTATTAATACTATAACTCGGCTATTTAGGACTGTATCCCTGCTGACTCAGACTACTTAGTCGAGGGTAACGTCACCTCCAAAAGAGGGGCCTACCATAATTTGCATTAATAACTTAATTCATTATCTTTCAATAATCCAACCCTTTAGGATTGTATCCTTGCTGACTCAAACTACTGGGTTGAGGGTAACGTCACCTTCAAAAGAGGGGCCTACTACAATAACTAAGATAATCTCTTAAATAAGTGCAAAAAGTGCGGAAATAATAAAAGGTTACACTAAACACGAGTCGGAGCCAAGTGATTCATCTTGTCTATCTGTTTTTATTTTTATTTTTATTTTTCAGCATTTTAATTAGTTTTTATTTTTCTTAGCTTAAAACATTTTTCTAAACCTTTTGATTTGATTAGACGTTGAGGATAAACCGGTATTAAAAGCTCTTGTGTCCTTGGACGACCTCGGTATCTTACCAACACTATACTACGCTCACGATGGGTGCACTTGCTCATATGTGTGTTTAGTGTTAGTAAATATCGTGTTTTATAAATTTAAAACTTGGCTAAAGAAAGTGTAAAAGGGGCTTAAAATATACCTAAATTCATATACACACTTCACACGCATCACCTACCAATGAAAGAAACTTTCAGTATGGAACAGCTAGCTAAATTATATGTAAATGAAATAGTTTCTTTACATGGAATACCTTTATCAATTATTTCTGATAGGGATAGCCGTTTTACCTCTCATTTTTGGACGAGTTTCCAAAAAGCTATGGGAACCAAGTTGAATCTAAGCACATCATATCATCCTCAAACGGACGGACAAAGTGAAAGGACGATTCAGACAATGGAAGACATGCTTAGAGCTTGTGTAATTAATTTTGGAGGTAATTTGGACGATCACTTACCTTTAATAGAATTTTCTTATAATAATAGTTATCACACAAGTATCAACGCTGCACCATTCGAAGCACTTTATGGACGAAAGTGCCGAACCCAGTCTGTTGGGCCGAAATTGGGGAAAAACAACTATCTGGACCTGAGATAGTGCAAGAAACAACAGACAAAATCATTCAAGTCAAGGAACGACTAAAAGCAGCACGTGATCGACAGAAAAGCTATGCGGACAACAGGCGAAAACCATTGGAATTTCAAGTAGGAGATAAGGTATTATTAAAAGTCTATCCTTGGAAAGGAGTGGTAAGATTCATCAAACGAGGAAAGCTACGTCCCAGGTATATTGGACCTTTTGAGATTATTAGAAAAATAGGACCTGTAGCCTATCAGCTACAATTGCCAGAGAAAATGGCAGGAATACATGATGTGTTTCATCTATCTAATCTCAAGAAATGCCTAGCTGATGAATCACTTGTAGTGCCTCAAAAAGACATAGAGGTAAATGAACAACTCAAGTTTGTAGAAAGGCCTCTACCAATTGAAGACAGAAAAGTCAAGAACCTCAAGCATAAGAGATTAGTTCTGGTCAAAGTGAAGTGGGACTCCAAAAGAGGACCTGAGTACACATGGGAACTTGAATCAGAAATGCAAAGGAAATATCCACACTTGTTCCAGTAGATCTCGAGGACGGGCTCTAAAACAAGGTGGGGAGGATATAACAACCCTCATAAATTTTCCGACACCCTAATATATATTAAAATATCCCAATATGTCCTAAAATACACCCCATACACGAAAACGGACCCCGAATACCTTAAATATTATTAAAATTAATTAAAAATGAAGTTTTTAGGATTGAGGCGGGCTGCGTAGCCCTTGGGCTAACCCTTACGCGGGCCGCGACAAGGTAAAAGGTGGCTGAAACCTGGGCTGCCACGTGGCCCAACACATGTCGACCCTATATGCTGACCCGGATCACCTACGCCGTTGACCAGAGTTGACGCGGGCCGCGTAGCCCCTTGTCTAACCTTACGCGGCCCGCGTAAAAGTCGAGATGAGGCACTATAAGTAGCAGGCATCGGGTTTCATCAAAACTCGTTCATTTCTTTCTTTCTAAACGTGAATCTCTCACAGTAGGCATAATAATCTGGTCTAATACCCCCCTAAATAACGAAGTTCTGCTCCGTTGTAAGTATCATAACCCCTGGATACGTATTTGATGCTCTGCCCGATTGATCTAGGGTTCCGTAACGGCTGTCGTGGTTTTGCCCGATGTAGTCGTTGGAATGCCGTCTCGGGGAGGGTATTACTAATGTTAAAATGGGTTTATTATACTAACACGTGTGCTTTTGTGTAAATTATAGATAATTCTCAGGAAACCCTAAAGGATAATCTAAGACAGCAATGTGAGTTGATCCGCTTTTTGTAAACTTTTTGTTAACTGTTTTTACAAAACCTCATACGATTAATTATATAACAGTTATTGAGTATTTGTAAGGATACAATTATCGTGGGTATGTTGGGGTTTTGTTTACAAAATTTGTTACTGGAGGGGTAACATTTCCACAAGTCGGGTCTGACAGTACCACGGGTGATAATTGATATGACTTGGAAACAAATATAATTACGAGATCGCCCTCAATACTGTACAATGGTTTTTATTAAAACTTGATTAAACTGGGATTCACTCACCAGTATTTCCCACTGACAAAATGTTTTTAAACGCGTTTCAGGTAACAAATTGTGAAAGCCAAATAGAAGCCAGCTGGACAGCACTGAAGGCTTGGAAAAGTGGCAATAAAGTTACCTAAAATAAAATAGATGTTTTATTAAATAAAATAGGATTTATTCCTATGAAAATGTGCATACTTGGGTTTTATCCCATGTGTTTAATATTATGAAAATGTGGCATTTTACTCTGATTCAGTATTTCCTAACTACGGTCCTGATGAAAATTCCGCTGCCAAATTAGACAAACACGCGATACCACCGAAACTGGCTCGCGGCCGCCCGTTCCCAGGAATTAGGGATCGGGGGTTGGGACAATATACCTGACACAACGTTCGGGTGAGCTCTTGCTTCTTCTGCTGAGATTTGAAACAACCTTCCTTTAGCTTTAGGGGGTTCCTCCTTCTTTCCTTCTTTCTTTCTTTGTCCCTTGTTTGAGCTTCAGGTAATCGACCTTAACATGGCCCGATTCATTACAATTGTAGCACACTCTCTTGGGATTTGGGCAATTATAACACGGATGCCCTTCTTGCCCGCAATTGTAACATCCTTTCTTCCATATTAAAAATTCTCCCGAATGGAGTTTTCCGCACGTTTTGCACCGCGGAAACCCTCCTTTAGAAACTTCTTTCTTTCCCTGATCGTGCGTCTTAGGCTTCTTGGGAGTGCCTTGCGTTGATCCCTTCTCGATTTGTCTCTTCTCTCCACATTCTACTTGTATTTTCAGCTCGATATCCCTATCTCTTGCCCAATTAATAAGCTCATTCAAAGTTTCACATTTGGAAGGAGTTATAAACTCTCGATACTCGGCCTTCAACATGTCGTGATAACGGATAATCTTCATCCTTTCCGTTCCCACTATCTCTTTGCAAAACTTCAACTTGTCGAGGAAAATATTTGTGATCTCATCGATTGTTTCATCCTTTTGTCGAAGTCGGAGGAAATCCTCTTGAATTCAATCCACAGCCGATTGTGGACAATGATACTTAATAAAAGGTTCCTTGAATTCTTGCCAAGTTAGAGTTTGGAGTTTATCTTCGCCAATTTCTTTACTATATGCATCCCACCAATCTTTAGCTTGTCGTAACAGTTACCCCATGGCAAACATGACTTGATCCTCCTTACCACAATGACTTCGAATGAACACTCCTTCAATATTGGCGATCCATCTTTGGCATTCAATGGGGTCTATTTCTTCGTTGTAAGTTACGGGCTTACATGCCATAAAATCCTTGTATGTGCACCGTCGTGCTTCCTTCTTGACTTGCATTTCGGTTATCATTTCCACCATGCTCAACACTTGAGTTTCCACTTCTTGCGCTATTCTTGGTTTCCACCATGCTATTTTGCTCGTCATCATGGTGTCCACCATGCTCAACACTTGAGTTTCCACTTCTTGCGCTATTCTTGGAATGCTTGCATCGAGTGTCTTTACCACTTCGTCTGAAATAATCTTGTTTAGTTCATCTTGAGTTATCCATTCCGTGGTATCCGAGTTTCCTCCGCTTTCCATCTACAATTTCATACTTGGGTTAAATATCCTTCCATTCATTCTCTTTAACATTCTATGCATTAATTATCCTTAACGGTTTATTCTCGTAGGTCCTAAACCCACGTAATTCTTCATTACGAACATTCTAAATGCATTAATCATTTCATACATTCATCCATGTACTTAACTTCCTTTCCTTTTATGCATTCTATATTGGTAATCACGTTAACTAACTTATATTCATGATTTCATTGACATTTAGGGGTATTCCTATAGTTTAACGTAGGTTTGGAACTGATTTGGGGGCCTCGGAATCATAAACAAAACAAATCAGAAACGCGACTCAGAGGAGGGCGTCACCGACGGCACAAGGCTGCTTCGCCGACGGTGCCCAGAATGTTGTGTCGCAGAGTTTTATGCGTAGACAGTAGTTTAGGCCGTCGGGACACCCATGTGCGTCGCCAACACCATAAGGGGCCGTCTCCGACGGTATTTCTGACCTGCATTCGCTGTTTTAACTCATTTTTACCCAAAAACTTCGTTTCCGAGCCCTGGTTCAACCTGAAATGGTTCCGTGAAGTCCCGAAACCTCTCGTAACATTCCGTAATGTTCCTAACCCAGGTCATTCTAGTGAGTTAACTATAATTCTCCCTCCCATTTCCAACTAAAAGCATATAACCGAAATTTATAATTTACTTACTTGTATAACGCTTCGGAACGAACACACCTTCATACGAGCTTTCGGTTTGAGTTCAAGCATTTAACTCTAATACTTGAATCTCTCAAACCTCGGCTCTGATACCAACTTGTAAGGTCTAAAATTTTTTAATAAAACTTAAGTGTCTTTATTGACAAAAATACCAAACGGGTCAAATAATCAACTTGTAAATTTCTACATTAACTTCATTATAACTAAATGAGATAGTTACAAAAGAGTTTATAACCCAAAAGTTTCTTAAACGACTAACATAGTCTTTAAACTACAAGGTTACAACATCAACTAACTTCCAAGTTAAGTTACTTGCAAAAGACCCAATTTAACAAAACCATTCAACAAAATTTAGAGCTATTAACTAGTATCATTGCAGAAGCGAGCAACATGAGTGTGTCCGCTCCAAGTAGCGCCATCCATCAAGATGATTTACCTACATACAACCAATCAATTAGACATTTAAATCATAAGTTCAGATGGCTCAAAACGTCTAGTCGAACTACAAAGAAACTTTTCAAACATTCATCCGGACATAAATTTCCCAACTTGGCATATGATCCATCCTACTTATTCGACCCATACCCTTAGCATGACTTTGACATACACTAACTCGACACACGTATAAAGTTTCGACTCTAGGATAGTAACATTTCATAACATTACATTACATACTACTAAGACTTTGTAAGCATATGAACTTACCTTTATCGTGTTTCGTTTGCGATCCGGAATGGCTTGTGTCTTCCTCTTTTACTCCATTCGATAGAATAACTTAGTTGAACATTTCTATGTGTTCATGCAGTAATTTAGGCCATGGATTTCCTTTCAATTTGCTGATTTTATGATGTTTGAGGGTTTTTATTCTTGCTTCCTTGTTCCATGCGACACCCACACACACTGAAGTGTGTGTGGTGTGTGTTATTATTCATTTTTATAATTTTACTTTCCTTATTTTGCTTTTTGGTCCCTCATGTATATGCATTTGTTTTTAATTGGTTATAACTTACCCTTTTCAAGTTACTCTTCTAAGTTACATTCTAACTAGGTTCACATTTTAAGTAACAATATATATATATATAATATGCACACTTACAAGTTTTGGGCGTTACAAGGACGGTGATAACGGGCCAAGGTGGTGGTTGTCAGCGGCGGAATGAACTCCGACAACTAGATAATGGTGTTTGGAAGTGGAAATCGACGGTGGGGATTGTAGGGGTGGGATGTTGGGGCTTGTGAGCATAAGGTTCCATTCTAGGAGATTTTTAGAGGTTAGGGTCAACGTTTCGAGTCTTGTCAACTTAGTCAAAATGAGTTAGACCTAGTCAATGTCAGTTCTCGGTCAAAGTTTTGGTCAACGCAGTCAACTGGTGGTCAACAGTCAACAGGTCAGACTCGAGTGGCACGCTTAACAAGGATACCTTTTGTATCGGGGTGAACAATTCATATGTGTAGGCAACGACACATAAAGTCCATTCATTGAGTTTTGTAATTAATAGTTTATGTTATTTAATGTGTGGGAAACCAAGCTTTAGAGCCTGGCCCTACTAGCAAAATTGTTGTGTAGTATATATATTATGTATTCGCGTAACATTCGAACATTTGGGTTTGTATGTAAATATAAATCATAGACTACAATTGTAAACATAAAGTTAAACCGAGATATTTAAATTAACATTCGGACAATGGATTTATGGATTCGGACACTTGTTTATTGAGATTGTCCACAACTTGTGTTGTCGGGGTTATTATAAAAACAAAGGAAACTCTGATCGATATTCGTAAAATCTGAAATACGAAATAAGCTTATAAGTCGGATTTTTTATAATACAATGGTATTTAACTTAGATTAATTCATGTGTTATATAAAATAAGTATAATCACTTATATTTGTTGGAACGCTTAGTACAAGCTGCGAAGAATAATAAAATTTATACCAAACGAAGATAAGCATTTGAAATATTATTGTAACGAATGAACAACTTAAAATAAGTATATATGTATTTAAATCCATTTTGACGAATACAAACAGGATGCGAGTATATCTTTTGGTTTACCATTCGACTACGTGTTTTCACTTAAAATTTCAAGGATATATTTATATGCTTATCCATGCATATTAAATTATATACATGTTTTTGGTATTAAGACATGTATATTTTTATACACTCCTATGAGAGTACCTTAACTTACTCGTGGTAACGAGTATACCATCGGGTCATAGGTTTAGTGTATCGATAGAGCTCGGTCGCACGTGAAACAACTTTACTCTAGTGTTGGTTACTTATGATGTGCTAAAATCTCTAGGGATGTCTTGGTGAATATTGACATGCTATGCTAGTCCATGTCGTCGACACATACTACTTTTGGATACAACATGCAACCTAAGGTGAGTTCACGACCCCTACTTTTTAAACATTTATAAAACACAGGGGGAGAAAACATGTATCACATTACTGCAAAGTAATGCTACGTTAATGCTTAACGTTATGGTAATATAACGTCTTTAGTTGATAGAGTTTTTGTTATATCGTTATCGTCACAAAGTAGCATGTTATCACATAAAGTCCTCATAAACCTCGGACCGTTAGTATTGGGTGGATAGCGAGGGAATTTTGAGTAGTACTACTAACCCTGACAAGCCCCACTTGAGCTAGTCGCGCTAGCTAGACCGGTAATGGTCAACAGGTGAAGAATTGGCCTAACTTATCACCATGGTTAGTGATAGACCTTGCAAACAAAGGCAACAACACTCAGCTTCGGTTTTGAACTCTTTTGTGGCATACCATAGGTTAGCTACCTACAACTATAACAAGTGACTGCTAATCATTACAACTTACTGTTCCAGGTTGAAACAGTGAAAAACTTTTGGGAAACAACTCACTTTATAACTATAATCAAACCCTGTGAACTCACTCATCATAATTGTTCACACTTGTTCTTACATGTTTTTCTCAGGTTGTTAAGGTATCACACATCAGGACTAGGATGCATCATGGAGTCGCATTATTTTCATCAAACAAATAGACTCAACTTTAAATGACATTAGCTATTTTGGTTTAGTAATTCTTTTACCCTTGCGCAACTCAATTCTATAAAAAGTAATTTCTTATGAATGATTTAACAAGGAAATTTTTAAACCCATATAGTGGTTTTCAATATGACTAATGATTGTGATCCTGGTTTGTCTCATGGCTCAGGGTAGAACTTCGCATGTGGAAATTTTGAGGGTGTGATATTCATCTCGTCTTAAGACATGACATGTTAAAGAGCACGTTACAAGGTATTAAGATAATATTAATAGTTGATAATAATAGTAGTTAGCTAGGGGTATCATAGTCTTTGCATTAGGCTAAGGAGTGTGCTCCCTCTTCCCTATCCTATACATCATCTTCACCTCACCACCTTCTCCTCCATCCTCATCAAGAGGGATGTTCCCCTCCACCTCACCTCCCCCTTCCTATTCCCGATCCATACCCCACAGCCTTATGTATAAAGGTTTGTTAGGTTTTTAAGTTGTTGAAGGGGTATGGTCCCAAATCCTGCGCCGACCACATGAGTTACTCTCAGGTCGCACGCAAGACCATACCCACTGTAAACCAGAAAGACGACTTTCATGACCTGGTGTCGGATACAAGGGTCTGCAGCAAGCCGCGTGCGAAGTCAGGACAAAGATAAAATCAATCCTGACACTTAGTTCCTTTGACAAAAGACTCGGCTTCCCTGACCTTACGCCGACTACATAGGGTGCATCAAGGTCGCACGGGGAGAAGGAGAATAGGGTCTTTTTTATGTTCATGGTCCTATGTAAGGTAATATGACTGTAATAAATTAAGAGCTAATTAAATATGATTTATAATTTGATTATGTAAAATATAAAATGTCTTTTTTCCAAAATGCAAAAATGGTTTTAGAAAACTAATTTTAGGAGGTCATTTGTATATTTTTGAATTTATTTTATACACCGTCATACTTATATGAATTTGGTTTGAAAATATAAACTATATAAAAGAAGAACATGTGTTGTTGATAAAAAAAAAGAGTATACTGTAATTTTACCCGCTGGGGTTAGATGCGATTGGCAACTTTACCCCCTACCACGAAATTTTTGTTGTCGTACCCCTCAACTATTGAAAAACGCTGCAATATTACCCCCTGAGGGGTAAAACTGTAACCGTACCAAAAGGGTATTTTCGTAATCTTACCCATATTTATATAGTAAACTTCAATATTACCCTTTGTGCTTTACCTAACCCGAAACATTTAAACCCTGTTTTATTAAAGTGTCTTCTCTGGCGATATTCCAACCACCGGAGAAGCGTATTCCGACACTCCGGCGATATTCCGACCATCGGAGAAGCACCGTTCAACCACCACAGCCCCTCGTCAAAACCTGCAACTGTCATCTCAACACTACAGAACCTCTATTGTGACAACTTGAGATTTCAAGGCCTTTCTTTCACGAATTACTTGTTCTGCAATTCAGTTGTTGATACTGTAACTTGTGCATGTTATTAGAATGGTTAATGTTAATGCATTGTTATGTTTGAATGACTGGTGTATTGTCACGTTTGACTGTTACATGAAACCGTGAATGTTGTTTATTGTGTAAGGTGTAGACATAGCAGAATACCACACACTTGATTGACACTTGGCACACGAAACCTTAGTCGACGAAAGATAGGGCTTGACGAAGGAGTCTTTCGTCACCAACACCCTTGACGAAAGATGGTCCTTCGTCAAGAGGTTTTTCGCCAAAAGGGCTTCGGCCCAGTTCTTCTTCTCGGCCCAACCCACGAATAAGTGTATACATTCTCTTACTCATCATTTGCAAACCCTAGTGTCGTGCTCCCTTCCTTTCTACTCGATGGCAGCCTTGTTTCCCCTTGAAGCTCTTGTTGGATTGCAGCCTCTCTAGCATCTTCGACCTCTCTAGCACTCTCACACGTCCTTCACACTCATTCGGTTAATCACGATTTTATTTGTTACATGGCTGTGTTGTAGTGTCGATGTCATATATGATTTTGATGATGAGATTAATGTGCACGATTTGATAACCTGAGTAGATGTTAGGAGCAATGTGTTGTAACTGATGTTATATGATAATCATGGTTTCGATAATATGATCATATGAGTTTGGTAAATCTTTGTGATAATCGGCTGAATAGGAACGTTCATGTGGCTTGATCGATGATTAGGGTGTATGATGTTTATGTTTGGTTTATTGTGTCGCATGATATTCGCAAAGATCTGAGCGTGACATGATGAATTGTGTTATGAATCTAAGCTAGTGTGTGTGCTGATAATGGTGAACTGGTAATTAGGGCTTGTAGATGCACCATAACCATCTGATGATATCCACGATGAAACATGGTACTTCGTCGCATACTTCATCTCGACGAAACATGGTATTTCGTCACAACCTGGTCTCGACGAAACATGGTGTTTCGTCACAATCTGGTCTCGATGAAACATTGGTGTTTCGTCAAGGTGGTGCATGGTCAGAACAGTTCTCATGTGATTTGATACTTCGTCCCATCTGTTTATGTTAATAGCATGTATCGTGATTTTCTGTTTAAGGCATTATAGTAATGCAAATTGGTTGTGAGGGTCTTGACCCGACTTGTATGGGTAGTCAATCCACCAGTTAAATATTATCCTGATAACTGAGTACCTGATATGCAATTTGAGATGATCATGTGATAGATGCAACCATAAATAGAAATAAGGGAAAACTTGTATGAATTAATGTGAACCATCACTTTAACTGTTGAATGCTATTGCATGATATGCACTTGGAATGTAGACTAACATGAAAACCGAGTAGTTGCTACATATCATACGGTGTCTTTGCGATGTATACAAACTGTGAATGTTATTGCGTGATAAGCACATGAGATGTGGATGGTTGTATTGAATGCAAACTGTGTGATTACGTGAAGTAATTTATTACGAAACTGATCTTGATTGGTAACTACGGTAGGGTTGATTGATTAACTGGAATGGGTAACTTGTTAAATACCGAGCAAATCTAAGGTGAGTTCACTGCTCTTTTTCCAAGCATGCGTCCCAGGGAGGGACATCTGGTAAACGTTCCGGGGAGGAATGTCTGGTAATTGGGGTTTGACTGGAATGTTAAACCTGGGATGTTGGTTAATACACTCATATCTATCATTTAAGTCCCTTCTACTGATTTGTTGCCGGGGAGGCAACGGGGTATTAGTTAATAGCGCTATTTAGGTTTGGCACCCACCGTACCGGGGTTGGACGGGCGTGAGCTAATGACCCCAGTCTTAACCATTGCTTTGATAGAGGCATTGGGGAATAGGGAAAATAATCTGGAGCCATCGGCGGTAATCGAGTTATTAACAACATCAAATCATTGAAATGTTTTATACTTATATCTGTTAACTAAAACGTGTTAACAAACTTTGAACTCACTAGGGTCGTCTGACACACTTGTCTGCATGCTTGCAGGTCTATAGGTTTATATCATTGGGACTTGCTGTCTGGGATGCTGGAGTGGTCATGGGTCGAGATACATGGAATCGGAAGACAAGTCTAATGGTTTTTGTACATGTGGTTTATGAAACACTTAACAAATGATTTATGCTTCCGCTGTAAACGATGAATTACATTTAACGTTTTGTAACACTTTATGTTAATGAATGAAAGGTTTTATTTAAATATAGTTATGAGTTCAATGTGATTGGTGGCTAGATCCTGGTACGTCACACATCCTGCGGTGTTTCCGCAAGTGGTATTTTGGGGGAGTGATAGTTTGGTATCAGAGCCACTGGTTATAGTGAACTTGGTTTTAAAAATGTTTTTATAAAACCAGACTATAACCGAACAGTTCTGAACACGTGAATACGACCATGACACTCAGCTCCAGATTGCAAGGTTCGTTTTTCATCTGTGGTATACATTACATGAGTAGTGTACATTTGTTTATGATGTAGCATACAAACACACACTCGTCACTATAGAATGATCACATGAATTGCTTGCTTACATTATGATGTGTGGGTAGCATGTCGTGGTCCTTAGATTCTTGTGATCTTATCGTTTTGATAACCTCTGTTTGGCATTCAAGTTTGAGGAACCATTTGACATGAGTTAGGAGGAACTGAGATGAGCATGCAAATCGCAATATTATTGTGGGTACACACATAATAATAATGTGGGGTGCATGCGAGTCCCAGTGAGGCTAACAAGTGAAAAAGGGGTTTCGTTCCGTTATATGAGCGATGTGAAACACAACAGTCTATAGGAGTCGTAGCAGTGATTTTCTCCTACTCGAACATGATCTTTTCACTTCTCACTGAATCCTTGCGAATCTCGAAGCTATCGAGTATTACCTGAACACACATCTGGACGTCTAGTGAACTGTGTAGGATGTTAGGTGCTAGTACGAACGTCTCTGTGTTGGATGTCGCAGCGTCGAATGATTGGTCTATACCTTTCTCACCTTTCTTCGTTTGCTGGAACTTAACGTATTGACGTCTTAGATCCCGAAGTGCGATCACTTCTGCAACACTCTCGCAACATACCATGTATTACTCAATCAACTTGCAAGAACGATGGACAAGAGGATGAGTGTAGTGCCTTACCGACCTCAGTATTAGGATGACCCTGGTTACCGGCAACGAACACCAGCAGATTGACTTTAACCGAATCCCTAACCCTAGTCAGCAACTTATGGGAGTCAACTCTTATGAATCAATCGGTATATAAGCGATGACAACAGATTATAGTGTGGTATGTGTGACTACCAGCACAGTGAGTAGCGCGATAGGATGTGGCACAGAATGTGAAAAGATGGACTTGGTTGGTGAAAGATCGTAGGGCTTCGTTTCAAGCAACGACGTTAGAGACAACAGTCACGGCGACATCAAGGTATTTGTAACCATGGCCTACAGTATGGAAATGAAGGTGCCTACGACATGGATTGGCCGTTGTTAGAATCAAGACGACAACAACCAAGGGAACAACGACAATAACAACACTGGAAATGATGCTCGTGGAAGGGCATTTAGGATTGGCATGGGCGACGCCAGGATTATAGCAACATGGTAGCTTGTATGGGTAGCTAATCGCTTCGTCTCTATTCTGCTTAACCCAAATGTTTCTTGAAATGGAACCTGTTGTGGAGTCAGCTGATGGCAAGTCAATTGAAACTTCATATGTTCGTTGGGATGCAAACTCGTCCTTGTGGGACAAGTGTTCGACATCGACCTTCTTTCTACTACCCTTGTTAGTTTTGATGCAGTAGTCAGTATGGATTGGTTATCCAGATATCGCGTAGATATACCCTGTGAGGAGAAGGTTGTCGTCTGTCATAAAGTATCTGAGTGGCGCAGAGGTTAGCATCAATTCAGCAATGAAGGCCAGAGGTGTCCATGGAAGGATTACCCCGCTATGTTAGCACTCGTTACTGATGTTAAGGCTAAGGAAAAGAGGATCACGGATCCACCAATTATTCGTGATTTCTCCCTATGTGATACCAGAAGAACTATTAGGTTTACCTTCACATCGTCAGGTGGAATATCAGATCGATATCATGTCAGAAGCAGCCCTTATTACTAGTACTCCTTATTGTCTCACATCAGGAAGGTTGCAGGAACTGCCTAATCAACTTCAGGAACTGTTGGACAGGAGTTTTATCGGACCTAGTTTTTCGCTTTGGGGAGCCCCAGTTACATCCGTGAAAATAAGCTTTTTCGTATGTGTACTGATTATCGAGAACTTAACAAGGTAACAGTTAAGAACCGCTTACCTCGACCATGTATTGACAACCTGTCGACCAGTTGCGAGGGACAAGCTTCCATTCGAGGATTGACTAACGAATGAACTATCATCAGATGGAAGTCCAAGAGGAGAATGCTCTTAGAACGGCATATCGAATGCAATGCGGCCATTGCGACTTTGTACACCATGATCATTGAGTTAATCAACACACCAGCAGCTTTATGGACCACAAGAATCGACCGTGTTTGTTGATGACGTTTTGAATCATTACCAGGAGAAAGGAACAACATGGGCGGCATATGTATCCTATTTTAGAGCTCCTGATGGAGGAGCCACTCCGCACGAAGTCTTGTTAAAGGTAACTTCTGGATTCGAGAGGTACATTTTTGGTCATATAAACAACGAAGTGGGAATACACGTGGATCTCGCTAGGATCCATTTTGTTAGAAACTGATCGACACCAAAGATCCCTTCGAGGATACAACAATTTCTTGGTCTCACTAGATACTATCGTAGATTCATCATAGTATTTTCGAAGATCGCGCAGCTTAAATCTCTTTAGCACAACAGGGTGCTGTGTTCATGGAAGAAAAAACAGGAGGACGTCCTTTCAGCTTTCGAATCCCAACTCTGCAATGCACTGAGCATCGTCTTTACCTAAAGGTACGGGTGATCTAGTGGTATACCATGAGGCTCCGAATCAGAGTCCCAGTTACACACCGATGCAACACGAGAGAGTGATGACTTACGTAACGGAGTTACAGAGAGAAACTGCACGACACACAACCTACGGTGGAAACCGTGGTCTTTGGATTTAAGTTGGAGGCATTACTTGGATGGTACCGAATGCACGATTTAGACTGATCACAAAGGCCTCCCGTGTACCCTGGTTTCAAAAGAGCTAAATCAGGTAATGGAATCGATGGATGGAACTTTTGGATGATTACGACTGTGAAACTTGAATGTGCACGAGCTTTGCAGCTCACTATCGACTCTAACTTACCTGATCAGACTTGCTCTGTTCAAACTGGAGAACTGAAAGAATAGGATTTTCAAGTTGAACCCATGCGGGGCATGGAGAAGCAACCTTTGGCAGGTCGGATGATATTCGCTACCTCCAGGAACGAGTGTGGATCTCATTATACGGCAACTTTAGAGAAACTTGTGTTGAGCAAAGCACACCGGCTTCGATATTCTAGTCGTCTGGATTTTGATGAGAGATATTAGGATCTATAAATCTTGTACTGGTGATCGGGCATGAAGACCCACCTAGCAATGTATGTGTATGACGTTTGACTTGTGGGAAAGTCAAGGTGGAGTATCAGCAACCGGCAACACCCATATGGAAAATGAGAACATACGGCCATGGATTTTGTCGCTAGTCTACTTAAAACTTGAAACGGAAACAATATCACCTGGGTGATCGTTGATTGTCTCACGTAACCAGCACACTCTCTTGCACTCAAGGAAACTGACGAGTCTTCACAAGCTGTGAATGTTCCTCTGAGAGAGGCGGTTTTAGGCACGAGGTGCCAACTCTCATTATTTCTGATTTTGAGCTATACCTGATTTATGACAGGCAATACACGATACCCTTGGCTCACGTCTAGACATGGGCATTGCTTATCACCGTAGGACAAACGGTCAGAGTAAACAAACCATCCTGACACTCGAAGACATGCTGCGAGCATGTGTGTGATTGACTTTAGCAAGAGTTAGAAGGACACTTACCTTTGGTTGAGTTCTACTGCAGCCGTTACCATTCTGGTATTCAGACAACTCTGTTTGAGGCATTGCTTGGATAATAATGCCAATCTCCTTATTGGACTGAGGTGGATGACAACCTAATCACGGGTCTAGGGCTTGCACTCAAAACTCTTGGGAAGATTATCTAGATTGGAAATCGTGTGGCGACAATGCGTGATCGCCAGGAAACCTGATAACTTAGGAGACACTGGGAGTTCGCTGCAGGAAAACGTGTCATACTGGAAGTCTCACCCTGGGAGGGTGCGATACGCCTTGGGAAGCGTGGCAAGCTTAACTTACATTGTGTTGGGCCATCCAAAATTCAGGAACGCATTGGCAAGTGGCGTACAGGCTCGAATTACCTGTCGAGTTGGGTAACGTCCATGATGTTTTTCATGTTTAGCAATTAAAGAAGTTTTTGTTCGATAAAACATTTGTTGTACCACTCCAAGAACCGAAACTCGACGACAGCTTGCAGTTTGTCGAAGAACCCATCTAAATCGTGGAGCGGGAAGTTAAGGTTCGTAAGCATAGTCGTATGACAATCATGAGAGTTCGTTGGAACTCTAGACGTGGACCGGAGTTCATGCGGGAACGTAAAGATCTGATAAAGCTCCAATATCCTCAACTGTTCAGGTGGTTGAACCAACTTTTGCTGTCGTTGGCGAATTTCGGGACGAAATTCCCTTTCAAGTTGGGGATGATGTGGCACCCGAGGAAAAATCCACAGTCATCCTGAGTTAACATATTGTTGTTTTGGACTACTTGTCAAATTTCAGGACGAAATTTCTTTCAAGTTGGGGATGATGTGACAACTTGAGATTTCAAGGCCTTTCTTTCACGCATTACTTGTTCTGCAATTCAGTTGTTGATACTGTAACTTTTGCATGTTATTAGAATGGTTAATGTTAATGCATTGTTATGTTTGAATGACTGGTGTATTGTCACATTTGACTGTTACATGAAACTGTGAATGTTGTTTATTGTGTAAGGTGTAGACATAGCAGAATACCACACACTTGATTGACACTTGGCACACGAAACCTTAGTCGACGAAAGATAGGGCTTGACGAAGGAGTCTTTCGTTACCAACACCCTTAACGAAACATGGTCCTTCGTCAAGAGGTTTTTCGCCAAAAGGGCTTCGGCCCAGTTCTCCTTCTCGGCCCAACCCATGAATAAGTGTATACATTCTTTTACTCATCATTAGCAAACCCTAGTGCTGTGCTCCCTTCCTTTCTACTCGATGGCAGCCTTGTTTCCCCTTGAAGCTCTTGTTGGATTGCAGCCTCTCTAGCATCCTCGACCTCTCTAGCACTCTCACACGTCCTTCACACTCATTCGGTTAGTCACGATTTTATTTGTTACATGCCTGTGTTGTAGTGTGGATGTCATATATGATTTTGATGATGAGATTAATGTGCACGATTTGATAACCTGAGTAGATGTTAGGAGCAATGTGTTGTAACTGATGTTATATATATGATTATCATGGTTTCGATAATATGATCATATGAGTTTGGTAAATCTTTGTGATAATCGGCTGAATAGGAACGTTCATGTGGCTTGATCGATGATTAGGGTGTATGATGTTTATGTTTGGTTTATTGTGTCGCATGATATTCGCAAAGATCTGAGCGTGACATGATGAATTGTGTTATGAATCTAAGCTAGTGTGTGTGCTGATAATGATGAACTGGTAATTAGGGCTTGTAGATGCACCATAACCATCTGATGATATCCACGATGAAACATGGTACTTCGTCGCATACTTCATCTCGACGAAACATGGTATTTCGTCACAACCTGGTCTCTACGAAACATGGTATTTCGTCACAATCTGGTCTCGACGAAACATTGGTGTTTCGTCGAGGTGGTGCATGGCCAGAACAGTTCTCGTGTGATTTGATACTTCGTCCCATCTGTTTATGTTAATAGCAAGTATCGTGATTTTCTGTTTAAGGCATTATAGTAACGCAAATTGGTTGTGAGGGTCTTGACCCGACTTGTATGGGTAGTCAATCCACCTGTTAAATGTTATCCTGATAACTGAGTACCTGATATGCAATTTGAGATGATCATGTGATAGATGCAACCATAAATAGAAATAAGGGAAAACTTGTATGAATTAATGTGAACCATCACTTTAACTGTTGAATGCTATTGCATGATATGCACTTGGAATGTAGACTAACATGAAAACCGAGTAGTTGCTACATATCATACGGTGTCTTTGCGATGTATACAAACTGTGAATGTTATTACGTGATAAGCACATGAGATGTGGATGGTTGTGTTGAATGCAAACTGTGTGATTACGTGAAGTAATTTATTACGAAACTGATCTTGATTGGTAACTACGGTAGGGTTGATTGATTAACTGGAACGGGTAACTTGTTAAATACCGAGCAAATCTAAGGTGAGTTCACTGCTCTTTTTCCAAGCATGCGTCCCAGGGAGGGACATCTGGTAAACGTTTCGGGGAGGAATGTCGGGTAATTGGGGTTTGACTGGAATGTTAAACCTGGGATGTTGGTTAATACACTCATATCTATCATTTAAGTCCCTTCTACCGATTTGTTGCCGGGGAGGCAACGGGGTATTAGTTAATAGCGCTATTTAGGTTTGGCACCCTCACACCGTACCGGGGAGGACGGGCGTGAACTAATGACCCAAGTCTTGACCATTGCTTTGATAGAGGCATTGGGGAATAGGGCAAATAATCTGGAGCCATCAGCGGTAATCGAGTTATTAACAACATCAAATCATTGAAATGTTTTATACTTATATCTGGTAACTAAAACGTGTTAACAAACTTTGAACTCACTAGCGTCTTCTGACACACTTGTCTGCATGCTTGCAGGTCTATAGGTTTATATCATTGGGACTTGCTGTTTGGGATGTTGGAGTGGTCATGGGTCGAGATACATGGAATCGCAAGACAAGTCTAATGGTTTTTGTACATGTGGTTTATGAAACACTTAACAAATGATTTATGCTTCCGCTGTAAACGATGAATTACATTTAACATTTTGTAACACTTTATGTTTATGAATGAAAGTTTTTATTTAAATATAGTTATGAGTTCAATGTGATTGGTGGCTAGATCCTAGTACGTCACACGTCCTGCGGTGTTTCCGCAAGTGGTATTTTGGGGGTGTGACATCTATCATCTCCGACGATACCGTTTACCATCTTCATCACACCACCACTGTACTCTCTCCGATCAAGACCACCGCCTGTTCAGGAAGTATACACAATCTCTCCTGTAAACAAAACAACTTAACACGCAATTTCACTACAATTGAAACAACAATTTTGGCAGCAATTTTACATTAACACAAATTGTTTACAATAATCCTCCTGTAAAGAAAACAACTGAACATAAACACATAACCATATTAAAACGCAATTATATTTCCCTACAACTAAAACAACGATTTAGGCAACAATTTTACAGCAATCTAAACACAAATTATTCATAATAATTCTCCTGTAAACAAAAAATTGAGCATAACCATCTCAATACGCAATGTCATCAAACCTAAAACAACCATATACATAACAATTTTAGATCAACATAAACACAAACTATTCATAATAATCATCTTCGCAACCAGATCGAGTACAAAACATCATCGTAACGAACTAAAAGTGCGAGTAGTTATCGAATTAAAGCGATCGGAGGTTAATCGTGAAGTAGGAGCGGAGATGGAGGAGTAGAGTGATTGGCGGCTGGTTGAAGAAGATGATTCGGTGAATATGATAAAGAGAATTGAGAAATTAGGGTTAGTGAGTGGCGGTGGACGGTGGCGAATGTCAACGGGGACGGCTGCGATAGGTGGAGAGTGGCTGAGTGTGGGGAAATGATGGATCGTGTTGGAGAAGAAAGGGTCGACTGTATCATGATCCAGAAGCAATTCCACTCAGGATATTTTATATATATATTTTTTTGTTATCAGGGGCAAAAAAGTATTTTTCACGTTTCAGGGGGTAATATTGCAGCGTTTTTCAATAGTTGAGGGGTAAGACATCAAAAAATTCATGGTAGTGAGTAAGGTTGCAAATCACATCTAATCACAGGAGGTAAAATTGTTGTTTACTCTAAAAAATCATTAAATTTTATAATTGAAAAGAGAGGAAAAAGGACAAAACATGCGAAAAATAAAGATGAAGGGCGCGTTTGGACTTAAATTCAATAAATGAATGGGTTAAGATGTAAATGATACAGACCGTATGAAAAAAAATAGCTGAACCGATAGGGAGGGGTATCAAACTCAAGCTCTTGCTGTAACCCCATACATGCACCTAACCAAGGACAACTTTTGATTTCCATTTTATGTCATATGGTGTGTGTATATATTCCGCACAGAAAAATCTTATTTACACTACTACTATTCATAACAATGAAAAAAAAAAGTCTCGGTAACGAAAACTATGAGTGGACTGTATTGGCGAGATCCAAAAATAATAACTGAAGCAGTTGAACCAACCGCATCATTAATCAAATATATTCATATCTCTATTTATTTTAGGAAATAGTACTTGTATATATATTTTTTTAACAGCCGACAAAAGTTATTTTTTTCATCGTAGCAAGATGCTACCCACCATACATACAAACATTCAACACCAATACAATACTAGATTACATATATTTTATCCCCCAAAGTTGAACTGCCTCCAATCCTCCCATGTTAGTGACGCCACCTTTGAACTGTTCTTTACCCACAAATATGCCATTTTGACCAATGTAATATTGTAAGTATTTGCTTAAGCTAATGGAAATTTGTTATGTGATGAATTTATTATATTCTAATAATTACTAGTCCACTTTGTGATTATATTTTCTTTTGACCAATGTAATTGTTTTGGTCAAAAATTACCGAAGCAATTAAGTGATCAAATTAGTTAAGTGAGATAGTGTGCTAAGAAAATGTGTCGAAATTAGACTAGTTTGGTTGTTTGCAAAAACAGTTTTCAGGATACGGCTCAGGATATTGAGCTATATCTATGATCAAACAGTGAGCAAAAAAGGTAAAGGGTGACACGAGATATACGAGGAAAGCCCTTGATCAATCTAGATCGCCGGCATAAAACCTCGGGAGCTGACAATCGCAGCTGCCTTGTTCTTCTTATTGCTTCAAATGTCAGGATACAATGCAGGATATGATGCGGATCAACTAAGTGTTACAATGCAATTTGAATACAAGTGTAAGTGCGTAGTGATTGTTTGCAACTAGAGAGAGAGTGTGTGTATGGGAAATTGTGTGCCTTAATCTGATCCGATCAATCATTTTTATAGTAAAAGAAACTAACTAACTATCCTATTATTCTGGGATTCAGCGAATATTCCATACGTGAACGTTGCAGTCCACGTCTTCCGGCTTCAACATCTATAACCCAACTGATTTGCCCGAGTCTTGAGGAGAAGAAGTCCACTTGAACGTTAGAGACTTGCACCTTTCAACCTGCACGTGGGTTAAATAACTATTACCAGGATATCGTACCAGGATGTTACCAATATCCTGATTCAGTATCCTGGTCACAATAAAACAAACAAAGTCAGAATATTAGTCGGGATATATGAGCAGAAAATCACCCATAACAATTGTCCCCAAAATATATCTGTTGGTATACCAATTCCAACGGATATATTTTAAAGCTTATCTCTTAAATCGAGATTATTAAAACGAAACGACGGTTGATGTGACTTTGTGCAACTTCCAAGGCGATATTTACTCTTTTCCCCCCTATATTCTGCCTCTATTTAGCTGGCTCAATCAACATTATGATCATCACTTCTTCAAGAGAATTTCAGTTATTTCCTTTTCCTCTCCTCTTTTTCTTTCTTTGTTTAAATCGCTCGTTTCTTGGTTGAGATTTTCCATGGCTGCCCGAACTAGATCCCAAACGGTAGACTCCTCTCCTACTTTTCATAACCAGAACCTGCTAAAAGAACCCTCAAAAGAGGTGTGTTCATTCGATAATGCCGACATCGCGGCCTTACGAGCCTCCGGTGCCTTCCCTGCCGGAGCAATCTTCCGTCCGTTTGACCGAGAGGTCCGATCGGATTTTTGTTCCGACGAGTGGGTATGCTTTTTTGCTTATCCTTTCTCCATAGGGCTTCAGTATCCATTTTCAGCCTTCATATCTCGTTTTTTCGAACTTACTGGCCTTAGCTTCGCCCAAACCATGCCCATGGTTTGGCGTGTATTAGTTACCCTGGAGCAGATCAAAGCTCGTCACATGCCTAACTTGTGTATCGAAGATCTCCGATGGCCTATCGTCTAAGATCCCATGGTTCCAGCCGGTTCCTCCTTTTTTTCTATCTCCAAAGATCCCCTCATTCTTAAAGCTACCAAGAACGAGGATAAATGGAGACGAATTTTTTTTTTGTAAAAAGGGACTCCATTGACAGGGGTTTTGACCTTCCTAAGAGATGGTTGACTTCTGGTAGGATTTAGGGTTTTACGAATATCCCAGTCATATCCCGAGACTACATCTTGAACTGGTATCCTGATATGTTTATTTTTTGTAGCAAACTTCAAGAAATTAGCCCCTCCAAGTGCCAAACCGGAAGGAAGAATAAAAGAAATCTACAAGCTTCCGGAAAGTGAGAGGACTTTTACCCTGCTACTCACAAGTTCAAGTCAAAGATCAAGTTCCAACATGCCTGGTAAGCATATTTTCACAAGTTATCTTCATTTATCAAACCGACTATATTTTAAAAGTATAATAAGACTGAGTGTATCTTCCCTCATGCAATGCCGGTTATCAATCTTGAAGGCTTCCAACTCGACGAGTTGGACAGTTACTCTAACCTCGAGTCTGTTAAGCAAGAAACCAATCCCAAGCCAGCTGCTACACCAAAGCCTTCCGGTTCGAAAACTGCTACTTCACCCAAAGCTCCCCCATCATCCAGGACCCGGGCCTCCAGCTCCCGGAAGAGGAAAGAAGCGGACTACCCTGCTACTCCCCATGTATTCCCATTCAAAAACTATGGGTTTACAGAGTCCAGCAAATTCATGGCCGGCTTCCTCAACCAGGTTTATATCCTTGACCTACATCCTGCACCATATGCTTGTTATAAATGTCAATTATGGTTAATACCTGTTTCCTTATTTTGCAGGGTCTCGAACGCCTGGTATTCCTCTATGAAGACGCATGTGGCTCGAACGTCATGCTAGAGAGTAAGCTGAAAAAGGCTGAAGCCACCATTGCGGAACAAGCAGCGATTGCCACCGCCAAATCAGAGCATTACGAAGCTAAATACAAGGCAATGGCCCAAGAGCACCAGTCTGCCATCCAGAAGATCACCCACGAGGCCCAAGCCAAATTCGACGCCGCCCAAGTTCAACATGAGCGGGATATGGCTTCATACCGGGAAAGCCTCAAGAATTCTGTTGTCATCTCCCTCCTCCAGGCCAGACTGAAAATGGCCTATGAGGCCATGGCTCTGGGCTTTGAATGCCCTTCATGGAACATCAAGGCTTGGGAGGTGAAGCTGAAAGATCTTGGTGTTAGTCATGTAGAGCCCCCTGCAAAGTCTGCTGCGAAGGAACCTGCCAAGGTGGCCAAGAGGGTGGACGATGCTGGTGCTTCTAAGGATGCTGGTGGTGATGCCGGGAAGGATGCTGGAGAGGATGCTGAGAAGGATGCTGCTGGTGAGGTCACGATGGAAGAGGGAGCTGCCCCTTGAAAGCAGCGAAGTGGGCGATGATGGATATTCGTGCCTAGGCCGGAGCCCACTTTTTTAAATTTGATGGTTGTGGTCTGTTAAACAATTTACTTTTCCTGTCTCTGAACAATTTACATTTCCTGCACTAAAACAATATGATGGCCAAAGGTGGATGGGTCCTGGGTTTCAGGATGAAGCCCTTGGTCATCAGTTAGTATAACCTGTTTTGAACTATATAATAGTTGGAGGCGGATGGGTCTCGGTTTGAGACGAAACCTTCAACTGTTAAGTAAATATGGTAAGGAACTAATCGTGCTTTTGGTGGAGGGATCTCGGTTTGAGATGAAACCAAAAGCACAACTTTTGACATGTTAATAATATAATCTCCTTTTGACTTATTTGATGTTGCCTTTTAATTCTTGTTATGCATTGCTTTAGTTTAAATTCCAACATTCGAAAAATTAGTGCAATTATTCCCAATGTCTTATCCAAATATTGCGAAAATATCTTGATCAGTATATCCGGCAATATCCTATTAAGACTTCCGTCTAATAGGGTTTAAAATTCAAACAATTCGGATAAAGTTTTTAAAGAAACAAGGACAGTTCATTTTTATTTTACAATGTTTGTTTTGACAACACTTGTTTAACTAGAATGCAGTTTTAGTTTTTTAACCCAAGTATTATATCCCAAATATTTCAACCAAATATCCTGACACATATTCCGAAAATACATTTTGAGAATATATCCTGAGAATATATCTTAATCAAGATATTTAAGCTTTTGCCAAACATAGTTTGAAAAATTCAAACGATTTATATAAGGTTTACAAAGGAAAGATCATACCAGTAATAGAGTGTAACCCTATTTTCGATCTTCAATCCTTTTGTAAATTTTTCCACGAAGATGTCCCCAGTCCGAGATACTCAATGCACTAAGTCCAAGTTTGACCCTTTGAGTTTTACACAACTGCCTCAGCAGGAATGTCCCATGTGCATAATGTTTTTGAACACTTAGAAAACATCAGTTCCAATTGTTTGAACAGTTCTTGTGTTACAGGGGGTAAACCCTAAAATATATCGGAGATAAATCCTTAGTATCCTGGGGATAAACCCATAAGTATTCTGTGGAAAATCCCAAATTTTCGTGCGCTACAGGCGGGAGTGTATAAACTCCAAGACTTAGAAAGGTGAAAACCTTTAAACCTTAGAGAGTATGAAAATACCCTTCCGCAAGAGAGGGTGATCAATCCTCATATACCTTTAGGGTCCAGGATATAGCCATCAATAACGAAATTGTCAGCCACTTTTACATGGACTGGTCCCGCTATCTTGAACTATCCCTGGATAACTTGTGCTCCAGGCGGGGTGTTTAAACCCAATTCGAGAGAAAGGTGAATACCTTTAAACCTATGAAGGGATCAGGATCCCTTAAACGTGAGAGAGGGGGCCAATCCTCTAGTCTCTCAAAGTATCCTGAGTGTGTATCCTGGAACTATATCCCGAAGCATATACTGCAAAACAATCGTAAACTAAGGTGGGTGTTAGCCTGGCTAACGCCCCTCCGATGCTTAAGTCAGTATTGGGTTCAAAAGAATAACTAATATCAAATGCATTAAAAGAGATAGAATTCATACCATCCTGAGTTAGAAATTAAATTCTAAACTCACTTGAAATAGACCTTTAGGTGTATAGCATTCCAGGATCTTGGTAGCATATCCCCCTCCATATTCTTGAGTCGGTATGCTCCTTTCCCTGATTCTGATTCAATCTCATAAGGCCCTTCCCACTTTGGAGCCAACTTTCCATCAGCAGGATTAGTAGTATTTTGAAAAGCTTTTCTTAATACCCAATCTCCAACTTGAAACCTTCTAGTCCTTATATTCTTGTTATATGCTCTGGATATCTTCTGTTGATATGTTGCCATCCTTAGCTTTGCTGAATCTCTTGTCTCATCAATAGTATCTAATTCTTGGCATAGGGCTTCAGGATTCTGCTCAGGATGCTGAAGGTTCGATCTCGCCGTAGGTATCACCATTTCTGTCGGGATCACAGCCTCTGCTCCAAATACTAAGGAAAATGGGGTTTGGCCAGTTGCACTTTTTACTGTCGTTCTATCAGCCCATAAAACAAAGGGTAATTCTTCTGCCCATCTTCCCTTCTTAGCTCCAAGCCTTTTCTTCAAATTGTTGACAATTATCTTGTTTGAGGATTCTGCTTGTCCATTTACTTGAGCATGTACCGGTGTGGATGTGATCATTTTGATTCCCCAACTCTTGCAAAAGTCAGTAGTCCTCTTACTTATAAACTGAGAACCATTGTCATAAATTATCTCTGCTGGTACTCCAAATCTGTTCAGGATATTCCTTTTAATGAAGGATACTACTTCTTGATCTCTAATTTGAACAAATGCTTCAGCTTCAACCCATTTGGAGAAATAATCAGTCATTTCCAGCATGAAGACTTCTCCTCCTGGAGCCTTTGGCAATTTCCCTACTATATCCATTCCCCACTTCATGAATGGCCAAGGGGAAGCGATAGGATAAAGTGGCTCAGCAGGTTGGTGCAATATGTTACTGTGTCTTTGACATGCATCACATCTTCGAGCATACTCTGCAGCATCTTTCCTCATCGTCGGCCAATAGTATCCTGTTCTTAATACCTTTGAGAATAACGTCCTGCCTCCAGAATGGTTACCGCAATCCCCTTCGTGTATATCCTAAAGCACTTCTTTGGTTTCGGGATCCTCCAAGCACCTCAGATATGGTCCTGCAAGAGATTTCTTGTATAAAACATTATTTATGATGGTGAATCGTGATACCTTCATTCTAAAGGCCTTAGGATTTTCATCCTTTGGGATGTGTCCTTCCCTGAGATATCTCATGATTGGTGTTAGGGGAGGATTTTCTAAATCCTAAGGATCACGGGTCCTCAACTGCTATCAGGATCATGGATCCTCAATTCTGTTTGAATTAAGGATCCTCAGCAGGTGTCGCAGGATCAGGATTCAGGATCACTGTTGTTATCCTACTACTAACAATTGTCTTCCTTGTACGTAAACTTGTTTTACAGGAACGAGAGCATGGACCAAGTCTCACCGAAATTCCTGGAGTATATTCCCTCAATATTCCGCACATGCTTGACCATTGTGAACGTTATGGAGATCGTGGGGAGAGTGCACAAATTGCGGATAGTTAGTTAGACTAGTTAATTTCTAATTTAAAATGGGGATGGCAAGCTTGATAGAACACTTAGCTAATTTTGGCATACACAGACACTCGTAACAGCTCTCAAGCAATACTTGGCGATTTCATACACTTTTTTGCACATTACACACTAGTGATCCTTGTAACAAGCTTGTTATCATCCCGAGTTGTAATCTTATCTTTGTTTAATCTTAGTTGGTGATCGGTAGTTTCCATCACCCGAGGTTTTTTATGCCGGAGATCAACTCTTGATCAAGGGCTTTTTCATTACATTTCTGAGTGATCCTTAATATTGTTCATTGATTCAAGCATCACACCTCACAACAAAAAGTTTGGTTACATTATCTTTGCTTGATTTTTTACCAAAACAGTTTGGCGCCCACCGTGGGGCAATTGGTGCTTCGTTCTTGAGAAATTATTGTTCTTGTGATCATTTCGGTTCATTACAACCAGGCAGATGGCTTCTTCAGCAAAGAACACATCAAGCTCTATGCCGGCAATGAGTTCTTCACAGGGCGTTACTCCTTTGCCTCCACCACCTTCTGGATCCCAGAAGAATGCTGAAAATGCTGCGAAGAGACAAACCCCCATTTTCCCAAAACCACTAACTTCTTCTGTTTCCTCTAATCCTACTACTAATGATCTTTTTACTCTGATTTTGCAGATGAGAGATCGCATGCAAGAGCAGGACAAAACCAATGAAAGGATCCTCCAGGAGATTGGTGATATCAAGAAACAGAAGAAATCAGTGGAGGATCACTCTCCTCTGGTACCAAGATCATTGGATTTCGGTACTCCAGCTATAACCGCCTTGCAAACTGCAGCTCCGGACATCCAGTATCAGAGTGGACCATCAGGAAGGCGTTATGGAACAACAACTATGAGTCAAGCATTTGGCTCTCACTTCCAGCCTCAAGGATCCTGTTTTCAGCCATCGAGATCCTCTTCTCAGCATCAGGGATCCTTCGTCAGCTCAGGAGGATATTTGGGAATGCACACGGTCCAAGGATCCTCTCAGGTTCAAGGATCCTCCTTCCAGGTTCAAGGATCCTCTCAGCCCCAGGGATCCTTTCAGGTTCAAGGATCCTCTCAGCATCAAGGATCCAACATCTTTCAGGATCAAGGATTCTTAAGAAGTATGCAACTTCCAAGTTCGGATCTTCATCAAGGAGACTTCATACCAATGCAGACTATTGCTTCCTCTGGTCCTTCAATCATACCAGAATCCCGTCAATATGGATTCACATCTGCAATTCCAAACTTGAATCCCATGGGAGGTAACACTTTTAATAATTCATATAACACTAATCATGGCTCTATGCAGGATACATGTATCAATCAGGCTATGGCTAGGGAGTTATAGAAGCTCAAGGATATGATATCCAGCGTACCAGGAGTGGTTAAACCCATTCCTGAAATTGCAGATGGTAGCCATAGGATATCTCGTTTTGCACCACCTATTTGTGATGCTGAGATACCCAAAAGGTTCCAGATACCAACTATGAAGCTATATGATGGTTCAACGGATCCAGAGGAACATGTAGCTCAATACAGGGAGAGGATGGAAATCAATCCAATTCCTGAGAGGTTAAAAGAAGCATGTCTATGCAAGGGTTTTGGATCCACACTCACAGGATCTGCTCTTAAATGGCTGCTAAATCTTCCCCCTTACTCTATTACTTCATTTGCTAATCTAGTTAATTTGTTTAATAGTCAATTCTCTTGTAGTAGAAAATTTGAACGATTAACTAGTGACTTATATAGGGTAACACAAGGTCAAAATGAATCACTTAGAGATTACATAACTAAGTTTAGTAAAGAATCCTTAGATATCCCTAACCTGGATATTGCTACAGCTGTAGAAGCCTTTAAAATGGGTTTGCTTAGGGATTCGTTGTTCTATGATGATCTTGTTATGACCCCATGCAGGAATCTTGATGAAGTAAGAACCAGGGCCCTTAGGTTCATCCGTCTAGAGGATGACAAAAGGATCCAGGAGAGATTGACAGGATCGTCAAAACAGAAAAAGCAAGGATCCTATTTCAAGAATAACAAATTCAAATCCTACAACAAGTCTGATAACCAGAATGTGCATGCAGTAGAGCAGGAAGAGGATGACGAGGATTATCCTCCCATTTCTGAATACTGTTTTTCTGTTGATAACAATGAACTAATTCTTGCAATGCAGAATCTAGGTGAGAAAGCAAGATGGCCAAGGAAAAGTGATAAACCAGCCGCAACAAAGGATAAGTCCAAGTGGTGTGCATATCACGAGGATTTCGGGCATCTCACTGAAGAGTGTATTGCACTTAGAAAATAAATTGGCTACTTGTTAAGTAAGGGGCACTTGAAGGAGCTTTTGGGAAGAAAGAAGTTAAGAATCCAAGATCCTGAAAGGATCCCAGAAAAGGCTCCTGCTCTTCCAGCAGATGCACAAGTTATAAACTTTATATCCGGAGGATCGGACATTTGTGGTACTTCCTTTTCAGCAGCCAAAAGACATGCCAAGGAAACCAAGATGGATAATGGAGACAGACCCATCCGGACTTCCACTGTCACACAGGATAAAATTATAACTTTTGATGAGGATGATCGTGTTGATGTGCAGGATCCTCATCATGATGGTCTTGTTATTACTCTGTTCATTTCTAACCATTTTGTTCGCAGGATCCTGATAGATGGAGGAAGTTCAGTAAACATCATCCAGCTAGATGTCCTTAAGAAGATGAACATCCCTGAATCAGACATTGTCCCAAGATCCTCAGTACTTGTGGGATTCAGCGGAGAGACCAAGAATACATTGGGGGACATCAAACTCCCCATCTATATCGAAGGACTCCATTCTTATCAAAAATTTTGTGTTATAGATTGCTTATCTTGTTGTAATGTTATCCTTGGCAGGCCATGGATACATGACATGAAGGCAGTCCCATCTACCTATCATCAATGTGTAAAGCTTCCTAGTCCGTGGGGAGTGGTGAAAATTGAGAGTGATCAACAAGAAGCTAAGAATTGCTACACGTCATCAATGAAGCCAGCCTCAAGACCAAGGGAGCAATAGCAACTAAAGTATCCTCCAAGAGATGTCTTGGAGGCAAGAGAACAGGATGTGAAAGAAATCCTTATGGATCCCCATGATCCTGAATCCATCGTCTTCATAGGATCAGGGATCCTCAGCAACATTGAACAAGATCTAGTATCCTTCCTTAAGAGGAGGAAAACCACATTTGCCTGGAAGCATGAGGATATGACAGGTATATCTAAGGATATAATTACTCATAAGCTTGGCATTGACAGGTCATTCAAGCCTATTCATCAGAAGAGGAGGAAGTTTACACCTAAAAGGAATGCTATTATCCAGGAAGAGGTAGATAAACTACTTCGGGCAGGTATGATAAGAGAGGTCAAGTATCCAAGATGGTTAGCCAATGTGGTTGTTGTTCAAAATAAAAATGGAAAGTGGAGGGTATGTGTCGATTTTACTGATTTAAACAAGGCATGTCCCAAGGATCCTTTCCCATTACCCCACATTGACTCCATGGTGGATGCTACCGCCGGTCATGAGTTGTTGACTTTTATAGATGCTTCATCTGCATTTCAACAAATTCAGATGGAACCATCTGATCAAGAGGATACAGCCTTTATGACCCCAACTGGTATATATTGTTATATTGCTATGCCATTTGGACTAAGGAATGCAGGTGCAACTTATCAAAGGCTTGTCAATATGATGTTCAAGGAACAAATTGGACACACTATGGAAGTTTACATAGACGACATGGTGGTTAAATCCAAGAAAGCTGAGGATCACCTTAGAGACTTGGAGGAAGCATTCAATATCCTTGATAAATTTAATATGAAACTAAATCCTTCTAAGTGTCACTTTGGTGTTAAAGCAGGTAAATTCCTAGGCTATATGGTGACAAAAAGAGGCATTGAAGCAAGTCCAGAGCAAATCAAGGCTATTGTGAATATCAAATCTCCTGCCAATGCTAAGGATTTGCAAAGATTGACAGGCAGGATCGCAGCCTTGAACAGGTTCATATCCAAATCCTCAGAAAAATGCAAGGAATTCTATGACATTTTGAGGAAGAACAAGAAATTTGAATGGACTAAAAAGCATGAAAATGCTCTCAAAGCTTTTAAGGATTACCTATCCTCAGCCCCTGCCTTGATGAAACCAGAAAAAGGGGATATATTATCCTTGTACTTAGCGGTATCCTCTAAAGCAGTAAGTGCGGTCCTTGTTAAGGATCACGAAGGTACACAACATCCTGTCTATTATGTAAGTAAGAGTTTGATTGATGCTGAATCCAGGTATTCACATTTAGAAAAACTTATCCTTGCATTAATTATGGCATCTACTAAGTTAAGACATTATTTTGAAACTCATGCCATTATTGTTAAGACTAATTTTCCAATTAAGAATGTTCTCAGGAAACCTGAAATGTTAGGAAGGATGGCTAAGTGGGCAGTGAAGCTTAGTGCTTTTGATATAAGATATGAACCAAGGACTGCCATCAAATCCCAAGCCTTAGCTGACTTTGTGGCAGATTTTAGTAGTGACTTGCAAAAGGAAGCTGAGTTGGAAGTCCAACAGCTAGAAGAAACTAAGGATCCTTGGATACTCTTCACTGATGGAGCCTCCAATGTCAAAGGAACAGGACTTGGAATACTACTAAAATCGCCACAGGGGGAAATAATACCCCACTCCATAGCTTGTGAATTTCAAACTACCAACAATGAGGCTGAATATGAAGCCTTGATAGCTGGTTTGCAAATCGCTAAGCATATGAGGATCAGGTATCTTGAGGTACATGTGGATTCATTGTTAATTACTAATCACTTTAATGGATCCTATGCTGTTAAAGGTGAAAAGCTAATCAAATATTTAGAGATAGTCAAAGAATTGGCACTCTCTTTTGTTTCCTTTAGTTTGACACATGTACCAAGGGAAGAGAATGCAGAGGCTGATGCATTAGCCAACCTAGGATCATCCTTGAAGATCCCGGAGGATATCAGGATCCCTATTATCCATATCCTAACCCCTGCTATCGAGGATCATGTAGCCATGGAGATAGGAGAGGGTTCTGCAATCATCCCTAGTGATGATACTCAATCTCATTCAGGATCATGGATCCTTCCAATCATGAGATACATACAACATGGAGAAATCCCTACAGGATAAAACCCCAGAGCTTTCAAAATTAAGGTATCTCAATTTACAATATTGAATAATATGTTGTATAAACAATCTCTTGCAGGACCATATCTAAGATGCATTGAGGATCCTGAAATCCAAGAAGTCCTAAAGGATTTTCACGAAGGAGATTGTGGAAACCACACTAGGGGCAGGGCATTATTCTCAAGGATCCTGAGGACAGGATACTATTGGCCTACTATGAAGAAGGATGCTGTGGAATATGCCAAGAAGTGTGATCCTTGTCAGAGACACAGTAATATCCTTCACCAACCAGCAGAGCTTTTGCATCCTATATCCTCTTCTTGGCCATTTATGAGATGGGGGAATGGATATAGTTGGTAAGCTTCCTAAGGCACCTGGTGGAAAAGTATTCATGCTTGCTATGACTGATTACTTCTCCAAGTGGATAGAGGCTGAAGCCTTTGCTCAAGTCAGAGAAAAGGAAGTGATATCCTTTATTAAGAGAAACATTATTACTAGATTTGGTATTCCTTCTGAAATTGTTTGTGATAATGGATCCCAATTTATTAGGAGTAGAACTACTAACTTTTGTGACAGCTGGGGGATTAAGATGATAACATCAACACCAGTCCACCCACAAGCTAATAGTCAGGCAGAATCATCCAACAAGATCATCATCAACAATTTGAAGAAGAAACTTGGATCCAAGAAAGGAAAATGGGCAGAAGAACTACCTTATGTACTTTGGGCTGATAGGACAACTCCCAAGAATACTACCGGTCAAACTCCATTCTCTTTGGTATTTGGAGCAGAATCAGTGATCCCTACAGAGATGGTGGTTCCTACTGCAAGAACAAGCATTCGTGATCCTGAAGAAAATGCTGAAAAATTGGTTCAAGACTTGGATACTATAGAAGAACTCAGGGATTTGGCAAGGATAAGGATGGCCAGTTATCAACAAAAGATGGCTGGAGCCTACAACAAGAATGTCAGGATCAGGAAATTCCAAGTTGGTGATATGGTATTAAGGAAAGCATTTCAGAATACCACCAATCCTGCTGATGGGAAGTTAGCACCAAAGTGGGAAGGCCCCTATTTTATTGAAGCTGAAGCAGGAAAGGGGGCATATCGATTGCTAACAATGGAAGGTGATTTGCTACCAAGAGCTTGGAATGCTGTCCACTTGAAGAAATACTTCATGTAATAAGGATCCATGATCCTTAGCTAACAAGTATCCTTGAAGGATCCTTACAAGACATAAGATCCTCATTTTGGTAATGATCTGATCTTAAACTATTTCACTCTTTAATTATCCTATATATAAGGATAAGGATCCTGGATCCTTTATCCTCATTTCACTTGAATCTGAGTTTTGCAGATGGTTTAGGTATCCTTAACAAAGGATTGAGTATCCACAGAAGTATCCAGTTATTTGGGCTTGACCCCAGTTATTTGGGCTTGACCCCAGTTATTTGGGCTAGTCCCCAGTTTTTGGGCCTGTCCCCAGTATCTCCAGCAGCGCACGATGATCCTGGTACAGTTCATGGCAATGGGACCAGTACTCGCTTTAGGGGCTGACAATTTCATTGTACTGGCTGTATCCGGGATCCTACGTATAATGGTAGACGTACCATACATCCGTTCCTAAGGTTTCTAACGTTTTCATGTTAGCTAAGGTTTTGGCATTTTCATGTCACTAAGTTTGGATAGTCGCCAGTGAGGGCCATACTCCAGTTTACACAAGATCCTTTGGGCTTGTCTCCAGTTATCCTTTGGGCTTGTCCCCAGTTATCCTTTGGGCTTGTCCCCAGTTATTCTTTGGGCTTGTCCCCAGTTATCCTTTGGGCTTATCCCCAGTTATCCTTTGGGCTTGTCCCCAGTATATTGGGCTTGTCCCCAGAATTGTTGGGCTTGTCCCCAGTTACTAACTCTTCTCTTATATTTGGCTTAGTCCCAAGTTATATTCTATTTCAGGTTTTTGAGGCTAAATGACCAAGGATCCTTGATCCTTACCTTCTGCTAAGGTTTGTCTTTTGGTTATCCTGATTATGAATGTTAAAGGGTTGGGATCCTAACTTGGATTCTTAGGTATGATCCTTAATCATTTTGATTTTATTCATTATTCATATAAGTGACCCTTATCCTTTGACAACGGAACTAATGATCCTTAAATTGCATAACTTTTCTGAGTTTATCGACTATAGGATATTTGATCCTTGATCATTTCCTAAAAATTTTTAAACATGATTTATTAAACTTGATAAATTCAAACAAAGTGGATAAGTACAATAGGAAAATAAAGAATGCACAAAGGATAACAACACGGGAAATAGCCAAAAAGTTGAAGTTATTTTTATTCACAAAAGGTAACCCTTCAAAAGGTTGTCAAAATTACCTACCCCAAGCATCTACCAGCAATACGTGGCCCGTCCGCTGGGGTAGGTAAAGGGTGTCCATTGTTAATAGGTCTTTGAAGTGCAGGAAATAAAAGATGGCAGGATAACAAGTGGTTTCATCCCCCAAACAGAGGATCCCTCCACCACCTATTATCCTACCTATTGTCTTAGGATCCATGATCCATAACCCTAGAAACTATTGTTCAAAATACAACCCAACATTGTTTCAAAACACCATAACCATAAAACTACTACCAAATCCTAAAAAATGGGCTCCGGCCACGTCTAGAAATATCCATCATCGCCCATTTCTGCAGCTCACACCTTGGCTGCATCACCACCAGCATCACCACCAGCGTCATCACCAGCCTGATCCTTCCCGCTGCCACTCGCCTCAATTGCCAAGACCTCTATAGCCTCCTCTTCATCCTCGAGCTCAGCTAGCTTTACCTTCCATTCCTCCTTGTCCCAAGTGGTCCTGTCAAAGTCAGGATCCTCAGCCTCCTGAGCCATTTGCAGCTTGATCTTATACATTGTGATGGCAGCAGAGACTTTGGCATCTTCCAGCAGGTCGTACTTCTCGTGATCAGCGTTTATCTGGGCCATGACCACCTGCTACTTTGCCAAGTTCAGATCCTTCTCGAGGCGGGAGATGGTCTGATCCTTAGCTAGGAAGATCTTTTAGAAGTCCCTCTACTTTTGGTCAGCTTCCTCAGCATAATCATCCAGCAGCATCTCAATCTCGGCGAATTTCTGCATGAAAGACAAGGTAAAGTTTAGGATCCTTGATCCTCAGATGGGCAGGATAATCAGTCAGGGTTAGTGATCCTTACATCGGCAAAGTATTCTTGGAACTGATGGCGGATAAGAGGCAAGCCTTCAAGATTGTCAGCCTCAGAAGCTTTCCTTTTCTTTCCCTTGGAGGTGGTAGGCTTTGGAACCACGGCACTAGGGCTGGCAGCAGTCTTCTTCTTCCCAGACCTGGGAGCAACAGCAGTAAGATCGGTAAAATTGAAACGGGTGGCAGACCTTGAGGATTTTCCAGCACCTATCCATCCAACACAAAAGATAAGTATTCTTGTTTTATTTACGTTTTAACATTTAATTATATACAAACATGGATACTTACTTGACATTGTGACAGAGCCTGAGGATACTTCTTGAGAATCCTTGGTACTTGCTTGAAATGATCTTATAGCAGAATCAAGACTCCGGAAAGTAGCAAGCCTTTCCTTCGTTGCAGGTGTGGTAATGATGTGTGAAACAGAAATAGCTGCAAGATAGAAACAAAGGGGTTAGTGATCCTCAGCGGAGACAGGGTATCCTATGATCCTTTTATAAGGATCCTCTATCCTACCATGAGTGGCCCATGTTCTGGGGAGATCCTTCCCATTAGGGACAGAATCCCTCCTGACGAAGAAAAAATGTTTCTTCCACTTGTTATCGTTCTTGGTGGTTTTCAAGATTGGATGAGGTTCACCGGGTTTATGTTTGAATAGAAAATGGTGTGAACCATGGCTCACAAGGTTGTATAGTTCAGACAACTCTGACATTCCCAACTCCACATCCTCCTGCTCGATGATCCTCTCAAGGGTAAACAGAACCCTCCACATCATTTGCATAGCCTGGATGTAGGATATGCCGGTAAGGGAGAAGAAAGATTGGGTAAAATCAGGAAAAGGGTAGGAGTATCCTATCGAGAATGGGGTGACTGGAAATGCAACCCATGTTTCAGAGACGAAATCACTCCGGACGGTAGGGTCAAAGGTTTTAAAAAAGTGCTCGCCGGAAAGCAATGGCGAATCCTGTCGATCTCAGGATCAGTAAAGCAGCATCGTTCCTTCGGAGAGTCTTCGATAATCCCTTGGCTTTTTAAGGGACTGTCTTTTTGATGATCCTTAGCAGGGGATGATCTTAGCTTCATTGTGATTCGTAGATTTGGAAGAAAAAGAAACAGAGTAAGAAGGAGAAGAGAAAGAGGAAAGAGAAGTACCTGCTTGATCTTCAAATGTGGATTTAAAGGGAGTCTCGCTCGAATTTAAATGCACATTGAACCTTATCTCTAACTTCAATTTATAATCATGATTCTGCAGGGATGTCGCTTCAATGACGTGAGATTGGTAACGGCTAGTCAGATTATAACGGCTATATATCCGTTGGTTTGTTACGGATAAGATCAAGAAAATATAACTCAACAATTTACACTTTACTCCTTATATTTTGGGGGCAATTGTTAGGGGAGGATTTTCTAAATCCTAAGGATCACGGGTCCTCAACTGCTATCAGGATCATGGATCCTCAATTCTGTTTGAATTAAGGATCCTCAGCAGGTGTCGCGGGATCAGGATTCAGGATCACTGTTGTTATCCTACTACTAACAATTGTCTTCCTTGTACGTAAACTTGTTTTGCAGGAACGAGATCATGGACCAAGTCTCACCGAAATTCCTGGAGTATATTCCCTCAATATTCCGCACGTGCTTGACCATTGTGAACGTTATGGAGATCGTGGGGAGAGTGCACAAATTGCGGATAGTTAGTTAGACTAGTTAATTTCTAATTTAAAATAGGGATGACAAGCTTGATAGAACACTTAGCTAATTTTGGCATACACACACACTCGTAACAGCTCTCAGTCAGCTCTCAAGCAATACTTGGCGATTTCATACACTTTTTTGCACATTACACACTAGTGATCCTTGTAACAAGCTTGTTATCATCCCGAGTTGTAATCTTATCTTTGTTTAATCTTAGTTGGTGATCGGTAGTTTCCATCACCCGAGATTTTTTATTCCGGAGATCAACTCTTGATCAAGGGCTTTTTCCTCGTATAAATCTTTGTGTCACTTGTTCATTACATTTCTGAGTGATCCTTAATATTGTTCATTGATTCAAGCATCACACCTCACAACAAAAAGTTTGGTTACATTATCTTTGCTTGATTTTTTACCAAAACAATTGGAGCCGTCCAGGATTTAGGATCCTCCTCGGGATACTCATCATCAGGATCCTAAACACTAACCACCTCCTTATCCTGAGGATCCGTCGCTGGATATAGGACATGTAATATTGGTATTTGGGTTCCCTCTGGTATCCTGACTGATGATTCTAGATTTGCCAAGGCATCAGCTTCCGCGTTGTCCTCTCTCGGTACCTGTTCAAGTGTAAAAACATCGAAATATCCTGCTAATTTTTTGAGAATTTCGAGATACTCGATCAATTTCTCACCTTTAACTGCATAGGATCCATAAAATGATTAGTAATTAACAAGGAATCAACATATACTTGCAAATTCTTAATATTCATGTTTCTAGCCAACTCTATTCCTGCGATCAAAGCCTCATATTCTGCTTCATTATTAGTGGCAGGAAACTCGCATCTAATAGCCTGGGGTAATATGTCCCCCTGTGGCGATTTTAGTAGTATACCCAAACCTACACCTCTTACATTAGATGCACCGTCAGTATAAAATGTCCAGGATTCTAAGTTTTCTCCTAGCTGTTGTACTTCTAAGTCTACTTCATTTTGAATATCACTACTGAAATCAGCCACAAAGTCAGCTAAAGCCTGAGACTTTATGGCATTTCTAGGTTCATATACTAGATCATAGGCACTTAATTTCACTGACCACTTAGCCATCCTACCTGACATCTCGGGTTTCCTAAGCACATTTTTAACAGGATAGGCTTGGTTGAGGATTTCATTGAGGATGAGTAACACTCATTTGCTTCCTGCTGATCACTGTCCACCTTGACAACCCCCAAGGTGTCGGGATCTTGATGCATTGATGATAGATTGACGGCAAAGCTTTCATATCATGGATCCATGGCCTACCCAATATGATATTATAGCAGGATAGAGAGTCCATCACACAGAAGCGTTGCATCGAGTTGACCCCTTCAACATATACTAGTAACTTTATCTCCCCCACTATATTCCTAGCCTCTCCGCTGAACCCAACAAGCACAGTGGACTTCGAAGTGATATCCATTGGAGATACATTCATTCTCTTCAACGTCTCTAGTTGGATTATGTTGACGGAGCTGCCATTATCCACCAGTATCCTGCGCACAAAATGGTTAGCAACATATAATGTTATTACCAGAGCATCATGGTGAGGATCCTGGACGGTATCCCTGTCATCGTTATCGAACGTGATCACTTTGTCAGTCATGAGGGTTGACATCCTGGTTGGCTTATCTCCCCTCTCTGCTTTGGCTTCCTTCGTGTGCCTTTTCGCCACAGAATATGATGTGCCGCAAATGTCGGATCCTCCTGAAATAAAGTTAATTATTTTGGCATCCGCAGGAGGTGATGTCGCTCGTTCAGGATCCTTCTCAGGATCCTGACCTTTATTCTTCTTTCTTCCCAGAAGATCCTTCAGATATCCCTTGCTCAAAAGATAGCTTATTTCTTTCCTTAGAGCAATGCAATCCTCAGTAACATGTCCGAAATCCTCGTGGAAGGCACACCATTTGGACTTATCCTTCCAATCAGCTTTTTGTTGATTCTTCCGGGGCCATCTTGCTTTATCTCCTAAACCCTGCATAGCATACATCAGTTCAGGTATATTAACAGAGAAACAATATTCAGACAACTCAGGATACTCCTCAGGATCCTGTCTTCAACAGCATTCACTTTTTTGCTGTCATTTCTGCCATATGGCTTAGAGCGATATGGTTTATACGAGGATTCTGACTTCCTGTTGATCGACTCATATGTTGTTGACGAATTCATCCTCTCTTGCATCTTTTTGTCATCCTCCAACCGAATATATCTTAAAGCCCTGTTACAAGCTTCATCCAGATTCCTGCAGGGATTCATTACAAGATCCTGGTAAAATTGAGAATCTTTTTTGCAACCCCATCTTGAAAGCCTGCACAGCTGTTGCAACATCAAGATGCGGGATATCTAAGGATTCCCGGCTAAATTTGTTCACATAATCCCTCAAGGATTCCTGATGTCCTTGAGTTATCCTGTAAAGATCACTGGTTAGTTTCTCAAAACTTCGGTTGCAAGAAAATTGACTATTAAATAAATTAATCAAATGAGCAAATGAAGTAATTGAGTGAGGAGGAACGTTTAAGAGTCATTTTAAGGCTGATCCTGTTAAAGTAGAACCAAAACCCTTGCATAGGCATGCTTCCTTGAGCTCCGGAGGGATAGGGTTGATTTCCATCCTTTCCCTATATTGGGCAATATGCTCTTAGGATCCGTAGTTCCATCATAAAGCTTCATGTTGGGGGTCTGAAATCTTTTTGGTATTTCAGCATCACAAATGGGATATGCGAACCAGGATATCCTGTGGCTGTCTTGGGATACTTCTGGAATTGGCTGGACCACCGTAAGTACACTGAATATCATGTCCTTCAATTTCTGAAGCTCCCTAAAAAATGCTGATGTCACACCTGCATCCTTCAAACATCCAACACCGTTAATAGCAAAAGTATTATTATTAGATACGTTACCAGTCTGAGGATTTTGGCCATATCCTGAAGCATATCCTGAGCTTCTCACAGTTGACACCCTGACCGAAGAGGGTATGTCAAGAGTATGATTCTGGGAATGGCTAGGCACAATATTCCCCCTGTTATCTTCAGTATATACTGCAGAACTGAAGTTCAAAGCTCTGGGTTGCAAGGGAGTGACAGTATCCTCAGCAGGTCTGCTTGTAACACCTCGGAAATTCACGTCCTATAATGTGTTGACACGTGTCATAAAGTTTAAACGTGTGAAAGAAACATTTTGGAAGGACTAAAGTTGACAAACGTTGAAAGTATGTGAATATACGTATTCTAAGTGTCAACTGTGAATAAATACAATGTATATTAACCCTACACGATGCTCATACCTTCAAACGAATAAATCATGGATCATACGAAGCTAAATGTGAGTGATTTCAAACTACAGGGACCAAATGTGTCAACATGTTTAATTTATACCTCTGAGTGACCTTTTGACAAACCCGAAGCTTTGTAAATATTAATTATGCTCATGAGAATGCACCATAAAAATTTCATAAAGTTTCGATAACGTATGAGAAAGATATGATCGAATTCGTGTGCGAAGCGTTAAAGCGTAAACGTCGAAAGTTAGGACTTTTCGGGTGATAATAAAGTTACCCGGGGACTTGGCAAAGTGGGTATATGTTTTAAGGCCTTAGTAGATCGATTGTGAAGGTTTAACATGCAAGAAATCAGTGTCTATTCGAGTTTTGAAGAGCCAAGGACTGATTAGCAAATGAAATCAAAACAATGATCTGCAGGGGGGCTCGCGCCACGCGAGGGGACCCTCGCGCCACGTGAGGGTGGCCCAGAATCGCAAAACATGGGCTGATGTCTGCCATTGCGTATTTTCGCGACCTTTAACCGTTTTTCCACTTCTCCTGGCCCCTAAAACACCCCCTAAGCCTCTAGGACACATGTTAATCGATTGTGGGCAGTCCTAGACCTTGTTGTCAAGCTCCTATGGTGAGTGAAGCCACTATATAAAGCCATCCAAGTTCACAACTTTTCTTCACACCTTCTCCTGCATTTGTGGATGATTCTGGAGCTCAAGCTTGCTTCATAGTGATCATATCTCGTGCATAGGACCTCAGTAAGTATTCTAATCTTTCCCTAATTGCTTTTAGCTTAGTTAATTAGCTAAAAGTCAAACCGTCGTAATTACGGTTTGACTTCGAGATTGGTCACTAATGACTCAGTCTTATCTCGAATTAAAAGTAGTTTTAGAATGGTATTTATGTGGGTAATAAAACCCCAAAAGGGTTTCCCCTGATCACCATCCTAGCCAGGTCAAATGTCGGGTCAAACCTTTACTTAAAAAGTCAACATAATGCTTAAAATGTCATTTATGCATAATTAGCTATCTAGATCATATATAACCTGTTTGATTATTGTTATAACTTAGTAATTAGTGTAATAACATGTTCAAACCTGTTCAACCCGACTATTTCCTGTTTAGACCCGGTTCGGAACCGAAAGTCACATAGTTTGACTTTCACGTTGACTTTCAGTTCTGACCCGTTAGGGCATGTTTTAGAAATGCCTCAGAGCTTAAATTGGATTAGGATACATGTTAGAACAACCCTCTGTGATCATGCACCTTGGTTCACTAGTTATCCAATTAATATGCATATTTCCGTTAATTGCTCATACGTTGACCGTTATGCCCTTATTACCTTAAATCATGATTTATGAAAATGTAAAAGTGTAGAAACCTTATTTACTGATATATAAACTTGTATGCAAAGTTTGACATCAGTTTGACTTGTAGATTAAGAGTTATGCTCATTGTCGCTAAATTAAAGCTTTATGTTAACAAAATGGCGTAATTAGCGTATAGCCTAGTTAAACATACTTTTTGATAACAAATCTTTTACCCACTGATGTTATATATTATTTTGGATTTTTAAAGATTTTTAATTAATTTTAGGCCGAGCATAACTAGTAGTCGTAGGCTTAATCCGGTAATTGTCGGTTTTGCCCTTACGGGCCATAAAATGAGTTTTACTTATCTAAACGACTCCAAACCTTTTGCTACTGATTAGTCATGATAAATAAATTATTTTAAGCCTTCTGGAACTATAAAAATATCAGATTTAAGTATCGAACCCGGTAATGGCCTTTAATCGCCTTAATTAGCGTTTTTAGCGCATAGTATGTTTTAAAATCATATTGGACATACCCGGGTTGATACCTACTGATGTAAGAGGCAAATTATCATATTTTAACAGTAAGCAAAGGTTGATAAACTCAGACTTCAGTTTTGAGCTTTTCGGCTTATGTGAAATTACCAAAATACCCCTACGGGGCCTAGTTTGGTTAAAGATGATAAATTTCACATATATACTTTATCCTACTGTTATAACTCATCAAATTGAGTATGTTTGCTGTTTACATCAGACCTGTAACTCAGTTAAACATTTAAACTCTTTTACAAACCTTAAAATGACCAAACAACCCCTACGGGGCATAGTTTGTGTTTAAACTAGTTCGGGGCATAACGAAAGACATCCAAATGATGTTACGACATATTTAAAGCATATTAACATAGGAAACCTGTATATGGCTCTTACGGATACCCGTTACGCATATTACGCGTTCGGCTCGGTTTATGTAACAAGTTTACATAAATTAGCCGAAACGGGTCAAACCTTATCGGTTTTATCTCAAAATCCAGAATGTGAATAGTAAACCCATATTAAACAAGTCTTCAAACTTGTCGGGTCTAAATCACATTCTATCCGGTCTTCGCTTAATCGTGCGTACGAACCGTATCTTCAAAACTAGCCGGTCTAAGCTTAAGCTCAATTTAAGACCCGCTAGGATTCTAATAGGTTATATTTAACCTTCGTTCCAGATTAGGAGAACCAGTAAAAGATACTTGCTATTTGCTTATTGTGACTATACTTTGCATCAGGTAAATACTTTTAACTTATTTCCCTATACGGGCTTGGGTTACGGTACATAGCGTACCGCTTGATCGGGCATCAAATCTCCACGCTTAGTGGGTAGTTGAATAATTTGATCGGCTCGTTTTAAACAGATGTGTTTACTTTACAGCCTTTGGGGGGTTAATGACCATGTCCCGGATATCCCTGGCATCATCTTACGAGATGGCCACGACCTGAGCACGGGGTGTAGGCGTACTCCCGTGTATAACTCACTTAAAGTGGTGTGTCTATTGATCTTTAACCCGGATACGTTCCGGGCTACTGAACGCATAAGTAACATGTAATTCGTTCACAAGATTATAATATTAAATAATTCTCCCAAGTTAAATAAAATGATTTATGCCACGTGCATCCAAACCAATTTTCAATCATTTTCCAAAATGAGTCAGTTGAATGTATTTACCAGTGTAAACTGACGTATTTTCCCAAAAAGACTGAATGCAAGTACTAAACGTAATTGGCTGGATTGTCTCCTAAGCATCAATAAAAGTCTCGCAAGCTTAGGATGCCGGAAGTCTGTTGAACAACTAAATGTTATTTTGTTTCGATCCGTTCTGTGGATAAACACCGGATATTGTGACTTTGTTTACAATAAATAAATTCGGTTGTATCTTATTTTTAAATTGCTTCCGCTGTGCATTATTATATTGTGTTGTTTGACTATTACGTTGCCAACCACGTCACGATACTCCCCCACCGGGCCCACCGGTGACACGTGGAAATCGGGGTGTGACACTGCTTGAGCTGGATTTCAAGAGTTATATCTCTCTCATCAGCATCTGGTTGGTCTCCTGCTGTTGCCTCATCTGTTCCTGTACACTACCAAACAGATTTAGAATTTCTTCATTAGAGGCCAAAACAGGACTGGTTCCCTGAATATTGCGAGCGGGGATAACATCCCGAGCCATATGAATTTCAGTTCCTTTAGAAGAGGCTTGCGATCTCGGAGGAGGTGGTGGAAGCACCGAACCAATTGTTGCAGAGGTTGTAGCAGACACGGTGGAAGAGCTCATGTTTGATCTCGAGGCCATTGAAAATAGTGTAGCAAAAAATTTTGAAAATAGAAAACCAAGTAACGATTTTGCAAAAGCTTTTAGTAGAAATAGCACCACTCGCCCCACGGTGGGCGCCAAATTATTTTGGTCAAAAATTACCGAAGCAATTAAGTGATCAAATTAGTTAAGTGAGGTAGTGTGCTAAGAAAATGTGTCGAAATTAGACTAGTTTGGTTGTTTGCAAAAACAGTTTTCAGGATACGGCTTAGGATATTGAGCTATATCTATGATCAAACAGTGAGCAAAAAAGGTAAAGGGTGACACGAGATATACGAGGAAAGCCCTTGATCAATCTAGATCGCCGGCATAAAACCTCGGGAGCTGACAATCGCAGCTGACTTGTTCTTCTTATTGCTTCAAATGTCAGGATACAGTGCAGGATATGATGCGGATCAACTAAGTGTTACAATGCAATTCGAATACAAGTGTAAGTGCGTAGTGATTGTTTGCAACTAGAGAGAGAGAGTGTGTATGGGAAATTGTGTGCCTTAATCTGATCCGATCAATCATTTTTATAGTAAAAGAAACTAACTAACTATCCTATTATTCCGGGATTCAGCGAATATTCCATACGTGAACGTTGCAGTCCACGTCTTCCGGCTTCAACGTCTATAACCCAACTGATTTGCCCGAGTCTTGAGGAGAAGAAGTCCACTTGAACGTTAGAGACTTGCACCTTTCAACCTGCACGTGGGTTAATTAACTATTACCAGGATGTTACCAATATCCTGATTCAGTATCCTGGTCATAATAAAACAAACAAAGTCAGAATATTAGTTGGGATATATGAGCAGAAAATCACCCATAACAGTAATATTGTAAGTATTTTTTTTTTAATCAATTTCATCTTTCATTCCACACGAAAAAGGGCAATTACAAAGCAATGGCAGGTAGTCGGGCAACAAGTTGCGCCGCCACCCCCTTTTGAATAGAAAAATCAATTCTACTAAATACAAAGTTTGAAACCTTTAGCGACGAAGAATTACTATTAACGACTTTTTGAACCCGATTCAAAAGTCGCACAGCGTCAGGAGCGAGACCACCAAAGGTATCAAACGCAAACGGGACAAACACATATTGATTCTCTAGGCAGGCTTTCTCATGTTTTGCCACTTTCTCTTAAGCTAATGGAAATTTGTTATGTGATGAATTTATTTTATTCTAATAATAACTAGTCCACTTTTTTTTTTAACACTAGTCAACTTGTTGGACCGATTTATTAACAGAATTACATTATTTACAAAATATATATCTAACTTAAAACAAAATGAAAATATTTTATCTTGCGGCGAATGCTAACAAAATATACATGCTACAATAAATAAAATTTGAAGCGCAAACTATTAACTAATTAGTTTTTAATTTGAAGCTTGAACTATTAAGTAAAAATAGTGAAACCATCTATTTGGTTATGTGGTTCAACTAGTCAATGTCATAACAGTCTATAAGATGATTATAAAGTAATCAATTAGACCGATTGTGTATAAAGTACTCAACTAGACCGATTGTGTATGTGGTTTTACCGATACTTAGAAAACTACTTGGTAAAAATCACACACTACAAAAGGTTTAATAACATCTGGACTCCAAAAATAGTTCGTAATTTTCAAATCATCTTTTATCTTCTAGAGATACTTGGTATACATGCTGGAACAATCCCAAGAAATGACAAACAACGTGCAGATTTAAGAATTTAACTCTCAAAAGGGGTACACATCAACACTCTTTGACAGGGTCCACTTAACAATATTAAATCCCAGCTACCGGGGAGCGTGGGGATCATACACATATACTTTTCTTTTTCTTTTACCTAATTCATTTATGCTCAAAACAATATACTAAGTTCAAAAACTAAAATTTGATATTTGTTATGATTCTCATTAAACATAAATTTTAATAGTGTCATTCTTTTTATGCTTACACTTCGAACTAAAATAATCAAAACTCTAAAATCATAAACCCCTGACATCTAGGAATTTAAAATTATATGGACCAATCTCCATTTTTTGGGAAGAGGATAACAAAAAAGTATTATTAATATGTTTAAGAAACTGCATATAACTGATAAGACCTTTCCAAGTAAATATCTTAATTAGCAGGTAAGTTTTAAGGAAAAAGATATAGAAGTATAAATATGAGAATGACTATACCCCGTATTATGATTTTTTTTTTTTTGTAATATCATACAAGTTTGAGGATATAAAGTTATTTATTTTGAATCAATTAAGTTGAGAATTGTTTTATGTGTTATTAAAAAATGAGTAGCATATAAATGACTAAAATAATGAGATGACGAATAAAACATAAAAAACCAGATGTCATAATATAATTTTTTTACATTCACTTTATAATTACTCTAACATGTAGCAACTTGATTGTGAAGACTTTATTGGAGAAAAAACTTATATTGATTGTTGTGTTTTACAAAGAAAAACTAGAGACCTATTTATACAAAACCAGTAATCTAAAAAACGGAAACATATTGAATGGACGGGCTGGAAATAGGCTGGCGAATAGCTAGCAAATCTTTGATTGGAAATGATGACAATATCTGATCCTATAATTTTGCCTTTGATAATCTTTTCCGTTTAACACTCCCCCTCAAGTTGAGTAGTGGGATCTCCAATACTTAACTTGCTCAGGCATTTGCTGAATATTTTCTCATTAACCGTCTTTGTTAGGATATCTGCTAATTGATCTTCAGACCGCACAAAAGGTAGTTCGAGTATCCCTGATTCTAGCTTTTCTTTAATGAAGTGTCTATCTACTTCTACATGCTTTGTACGATCATGTTGCACCGGATTTTCTGAGATTTGAATAGCTGCTTTGTTGTCACACATGATTCTAGTTGGTTCTGTCGGAGGAAAACCGACTTCAGTTAGAAGCTTCCGTATCCATAGTATTTCTGTCAAGCCTCGTGCGATTCCTCGAAATTCAGCTTCTGCACTGGATAGAGCAACCACCTTTTGCTTCTTGCTTCTCCAGGTAACTAGATTTCCACCGACTAGGGTGAAGTACCCTGATGTTGATTTTCGATCCCCTTTATCTCCGGCCCAGTCTGCATCAGTGTACCCTTGAATTTTCAGATGTCCGTTTGATTTAAAGAGGACTCCATGGCCAATTGTTCCTTTGAGATATCTCATGATTCTACATACTGCTTCCATGTGTGCTATTTGAGGCTGGTGCATAAACTGGCTAACCACACTTACTGCATAAGCTATGTCAGGTCGTGTGTGTGACAGATATATCAGCTTTCCTACTAGCCGTTGATACCTCTCTTTTTCGACTAGTTTTGCTCCTTCCTCCATTTGAAGTTTATGATTTACTATCTGATGTAGTTTTTCTTATGCAATCAAGTTGGACCAAACACCAAACGAAAACAAGCTGGAACGGTTCTTATAACTTTTAATAATCAAAAAACTGTCTGTAACAATGAGGATTCTGGAACAATTTAAAGACAACCCTAAGCCTCCAAAATAGGCAAAACGTAGAAAAAGGAAATAAACATAGTCCAAAAATCAAATAGCAAAAATAAAAGATATGCAAAAATAAAAGAACGAAAATAGTTCCAGCTTGAAAACATCCCCAATCGGACTAGCCTGGACTGCTGACTGGGCTGTCCACTTCAGTTGGGCCTGCTGAGCCTATAGTGGGTTCTACAATCAGGCATGTTGGGCCGCCAACTGCATCATCCTCCCCCCTTCGAAAGGACTCGTCCTCGAGTCATATGGGTCATCAAGCTCAGGTATAAACGGTGAAAGATCAGCGACATTGAAGGTGGCAGAAACACTGTAATGCCCGGGTAAATCAATCTTATAGGCGTTATCGTTGATGCGCTGCAAAACTCTAAACGGGCCATCCGCTCGTGGTTGTAACTTACCCGAACAACCACCCGGAAAACGATCTTTGCTTAAATGAATCCAAACAAGGTCACCCTCTTGAAAAACAACCTTCTTACGTCTCACATTGGCCCGTCGTTGGTAAACAATGTTGTTGTTAATAATGCGGTCACGCACTTGTTGGTGAATTAACTTTATTTGGGCCGCTCGATCCTCTCCATCCGCGCTGAAATATTCAGTAACAGGCAAAGGCGCAAGGTCGAGCGGAGTGAACGGATTCCGTCCGTAAACGACCAAGAATGGACTCATTCCGGTCGAACGATGGGTAGATCGATTATAGGCGAACTCGGCTTGGGGAAGAACCGTGTCCCACTGTTTTGGATTGGACCCAACAAGACTACGCAAAAGATTACCCAAACTTCTATTTGTAACCTCCGTTTGTCCATCACTTTGAGGATGGTGAGCACTACTAAAATTGAGGCGAGACCCTAACCGTCTCCACAACGTTCGCCAAAAATGACCGACAAATTTAACATCCCTATCTGACGTTAACGTTTTTGGCACCCCATGCAACCTCACAATCTCTGCAAAATATAAACGAGCGATCTGACTTGCATCATAAGTTTTGGCACATGGAACAAAATGCGCCATTTTTGAGAAACGATCCACCACTACCATTATAGAGTCTTTTTGCCTTTGAGTCCGAGGAAGACCCACCACAAAGTCAAGACTAACATCCTCCCACGGTCCATCGGAAACGGGTAATGGCGTATAAAGCCCGGCATTTGAGTGATGGGTTTTAGCAATATGACAAATACGGCAGCGTTCCACAATTCGTGTGACATCCACACTCATCTTGGGCCAAAAAAATCGTTCTTTTACCAGTTTCAGCGTCTTTTCTCTACCAAAATGCCCCGCCAACGCCCCTTGGTGTCCCTCTAAAATGATGGCGTCTCGCAAAGAACACTTAGGAACACATAACCGAATACCCTTAAATAAAAACCCATCCTGAAGCGAATAGCCATGGGCCGGAGCGACCCGACAAGCGGCCCATAAGGCCTAAAACTCCGGGTCGTCAGGATAAAGTGTACAAAAGGATTCAAATGCGTCAACCGGAACCTATAATGACGTAAGAAGTGCACGCCGACGGCTGAGAGCATCAGCGACTGTATTGGTTGCGCCAGACTTGTGTCTGATGACAAAAGAGAAATCTTGTAGGAACTCGACCCATTTAGCATGACGTGGATTGAGTTTGTGTTGACCCTGGATAAACTGTAGTGCTTGATGATCTGAAAATAGAACAAACTCAGTGTGGAGGAGGTAATGTCGCCAAAACTCTAAACTTCGTATAATGGCGTAAAACTCTTTGTCATACGTACTGAACTTCTGTTTGGCCTCGCTAAGCTTCTCCCTGAAAAGGCTATCGGACGCCCCTCTTGACTAAGTACTCCCCCAATACCAAACCCGGATGCATCACATTCTACTTGGAATGCTATCTGAAAGTTGGGTAATGCCAGGACGGGTGCTTGTGTAATACAAAGTTTTAATTCCTCAAACGCCTTTGTAGCGGCAGTTGTCCAATAAAAGACTTGCCCCTTTAAACAATCGGTAATAGGCGCCACAATGGTACTGAAATTGCGGATGAATCGGCGGTAAAAAGATGCCAGTCCATGAAAACTTCGGACTTCATGAACTGTGCTTGGTGTGGGCCAGGTGGTAATGGCCTGTATCTTGGATTCATCCATACGAATACCCTCCCCCGAAATTAGGTAGCCCAGAAATAATATTTCCGATGATAAAAAGGAACATTTATCACGATTTGCATACAGTTTTTGATCCCTTAAAATTGTAAATACCTGGCGTAAATGGTAGAGGTGTTGGGGTAGATCACGGCTAAAAACTAGGATGCCATCGAAATAAACAACAACACACTGTCCAATCAGTGGCTTAAAAATATGATTCATCAACCTCATAAACGTACTTGGCGCGTTGGAGAGGCCAAAGGGCATTACCATCCACTCATACAACCCATCCCGTGTTTTGAAAGCCGTTTTCCATTCATCACCGGGGCGCATCCGAATCTGGTGATATCCACTTCTTAAATCAATTTTAGAGAAAATTGTTGATCCGTATAGTTGATCGAGAAGGTCATCAAAACGGGGAATGGGAAACCGGTATTTGATTATGATTTTGTTAACGGACCGACTATCGATACACATCCGATACGTGCCATTAGCTTTTGGAACCAACAACGCCGGAACTGCACATGGACTCATACTTTCTCGAATAAGGCCTTTATCAAGGAGTTCAGTGACTTGGCTGTGTAGTTCCTCGTACTCTTTCGGGTTCATACGGTACGCTGGTTTATTCGGGATCACAGCTCCGGGCATAAAGTCAATGCAGTGTTGGATTTCTCGGACAAGAGGTAGACCCGCAGGTATCTCAGATGGAAAAACATCATGGAATTCAGCAAGTATTGGTTGTACCGTTGGTGGTGTGTCATGGGTTGCGGGATTGGTTTCAGTGATGATCATAGCAAACATGAGTGAGACTTTTGAGGCTTTAGTGAAATCCAAGAAGGCTGATTTGTTGAGCACAAGGGCTTCGGTTCCAGATTCACGAGTATCAAAGGGAGCTAGCTGAACATTGACACCTTCCTTTTTGAAAGTATAGGTGTTAAGGAACCCGTCATGCTTTACACGTCTATCATACTGCCATGGTCGCCCTAATAAAATATGGCAGGCATCCATAGGAATAACCTCACACCAAATTTCATCCGAGCATCGGGTTCCTATGCTGAAGTGAACAAAACATCTTTGATTAACCTTGACAACATTGCCTTTCTTTAACCAGGTCAATTGATAAGGCTCGGGATGCGGTTCCACTGTTAACCCCAATTTTTCCACCATGGCTGAAGCCACCATATTTTCACAACTACCACCGTCAATAATAATAGTGCACACCTTTCCCTTGACCGTACACCGCGTTCGGAATATATTGTTGTGAAGCCAAAGTTTGTCATCGACTGAGCGGGCCGGATTGGTACTTAAAACCCGCTGGGCAATCAGAGCTTCACCCTTGTCTGGGTAAACTACTTCAACTTTCTCTTCTTTCGGTTGATCATCGTCCGTGTCATACAAGGGTAACGTATCCTCGGTAAGAGTAACCAACTGAGTGTTAGCACACTCCCGCGTGAAGTGTCCTAAACCGCCACATTTAAAACACCTGGGGGGTGCACGGGACGAGGCCGCAGGTGCAGTGGATGAGGAGCTTCCTTCGGTTTTAGTGGGTCCAATTGAAGAGGCCCCTTGTCCGGAGCGGTTTCCCGTTGGGGCAGGGGTTCTCGTGACTTCAGATCGGACCGAGTTTAGTCGGGCTACTGGGGGTTTTCCTTTGGCCTTGAGTTGCTTCTCCACTTTTAGAGCTAGTTGGCATACATCATTAAATGTGACAACTCGAAATTTAGAACCCTTCAATGTATCTTGATGTAACACGCTTGAACGTTATGTGGTTATATATTAGTAAATGAAAGTTGTGAATTATCTTGATGTGCTATGTGTTGGTAATATGTACGTATAATGTATAGTTATGTATATGTGGGTATGTAATAAGCCGAGACCGTGAACCCAACTCGAGACCACTCGGTCTCGAGTGAACAAGTGTAACTGTTGGGCCGGTTGGGCCATGCACCTCTCGAAACCCGGAACCAAGTATAAAAACCCCAAACCCACACTCACTATCACACACTCTCCTCCACACTCTCTCTCTAGAAAACCTTAAACCCTAAAGATCAAGCATCACCTCTCCTCTCCTTTCTCTTGGATCAATCGGCGACCACAAGGAGACTCGGTCAAGCTCATCATCACCACTCGGACACTCCATCTTATTCATCTTCTTTACTATCTCGGTGCCTTTTCACAACCGGTTAGTGATTCATGCTATGTGCTCCTATTTCGGATTGATGATGTGTGATGAGGTTGTATGATAATATGTGTTTGCTTGTCAATATTAAGATTGTTGTTTAATCTATGATGAAGGTGTTGTGTGATAGAAGATGGTTATTTGTTGTTAAATGATGTTTATTTATTGAAAGATGCACATGTTCTTGTATAACACGCATACTCTTAGGTGGTTAGGAAGATTGAGGTGAATTAGTGATAATCATGCTAACTTGACAATTAAGTTGTGAAGAAATGAATAGTGTATGTAAACATGTTCTTGAATAATCAGATGATGACGCACTAAGCTATGTACGGCATGTTTGAATAATTTGTTTAATGTATGTGTTTTAAGTATGATGAAAACCCTAAAAGACATGAACTATTTGAATGCAACATGAACATGATATGAAGATTTGAATTATGTGTTTTGATCCATTTTATTTGAGTATTAGACAACAAAACATGTTTGTGCATTATCATTGGATAGTACATGATATCATGAAATGGTAATTCTATTGGCTAGTACATTGAGGTTCTAGAAGGATCTCCAAATCAGACACCCCGTCTCGACTCGAGACCAACCCAGGACAACTCGAGACCGCGGTTACAACATAGGTTGCGAGTCGAGAACCCCTAGTCTCGACTCGAGACCACACATTACCAGCATAAACAGCATGACTCGAGATCATGGTTGCGAGTCTTGTTGCGACTCGAGACATGACTCGAGACCGCCTAGTTTCGAGTGATGAACGTATGACCCGAGACCTCCTCAGTTGCGACTCGAGAACTTATAGACTACAACTCGAGACCGCACAATCTCGACTCGAGATCTCTAGTCTCGACTCGAGACCACGTACACACGATCACTGATTTGGACTTGCACACTGATACGGGCCTAAGTAATTGGGCCGAACATATGGACTGTATGTGTTACTGTTAATTGAGTATGTTGTGCACTGTTGATTGAACTGCCATGAATAACACCTGTTGCAACGTGCTAGTATACGTATCTGACTTGTGTGGTAACCATACTAGGACGTGGTTGACCACTTATAGCGTGACCAACTTTCTGTGTATCTGCCGAGCAAACCAAGGTGAGTTCACACCCTACAAAGCATGGGATTCCCAGGGTTGGGAATGGGGTTAAGGAACATGGATTCCTCGTCCTTTCTTGGGTAGGACAGCAATGGTTCAGGAATGTAATTCCTCGTCCTCATGGACAGATAACTCGTACTAGACCACAACTCTATCACGAAGTCCCTCCTTTTTATATCGACTTAATCGCCGGGCCAATGGCGAGCGGGTCATTAGTTAGATAGCGCTATTTAGGTCTGACAAACCTCACACCGTGCCGCAGAGGACGGGCGTGAACTAATGGATCTGGGGCACGTCAATGCTGATAGACATTGACAGTTTCAGGGCACATAAACATGACTTCAGTCAGTAGTCGATATGGTAACGAGTCTAGTGTATACATGGGGTAGCCCCCACAGCCGAAATGCCAGATAACTAACAAGGGGTAGCCCCCACGGCTGGATTGCCAGAGTAACCGGGAATAAACAAGTCACGTTTTCAACTATGGGGTAACCCCCACGGCAGGATGCCAGATAAAGGAAACTGTTTTCAGAACGACTTAAATAAACACCCAACCGTGAACTCACTCAACTTGTTGTTGACTCGTTACTACATGCTTTGCAGGTCAATAGGTACTTAGCTGGAGCTTGCATGGAAGAGAGTCGTTGTGGGACATGGACAGCTGTGTGCCATGTTAGACCTTAAAACAGTCAAACTTATGTTTTGGTTTTAAAGGTTATGCTTCCGCTTGCAACTTAAACTATGTTTTGTTTGGACACCAATTGTATTGGTTGGATTTTATAATCACTTACATGCTTGTTCAATATGATTGGTGGCTGGATCCTGGTCAGTCACGCCTCCAAGCGGTGGTATTCCGCAGGTGGATTTTGGGGGTGTGACAGATTGGTATCAGAGCCATTGGTTATAGTGAACTTGGTTTTAATAAGGGAAAAAGTTTTATTAAAATCAGACTATAACCTGTACAGTGCTCTACGATCCACAACGACGCTTCACTCCACATGCAAGGCTCGACACTTTAGGTGATATGATCTATGTATATATTGCCTACTTGTTAGTTACATAGTACATTGCTCATGGTATGCTTGGTTAGTATAACTACTGTTGCTCGAACACGTGTGTGCTTACTCCCTTCTGTCATCGCACTTTCACGAACCTCTCTCACTCATGTTTCCCTCTTATATGAAGATCATGAGTGGACGCGTTAACATGACACAAGCCCAGTTGACGGCTCTGATTAACGAACGAGTTGCTGCAGCACTGGCAGCTGCACACGCAGGAGGTATATCCTGCAGTCCAAACTCATTCTAGGATCTTTAGATCCTACCCTCGTGAACCAACCTTTGTGTTAAACTCTGTCCTTTCTTACACCCACAACAGGTCAACATGCTCAGCCACCTGTGTGCACCTTCAAAACTTTTATGGACTGCCGACCAACTACTTTCAGCGGCACTGAAGGAGCCGTAGGTCTCCTCCACTGGTTTGAGAAACTCGAATCTGTTTTCGAAATGTGTGAATGCCCTGAGGAGCGCAGGGTGAAGTACGCTACCGGTACTCTGGAGGGTTTGGCGCTCACATGGTGGAACGCCCAGGTTCAAATGCTGGGGTTGGTTGCCGCTAACGCCACCCCATGGAACAACTTCAAGGAAATGATCAAAGAGGAGTACTGCAATCGTGATGAAATTCACAAACTGGAGGTAGAGTTCTTCAACCTCAAGATGACGGGGTCAGAAATTGAAGCTTATGTGAAAAGATCGAACGAACTGGCAATTATGTGCCCTACTATGGTGGATCCTCCCATCAAACGCATCGAACTATTTCTCAAGGGCTTAGTGCCAGAAATCCAAAGTCATGTGACTTCAGCAAACCTCGCCACCATTCAGCAGGTTGTTCAATTGGCTCACCGTCTCACGGATCAGGCGGTAGAGCAGAACATGTTACCAAAGCGCATAGGTGCTGCAACTACTTCAGGTGCTCTTAGTGACAACAAACGGAAATGGGATGGAACTTCAAGTAAGGGTTCGACTTCTGTCCAGTCTCAGTCTCAGCAGAGAAAGACCGAAGACTACAAGAGCCCTAATCAGCAATCATCTGGTGGTCAAAGTCATGGTGGGTAGAAAGGGAATCACCCCAAATGCAATCGCTGCAGCCTACATCACAGCGGGCCATGCACCAGGGGTAACTGTCATCGGTGCAACAAGCCAGGTCACGCTGCAAAGGATTGCAGGAGCTTATATCCCGCCAATCAGAATCGTCAGCAAGCTCAACAGAACCAACGCCAGCAGAAGCAGCAAGGTGATAACAAAGGGTGCTTTCAGTGTGGAGCTGAAGGCCACTTCAAGAGGGATTGCCCCCAACTGGAAAGGAACCAGAACAACAACAACAACAATAACAACAATCAGGGGAATGGTAACAATGGGAACAACAACAACAACAATGGTGCCAGGGGGCGGGCGTTCGTGATTGGCCAAGGTGAAGCAAGGAATGACCCCAATGTTGTGGCGGGTAAGTTCCTTCTCGACGACTTTTATGTTACAGTTTTATTTGATTCGGGTGCCGATACTAGCTACATGTCACTAGAAGTTAGTCAAATGCTTAAGCGTATTCCAACACCTTTGAACAACAAGCACACTGTAGAGCTAGCAAATGGTAAGAGTTTAGAGGCCACTCACGTAGTTCAGGGTTGTAAACTTGTTCTTGCTAACCAGACCTTCTCTATCGATCTTATTCCTATCGTCTTGGGTAGTTTCGACGTTGTCATTGGGATGGATTGGTTATCCCAACACCGAGCAGAGATTCTTTGCAACGAGAAGATTGTTCGTATTCCTGGTTCAGGTAATGAACCTCTCATGATTCGTGGCGACAAGAGGAGTGCTGTTGAGAACATCATCTCTCTCCTTAAGGCCCAGAAGTGCTTGCGAAAGGGCCACACTGCTATTTTGGCTCTCGTTACTGACACCTCGGAGAAAGAGAAGAAGATAGAAGATTTTCCAGTTGTACGCGACTATCCTGAGGTATTTCCTGAGGAATTACCTGGCCTCCCGCCTCATCGCCAAGTCGAGTTTCAGATTGAACTAGCTCCTGCACCTATAGCTCGTGCACCCTATCGTTTAGCTCCATCAGAGTTGGAAGAACTCTCTATGCAACTGCAAGAACTCTTGGATAAGGGTTTTATTCGTCCTAGCTCATCGCCCTGGGGAGCTCCAGTACTATTTGTGAAGAAGAAAGACGGTACCTTCAGAATGTGCATCGACTACCGGGAACTCAACAAGGTGACGGTGAAGAATCGTTATCCTCTTCCACGTATTGACGACTTGTTCGACCAGCTGCAAGGGTCGAGCTACTATTCAAAGATTGATTTGAGGTCGGGATATCACCAGCTGAGAGTCCGAGAAGAGGACGTCCCTAAAACAGCATTTAGAACTCGTTATGGACACTACGAGTTTTTGGTCATGCCTTTTGGGCTGACAAACGCACCTGCGATTTTCATGGACTTGATGAATCGAGTGTGCAAGCCTTACCTAGACAAGTTCGTTATAGTCTTCATCGACGACATCCTGATCTATTCCAAGAGTCAGGAGGAACACGAGCACCATCTACGCCTTATTTTGGAACTCCTTCGGACGGAACAACTTTACGCAAAATTCTCGAAATGCGACTTCTGGCTTCGTGAAGTCCATTTCCTAGGCCACGTGGTAAACAAGGATGGGATTCATGTTGATCCATCCAAGGTAGACTCAATTAAGAACTGGCCTGCACCTCGCACACCCATGGAAATTCGCCAATTTTTGGGTTTGGCAGGTTACTACAGGAGATTCATTAAGGATTTTTCCAAGATTGCACAGCCTCTCACCTCACTAACGCAGAAAGGCGTTGTTTATCGATGGGGAAATGCACAGGATTTAGCATTCCAGCATTTAAAGGATAGACTTTGCAGCGCACCTATCCTCTCCTTGCCAGAGGGCACAGACGACTTCGTGGTCTACTGCGACGCATCAATTCAGGGTCTTGGTTGTGTACTGATGCAACGGGAAAAGGTTATAGCCTACGCCTCACGCCAACTTAAAGTTCATGAGAAGAACTACACTACACACGATTTAGAGCTGGGAGCTGTTGTTTTTGCACTTAAGATATGGCGACATTACCTGTACGGCACCAAGTGCACCATTTACACCGACCACAGGAGTCTCGAGCACATCTTCAAACAGAAGGAACTAAACATGCGTCAACGACGATGGGTCGAGTTATTAAATGATTACGAATGTGAAATCAAGTACCACCCTGGCAAAGCCAATGTTGTGGCTGATGCCCTTAGTCGAAAGGATACTACACCTAAGCGCGTACGAGCTTTACAACTCACTATACATTCTAGTCTTCCTTCCCAAATACGAGACGCTCAGGTAGAAGCATTGAAACCAGAAAACGTCAGGGCTGAAGCCCTACGCGGCTCAAGGCAACGATTAGAACGAAAGGAAGACGGTGCTTACTACGTAACGGGACGCATTTGGGTCCCACTCTATGGCAACTTACGAGGGCTTCTGATGGATGAAGCACACAAGTCTCGCTACTCGGTACATCCTGGTTCGGATAAGATGTACCACGATATCAAAACTACGTATTGGTGGCCTAGCATGAAGGCCCACATAGCAACTTACGTCAGCAAGTGTTTGACCTGTGCAAGGGTCAAGACTGAATACCAGAAACCCTCAGGCCTACTCCAACAACCAGAGATACCTCAATGGAAATGGGAGCAAATTTCCATGGATTTTGTTACGGGCCTGCCTAGATCTCAACGTGGTAACGATACTATTTGGGTGATCGTGGATCGACTCACAAAGTCTGCACACTTCCTGGCGATCAAGGAAACGGATAAGTTCTCCACTCTAGCAGACGTATATCTTAAGGAAGTTATCTCGAGGCACGGGGTGCCCACCTCTATTATCTCGGATCGTGATGCACGTTTTACTTCAGAACTATGGCAAGCCATGCACAAATCCTTTGGCTCACGATTAGACATGAGCATAGCGTATCACCCTCAGACGGACGGGCAGTCTGAGCGCACTATTCAAACCTTAGAAGACATGCTTCGTGCATGTGTAATCGACTTTGGCAACAGCTGGGAAAAGCATCTGCCACTTGTGGAATTCTCGTACAATAACAGCTACCACACCAGCATTGAAGCTGCTCCGTTTGAGGCATTGTACGGGCGTAAATGCCGGCCACCTCTTTGTTTGGCAGAGGTGGGGGATAGTCAGATCACTGGACCAGAACTTGTGGTAGACACAACCGAGCGAATTTCTCAAATACGACAACGCATGGCGGCAGCTCGTGACCGCCAGAAAGCCTACGCCGATAAGGGCAGGAAACCACTTGAGCTCCAGGTTGGGGAGCGGGTATTACTCAAAGTTTCACCCTGGAAGGGTGTGGTTCGTTTTGGTAAACGAGGCAAACTTAACCCACGATACGTCGGACCTTTTGAAATTATCGAGAAAATAGGCAAAGTGGCCTACAGACTGAACTTACCAGCAGAACTCAATGCAGTTCACAACGTTTTCCACGTGTCGAATCTGAAGAAGTGTCTGTCAGATGAGACCCTCGTAGTTCCTTTGAAGGAGCTCACCATCGACGAGCAGTTACGATTCATCGAGGAACCAGTTGAAATCACGGACCAGGATGTTAAGGTCCTCAAGAACACTAGAATACCTCTCGTTCGAGTTCGTTGGAACTCATGTCGCGGCCCAGAATTCACCTGGGAACGCGAAGATCAGATGAAACAAAAGTATCCCCAACTATTCGCAAACGGTACAACCACTACTGAGGCTGAAGCTACGGAATTTCGGGACGAAATTCCAGATCAACGGGGGGTGGATGTGACACCCCGGGAAAACCAGGAAAACCATACAACTTAACTAGCTTCCTCAGTGAGTACTTACCAAATTTCGGGACGAAATTTCTTTCAACTTGGGGATAATGTGACAACTCGAAATTTAGAACCCTTCAATGTATCTTGATGTAACACGCTTGAACGTTATGTGGTTATATATTAGTAAATGAAAGTTGTGAATTATCTTGATGTGCTATGTGTTGGTAATATGTACGTATAATGTATAGTTATGTATATGTGGGTATGTAATAAGCCGAGACCGTGAACCCAACTCGAGACCACTCGGTCTCGAGTGAACAAGTGTAACTGTTGGGCCGGTTGGGCCATGCACCTCTCGAAAACCGGAACCAAGTATAAAAACCCCAAACCCACACTCACTATCACACACTCTCCTCCACACTCTCTCTCTAGAAAACCTTAAACCCTAAAGATCAAGCATCACCTCTCCTCTCCTTTCTCTTGGATCAATCGGCGACCACAAGGAGACTCGGTCAAGCTCATCATCACCACTCGGACACTCCATCTTATTCATCTTCTTTACTATCTCGGTGCCTTTTCACAACCGGTTAGTGATTCATGCTATGTGCTCCTATTTCGGATTGATGATGTGTGATGAGGTTGTATGATAATATGTGTTTGCTTGTCAATATTAAGATTGTTGTTTAATCTATGATGAAGGTGTTGTGTGATAGAAGATGGTTATTTGTTGTTAAATGATGTTTATTTATTGAAAGATGCACATGTTCTTGTATAACACGCATACTCTTAGGTGGTTAGGAAGATTGAGGTGAATTAGTGATAATCATGTTAACTTGACAATTAAGTTGTGAAGAAATGAATAGTGTATGTAAACATGTTCTTGAATAATCGGATGATGATGCACTAAGCTATGTACGGCATGTTTGAATAATTTGTTTAATGTATGTGTTTTAAGTATGATGAAAACCCTAAAAGACATGAACTATTTGAATGCAACATGAACATGATATGAAGATTTGAATTATGTGTTTTGATCCATTTTATTTGAGTATTAGACAACAAAACATGTTTGTGCATTATCATTGGATAGTACATGATATCATGAAATGGTAATTCTATTGGCTAGTACATTGAGGTTCTAGAAGGATCTCCAAATCAGACAAACAAGTCGAGACACCCCGTCTCGACTCGAGACCAACCCAGGACAACTCGAGACCGCGGTTACAACATAGGTTGCGAGTCGAGAACCCCTAGTCTCGACTCGAGACCACACATTACCAGCATAAACAGCATGACTCGAGATCATGGTTGCGAGTCTTGTTGCGACTCGAGACATGACTCGAGACCGCCTAGTTTCGAGTGATGAACGTATGACCCGAGACCTCCTCAGTTGCGACTCGAGAACTTATAGACTACAACTCGAGACCGCACAGTCTTGACTCGAGATCTCTAGTCTCGACTCGAGACCACGTACACACGATCACTGATTTGGACTTGCACACTGATACGGGCCTAAGTAATTGGGCCGAACATATGGACTGTATGTGTTACTGTTAATTGAGTATGTTGTGCACTGTTGATTGAACTGCCATGAATAACACCTGTTGCAACGTGCTAGTATACGTATCTGACTTGTGTGGTAACCATACTAGGACGTGGTTGACCACTTATAGCGTGACCAACTTTCTGTGTATCTGCCGAGCAAACCAAGGTGAGTTCACACCCTACAAAGCATGGGATTCCCAGGGGTTGGGAATGGGGTTAAGGAACATGGATTCCTCGTCCTTTCTTGGGTAGGACAGCAATGGTTCAGGAATGTAATTCCTCGTCCTCATGGACAGATAACTCGTACTAGACCACAACTCTATCACGAAGTCCCTCCTTTTTATATCGACTTAATCGCCGGGCCAATGGCGAGCGGGTCATTAGTTAGATAGCGCTATTTAGGTCTGACAAACCTCACACCGTGCCGCAGAGGACGGGCGTGAACTAATGGATCTGGGGCACGTCAATGCTGATAGACATTGACAGTTTCAGGGCACATAAACATGACTTCAGTCAGTAGTCGATATGGTAACGAGTCTAGTGTATACATGGGGTAGCCCCCACGGCCGAAATGCCAGATAACTAACAAGGGGTAGCCCCCACGGCTGGATTGCCAGAGTAACCGGGAATAAACAAGTCACGTTTTCAACTATGGGGTAACCCCCACGGCAGGATGCCAGATAAAGGAAACTGTTTTCAGAACGACTTAAACAAACACCCAACCGTGAACTCACTCAACTTGTTGTTGACTCGTTACTACATGCTTTGCAGGTCAATAGGTACTTAGCTGGAGCTTGCATGGAAGAGAGTCGTTGTGGGACATGGACAGCTGTGTGCCATGTTAGACCTTGAAACAGTCAAACTTATGTTTTGGTTTTAAACGTTATGCTTCCGCTTGCAACTTGAACTATGTTTTGTTTGGACACCAATTGTATTGGTTGGATTTTATAATCACTTACATGCTTGTTCAATATGATTGGTGGCTGGATCCTGGTCAGTCACACCTCCAAGCGGTGGTATTCCGCAGGTGGATTTTGGGGGTGTGACATTAAATGTCCAGTATTGTTGCAACTGGACAATATCGGCTATTTCGGGTCGGAGAATCCCAAGGAAATGGGCAACAACTTGTTCCTCCTCTTCTTCAGCCCCACACCTCATTCGCAACCTGTCAAATTCACAGATTAACTCCTCAACGGTGGTTGACCGTTGGGAGAGATTATGATATTCGAGAAAGGCCTCTTGGCTAAAATTAATGGGTAAAAACTTTTCCTTAAGCAACTTTTTCATCTTGTCCCACGTTCTGACTTTAGACTTCCCTTCTTGAGCCCTTTTTTCTTAACATGCTCCCACCATAAAGAGGCATAATTACGTAATTTGGTAGCTATGAGTTTTACCTTGATCTTGTCTGGAATATCACGGAGATCAAAGATCCGCTCCACGGTTTGAAGCCAGTCAATAAACACATCAGGTTGAGCTCTTCCATCAAACTCTGGGATGTCACTCTTGACTCCCAAGTGTCGCAACGGGTCGGGCCGAGGTTCCCTTCTCGCGAACGGGTTCCACTGGTCGTTCGTGAACAGGTTCCACCGGTCATCTTGGTCAAATGCTCGGGGACTGGCCCATTCATCCCAGATGATGGAGTCAGTTTTGGCTTCTTCATCGGATCTGATCGGTCGCCGCAGTTCAAGGTCCCGGACCCGTTGTTGCAATCGTGTGATCTCCTCGATGTCTCGTGGGTCGCGTCGATAGTCCTCGTTGCCTCGGTCGGCGTTTCTACGGGGATATCTATTCATACGTGCTCCACGGTCGCCCATTGATCTCGCTGAAGCTCTGATACCAACTGATGCAGTTTTTCTTATGCAATCAAGTTGGACCAAACACCAAACGAAAACAAGCTGGAACGGTTCTTATAACTTTTAATAATCAAAAAACTGTCTGTAACAATGAGGATTCTGGAACAATTTAAAGACAACCCTAAGCCTCCAAAATAGGCAAAACGTAGAAAAAGGAAATAAACATAGTCCAAAAATCAAATAGCAAAAATAAAAGATATGCAAAAATAAAAGAACGAAAATAGTTCCAGCTTGAAAACATCCCCAATCGGACTAGCCTGGACTACTGACTGGGCTGTCCACTTCAGTTGGGCCTGCTAAGCCTATAATGGGTTCTTCAATCAGGCCTGTTGGGCTGCCAACTGCATCACTATCATTGGTGTATCTGCTGGTTTGCAATCGATCATTCCCGTTTCGGCTAACATATCTAGGATGTATTTTTTCTGGCAAATAAAGATTCCTCGTTTGGACCTTAGTACTTCAATTCCAAGAAAATACTTATGTCTTCCCAAGTCTTTCATTTCGAATTCTCGGAACAGGCTCTCTTTTAATTTTGTCATTTCTTCCTTGTCATTCCCCGTAATGATCATATCATCAACATATACAATTAGACATGTTACAAGTCTTCCTCTTTGTTTGATGAACAAAGTGTGGTCTGAGTTGTGTAGGATCGTGTAGTTGACCCGAATGAGTCGTTTAGAGAAGTTTTGATCAGTTTCAGGTGCGGAAAACAAGAAACTGACTTAGAAACAGCTTGTACTTCACTTAAAACACACTTTTGATTGATATAACACTGATTACAATCACAGGATAAACCGGCAGCACCTCGGTATCCAAATCCAGAACTTGTTCCTGAAATTTCGCTTGGAATGACTATATATAGGCCATGAGGTTCCGCTTGAAAGTAACCTGTGCATTTCAAGCGGAATCAGAACATGTTGATTTCGCTTGAAATTGACACAAGTCATTTCAAGCGGAATCACCCCTCTCAAGCGAAATTACATCAAATACAATCTTAGATCTCTTATTTTCTCGTACAATGTGCCCTGATCTAACACATCTAGTACAAGACTCGATAAAAGACGAAGTTGACAGATGTATGCACTAACAGACTCCCCCTCAGATGTTGACGAGTCTTTACGTCTTCTATCTTGATCAGTCTCTGGGCAATACACTTTCTAATCTTCTCTCGAATGTCTTCAGATTCCCTCTTACGATGTGCTGGCATTCCTTAAGTTCATCAGCATCATCAGCTTCAGGATCGTAATCTGTTTCTCTCAGGTTCAAGATCGTTGCCTTGCTTAAAATGTATCCTCAGAGTCCTCAAGTATCAGAAACTGGCTCTTTTAATCACAAGCTTCTCAGGATCGATTAACCTGGCTCACATCCAGCTCTTACTCAACCCTACACAATCTCTACCTCAAAATAAATTTCATACATTTAAACATTTCAATTTTAGGTATTCAAACTCCCCCTCAAATTTAACCATAATCTTGATGAACTCACTTATAGATTTGATCAAAACACATTTGTATTTAATCACAGACTCCCCCTCACAAAAATGTCATCATGTCTAGCACTTGGAATTTTGAAAATCAGCTCTCCAACACCAGTTGTCGAAAATCTTTTTGAATTTAAAAAAAAATTATGCTAAAACACACTAAAATCTTTTTGGATTTTTATATGAACTGCAGTAAAGAAATATTTACAAACAATATTTTTTGTGAGTTTGTGTAAGAGGATCATATCAGTTTTTGAGACAAATCACCAACACCGTTAAGCTTCATTTCATTTTAAGTTCTAAACAATTCACTTAGATTGTCAGTATATTGGTCCACTTAAATTTTCACACAAAGTTCAACTGTTTTGAGATACGAGATTAATGTTTTAAACACTTAAACTTATTCGCATGTCCCACTACTTGAATATACTCCCGTATCCAGATCCCAATATTCAGTCTTACAGGTGAGTATACCTAGATGATATCTGTAAAGGGTTAGATGCGAAACCGTGAGAGCTCAGGTCAGAACTTCCGTTCAGCAGAGAGATGACGGCTCGACTTTTGGTGTGTCCCCTTTAGAGGATCTTTTTTACAACAGCAATGATTATCAATTTTATTGTTTCATCATTTTGCTGAGGGCGGCGCTATATTCCAAGCAAGCAGTAAAGTATTCTCCAGGGACTAGGCCATTGCTTCCGCATTATCAGAAGTCCCGGGATAATACCCCAGATATCACTGAGTATAAAGACCTAGTATCTCAGAAAGAGGGGCCTTTCAAACAAGATTTCGGGGGTTACCCATATATCCAAGAAATGTTACCCACGAATTAAGCAAGTTTGAAAATTTAGGTTTATATCTCGTCACAATCTACTAAATGTGTAAAAACCTACTGGCATATCCTCAGTGAGATTGTTTATCACATTTTTAACTTTCCATTTCTTTAGCATGTTGTGATAGTCCACTGATGTACTATCATTTCCTCTTTTTCACAACAAAACTCATTTTTGATTTTATCATGTTATGATTTTTAATTTTTCAAATTTTCTAATGTTTTTGGATTTGCTGCTGAAAAATTATTACTCCCCCTAAAATGTAAACACATTTCAGGAAATTTGAAAACAAACTATACAAGTAAATTGACAACCGATATCGAATCACCTCAGATCGCTATCCTCTAGGCATAAACAATCAGAACTCCCCCTTTCAACAAACTATTTTCTCATTTAGATTTCAAAACACTTAAGTTTGTTTTAATCAAAATGATTTTTCCAGAAAATGAGTTTGTTTTTACTATTTGTAGGTTAGGGTTCATCATCTTGTTCATTCAACCACTTGTATGATGATTCTATCAAGTTCAAACTAATGACCTTGACAAATCACTTATAAAACCAAAGCATTTAAAACACTGTACCAGTTGTAAGATCACCTGTACCCAGTGTACGAATAAAACATCTACACAAACCATTTTACCAATAAAGATGTCGATTCCTGCTTCACACTTGCCAACCTGGAAGCTTCGGCAAGTTCTCATCCTGTAAAATTTAAACAATTTTTAAAATCTTTCACAAACTCTATTTTTAACAAGAATGATGCCGATTCCTGATCCGCGATTACAAACTTGGGATCTCCGGCAAGTCAGATTTTTCAAGGGAAAAGAATTTCCACCCAAGTCTGACCAACCTTGGGTGTTTTTAACTCTTGTTCAGTAGGATTATAAGTTGCTTTCTTTGTCGCATAAAAGTCCTTAACCCCTTTGGCTTTTCCCTCGACCATTTTCCCAAAAATTTTCTTAACATTCTCATTGAATGTTTTCTCGACATCAAACTCATTTTTCTCAGAATAAAACTGTTCTGAGATCTCAACCTTACCAACATTCTTCAATGATGGAAAACTAACATCATTCATTGAAGGTATTTCTTTCACCTCAACCTGTGGCTCTTCTGGCTTTGTGGAACCAGAATCATCGCCGACTTTTACATCACATTTCTTGACAATCCACATTTGGTTGTCCTTAGCTTTCTTTTTGTAAAAATTTTTCTTCGAACACTCACCAACTTCATAAGTAGAATTTTCAAAAATTTTAAATTTTTCAGTTGGTGGTTCAACATCAACAACTTTTTCTTCGAGTTTTTCAGAAACTCCCTGTTTTGTCTTAGTATTTGTCGGACAATTCCATGCAATGTGACCAGCTTCATTGCATTTAAAACAAGTACGAGTATCCTTTGGATGAAAAACTCCAGTTCCTTTTCTTTTCTTCTCAGCAAGAAACTCCTAGTTTGATTGTCTCCAGAAAGGTTTCTTCTGTTCTTCTTCGGCACTTCCTCCTGAAACAAATTCTGTTTTTATTTTAAAATTTTTCTCATTTTTATAGTTTTCAGGTAGAATAAAACCTAAACCTTTCTTTTTGAAATTACCATTATGGTTTGGTTTCTTTTGAAAACCAGAACCAGAATTGTAACCCTCTTTCTTGTTTAAACGCTGTTGAACTCTTGAAGTGTATTTTTTAGGTTTTTCAGTAAGATTTAAATCTTTTATTTCAGAAATTTTAATTTCTGTCATTTTAAAAACCTTTTTGATCATGTCAAATCGAACACTTCTTATTGGAAATTCTTTGTCAGAATATAATTTGTCAGAATCATTTAAAGTGTATGCAACTTCAAATGTTTCATCATCCAAATTTGATTTTGATAACAAAAACTCTTTACTGTAAACCCGTTTAACCGATGATTTTGGACTGTTGACTGACGAACTTGAACCTCCAGACTCAGACTTTGACTCAGACTCCTCATCAGTATCCAACACCTGATCGACCACCTTTTTTATTAACTCAGACTCATGATCAGTGTCAGACGATGCGAAAGTGATGTCAATGTTTTCTGGTAAATCATCAGTTGTATCGTTTTTAAACTTTATATTGACTGCTTTTTCGACTTGCTCCTCATTTGGTTTTCTGGGAGAATAACCTTCCCATATTGGAGGCGGACACTTGTTATAGCTAACAGTTGGTTTCTTACCAGTATCTTTCTTCTTTAGCTTATCATCCTGAAATGCTTCGAAACCTGCAACAGTTGGATAAATTCGATCAATAAGATAATCAGAACTAGAATAACTTTGTAATAATCGTCTGATCCTCTCATTCTCAATTTTCTCGGTTTCCAATTCTTGCTTCCACTTTGCACTTTCTTCGATATGGAAATTAATAGCTTTCTGCTTCGTCATCATCGTTGCATTCATCATTGTCAATGCATTTTCTCTTTCAGAGTTTGTCTTTTGAAGACCAGTTACTGTTCTGTTCAAAACATCATAAGATTCTTTCACGTAGTTGATATTGAACAACAACTGCTCTTTCATCTTTTCATACTCAGCCAGCTTTTCATCTTTTGTTGCACACTCCTTGCATGGTTTTAAACACTTTGTGCAAGGCTTGATGACTTCCACAATCTTTTCTACTTCAATTGTTTTCATCACCTCAACCACTTTTTCTGCTTTAGTTACCTTTTCTATATCAACAACCTCCTCAGCAACAATTTTAACTTCTTCATTTTGAACTATCTCATCCTTTACACTTTCAGGCTTCATTTGCTTTTGTTCTTTTGCTGCTTGTTTCTTCTTCAGCTTCTCCAAGCGATCTGCAAAATAAAAATGAAAACTTTCAGGAGAAAGATGAGTTTTTGCAACATTAATATGTCTTTCTTCCTCATCATCACTACTATCATCAGTTGGTGATTGATCAAACTCTACTGATTTGTCAGAACTATCATCTGAAGAACCAGAATCAGATGGTGTTTGATCATAAACAATTTCTCTTTCTAAACTGTCATCTGAACTTTGTGAGCTTTCATCTGATAAAACAGACTTTTCATATTCATTCTTCACATTAACACCAATTGATTTCATCTACTCGGTAAACATATCTGGTTCTTTCACTATCTTCGTAATGAAAGCTTTAAACTCTCCTTTTTCATCTACAAACATATCCCAGCTAAAACCTTCTGGTAACCTTTCATCATCTTGATTAATTAAGCATGCTTTGCTATCGGAGAAATGTATTTGTTCCAGCTAAAATCTTCTTGATTCACCAAACATGCTCTCTTTGAATCCTCTATCACTTTTCTACCATGAGCCACTTGTGGTTCTTGTTGTTGTTGTTGACCAACTTGTTGATATATGGCTTTCCAGTAGTAATCATCTTTTCCGAATGGATTCTTTGCTTCACTTGCTTCCCTATTTTTGCATTCTCTCTTGAAATGACCTTTCTCCCTACAACGAAAACAAGTAACTTTAGATTTATCAAAACCCAAAGTAGAAACATGTGCATCAAGAAAATCATTTCTCCCAGTAATCAATTTGAACTTTTCTGCTCTTCTTAGGACACTAGCTAGACACCATTTGATGTCCATGAGCTCCATCTCTTCAGCATCTATTTGATCGTAATCCTCTTTCGTCAGCATAGGATTCCCGATCCGTCCTGCAACCAAGCCTTCATAGGATACTAGCACGGAACCAAGTAATGCCATGTGATCTTTCGCAACCTCTTCAGAAAAACTTTGACCATCAGGAAGATTTAAAGCAATGTTGCATTGTATCACATAACCATTTCCAGTTTTTGTGCTTTGAGAATAAAAGCTTGATGTCGTATCTTTTGGATAAACACTCGGATATGAAGAAAATCCACTGCTTTTGTTTGAATTTTGATCAACTTTTTCAGATGAATCTTCAGCACTAAAAGCAGTTTGGATCTTCGGGCTTCTTTCTACCTCTTGAACACTACCTTTGTAGTACATTTTCACATCTTGATGACCACTCGGATTATTCATCCTCGCAATCTTCTGCTGTTCCAGATCTTGACCTTCAATTTTCTCGATGAACTGAGAAATTGTTAACTCATCATATACCCCAGTGTTCTTCATAATCATCAAGTAAGTACCCCACTCCTTTTGCGGTAAAGCGTTACCTAACTTGTCGACCCATTCTTCACGATCTTTGGTTATGCTTAGCATCGACAAGGATCACACTAAGTGGCAATATCTTTCAATAAGCTTCTTTGTATCTTCCCCGGGCAAACTAGTGAATAGATCAAATTCTTTCTTAAGCAATGCCTTTTTGCTCTTAATCATATTTTCACTACCCTCAAATTTGATTCGAAGAGCATCCCAAATTGATTTTGATGTTTTGTCATGTTGAAGCAGCACAAAAATATCTTCTTTAATAGCTTGCTGAAGTAAACTGATCATCATTTTCTCAGCTTTGTACATATCTCGTTCTTGGTCACTGAATTCAGAAATTGTCTTCACAACTTGCAACTCTGTACATGGTAGGACATATTTTTTCAGAATACACTCCCATGATCTCAAATGATTAGCCTGAACCCAGTTTTCGAATCTGTCTTTCCATCCGTAATACTCCTCAATGCTCATTAGCTTTGGGGGCTTTTGTAAAGTTCCGGTTTCGTTTTCCAAATTCATGTTCTGAGCAATGGAAGCCGGAGTAGTCGGGGATGTGGCAAAACGCGTTGTAGAACTCTTCACTCATGATTCGATATCACGTTTTTTGAAAACAGCTCTTTTCAAGCGAAATAACCCAATACAGGTTCAAGCGGAATAACAAACTATCCTTTCAAGCGAAATCTCCCAACTACAATTTCAAGCGGAATAAGCAGTTGAAGCGAAATCACTGATTTCGCTTGGAAATCTCAAGCGAAATAACACTCTCGAGCGGAATCAAGAACTATGTTCGTTCAAGCTGAATCACTTCCAAGGTCCATTTCTACCATTTTTAATCCAAATTTTGCTGTAAAACTTTCAAGGGTTTGTTAACATGCAGTTTTACACATTCTGTGAGAAATTTGTCTGATTTTAACCGTGAAAACTAGTTCAACTGAAGAAAGAAGGTGTAGAAGTAAGAAAACACAATGAAAACAGGCTGTAATCTGTAGAACTCCTCCTCCTGAGCTCTGATACCACTTGTGGGATCGTGTAGTTGACCCGAATGAGTCGTTCAGAGAAGTTTTGATCAGTTTCAGGTGCGGAAAACAAGAAACTGACTTAGAAACAGCTTGTACTTCACTTTAAACACACTTTTGATTGATATAACACTGATTACAATCACAGGATAAACCGGCAGCACCTTGGTATCCAAATCCAGAACTTGTTCCTGAAATTTCGCTTGGAATGAGTATATATAGGCCATGAGGTTCCGCTTGAAAGTAACCTGTGCATTTCAAGCGGAATCAGAACATGTTGATTTCGCTTGAAATTGACACAAGTTATTTCAAGCGGAATCACCCCTCTCAAGCGAAATTACATCAAATACAATCTTAGATCTCCTATTTTCTCGTACAATGTGCCCTGGTCTAACACATCTAGTACAAGACTCGATAAAAGACGAAGTTGACAGATGTATGCACTAACAAGTTGCTTTGTTTGAATCCATATCCTTTCATTGCGAGTGTAAATCTACCAAACCATGCTCGAGGAGATTGCTTTAGACCATAAAGGGATTTTTTTAACCGACATACTTCACCTGTCTTGAAATTTGTTGCAAAACCAGGAGGAGCTTCCATGTAAACTTCTTCTGTTAATTCTCCATGCAGAAAAGCGTTCTTTACGTCAAATTGATGAAGTGGCCAATTTTCGTTTGCAGCTATTGAGAAGAGGACTCTGATAGTGTTAATTTTGGCCACTGGTGAGAAGGTTTCCAAGTAGTCGATCCCGTATGTTTGAGTATATCCTTTAGCTACCAGTCGGGCTTTGTACCTCTCAATGGTTCCATCTGACTTGTATTTCACTGTAAAAACCCATCGACATCCCACGGGTTTCTTTCCTGGTGGGAGAGTACACTTTTCCCATGTATCATTTTTCATCAGGGCCTCCATCTCTGTTCTCATTGCTTTTTTCCAGTTCTCAGATTCTAAGGCTTGTTTTACATTGGTTGGAGTATGTTCAGAATATAATGAGGAAGCAAACGCCTTAGCTTCATGAGACAGGCTCCCCCTGGCTATGTTGGCTACCGGATAATTTGAGTTTCGAGATTCCTTTTCTGGGGAATATCGCTTGGGAGGAACTCCCCTATTTGCCCTTGGTGGCAACACATACCGTTCTGGTGCTTCCCTTGGTTCAACGTGCTCTGCTGTTGTTACCGGTTCTATGTGTTCATCATTACTATGATTAGGGGAGGCAGGAGAACTTCGTTCAGCTTGCTCCTGTTCTGTGTGCTCATATTCATAATGATTAGGGGAAACATCAAATTTTTCAGGAATCTCATTGTTACTTACCTCGGGCATCAGGTTAGAGGGATTTTCTTCAGTGACATTGTGCTCAGTTGGTTGTGTTTTTGTGTCAGGCGGTGATTCTCCTTTGGTACTGTGATCTCCTCTGGTTAAGACTTCCTCAGAAGATGGGAATCGAGTCAGCCAACCTAGTGTGTCAATGTGTTCGTTCTCCCCCTGACCATTGGGTTGGGTGTTATAGAAGTATTCTGTTTCAAGAAAGTCAAGGTTCATAGTAGTGTGTGTGTGACGTGTTATTGGGTTGTAACAACGATAACCTTTTTGATTAACTCCATAGCCCACAAACACACATTTCTCGGCACACGGGTCAAGTTTTGTTCGATTGGTTTTGGGTATGTGAACAAAGGCTGAGCAGCCAAAAATTCGTGGTTCAAGAGTAAGAGGAGGAGGGATATTGGCAAATTTTTCTAGGGCTTGTATGGGGGTTTTTAGTTCAAGAAATTTTGTAGGAAGTTGATTTATAAGGTATACAGAAGAAGCAACTGCTTCGGGCCAGAAGAATTTAGGGACTTTCGATTCGATTAGGAAGGCTCGAGTCATCTCAAGAATTATACGGTTTTTGCGTTCGGCGACTCCATTTTGTTCAGGAGTATGTGGACAGGTGGTTTGGTGAATTATCCCCTTGGTTTGGCAAAACTGTTTTATGGATGCATTAACGAATTCCCCCCCATTGTCGGACCGAAGAATTTGAATTTCTTTTTGAAATTGAGTGTGAATCATAGTATGGAATATAGTAAATTTTTCAAAAACTTCAGATTTGTGTTTCAAGAAATAGACCCACGTCATACGGGTACAATCATCTATGAATAGCAAGAAATAACGAAAGCCTTGTCCCCCCGCAATAGGGGACGGACCCCATACATCAGAATGAATTAATGAGAAAGGCACATTAACTCTTGTATTATTTGGTTTGAAAGGTTGTCGGTGGCTTTTAGCAAGAAAACAAGTTTCACAATTTATTTTCTCACGAGGAGAAAAAAGTTTAGGGAATAAAAGATGTAGATACCCAGAGGATGGATGTCCGAGACGCCTATGCCATAACCATGCTTCCCGGTTTGTAGTTCCATGAGCCAGCATCACAGTACCTTGTTGAGCCATCTCATCCACATAGTACAACCCCTGATGCTCAGTGCCACGTCCAATAATCGTCACCGTCCTGATGTCCTGTAAGATACAAAAAGTGGGATGCATTAGCACTACGCAATTTAGTTCTTTTGTCACATGACTGATTGATAGTAATTTATGTGACAATGATGGAACATAAAGGCAATTTGAGAGTTTTAACGTTGGGGAGATTTCAATTGTTCCCCCCCTTTCTGCACGCATAACCTCTCCGTTCGCAGTTTGAATATGAGTTTTCTGCAGTTTGGATGTTGACACCAAATCAGAAATTTCATATGTCATGGTGTCGGTTGCCCCACAATCGAAAATCCAAGATTTGTTTTTTTTTTTTATAACAGTTCTGTACCGCATTTGCCTTTCCCATTTTTCTTTTTCCTTCGTCTGTTTTTACATCAGCTCCCCACCTTTTCATTTGTTTATCTTCCCTCTTTCCTAGACACCCCATATCTCTGTTTAACACATGAGAAGTCATAACCCTAATCCCCTTTTTATCTCTCTTCCTCTTAAAAAAAAGAAGTGTTGGCAATAAAAAAAAACAACCTACGATGAACTCCAGTCTCTGCTTAAGTTCAAAATCAGATTGTATTTTAAACAAAGTAGAGGTGAAGTCAGGAGGTTACGGGTTCGAGATCGAGATGGAGATTAGCGGTGGCGGCGTTTGTTTTTGGTTGGTGGAGTAGGGCTTGCGGCGGTGGTGTTTTGGTGAGGCCGCAGCGGAGTAGGGTTTGCGGCGGCGGCGGTGGTGACCGGTGTTAGGGCTTTCAGTGGCAGCGGTAAGGGTTTCGATTTTGATTTTTTTTTTGTGGTTTGAGGTTGGATTTGTGGAGAAACTGAAACAAGATCTGAGGTTTGATTGAATGAAGATGGAGAACTGATATGAGGTATGTCGGAACCGAAAAAAAAACAAGATCTGAGGTATGTCGGAACAGGTATATTTTTTTTTCCCGGGGTTGATTTTGTAGTCGGGTTTCTCTGGTTTGGGATTGGTTGTAGATAATGAGCAAAGTGTTCAAGACTCAGAAACACTGCTCTGATACCATGAAGACTTTATTGGAGAAAAAACTTATATTGATTGTTGTGTTTTACAAAGAAAAACTAGAGACCTATTTATACAAAACCAATAATCTAAAAAACGGAAACATATTGAATGGACGGGCTAGAAATAGGCTGGCGAATAGCTAGCAAATCTTTGATTGGAAATGATGACAAGATCTGATCCTATAATTTTGCCTTTGACAATCTTTTCCGTTTAACAGATTGGTCAAAAATTAAAATAACCATGTTATATATCTTTATTAACAAAAAAAAATGATTTGTTAAAGGGTAACGGCCTCCAAGCACCCACACCTTTTAATTCACCTACATTAGAATTAGATTGAAAAGCATTTGAATTATGTTTATACTGGAACGTGATACTCAGTTTCTTTTTTTTTACGAAAAATTTTGATCACTAACGAACCACTGGAGTATTATCGTGTCATCAGCGAAACCACCCGATCATATCCATCTCCACTAGGCATAATGCATATACACTAATTCAGGAGGAAACCCAATAAAAATCATAAAAAATCACTTGTTCCAGTGAAAAGATAAAAAAAATTAAAAAAAAATGTTACATGTAAAAATTTACATCGGGTGTAAAAAAAAATTATTGGTGATGTAAAAAAATTTACATCCCCGTTAACAAATTTTACTTTAAGCGTAACTATCAACTCCACAATTTTTTTTTTTGTTCTTTTTTTACAAATGTTTATAACAATCTCATCTACATTTGAACAAAAAATTATGGCTCAACTCACGCGAAAAATAAGAGTTCTCATGTTGTCATAACTCATCGTTGTTATTAATTGAACCGAATTATATATATAGTATGAGTATCATTACAGAACACTAACTATTGTGAGAACAAAAATAACAACTCTAAAATACTAAATTTTGGGGCTTAAAGTACTTTTTTTTTAAATTTTATATTTTTTACACTCATATGTGTATTATATATACATAAAAAAAACCAACGATTTTAACCTACATATAGCCTACATACATGTTGGTAATTTAACCTACACATAACCTACATATGTGTAGGTTATACAAAAAGTGAAAATTTTCCATATTTTGTTTTGAATTCTAGTGTAACAAACAAAAAATCTTATATTTGTAACATTTTCATTTACTTTTTATGTTTTCAGGATAGAAAAAATAGGTGATTTATTGTGTTCTGCGTGTTCTCGCAATATTTATTGTTCTGCATAGAATCCTCCCTTATATATATATATATATATATATATATATATAGTGGAGGGTTCAAGCGAAAACTCCTTTTATTGTGAAAACTAACTAAAAAAAGCCTAAAAACATACAATTTTTTTTACAATTTTCTATAAATTTTCGCTACTTTTTATATATAAAAAAACTTTTCTTCAAAAAAAAAAAATTATAGTGCACATGTGAAGTACAAGTTGTTTTTTGAAAAAAAAAGTTTTTTTTTATATATAAAAAAGTAGCGAAAATTTGTAAAAAAAAATTGGCATTTTTTAGCCTTTTTTAGTTAGTTTTTAAATTAGTGGTTTTTAATTGAACCCTCCGCTATATAGGATGGGTTCTAGAGTGAACAGTAGTGTATTTGTAAACTGAGTGAAGAAATCTTGTCCATTGATTTATTTCATCAAATTGTAAAATATACTAATGTATTTTCATAATCAAATTATGGCCATTAATTTACACTTGTAAATTGATGATGAAAGGCAATTATTAGTTTAGTAGTGTTCATTATCAAGAGGTTGTTCACAACTGAACCTAACCTTATATATATAGAGAGAGAGAAAAGACGCATGTATATATACATGAGTATTGTCATATGTATTTATTTAGATTCTGATTTAATTGTGGGAGTACGGTGTGCAAAAAACCGAATTAACCGAATCATAACCAAATTAACCGACAAAGCGAACCGAAAAACCGAACCAAATCTAAAACCGATGGGTCGGTTATGGTTATCAATGTTTCCATACCCACCATAACCGAACCGCACTGACATGTAATAAATATTTGTAGGATTTAGAACTTTTCATCATATTTGTAATATTTGATGTTTTTGATTGAAGAGCTTTAGTATTTATGAGTTTTTCATATCGTTTTGTGGTTTTGGTTCAATGTTTATTTAAATTTATGGAATATATCATATCACTTTATTTGAATATTCGATAATAAAATTATAGATTGTATGTATTTTTATACTATGTAATATATAGATATATACAAATATACAATAACAATTTATTTTATGTTAAAGAAATTAAGCTATTTTTAGCTAGACTAAATACATGGTTAACCACCCACAACCGACCTACTATAACCATCAAAACCGATTAACCATAACCGCCATAACCGAGCGGTTATGGTTATAGTTATCCATTAACCGACATCACATTTATAGTTATAATTTTAGGCCAAAATCAACCCAAACCAACTCATGCACACCCTAGTACATATTATTTTTTGAATCACACGGTTTATTTTTCTTAATTTTGACTTCTCTCTCTATATATATTCCAAGAAAAAGTATAGAATAAATGTTATAACTAAATAACATGTATAATTTTGCCCGTGCCAAGAATTCTAGGGAAAATCAGTATCAATATTATTTTAACGGTAAATTTGGATTACTGAAAGATTATTGTATCATTATCGTGCCACTAGCGAAATTATCCAATCGTATCCATCTTCAGTAGCCAATATTTGGATTACTGACAGACTATTGTAGTATTATCGTGCCACTATTGATATCATCCGATCGTATCCATCTTCACTAGCCAATAATGTCTATACCCCAATTCAGTAGGAAACCCAATAAATCTGATAAAACTCTCTTATGAGAATCGAATACAGGGCCTAATGGTCTCTAAGCTTTATCTCACTCAAATATGCTACTAGGCTACGATGCCATGACTAGTATCAATATTTTAATTATAAGGGTGAGGGGAGTGGTTTCCTATTCCAAATAGGTAAACTCCCAATTCACCCAATCACATAGCGCCATGTCAAGTCACCTAATTTGTTTACCTAATGCTCAAAAACGTTGGCGGTGGTTTACCTAATGGGGTTTAGGTAAACTATTAAAAAAAAGGAAAAATGTGTGATTGATTGAGAAGGAATGGACACCACCACACGCCCATCTCTCTCCCCCTTCCCTCCCTCTCACCGACTCGGTGACCACTCACCGATTTCGCCCCCCATTTCGGTAAACATTGCTCGGTAAAAAGGTTGGCGGTGGATGAGGGTTCGATACCGAGTGGGTTTACCGCCTCACTCTGCTCACCCTAATATGAAAGGAAACCTTCTGGTGCCGGTCCCAAACCTTTAAAGCATCAGGCGACATATGTTGAATTTTGACAGTTGAAACAATAATGCTTTTAGCGCCTAAAAGTAAATGTAAGCCTGGTTAATTAATGTCTCATCATATAAAGGAAGCATGAGTGTTAGTTATACGCATTTATTACTGTTTATTTCACAAGTAAAACTATCCATTATAATTTTAGTGATACCATGAATAACATCTATTTCTTGTCTTCCAACCCCTTTGTACATTTCTGGACCCACATTCTTTAAGCTTCACATTTTCCAATTTATATGGTACCATAGTTGTGTGGACATTTGATTATACAACGTTTGTATTTCTGTCAAGTGTACCACAAAACGTTGTCGTTACAAAAGCATTCTGATACATAGCTTATTTTTTCTTTTTATATAATTACAAAATAATCAATGGTTGTGCGAGTTTCAGTTGTTTTATTAACTTTTAAGTGTCAAGAAAGTTTATTTCAGAGTACACTCGTAAAAATGTTAAGTTTGAGAGAAGAGCTACAAAGAATATATTTTTTTAACAGCCTACCAATTTGTTAATAAAACACCAACACTCTAGCAAGTAGGGTGTGCAAAAATCGAATCGTAACCGAATATCAAACCATTAAGCAAAAAAATTAACCGAGATTGACATGAACCATGCATATTCATGTAGAACCAAGCATAGAACACCATACTCAAACCATTTTTAGTTTGAACAAAGCAGCAAAAAAATACACCGGATAATTAACCAAAAATAACTAATACCGATCCATTACCGACAGTTAACCTAATCATGTTTAACCGACCATCGGTTATGGTTATGGTTATGGTTATGGTTATGGTTAAGCAATTCTCCAAAACAGAAGTTTGATTGTGATTATGATTAAGCCTCTATATCGGAACCGAAACAGCTTTGCACACCTATACTAACAAAGTGCTAGCTAAAGAGCAAAACAAAAATACAAATTTCACATAATACACTTCAATTCAAACCGTTGATCCTGTGAGGACCGTTTCGATCTCGTTTACGCTTAGTCCAACTCAATAAAGCTATTCATATCGTGCGGAATCCGATTGACTAGATAAACACAAGATATCAACGATTAACACTGATTTCATTGAAAAGTATCAACTACAGACTGAAATCAATTGGGCAGCGCTTCACCGTCTGAGAGCGCTTCACCGTCTGAGTGCCAAAAGTCCTAAAATGCTCACAGTCACACCCCTATTTATAGGCTAACACAACCGTGCGAGAGAGCTATGCACGAATGGACATGCCCATTCGTGCGAACAAAACTGACTCCCTTCGTACGAAGGACTCCTTCGTGCGAAGGGGTATTTACAATACAATTTCATTGTTCTAACACGTAATCCTATTACATACATGACTCGATACGCTGACGTAGGCTGCAGACATTATGCACTAACAAACTCCTCCTTTGATGTAGCTGAAGTCATGATCGGTCTTCATTCTAGTCTTCCTTTCTTCAAATACCATTGCCTCTGCATCCCCGTATCAAAGAAGTTTTTGTATGGCTTCTTTCGTCTTTCTTCGCTCGGGATAGGAGTCTAATCTGTAGGCACAAGCTTGTTCATCATCTTCAATCGTCCTAAGAACGTTGCTTTCTCAATTCTCGCCTCTATCCTTTCTTCTCGTCTAACGTCTTTCAAGAACTCCTTCCTTTCTTAGTCTCGCCGTGTTGTTTTCCACATACGCCCTGAGTGAATGTCTTTGGCATAACACGTGTTGATCACATTCTGATACTGCACCGCTTGAATCTTATCAACCGCTTCATACCATATATTCGTGAAGAATAAACACTCAACATCCTTCTTTGATAGGATCACCAACCACATTGGATCTAAAATCCGAATTCCTCTCCAGATAAACGTTTCTTTAGACCTTAATGATATCACCGCTTCAGCTGTTGAAGAATCATAATACCAATCTCTGAATTCTTCATAGAAGTCTTGCTCAAGCTTCATCAGCGGCATATTCTTCATTGCTTGAGGTCTTTTTATATGAAGAGTGACGTCTTTCTCTTTCGTAACAGGATCAATCTTCGCCACCTTCTTTGGATAGTGTGGCTTCCAATTGGGAAAATTGTGTCTCGTTTCATAACGAAGTTTCTGCCACAATCTTTGTTCTGTCCATCTCATCTCGTACTTTATACACTTGGTCTGACACAGCTCCTACACGTCCCACCACGGCAGAGTTTTGATGTCTACAAGATATCGAAAAATATTGAACACCAAATTATCTCCTGATAGCATGCACTTTCAGTTTTTCTATCCATCCCCAACTAAGAATGTCACCGAATGACGCATCAGGATGTCTCGTAAAAAACACTAGTTGCCTCTTAAATTTTTCTTTCTTTTGGCATTGGCCTAAACCAGTGTTTACGAGTTTCAAGTAACTCTTTTCGACTTAACTTTGGATGTACTTCTTCTTTAACACGTTCTGTGAGTGCATGATGTCTATCACTTCCATACATCTCAGATAGTAGCAGAAAATTGTTAAAGACAAGGTTTTGCTATGTTAAAAACTAGTGGAAGCCCCCGCGCTTCGCAGCGGGCATTTGTTCGGTATCAGTTAAACCGCATTTAAGAACCAAGTAACATTAAATATAATTTAAAATAAAGAAATACTAAAACTTAAAAAATATAATTAAATGCAAACTGTAAGACTATGTATTTTTAAAGGTCAATGGAGATTTTATTGAAATATAGCCAAACAGCAAGTTGCTATAGTAGCCAAATTGTACAGCAACATCATGACATTACATTCCACACTCTAATCTATAGAATTACATCAAAACTTCTCCATTCTTCCCATGTTATGTGTCACACCCTGTCTTTTGCGGAAGCGTATGATGTGTGACTAGCTTGTTATCATTGCATTCAATCGTAATAAACAACTACATGATCAAAACGATGTTCATCCATTCATGAAAATTTGAGTATTACACTTGTTATTTAAGTTTTCAAAACACGACCTTTGACAAGGTTACAAGTCAACAAAAGTGGATGACATCTAAACTTGTAGTCTACTTCTAGTTACGACACTTGCGCCCAAGATCCATCCTGTCACCTGAAATACATGTAATTTTGGAAAACATCAACATAAAGTTGAGCGAGTTCATGCGTTTTTGTATTTCACGTTTTTATACTTTGTATGAAAACATAGCATGTGTCATGTATAATTCAAGTCTTTCTTGAGTACCCCACGTACTCAAGTATAATTCCCGTTTTCTTGAGTACCCCACGTACTCAAGTATCATTCAAGTTTTCTTGTGTACCCCACGTTTTAAATGATTGTTTATACAAGGACTTTAAGGCACGTGAGGACATAGGGAGCATTAGTATATTCTCCTTCAAGGCATGTGAGGACATAGGGAGCATTAGTATATTCTCCTTTAACTGTGTCGATTACCCTCGGCTGTGTCGATTAACCTCGACTGCGTCAATTTCCCTTGACTGTGTCGATTTCCCTCGACTGTGTCGATTAACCTCGACTGTGTCGATTTCCCTCGACTGGGACACCGAAGCACTCAAGAGGTCACATAAGGACCCTGAGTGGGGCTCGGCCGTACCCGTTAGATCTAACCCTCGTCCCTAATTAAGTATTAATGGCATTTCTGTATTTAGTCTATGCTCACATGATCTAGTATTTCATAGGCCTTTCATAGGCGTTTGATAGGCATTTCATACCGTTTTAAGCATTTGTAACATGTATTTCACCCCCGAGAGTTATAAAACCAAAATCAGTTAAAGAAAAGGGGGAGCATGAACTCACAACTTTGCGTTCCTGCGTCGTAAACTTCACCGGATTTGCTTATCTAGCGTCGTGACCTATACGTGTTTTCTTAACGTTAGTCACTAGACTTGTATCACACAAGTACAAGTCACTATCTTTTGTGTACGTATTCTTGTGTTAAAAATAACTTATATTTTTAACTAAGTGTCTTACTTATATTATTTTCTCAAAAATGAATATAAGTATTTTGTATTTTGCACTTTGCACCCGAATTATGTATTTTGTCTGAATATGTTGTATGTGTATTTGCAAGTCATAATATACTAGCACGTATTATACATACCACACACGTCTAGCAAAAAGTTTAGTAATCAACAAATATATATACTTTTCCTCAGATAACATACTCGACATTTAGACACGCAAATTACAACTTATGTCGTTTCAACTTAAATATCCAAAACTGGACTGTTTTCGAGCATTTTAATAAAATAGTTATCCTATCCCAAAAATTCCCAAATTTTTACAGAACGTCCTAATCGACCCACAAATTATTGTGTAAAAATATCGGGGTCCAGTTCATTATCAATAATTTATAGAAAATCGTTTACCTAACTGTGATCAGATTTGTTACATTCTGATCACAGTCTACCGAAAAATTCGTTTAAAATTCCTCGTAAGTCCGTTTGTCGAAATTCCAGTTCGAGGGTCACAAATACATCCGTGACCATCTTTGATAAAAGTTTCAGGGGCTGGTTCGGTCCAGGTTTTAAGTTGTGATCGAAAACGCACAGCCCAATTTACTGTGGTAAAAATCAGCCTTAGCTGCTGTCACGAAAACAGATTTTTAAAATAGTAACCTACCTCAGAAAAATACAATACCAGTGCCATTTTCTTCGTTTTTCGAAAAGACACAATTTAGGCTTCAGAAATTCCGTTTTTCGAGTTTTTAAAGTCCGTTTACAGCCTGTTGAAGGCGGCTGGAAAAGTACATCAGCATGTTATTTACGTCTTAAATGTTACTAAATCGTGTTAAAAAGTGTCCGATTAACGGGTTTAACAAGAAAACAACTTTTAAACATCAAGTATGTTTTAACCAACCCTCAAACCCACAAGATTCCGCTTCATGATCCAGACATAAGTAAACTTTATGTAGCTTTTATGTTCATAACTCATGTTTCATATTTTTCTAGTATTCTTGTAATTTAGTGATTTAAACAACAATACATCATGCTACAAGTCATAATTTCGAACAAGATGAGATCAAGGTAAAATGAGACTTACTACTAGCCTCTAGCTAGGGAAGAATCTAGTCGAAGAATGAGTGGATAAAAGCAATGAGAAGAGGTCCTTCACGTTCCGAATGCACCAAGCCTCCTCGTATGTGATCCTTAACACTTGTATAAGCTTGGAATGGCAAGATCAAGATCGAAAGGTGGCGGTGGGGGTGCTTGTGTCTTCGGCCGAGAGTGAAAGAGAGGGAGAGAGAGGAGTGTTGTGGTGAGTTGATGTGTGTTATGAATGAAATGATTTTTGTGATCTTAGGCCACTTATAATCTCCTACTTCAATATCTTGTCCAAGATATCAAGCAAAATCCAAATATAATATAGAAATAAAATCTTGGGTATGGTGGAGGGTCCAAGTGACCGTAAATTATAAGGGGGTCCAAGTGTAACTTTCAACCAAATTAATACACTACAAAATCTTATGATATCTTCCCATATCTCCATCATATCTAATAATATCAAATAAAATCCAAGGAAGATCTAAGCAAGATCATGGAAGATTACACAAGATCTAGGTGAATCCAAGCAAGATCATGGAGATCTAGTAATTAGATCATGTGGGGCCGATTTCTAGATATGGGGAGGGGGTCTAATTGTAATTTTTAACCAATCAGTTGTCATGTAATCCGTTCTCAAGTATTTAGTTAGTTTAATTAGTTACTATATATTTTAGTGGGTGTTAGGGTGTTCGGAAATTATAACTAGCTCAGAAAAATAATAATAATGCTTCTAGCAATATTTTGGTGTTCCGGGTAATGTCCGGTTTTTCGGTCGGATACCGTTCCGTTGAATTGTTTAATTGTTCCGTAAGGTGTCCTTTTGTAACCCTTTTAATTCCCAACACTTGGGGAAGTATTCTGGATAATAAAACGTAATTTCTGCATAATATCCTTATGTTTAAATGCTGATTTATTGCTGAATTATATAAATTCTGCACTTAGAGTGCGTTTCGGGTGCTTTTTAGTGCTTATTTTTGCTTTCGTATAGTATATATATTAAACCCTTGTATGTACTCTTGGGTTTTAATGTATTCTTGTCGTTGGACCTACGCCTAGGCTCCAATTCTAATGTCTGACTGTTTTCTGCAGTTCTGTTGACACGATGTGTCTTACCGGTGAGTTTACTAATATTTTTGACGCAACGCTATCATAAAGTAATTCTTGTAGCATATATCATGCATGAATTCACTTGCATGGAATTTAGAAATTATTTGTCTGGTAAACCAGATCATGCACAGTCATTGAAGCACAAATTACTGTTCATTTCGTGTACGGAATGTACGGAAAAGTGACGGTTGTCACAGTCTCCCCCCGTTAAAAGAATTTCGTCCCGAAATTCAAGCGATGCCATCGGTCGCAGGGGAGTTGTGAAACCAATATGGTCACTTAGATTCATGATTTGTCTTTATGTTTCCATGAAATCTCTGGGTCATGTCATGAATTCTATCATACTCAAGTAAGTCAATCATGACTTTTCTGTGTCTTGTGGACTCTTGGTCGAAAACCTCAACAGGTTTCTATAGTAATTCTTGTCATTTGTCATTGACGTGAATCTTATTTGTGGGAACTACGACTGTTCCTTAAGTCAGACTCCTCTACAGACTAGACACATGAATGTGTCGCGATCACTACTGATCTTTTTCTGGGAGCTTCATCTTGTGAGCAATGGTTCTGATCCCTACACCGGGGATTCAACCTTTTCGTTTTCCAAAACACACTACGCCTTCTCTAGGCGAGGCTCTCATTTTAGTCATACTTCTTGTCTCATATTCTTACGATTTCTGCCGCTCATCGGCGTAATCTTTCTGTATTCTGCGGGCTGTCCTGATATGATCACATATCTGAATGATCTTGCCTCTAGTTTTCCCGGGCCATCTCGGGCTAGTTGATTGTTTATTATTGGTATCCGTTCAACATAACGGGAATTGACTCATTATGTTCCGTCTAAAGCTTTACACGAAGCGGTTAAGACGGCGGTGTGATAGATACCGTTGTAGGAAAACTCCACTAAGGGCAAGTGAGTGTTTCGACTTTTCATCAAAGTTTATCACACAAGCACGTATTGTGTTCATACAGTCTGCATCGTTCAGCAGCTCAGTTCATAATCAAGTTCTTACGATCATCGGTGTGCTGCAACCCTTGTGATTAGTATAGATCGTGCAACGTGTTCTTTCAGGTAATGACGTCTAGGTTGTGGTGCGCAATTACTGTATCTATCTCAAGGTCTCTTCTCATGATTCCTAAATCAATGTGCCGCGTATGTAATGTTGTGGTCTCGTTGCATCGACGTACAATCGAGACTTTGTCGAGAGGCGTCACATAATCGCAACTCTAGCTCCTTAGCTCTTGGTTGCAGGGTTGGCATGAATTTCGTCCTTATCCATCATGTATCTTAAAGTCCTTACCTCGCGAATTCAAAATTCGCTTTACGTCATCATAGCACATAACTGTTCTTTTCTCTAAGAGTTGCAAAGTAAATTGCAGCTGTTGCTCATGACCTACCTTGGTCGTTGGCCATATAAGAATGTAGTCAATAGGTATAATCATGATTTATCCAGGTATGGTTTATACGTTCGATTCATGAGGTCCATGAATATTGTCGATGCATGTGTTAAGCCAAATGGTACGACAAGGAACTCGTAATGCTCGAAGCAAGTCCTAAAGGTCGTTTTAGGGATATTTCCTCTTGTATTCACAGTGGAGGACATCTTGTCCTCAAGTTGATCTTTGAGTGCCAACTATAACCTGACGATTTGTCTGTTTATGTTATCGGTCCTTGGAAAATGATACCAATCCTTGATATCCAGTTCTCTGGATTATATGCAAAATGGAAACTGTCAACTTTCTTCTCATGTCCTTAATTCCTTCTGTCTAGCAGCTCTTGCAGTTATACCGGAAGCTTATGCTTCGCGGACGAAACTAGTCGGTAAGGTGTCATCTTGTCACTGGTGCCGCTTCTGGCACGAGGTTCATCTTAAACCTCTCTTGTCGCTGCGGAGGGGCGTTCTTGGCAAGTCTTCAGAAAAGGCTACTGGAACTTCTTCCATAGCGGGGATGTTCTCAGGCTCTATACTTGGATATCCAATCCATGCTGACTATCATATTATGACTTCGCATGTCAATGGTAACAGAAGGTTCCGACCTTCTAAGTCCCTAAATGCAATCCTTACTTGCTTCGATCGTTTAAACTAGTCTTCTATATGCCCATTTCTAAAGAATATGGAACGTCTAATTAATTTGAAGCTAGGCCAGGCAGTTTCTTAAGTTCTAAGCATGCAAGGTAAAAGTTGATGCCAGTATTAATTAAAAGTAGATGCATTAGGTTGGTTAATAGGGAACGTACCCGTAACCGCATCTGGATCCTGGCGTGCTTCACGAGTTTCGATCGTGAAAACCCTTCCTTGCTTGTTTCTTCCCAGGACAATCTTTCCTAAAGTGCCCTGCTTCACCACATCTGTAGCAACCTGGTATTCTCTTATTTCTTCCATCTGGGTCCTTCGCCCAACAGGCGTCCTTGTTGTGCCCTTCTTTACCACACTTTCCGCACTTAGGCCTCGGACATCGACCTTCATGGTGAAAGTTGCATTCCCCGCACCTTGGCTTAGTCCCTGGGTAAACTTTACCACCGGCCTTATTAGTGGCTCCATCAGTTTTCCTGTCATGCGGCGGATTCACTTTCTTTCTTTTGTTTGCTTTAGAGCTTCAATAGCCGACTTGTGTTCCCACTTTTAGGTTTGAAGACTTCCTTTTCTTATTGCCCGATGACTCCACATGAGTCTCTTTCTTGTTATCCTCAGATTCCGAAAATTTTCCCGCACATAGAGCTTCTTCAGTAAGTGTAACGCTTAAATCGATAGCCTCTACGATAGTTGGAGGCCTTGAGGTAGTAACCAAGCTCCTAATTTGAGGTGCGAGTCCCCAAATGAATCGTTCAACCCTTTTGAATTCCGGCTTGACTAAGTAGGGGACGACTCTAGGCAAGTCGTGAAATCGCTGGACGTATTCAGGAATCTTCGGTCCGTCCATTTTCAAGTTCCAGAACTCCACCTCGAGCTTCTGGATTTCAGCTCTAGAACAGTATTTCTTTTCCATCATTTCCTTGAGCTCGTCCCAGCTTAGTGCATGAGCAGCATCCGCACCAAAGGTTTGAACCTGAGGGTTCCACCAGGAGAGTGCGCCATCTACGAATAACCCTGAGATATAAGTAACACTCTGTCGGGGCGAACAGTTACTCATTCTTAGAATGGAGTCAGTCTTTTCTGCCCAACGAACAAATGCAACGGCACCTCCTGTGCCATCAAAATTCAATGGCTTGCAGTCCAGGAATTGTTTATAGGTGCAGCCAGTTGGAGGGTTATTTCCAGTAGTGCCATCGCTGTGCTTAGAGCGGAGGGCTTCATGTCGAGCAATCGCCTGTGAGATGCATTCTTGCAGCTCGGCTTCTGTTCTTGGCAGCGTACTGGTGTTTGTGTCTCGCCTGGGCAGCATTCTCTTCTGCCAAAATGGTATGGAGTAGGTTAGACAACATTTCAATTGTCTATGAGATACATAGCACCATAAGCCATCATGTAATCACCCAATTTCACATGTATATATATAATCAACGTATGAGCGAGGAAACAATTACTGAGCCTTCACATAGGCTTGCCAACTTGGCTTATTGTTTGTAATAAAATGAACTCGAGGTTACATCGCCTCGGTCATTTAGGTTTCAGTTATTTCCTGCTATATTAGCTTTATTGATGTGTATATTTTCCCAGAGATGGGGTTGTTCGTGTAGAGGTGATAGGGAGTGTAACGTCGCTGAATCGTTTTGAATGTTACCCATCTTCTCTTGCTTAAATATCGTTTTCTCAAACGTCTCGTATATCGGTAGCAGTGTCAGTCGCGAAGTAGGCTAAGACAGGCTTCCTACTTTATAATGCGCTAAAGCACCGATCTATGTATTGTTCTACCATATGAAGGTGTGAACACCTAGAGTTTAATTTTGGGAGGGATGGTGATCTTTAACTTGACCCGCAGAGTCCACCAGGGTTTCTGTGCACTACAAGTCGTTATTACGTGGGCCCCCGTAATAATAAATTGTCTTGCACAGTTACCCCAAATTTTCTCTCGTCCAAGCAGATGATCAATCAAGGAGGGGACACTACTGTCCTTATACCTTTGTCATGGAAAGGACCATTGCAGTGGTCCACGCGCTAACACTCGTTGTTGTTATGCGCGAATAGGCACGATGATTAGATGAAGTAGGAATAAAGAGGATTCCCAGTAGTTGGAGGGGCACCTATGTGACGAATACATCATCTTCCTTCTCTGGTCAAGTATGTCGTCAATCTTGCTTCACATAAGTCACAGGGATCTCGTCCCGTTGATTAAGAATTTGTTCAAGGTTGCCGCCTCTGCCTCGTCATCATCACCGTAGTTAGGCATCTTCACGATCGAGAGGGAAGAACAGCCATCTCCTACGGAAGCAAGCTCAGCATCTTGTTTGGTAATCACTCCCAGCCATGAGCTTTGCAAAGGACGCGAGGTCGGTAGCTTCATCGTGCGAGTTACGTATAGTAATAGGAGTAGGAGTCGAAAGTATCTTATTCACGTCAATAATCATTCCGTACACTTATTTGTATGTATGTATATCAATAACATATATGCTACTTAGCATAATCAAGCAATTTAATGCATTATATCACGTATAACTCTCGTTTTTGGGGGGTCATTTTGTTTTTGGCTAGTCTAACTCGTGTAGACTATGCTTTGGTTGGCACCTTATTTTAAAGGTATTCCTCACTAATGTCCTTGCCTTGTCACTTTTTGAAAAGTGTCTGACTTGTGGATCTTGGCGCTTTCGTGAATGCAATGAAAACCTTTTTGTAAAATGTTTTTGTGAGAGAACTCTAGTGATTGTAGTCTAGACTCGAGAAGGAATCCTAGTTCACTACAATCGAAGCTCTGATACCAAACTGTCACACCCTGTCTTTTGCGGAAGCGTATGATGTGTGACTAGCTTGTTATCATTGCATTCAATCGTAATAAACAACTACATGATCAAAACGATGTTCATCCATTCATGAAAATTTGAGTATTACACTTGTTATTTAAGTTTTCAAAACACGACCTTTGACAAGGTTACAATTCAACAAAAGTGGATGACATCTAAACTTGTAGTCTACTTCTAGTTACGACACTTGCGCCCAAGATCCATCCTGTCACCTGAAATACATGTAATTTTGGAAAACATCAACATAAAGTTGAGCGAGTTCATGCGTTTTTGTATTTCACGTTTTTATACTTTGTATGAAAACATAGCATGTGTCATGTATAATTCAAGTCTTTCTTGAGTACCCCACGTACTCAAGTATAATTCCCGTTTTCTTGAGTACCCCACGTACTCAAGTATCATTCAAGTTTTCTTGTGTACCCCACATTTTAAATGATTGTTTATACAAGGACTTTAAGGCACGTGAGGACATAGGGAGCATTAGTATATTCTCCTTCAAGGCATGTGAGGACATAGGGAGCATTAGTATATTCTCCTTTAACTGTGTCGATTACCCTCGGCTGTGTCGATTAACCTCGACTGCGTCAATTTCCCTTGACTGTGTCGATTTCCCTCGACTGTGTCGATTAACCTCGACTGTGTCGATTTCCCTCGACTGGGACACCGAAGCACTCAAGAGGTCACATAAGGACCCTGAGTGGGGCTCGGCCGTACCCGTTAGATCTAACCCTCGTCCCTAATTAAGTATTAATGGCATTTCTGTATTTAGTCTATGCTCACATGATCTAGTATTTCATAGGCCTTTCATAGGCGTTTGATAGGCATTTCATACCGTTTTAAGCATTTGTAACATGTATTTCACCCCCGAGAGTTATAAAACCAAAATCAGTTAAAGAAAAGGGGGAGCATGAACTCACAACTTTGCGTTCCTGCGTCGTAAACTTCACCGGATTTGCTTATCTAGCGTCGTGACCTATACGTGTTTTCTTAACGTTAGTCACTAGACTTGTATCACACAAGTACAAGTCACTATCTTTTGTGTACGTATTCTTGTGTTAAAAATAACTTATATTTTTAACTAAGTGTCTTACTTATATTATTTTCTCAAAAATGAATATAAGTATTTTGTATTTTGCACTTTGCACCCGAATTATGTATTTTGTCTGAATATGTTGTATGTGTATTTGCAAGTCCTAATATACTAGCACGTATTATACATACCACACACGTCTAGCAAAAAGTTTAGTAATCAACAAATATATATACTTTTCCTCAGATAACATACTCGACATTTAGACACGCAAATTACAACTTATGTCGTTTCAACTTAAATATCCAAAACTGGACTGTTTTCGAGCATTTTAATAAAATAGTTATCCTATCCCAAAAATTCCCAAATTTTTACAGAACGTCCTAATCGACCCACAAATTATTGTGTAAAAATATCGGGGTCCAGTTCATTATCAATAATTTATAGAAAATGGTTTACCTAACTGTGATCAGATTTGTTACATTCTGATCACAGTCTACCGAAAAATACGTTTAAAATTCCTCGTAAGTCCGTTTGTCAAAATTCCAGTTCGAGGGTCACAAATACATCCGTGACCATCTTTGATAAAAGTTTCAGGGGCTGGTTCGGTCCAGGTTTTAAGTTGTGATCGAAAACGCACAGCCCAATTTACTGTGGTAAAAATCAGCCTTAGCTGCTGTCACGAAAACAGATTTTTAAAATAGTAACCGACCTCAGAAAAATACAATACCAGTGCCATTTTCTTCTTTTTTCGAAAAGACACAATTTAGGCTTCAGAAATTCCGTTTTTCGAGTTTTTAAAGTCCGTTTACAGCCTGTTGAAGGCGGCTGGAAAAGTACATCAGCATGTTATTTACGTCTTAAATGTTACTAAATCGTGTTAAAAAGTGTCCGATTAACGGGTTTAACAAGAAAACAACTTTTAAACATCAAGTATGTTTTAACCAACCCTCAAACCCACAAGATTCCGCTTCATGATCCAGACATAAGTAAACTTTATGTAGCTTTTATGTTCATAACTCATGTTTCATATTTTTCTAGTATTCTTGTAATTTAGTGATTTAAACAACAATACATCATGCTACAAGTCATAATTTCGAACAAGATGAGATCAAGGTAAAATGAGACTTACTACTAGCCTCTAGCTAGGGAAGAATCTAGTCGAAGAATGAGTGGATAAAAGCAATGAGAAGAGGTCCTTCACGTTCCGAATGCACCAAGCCTCCTCGTATGTGATCCTTAACACTTGTATAAGCTTGGAATGGCAAGATCAAGATCGAAAGGTGGCGGTGGGGGTGCTTGTGTCTTCGGCCGAGAGTGAAAGAGAGGGAGAGAGAGGAGTGTTGTGGTGAGTTGATGTGTGTTATGAATGAAATGATTTTTGTGATCTTAGGCCACTTATAATCTCCTACTTCAATATCTTGTCCAAGATATCAAGCAAAATCCAAATATAATATAGAAATAAAATCTTGGGTATGGTGGAGGGTCCAAGTGACCGTAAATTATAAGGGGGTCCAAGTGTAACTTTCAACCAAATTAATACACTACAAAATCTTATGATATCTTCCCATATCTCCATCATATCTAATAATATCAAATAAAATCCAAGCAAGATCATGGAAGATTACACAAGATCTAGGTGAATCCAAGCAAGATCATGGAGATCTAGTAATTAGATCATGTGGGGCCGATTTCTAGATATGGGGAGGGGGTCTAATTGTAATTTTTAACCAATCAGTTGTCATGTAATCCGTTCTCAAGTATTTAGTTAGTTTAATTAGTTACTATATATTTTAGTGGGTGTTAGGGTGTTCGGAAATTATAACTAGCTCAGAAAAATAATAATAATGCTTCTAGCAATATTTTGGTGTTCCGGGTAATGTCCGGTTTTTCGGTCGGATACCGTTCCGTTGAATTGTTTAATTGTTCCGTAAGGTGTCCTTTTGTAACCCTTTTAATTCCCAACACTTGGGGAAGTATTCTGGATAATAAAACGTAATTTCTGCATAATATCCTTATGTTTAAATGCTGATTTATTGCTGAATTATATAAATTCTGCACTTAGAGTGCGTTTCGGGTGCTTTTTAGTGCTTATTTTTGCTTTCGTATAGTATATATATTAAACCCTTGTATGTACTCTTGGGTTTTAATGTATTCTTGTCGTTGGACCTACGCCTAGGCTCCAATTCTAATGTCTGACTGTTTTCTGCAGTTCTGTTGACACGATGTGTCTTACCGGTGAGTTTACTAATATTTTTGACGCAACGCTATCATAAAGTAATTCTTGTAGCATATATCATGCATGAATTCACTTGCATGGAATTTAGAAATTATTTGTCTGGTAAACCAGATCATGCGCAGTCATTGAAGCACAAATTACTGTTCATTTCGTGTACGGAATGTACGGAAAAGTGACGGTTGTCACATTATGCTTGTGAATGATGATCTATGCCTTAAAAAATTGAACGTCGTTTGCTTTATTTCTTCAACAACCTTGTAAATCGTTGTCCTGGAATTCCTTCTGATTTCTCCAACACCATACCCTCCAAAGCGCTAATAGATACACCACATGTATAATTTTCACCTACCAACCGAGTCAAACCGGCTGCCTGTCGGGACTTTCATCCAGCAGAATAGCTGCTGCCAGTGTTGTAAGAATCGTTAGGCGCTAGTCGGGCGGTGGGGTACCGACTAGCGATTACTCGGGATTAATAGGGATTAATCGGATTGAGATTTTTATATGTAATTTTTAGTTACATATACACACACACATTTTTATATGTAGTTTTTTAAAGTAGACATGTTTTAACCCCTCGTTAATCCATATTTTTAAGTAATTGGAAGAAATTTATATGGTTTGGTCAAAATTTGCTCGGCATCTAGCCAAAATTTGGCCAGAATAGGACCGCCATTGATTGCCTAGCTATTAATCGGCCATTAATCGGTGAACCTCCGATTAGTGATTAATCGGTGACTAATCGGAGACTAATCGGGATTTTTACAACCATGGCTGCTGCCAGACCATGTCTGCGAACGTGCATCTGACCAGCACTACTCATCAACCGCTCCACATAACGTACATAGTGAATTCTGAATTGGTAAGCCTCTATTTGCCAAAGCTTTCACAGTAGGAATCTTCGCCATCTATTGTTCTCTATGCAAACATATTCGCTTTTGCAGTTGCAATTTTATTCCATTTGAACTCACTTGCTGGTAGGTTCAGATCTAACCAGTTCCACAACTCTTGCTTTACCAACTTCACGGATATCTCTTCATTCTTCTTGTGGTGCTAGAACCATGTTCAAACTTGCCATTTCCATTTTTTCCTGTGTATTACCTGACACTCTAACCTAGCCCCAATCTCATATGACATTATTATCACATTGTAACATTCGAGTTCCATTACGTATGATCTTCTGTTAGTGGCTAATTGGTATAGTAACGGAAAACAGTGTTTCAAGCTTCCATCATGTGACCAATTGTTCACCGAAAACATGGTTTTGTTCCCCATCCCAAAACATTCCACTACGGTTTTGCTTCGGTTTAATTAACTACAAACTACTATAGATAGCACCCACAAAAATAAAGTATAGTTGGTTTAATCTCTCCAAACTTTCAAAATCTAATGGTAAAACCACCAGTCTTGGTAATGTTTATACTTGACAATTTGCTACATAAATTTTAGGCTTCATCAGCGTATTGAATGTGCAAGAGATGGGTCAAATTAGTTACCTGTAACCGAATTTTGACCTTTCACATTCAAACTATAGAATTGAGCCATAGTAAAAAGTCATCTAATTAAACATATATTCAAATGCTATATTTTCTTTAGATAATAGGGTGCAAGACACACGAACTGAATCCAAAAAATCATATAACCTTGGTCTCAAAGGAAATCTTCATAAACATGATTTTTAGCTTTTAATTAGGATATTTACACTGAGATAACATGGGGCTGAGACATGCGAACCTGAACCGGGTTACCGGAATCTCGCCGGAACCCTAGCCGACTTCTTCGAAAAGTCAATCCACCATCCCTTGATACAACGATCATGCAACCAGGTCTCCGACAGTGCTCGTGAACCTTCAGCACCGCCTATTCTACTCCAAAACATCGCGATCTCCGCTCGCCGCTGCTGCCGTAGACATGGCATCAACCACCGCCTTCTGCGTTATCAGCCGCAACGCTCCGCCGGTGGTCCACCGTGCCCACCTCCAGATTCTCTCCTTTATCTACCAGATTTGTGTCTCAACGTCACCATGGCGGCAGGCATCCCCCTCTGGAGGCGGCCATTGCCGCTATCAACCACCATCATCTCGCCACGACCACCCTTATCGGAGAAGACAATCCCCGTCTCTCTTTCACACCCTAGTATGTTACTTCCCTTCTTTGTTTCTCTAGCAGGCAAGTAATCGGATGGGGAAACCGGCAAAGAGGGGGGAAAGAAGATAGAGAAGCGGTGGAACAGGCGGATGTAGGTAAGGTTTCCCTAGAAACCGGAACTATTCCTAAGACGTTTCATCTTTTGTTATATTGTATAAATAGGGATACGTCTATTTTAAATGAGGAGTGACAAACTTGTAATTAAGGAGAACTTCCTTAATGCTTTGTCTATAAATAGAAGCCTTAGGATAAACTTTTTTAAATACATATGTATCAATTCTTGATCCATCTTAACTATTTTAGTCATTCTACATAGAGAAAAAAGACATAACTAAAATCAGGATTGGTCAAATTGTACGCTATTAAGAACTAAATAACATCAACCAAATGACTTAAACTTGTTGACAATCGAGAGAAGCATATGCTTAATAGGTTAATTTGACATTATTCCAATCCTACATATGGTGTGTTTGGCATGGAACTTTTAGGAGCTTCTAACTTTAATCTTTTAAGAAAAAACTCATACTCAATAAAAAAAGTCTTGTTTGGTTGAAGGAGCTTGAAGCTTTTAGGTTAGGAGTTTGAAGCTTTTTGTTGAACGCTCCTACTAGTAGCGTTTAGAAATAGCTACAATCTTTTATGGAAAAAATGACTATTTTAACATCTAAAGATAATGAACTTTTTAATGCACAAGCTTTTTAAATTTTATGTTATGTCCATTTTGGTCATTTTATACATTTTATTAAAAGATTCAGCTACTCTGCCAAACACCAAATATATATAAAAAGTTACAGCTACTAGCTACCAGCTTACAGCCATCAGCTACTTTTGCCAAACATACCCATAATCTTAATTCCATGTCATCTCTATGTAAAACAAAAAACATAAATTAGGAGCTAAATTAATCTTGATCATTGGGTTTACTTTCATTCAGTTATTATCTTGGTTTATCAATCATATAATACAAAGTAAGATTCGAAAAACAAAAGGATCTAGGCAATAAATTGGCTAAGTAATGGATTCTAACACCTTGCCACACGTACCGTTATGATATATTTAGATGAACTTTATGATATGTGATTATGATGAATGTGTTGGGACAGACAACATAACATGATCTTATTGAAGGGTTGACAGAAATAAACTAAATGAGTAACAATGCACCTTAATTACCTCCATTATCTTGTCTTTTTTGGTTTACATTATTTTAATCCACAATAATTTAATTTAATCTGAAAATATAATATTAGTTCCACTTAAAAATGGGTTTTGGGTAAGTAGCCTTAAAAGAATTGTGAAAATGGTATATGACACCCTTATAGGTAGAATGGAATGGTATTTTGATCTTAAAACACAAACCCTCACACTTTTGTTTTATAAAAATACAATACAAAAAAAATCTTATAAAAAAATAACACAAAAATCTAAAACAACAAAATGTAGCACAAAAAAAAACCAATACAAACAATCCAGCACAAAAATATATATATATATAACACAAATATTCATAACAGAATAATTCCAACACAAAAATCCAGTACGATAAATTCATCACAAAGAAATCCAACACAAAAATGTAAAACAAAAATTTAATACAAAAAAATCCAGCAACAAATAGAAATCTAAGACAACATTTTAAGTTTTTTAGTTCTCATATTTTATATAGCAATATGATGCTCAAATTAAAAATAAAATGTGTTAAATTTTATGAAGCATTTAAAAAAATTAATATCGTATAAAAAAGTTATAAACATTTAAAAAATAGAGTGGAGATATGTATGTGTCTTACATGTGGAGAGATAACCCACTAGATATATGATAACTATTTGAAGAACTATATTAATAAATGTTGGTCGACTTTAATAAGTATTTTGAGGAAAATACATATAAATCCATGTTTGAGTTCTCTTTGATATGTAACACAAAATGTTGATATGTAAACAACAAAGTATTGATATAATGATATGCAAGGAGACATGTAGAGTCACATATTATCATTATGTTGTTACATACCCTCACCTTGTTGTATACATATCACACTTTGTGTTAGATATCAACATCTTATTTCTTATCGTTTTTAGGTTAAGAGTATTATGTATTTGATTTCGTCTATACTGTTTTGTTATATATCACCACCTTGTTGTTAACATATAACACTTTGTGTTAGATATCAACATCTTACTTCTTATCGTTATTAGATTAAGAGTATTATGTATTTGATTTCGTCTGCACTGTGTTGTTACATATCCTTGTTGTTTACACATCACACTTTGTGTTAGATATCAACATCTTACTTCTTAGCATTTTTAGATTAAGAGTATTATGTATTTTTTTTTTTTTTTTTTTTTTGAAGGGTGACTTTCGATATGTACTGACCATTGGTCACCGGGTTCCCGTCTAGGACGGTTACCCGTCAGCCCAGCTTTCGCAGACGCGATGTTCTATCGGGCCCCGGCTGCCGCTCTGACTGACCTTCGCCCGGAAACCATACTGCCCCCACACGAGAGACTCGCTGGGGTAACAGCTGGGTAAAACCGGGTTGCCCTCAAGACCGCACCATGCCTCGGTAGGATACGGTCTATCATTGGGACGTCCCCCCCCTAAGACCACGAGTGGGAGTCGAACCGGTGACCTCCCAAAGGAGGAACCGGCCCAACATACCCAATGGGAACCACTGGGCCACGGAGGGAGGATTAAGAGTATTATGTATTTGATTTCGTCTCTACAATATATAACAATTATTTCTATTTTATATACATTAAACAATATGGTCAATTGACTATGTCACATTCACTATTTAATTTAGCTTGTTAAATTATATTTTTCCGCGTCAAAAGTTATTGACTTCTGAAAAAAACATGATTATTAGAAACCATTTATGAATCCATCTACTATGTAATGAAGTGTCTAAATGAGCTAATACAGATAAATAATTGATAAACAATATATTCAAATTATTACACAATTATTTATCTATAAAACTTCTGAAACGAATTTAAGCGGTACATTAAAAAAACATACCAATCCCCCCTTGTGGCCTAGTGATAGGATACTTGAGTTTTCCAATGGAGAAGCAAGTTCAATTCCCACTTGTGTTATATTGGAGTGGATATTGGGCAATGATGGTGACAAACCCACCGAGGGGTGTTCGATCCTGAGCCGCACCCCGGTTTTCATCCGGCTGTTACTTCAGCGAGGCATCTCGTGTGGAGGCAGTACGGTTTCCCGGGGAACGTCGTAACCAAGTCTGACCAACCAAGTGCGGGCCTGGTTAAGACAACGTAGTCTGGGTAAATCTTGGCTAGGGCCGCCGTTTAGGCAGTGTGACATTGGGTCACTCAAAAAGAAAGTCACCGTTCAAAAAAACATAGCATGTTTTTTCAAGTTTCCGTGTTAAACTTTTTTTTGCCATTAATTTACATTCTTTTAATATTTTTTTAGTTTATTTCCCGATAATATATTATGGATAATGTTATGACAAAACTAAGCTTATACATGAGTTTTTGATCAATTTACATCGAAACTAAGTCATTCTAACTAAATAGCTACAAATTATTTTCTTAATTTTACTCTTCGCATAAACATCACGTCTATTGTATGTGTAATGAACTAATGATGGTATAACTTTTCAAGTCAATAATTATACACTGTACCTTGATGATATTTAATTTGGATTGTAGGAGTTAGGAAAATTAGTTTTATTATCAAGTAAAATATCATAGTTGCCAGGGCCGGCTCAACCGTTTTGATGGCCTAAAGCGAATTGAAAATCCAGGACCGCAACCTCTTTCCAAAGGTCATGTTATAACCCTAATCTTTACCTGACCTTGATACAAATTTTTGTTTTTTTTCTTTCCTTTTAGAAAGGCCTGATTCATACTTGCAATTTTTAATTAAAGTTACAGATTGGGGGCAAAGCATATCACAAATTGGTAACTAAGTCTTAGGGGCTGTTTGGTAGCCTCTGAATGGTCATTAAGAGGCTACCTCTTAATAGAACCATTAAGAATTTTACCAATAAGAAGGTAGAAGAATGTGACATGTGATGATTTACCATTTAAATGTTACCTCTTAACCATTCAGACTTGAGGTTACCTCTTATTCATTCAGATGTTTTAAACCATTAAGAGGTGGCATCTGAATGGTCATTAAGAGGCTACCAAACAGCCCTTTAATGATGGATTAATTTATGAACATAACAGATAAAGACACAAGAACAGAATGTCATGCATCAAAAATCTCAAATTCAAAGTATCACAAAGACACATGAACAAATTATAACAGTGGTTCTAAAAAAGTGTCAAAAATCCAATTTCTAAGTATCAGAATTCATCAAATGAAAAGATTATAACAAAGGCTAAATAACAAGGAAATATTATAGAGTGTACGTTAAAGAATAAAGTGTGAGAAGATTCGAAATGAAGACTCTTGGATTCATCTTGTTGTCGCCGACTCTTCCGGTTCTTTCATCTCTGGGAGAGAGAGAGCGATATTCAATGTCGCATACCTACGACCTATTCAAATCGTCCATTCGCTACCTTTTTGATAAAGGCAGAATCCATTGCGCAGAGGCCCATATTGACACACATTAAATCCATTTCGCAGGCTCGTATCATATATATCTATATATATATAATTTTTTTAAATCTCGAGGTCGTATATATTTGGTGGCCCAAAGCCCAAGCCTCAAAATACTTGGGCTTAGACCGACCCTGATAGTTGCAATCTAAATTAAGCTAAACGATTAAGTTGTCTAAGCTAAGTATGTGACAATATATATTCAGTTTTGTTTTTCATTATTAAAATGTACAGGCAATATCATAAAATATGTAGATCGTTCTTTATGATTTCTTGGATTTTAAGTTTAATTAATTTCACAATATGTTTATGTGTAATGGCCATTCTAGAAATCAATCAAATCTATCTATACTTTCTATAAAAGGAGAAATTCAAATGACATAAGAAAAGCTGATGTGTCAGCTTGAGAGCATGTCCAACAAGGCTTTTCTTATGTCATTATTACATCATAATGCCTAATATTAAAAGACTTTAAAATTCAAAGTTGGCCCACATTTAAGATGCAAAGGTCTGCTGAGGGAAAGGTCTGCCCATGTTAAGCCTAATATAAAATAACATTTAAACTTTTGTTTAAACATCTGCCCTCAACATTTTATTATCAAACATCAGTTCCCAATAAACATCTGTCGAGATTCAAAATTCTGGCTCCATATTCAAAATTCAAACCATATATTCTAATCCTATAAATAAGGGTTAATAATCTGGCTCCACATTCAAATCTCTCCTGCTCACATCTGTGAGCGTATCTCTCCCTCTCAAATGCATTTTTCTCGTGATTCAGCCGCTAATCTCCGATTACACTTCTTTGTTCGAATGTTTGTTGATTATGTTTACATGTTATCGTTCTAGTATCATTGTTCCAACATCGTCGTTTCAATGAAGCTTCCCATCACACATCAACCTTTCAATATCGATGTTGTAGTATCATTGTTGCAACATCGTGAAAAGTTGCATGTGCTATCTTCTTTGATGGGAGAGTTGCATTGTTGGATTTTCGGTAAAACGAAAGTCAGGTTTTCTTGCGTCAGTAAGATTTTCTCCTTTTATAGAAAGTATAGATTCGTGCAATATCGTGAAAAGTCAGATGTGCTACAACAGTTGAGAAGAGAACTTTGCATGTTAGGTTTGTTTCTTATTTTGATTAACTGTTGATGATGTTGAGTGTTTTTATAGACACTGACATTTTAGAATATGTTAAGATGCATGTTTATATTATTAAAATGAACTACTACATAGAAAAATACAAATTTAAAGAAATTTGTATAAAGTATTACACGCTAGAGTTAACACTTGCTAGGATTTCGTAGACTCTGGCCTTTCTCCATGTGATTTCATGTTCTCTTTTGATTTTCAGGTCAGTTAGCATGTTCCAGATTTTCTGATCCTGTTTTAGAAGTTGTGTCAGAAACTCTTCTGCATTCTTCTGGAACTCTGATGGAGGAGAGTGGAGGACTTCATCGAGCAATGCTATGCTGTTCCAGGTTGTGTTGTAATTAGTGTCATTTATTATGTCGACTTTCCTGTTTAGTTCTTCGTCTGTTCTTTGTTCTTTGAGTGACCACATGGAGAACTGTGTTTTAACATTGCTGGTGTCGGACCAGTGGTAGAAGCTGAAGTTTGCCATGTAGATTTTTTGTTGGTTTTCTGATTTGGAACAATTTTTGACAGAAAGTGATTTGTAGGACAATTTGTTGATGTTTTGAATCAAAAGTAATCATCGGTCTTTTATAGAGTTTAAAAACGCGTCTACATGGTAAATCAAGAGGCTAATTGTAATTGTGATAATCTGCTTTTGTTCTTTGAAGTTCGAAATTTTGTCCCTTGGGTTTCTTGGTATTTAATTTTACAGTTTTCCCATAAAAGTTGGGGTTTGAAAAGTTTTTTGCATTAAAAGATTGTTGTTTTGAAATATACATTAATATGTTTATATTAAATGTATACGTTTTCATAATACCAAATTTCAGTATATAAACTCATACTCACTTCACCTGTTTTTCATCACGTTTTCCTACGAAGATATCATACTTTCAGGAAAGTCGAGTAATATAGTTTATTCAAATGGCGTCATTCACAAATGCAAAATCAGATGATTTAAAGCAGCGTTTTGTCAGGCAAATCGAGAAACAGGTGTATGAAGATAGGGCTACTCTTCAAGAGTTGAAGAGATGTTCTGATGGATTGCAAGTTGGCATGTTCACTAGAGAGCAGGTTTCCAGAGATCTTATGCGGATGCCTTCAACCTCCGTTCGTGAGCTTTGTGTTGTCAGTAATATAGAGTGCGGTGATAGAGACGTGGAGTTCATGGCGACGTTGAAGGACATACATCGAGAGGTTCAGCAATCGATGGAGTTGAAGCTAAATTTTCTTAATTCTTGTTGTTATTGTTAGATTTGACATTTAATGTTGTTCAGTATGTGATGTAATTATTGGAGTTTTAGTTTTAATGTCATGAATAAATTTTAATTTTAAGAATCTATGTTGTGTTTTGTTTTTACTTATTTAGTGTTTGAGTAAGATTTAGATTATGTTGATGTTGAATTGTGTTTGAACATCTGTTTGGTAAGTCAACAGAGGTTTAATAGTATCAAGGGTTGGTTTGATGGTGAACAGATGAGTGCAAATATAAAACAAATGTTTAGAATTTGATCATTGATAGCAGTTTTTTGAATAATTTGTGCTCCTGCAAATAACAGAGAGTCAATACTTCGAGTTGTAAAAGGTCTGTTGTAGTTAAAGTTTGGCAAAAGAGAACATCTGCTGATGATGAAACAACTGTGTATTCTAACGACTGTTGATACTAACAGTGGTTGGGCTAATGATGAATAAGTATTATTATATAACGCCTGCTATAAGTATTATTATATAATTTTGTTTATCAATAACAGTTTTTTGGAAGAATTTACGGTATATTTTGGTGTTATAAAAGGTGTGTTGTAGCTAAAGTCTGACAAAAGAGAGCATCTGCAGATGAATAAATGTCTGAAGATGCAAAGGTCTGCTATGGGTCAACAGATGTTAACGAACAACAGATGATATTCAATCTTAAAATGCTTAACAGAGGATTTGATACTAACAGTGGTTGGGCTAATGATGAATAAGTATTATTATATAACGTCTGCTATAAGTATTATTATATAATTTTGTTTATCAACAACAGTTTTTTGGAAGGATTTACGGTATATTTTTGTGTTATAAAAGGTGTGTTGTAGCTAAAGTCTGACAAAAGAGAGCATCTACTGATGAATAAATGTCTGAAGATGCAAATGTCTGCTATGGGTCAACAGATGTTAACGAACAACAGATGATATTCAATCTTAAAATGCTTAACAGAGGATTTGATACTAACAGTGGTTGGGCTAATGATGAATAAGTATTATTATATAACGTCTAGTATAAGTATTATTATATAATTTTATTTATCAAAAACAGTTTTTTGGAAGAATTTACGGTATATTTTTGTGTTATAAAAGGTGTGTTGTAGCTAAAGTCTGACAAAAGAGAGAATCTGCTGATGAATAAATGTCTGAAGATGCAAAGGTCTGCTATGGGTCAACAGATGTTAACGAACAACACATGATATTCAATCTTAAAATGCATAACAGATGATTTGATACTAACAGTGGTTGGGCTAATGATGAATAAGTATTATTATATAATTTTGTTTATCAACAACAGTTTTTTGGAAGAATTTACGGTATATTTTGTGTTATAAAAGGTGTGTTGTAGCTAAAGTCTGACAAAAGAGAGCATCTGCTGATGAATAAATGTCTGAGGATGCAAAGGTCTGCTATTGGTCAACAGATGTTAACGAACAATAGATGATATTCAATCTTAAAATGCTTAACAGAGGATTTGATACTAACAGTGGTTGGGCTAATGATGAATAAGTATTATTATATAGCGTCTGCTATAAGTATTATTATATAATTTTGTTTATCAAAAACAGTTTTTTGGAAGAATTTACGGTATATTTTTGTGTTATAAAAGGTGTGTTGTAGCTAAAGTCTGACAAAAGAGAGAATCTGCTGATGAATAAATGTCTGAAGATGCAAAGGTCTGCTATGGGTCAACAGATGTTAACGAACAACACATGATATTCAATCTTAAAATGCATAACAGATGATTTGATACTAACAGTGGTTGGGCTAATGATGAATAAGTATTATTATATAATTTTGTTTATCAACAACAGTTTTTTGGAAGAATTTACGGTATATTTTGTGTTATAAAAGGTGTGTTGTAGCTAAAGTCTGACAAAAGAGAGCATCTGCTGATGAATAAATGTCTGAGGATGCAAAGGTCTGCTATTGGTCAACAGATGTTAACGAACAATAGATGATATTCAATCTTAAAATGCTTAACAGAGGATTTGATACTAACAGTGGTTGGGCTAATGATGAATAAGTATTATTATATAGCGTCTGCTATAAGTATTATTATATAATTTTGTTTATCAACAACAGTTTTTTGGAAGAATTTACAGTATATTTTGTGTTATAAAAGGTGTGTTGTAGCTAAAGTCTGACAAAAGAGAGCATCTGCTGATGAATAAATGTCTAAAGATGCAAAGGTCTGCTATGGGTCAACAGATGTTAACGAACAACAGATGATATTCAATCTTAAAATGCTTAACAGAGGATTTGATACTAACAGTGGTTGGGCTAATGATGTCTGTCGTTATGGACATGCAAAAACCAACTAAACTATGTAGATAGGATAAGTCGGATATCGAACCAAGGGAGGACTGTGGAAAGTGTTTTTATGCTAAGTATTGATTAACTGTTACTGAATTGAGAAATCGGGTTGTTTGATTATGTAAAAAAAAAAACTAAATTAACGAGTAAAAATTGTGATTTAATTCAATGGGAGAAAAGATGGTTCCTCCAGATTTCAGGTTTGCAAACAAGTTCAGTTATGTGTTTAATCAAAACATTCACATAGACATAAATGTTTAACCTAATTAACCAATTGTGATAACCAACGACTAAGTACTCCGGTCAATACATAACGGGAGGTTATCGAATGATTATCAATTACAATTACAAACCCTAATCCCATGTCAAATATATCCCAATTACTAGAACTCTCGGGAACTGAATGCTTAGAAATCAAGGTTTAAATAAATGCAACCAGTTACAATCAGTCAATTAAATCCATGGTGAAAAGCATCGGATGCTTAGATCACCAAGTTACAATGATTAAAAACACATAAAAGTACCTAATTACACAAACCCTCCATCCGGAGGAAACCACAAAAAGTTTAGCCGCTCATCTCGCACGAAAGATCTTCAAAAGCTTGAATTGATGAAAAGTTCATGGTTGATTCAATGCTTGGAATGAGAATTGTGATGGTTGGAGATGAAAAACTTGAACTTCGAATGCCTTCGATTCCTCTTGATCGACCTCTGATGATAGATGATATCCCCCTTTTTTTTTCAAAACAAAACCTTTCCCGTCAATATTGATGATGGCCCACTAACCAGCCGCCAGCTATCCCAAAAAGTCGGCCCACATGAATGATAATTAATATTGGGCTCTCCACATGTGTATTCCCTAAATGTTGCATGTAACTCCACGTGACTAATGGCTGCCCTCCTAAATCTCCAAGCACTTGATGTGATAATGATGATTATGTTGTGTGTCACTTTGACTTTTCATACCTCAAGAACTGCCATCAAAATTCTAACCCATGAAGTGATCCTATTATTAAAATAATAAAACAACAATAATGCCCTCCTTCAAAAGCCGGCTTCACTATAGTATATGATGTTGACTGATCTTGTTCCCAATGTTGTCCTTATTCACGTGATGGCTGCCAAAAGTGAAGTCCAACATATTCAGCTCATGATGATGTTGAATTGATGAATTGATGTGATGATCATTACTTAATTAATGTTCCCCATAATACATCCCATCTACCGTCATATGTATGTGCCTTGTGTTCCTTTATATTTGATACACCTCCCAACAATATGCTACGCATGCATAACCGTAGCCTACGTCACACTTTAACCACTATAAGATCGCCGCATTACGTGTTTTACCTGCAAATCACCAAATCCTCGTAGTTACTTCATTCTAAGCAAGTAAACACATCAAACGCACATAAAACATGATATTTAGACACTCTAAAGCTCGGGTTTCACCCTCTCCATCACATCCCCACACTTGGGATACATTGTCCCCAATGTATGGTGCTTTTAAAATATAAGCCCGGGAAACAAACCAACAATCCTAAATGAGCGACCAACTCATCACAAAACAAAACAAACGAACACATCCCATTAAACAACACAAAGTTTCACACCACCAAATACAAAAACAAAAATAAAGTGCAACAATAAATTAAAGTACAAGATAGAGAAACACATGGACCTGATCAGTCGATCAGAGAGTGTCGGAAGTAGTGCGGCCACTGTGATCCAACAAAGACGTAAGCATTTCTTGAATTCTTTGCGACTCTAATCTGTTCAACTCTCTATGATGGGTGTTCTGGTCATATATTACCTGTGCAAAACCAGGAAAATCACCCCAGTCTGGTGTCCTTGCCTGTTGAATAACCTTAGCCATCTCATCACCTATACCCTTTGACGTAATATACGCACCCCGTGGCTCCGTGTGCACCCACGAAATCATACCAATACCTGCCTCAGCTTCCATATCAATCTCATTCTCCCCTTCTTCATCCAACTCATCATTCATACCCATCGCATTATCATCGCTGAAAGCCTCATCCGACTCACCTGGTTCCAAAACCCGAGCATCGGGCTTCAATGCCCGCAACTTCTTACCCGTATCTTTTTGCTCTAACTTGAGGTATCGCTCAGTTGTTGAGAGTTCCCATTTGAACTTGCTCAAATTCTTTAGAGTAAACGGAGAAATATCTCTCTCTGTAGCTTTGTTATACATATCAAAAACCCCATTTTTCTTCAAAAGAGCCGTAATCAACCGACAATGTGGAATAATCTTCTTCCCTTTGCTATTTCTCGCTTCCCATATGTTCATCATCACTAAGTGCGTGAAAGATACCTTAAGTCTCCCGGTCATCAATGAGTAGAGAATAGGAATCTCCCATTTTCGAATTCCCTTCTTATCCCCACGCCGGGGCATCACATTTTGAACCACAAACAATAGCATTAGTCTAACAGGCAACTTAAGGTCATCTCTCACCATTTGACTTCCCTTTCCTGGTTCAAATAACTCCACTAACATGTTAGGCCACTCTGGATGCCTATCCGGATGTTTAAATAGAAGATCTGCATTCGGATATGTATAACCTGCATTTGGTCTTGAATCAAACTTTGCAATCTGCTTAAGCGTTGCCCCTGACATAATTACCGTCTTACCATTAGCATACCCCTTCAAACTCATATTTTTCAACGACTTACCCCAAGTAACCTCCAACGAAGCCATCCACTCTTGTATTGGATCCATGTACATGCTCGTCTTTTCTCCATCATAACACTTTAATGCAGCTTCCCATCCTAAAGCCTCAAACCTTTGTATAATCCCAAAAGGTCTGAATTCATGGTCTGTGATCTCCCGTTCACAGATGAACGCCTCCTTCCTATCACCTATACCCTCTATCTTCTCATTAAAGAACTGAACTTGAAGATCTTTTTTAAAATCATTTAATGAACCACTCTTCCAAATGTGAACATGATATTGATTGCTCTCATCTTCCTCTTCCATTGGTTCTCTTCTTGATTGTGTCGATTGAGGAATTTCATTTTCTGGTTCTTGTGAGACTAATTTTCTCTTTCCACCACGTTGTTGTGAAGGTGTTGCTGAAGAACTTGCAACCGCATTACCCTGGTTTGTCTTTCCCGCCGGTTTCTTTGTCTTAGCCATCCTACACACACAGACATAAACCACAAACCAAATTAATTCACAATCCTACACTTAAACAAGTGTAAATCACCGACGTCCCCACACTTGTTTAATAATATGGCTACTATGCTTGTTGAAACCCAACCGTCTAAGCTTCCATGTAAGTAAGAAACAAGATTTTAAAACTGCAAAGTTACCAGGTTTCAATTAATTACTAGCTTAGAGGTTTAACAATTCGTTTTTAAGCTTCATGACAGTTTCAACATCTTCAATAAGTTAACAACAGACTCTAGTAACCGTAAACCCATCCCAAACCACAAGTAATCCGCATATACTCTTGCAATTTAATTTTTCATCACAGATTCATGAAAAAAAAATCACAATTAGAACCTTCCCATTCTTACTTTCAGGTTCAAAAAGTCATGTCCCAACATATATCAAGCCTATAACATCTTATCTTCATATTTCTTGAGAAAACTGATAAAAAAAACATACCTCTTGTGTTTAGAAACACGTGATTATGCTTAAATTGCAGTCACTTGCACTCCCAAACAAAAAGCCCCAAATTAGAACATTAGGGTTCGTCACCCTCTCTTCCGATTTCGTGTAAACGAGGGTGAATCATGGAAAACGGATGTTTTGGTATTGTTCTCCTCGAAAAACTAGGCAAAGTAGGCACAAGAACCACTCGATTTGGTTGAGTTTTGAAGGTTTCAGAGATGTGAGTGGCTATGGAGGATTTAGGGTTCTTGCAAGAGATTAGAGAGATGGATGAAAAAGACACCGAGAATCTGGCTGAATTTGTTATGTTATGTTTTTAATTTTTTTTTTTTTTTTATATATATAACCCGGGTCAACCCGCTTTATCTGAACCGCCCATGTGAACCAGCTGAAAACGTAACTTACAGTCCCTCCGTAGGCTACAACACGTGACTTCTGACTTGATGGCTTGAATGAAGTCGTAGCCTACACTTAAAGCGTAGCCTACAGCACAATCCTCCTGATGTGAATGGATGAAATTTGTCAGCTATGAACCGTAAGCTACACTTGAATTGTAGCCTACAACACGGACCTTATGATTTTTTCGCATGAAAGGGTCGTAACCCATGTGCTGTTGACTTAATGCATTCCCAATTAAGGCCTCCCATTTAATGCATTCACATGTTCTTCCAATTTGCTTTTTTTTTTTTTTTTTTTTTTTTTTTTTTTTTTTTAATAAAAACATTACTAATTTCTTTTTCTTTTTAATGTTGATTTAAATGGTTTTAGAATTACTCGCCCGCTCCACCCCTAGAAAAAATTCGTGTCGTCCTCGACATCTAAAGTAGTTCAACAACGTACCTGGGCGTTTCCAACTTCCCCACACTTGCTTGAAGCTGTGGGTATACTCACAAACAAACTCTTTAAACCACAAAAATCAACGACAAATAATTGAACAAAACAAAGAAAATATGTACCGAACATCCGGGTTGCCTCCCGGTAGCGCTAAGTTTTAGTCTTCAGCCGGACTTCTCGTGACCCTCAGTCGGTCGTATATTCCGGTGCGCCTTCAAGAAAGCTCACCTCTTCGGGTAACGGATTCAAATCATCACCGTCTAGATACGGTTTCAACCGATGACCATTAACTACTTGTCTTCGTTGGTCCTTCTGATCCTCGATCTCCACATCTCCATATTGTCCGACTCGTGTAATAACGAACGGTCCGGTCCATTTGCTCCTTAATTTACCTGGAAACAGTTTAAGGCGAGAGTTAAATAACCAGACTCTTTGACCTACCGAAAACGCCAAGCGCCTCAGCTTTGCATCGTGCACCGCCTTCATCTTATCTTTGTACGCGGCTGCGGTATCATACGCCTCGTTGCGTAATTCCTCTAATTCACTCAATTTCAACAACCTGTGGGCACCTGCATCAGAATAATCAGTATTCACTTGTTTAACAGCCCACAAAGCACGATGTGCAATCTCTAAGGGTAAATGACAACCCTTTCCATACACCAAACGATAGGGTGTCGTGCCGATAGGAGTTTTATAAGCGGTGCGATATGCCCATAAGGCGTCATTCAGTTTAGATGACCAATCCTTACGATCAGTTCGCACCGTCTTTTGCAAAATTTCTTTAATTTGCCTATTCGACACTTCAACCTGTCCACTCGTTTGTGGATGATATGGTGTAGCAATTCGATGGTCAACGCCATACCGTTTTAAGAGTTTGCCAAAATTAAAGTTTTTGAAATGGGATCCTCCATCACTAATTATCACTCGAGGAACCCCGAACCTGGAGATTATGTTTGAATGGACAAACTTGCAAACAACGGTATGATCATTTGTCTTAGTGGCAATTGCTTCAATCCACTTTGAAACATAATCAACCGCCACTAAGATGTATAGGTTACCATTCGAATTGGGAAACGGTCCCATAAAATCAATTCCCCAGACATCAAAAATATCAACAACCAAGATTGGCTGCATTGGCATTTCATCCCTTTTTGAAATCCCACCCATCTTTTGACAATTAGTACAATGTTTAACAAACTCAAAAGCGTCCTTGAACATGGTTGGCCAATAAAGACCAGCTTCAAGAACTTTATGGCCTGTCTTTTGTCCGCTAAAGTGACCGCCACACGCAGATGAGTGAGCATGCTGTAATACTTCCAAGAACTCTGTCTCGGGCACACATCTTCTAATAATCTGATCAGCACCAATCCGGAACAAATCCGGTTCATCCCACATATAATTCTTTACTTGCGACAGGAATTGTTGCTTCCTACGCTTATTCCACGCCTCTGGTATCGTACCTGAAACAAGATAATTTGCAAAGTTAGCATACCAAGGTCCGGAACTTGCAGCCATTATAAACTCATCCGGAAAATGCTCGTTGATCTCGGGTGTGAATTCTTCCACTTCAACCGATAGTCGTGACAGATGGTCAGCAACTACATTTTCACACCCTTTCTTGTCTCTGATTTCAAGATCAAACTCTTGCAACAGTAGGACCCACCGAATCAGTCTCGGTTTGGCGTCCTTTTTCTCCATTAGGTATCTGACTGCACTATGATCAGAGTAAACAATTACCTTGCTTCCACAAATATAAGACCGGAATTTATCCAAAGCATAAACAACGGCAAGCAACTCCTTCTCCGTTGTTGTATAATTCAACTGAGCATCGGAGAGGGTTTTGCTTGCATAGTAGATAACAACCGGCTTCTTATCTACTCGTTGGCCAAGTACAGCCCCAATAGCGAAATCGCTTGCATCACACATAATTTCAAAGGGTTTTGTCCAATCGGGTGATTGCAAGATTGGGGCTTGTACCAATTGTTCCTTTAGCAGATTAAACGCATTTAAACATTTATCATCGAATTCAAATGGAACATCTTTTAACAATAGATTACATAAAGGTTTCGTTATAACACTAAAGCCCTTAATAAATCTACGGTAAAATCCGGCGTGTCCTAAAAAGGAACGAACGCCCTTGACATTGGTCGGGGGAGGTAAAGTAGAAATGACTCTCACTTTTGCTCTATCAACTTCTATCCCCTTACTTGACACGACATGTCCTAACACTATACCCTCTTGAACCATAAAATGGCTCTTCTCCCAACTTAGCACTAGATTCGTTTGGACACATCTCTCTAATACCCTAGATAATTCATCTAAACATGTATCAAATGATGACCCAAAGACTGAAAAGTCATCCATAAATATCTCTAGGGCGTCCCCGACCATATCTGAGAATATGCTCATCATACACCTTTGAAAGGTGGCCGGGGCATTGCACAGCCCAAATGGCATTCGCCTAAATGCGAATGTGCCATAGGGGCATGTGAAGGTGGTCTTTTCTTGGTCATCGGGGTGGATAGCAATCTGATTGTACCCTGAATAACCATCAAGAAAGCAGTAAAATTTCTGACCTGATAATTTCTCGATAATCTGGTCAATAAAGGGCAAAGGAAAGTGATCCTTTGATGTGGCAGCGTTCAGCTTCCGGTAGTCAATACATACCCGCCACCCGGTTACCGGCCGGGTGGCTATCTGCTCGCCATTATCACCCTTAACAATCTGAATGCCTGCTTTCTTCGGCACCGTTTGGGTTGGACTCACCCACGCGCTATCTGAAATGGGATATATGATCCCATGGTCCAACCACTTGATTACCTCCTTCTTTACCACTTCTCGCATGTTAGGGTTAAGCCTCCTTTGTGTATCCCGTGCAGGCTTCGCATCTGCATCAGTAATAATTTTATGCATACAAACAGAAGGACTTATACCTTTCAAATCAGCGAGAGTCCACCCGATCGCAGCTCGATGGGTCTTCAGCACCTTCAGTAGTGCTTCTTCTTGTTCTTTCTCCAAATTAGCTGCAATAATTACTGGGAGAGTCTGATCCTCTCCTAAGAATGCATACTTTAGATGCGCGGGCAGCTCTTTCAACTCTACCTTTGGTGGGCTGATTAGTGACGGTTTCAACCCTGAAGAAATCTCAGCTGGAAGGCTCTCCACTTGATGGGACCATGGAGGCCTTCTCTCTTGCACCGCTTGTGCCTCCAACTTCCGAACTTCCTCTTCCAAATCACACATGTGATTTTCTTCTACCCTGTCACAAAACAAACAACACTCGGGCATCTCATCCTCGACATGAGGATCGCATCCATCTATAATATCTGCCATGAAACATTCATCACTTTGAAACATGTCAGAAACGTTAGAAAACACATTTAATCGGACCTTTCTATTGCCGAATGTCATGTCGACTGTGCCGGTGCGACAATCGATCTGAGCATGTGCAGTGGCTAAGAAAGGTCGGCCCAAGATGACATTTGGTTGATTATTTTTATCAGCAGAGACATAGTCAAGCACCAAAAAGTCAACTGGGAAAAAGAACTCTTCCACCTTAACTATCACATCGCGAACTATCCCTCGAGGAAGCTTAGGGGTCAAATCTGCCAACACAACAGTTGTGTCGGCACGACGCAGTGGACCAAAATCATATTGGTCGTACAAGCTTCCCGGAAGGATACTCACGCTAGCTCCGAGATCCAACAACGCCCTACTCATTTTAAAATCGCCAACTTGTATAGAAATTAAAGGCGTTCCGGGATCTCGTATCTTAGGTGGAAGGACCCCATTCAATACGACACTAACTGTATCAGTGAAATCAACTTTTTTAGGGACTTTGTGCTGCCGTTTTTGAGTGCACAAATCCTTTAGATACTTAGCATAAGCCGGAACCTGTTTAATGGCGTCAATTAAGGGTAAGTTGATTTTTACTTGTTTAAATACCTCTAAAATTTCCTCGGGTTGAGGTCCCCTTTTATTGATTATTTTCGTGTTACCCGGATCCTTCAAGGCTTCGGGAAAGGGAGGTAGAATCGGTTCCCCTTCCTTAGCCCTGGTTGGCTCAGAAATTGTAGGTCGGGTGTTTTTACCATTACTTTTAACAATGTTAGGTTCCGACTCATCGTCACTCTCACCATTTTCACCTAAATCCTCCACCACACCATCCACGGGATGTGGTGGAGTGTCGACCTTGTGATAATTCCTACCACTACGTAAAGTACTTACCTGGCCGACTGGACTGCTCTTCTTTTGATGAGCGGGATTTGGTGTTGTATCACTTGGTAGTTTCCCACTATTCTGTTTCAGCTCCTTCACATCGGTTGCAAGTTGGGCCATTTGTGTGGTTAATGATTGAACGGCTTTCTCTCGCATCTCCTCCTTCTGAGCAAGATTTTTCAATTCAAGTCTTTGACTCTGTAAGTCGAGCTGAATTGATTTCAACATCTCCATCATATCGTTACCCCCCGAAGTGTTAGACGACCCAGCTTGTCCTCTTTGATCATTTTGGTAGCCACCTTGAAAGTTGCCCTGAAATCTATTCTGATTGAAGTTTCTTTGACCACCAGACTGATTGTTGCCTTGAAATCCCGGATTTTGCTGATTATTCGCATTCCCATAGCTAAAATTCGGGTGATTTCTAAGGCCCGGGTGATATGTGTTGGATTGCATGTTGAAATTTCTTCCACCACCCCCACCTTGCACATAGTTCACATCTTCATTTTCACCAATTATGCCTGGGCATTGATCCGCTATATGCCCTAGATCTCCACAATGTCCACACAATGGAAACTGACCATTTACCTCCGGTGGATTCTCTACTGCTCTCACTGTCGAATGTCGTGCACTTCTAGAAGATTGAGCTTTGCGTTTTGACGCCCTTGCGTTTCTCTCCAAATATTCCCAATCATCTTCTTCGTAATTCATTCCAAAAGTACCATTGGATATTGAATTTACATCCCTGGCATCTTCATCTGTTAGGCCTTCGTGGAATGTATTAATAAGCTCCCATAAATATATCTCATGATGTGGACAGTTCTTGAGCATCATTTTGAAACGATTGAACGCTTCGTGAAATAACTCACCGGGCTGTTGTCGAAACGCGCGAATATCTTTCCTTGCATTGTTAGTACGCAAATGAGTATAGAACTCATCTAAAAATTGCTGCTGCATTTCGCCCCAGGTGAATATCGAAGCTGACGGTAGCGAATGAAACCATTGCTGCGCTTTGTCTTCAAGTGTGAATTGGAAAAGTACCAATTTCACATCATCAACTGAGAGACCTTGGCTGCTGATTGTGTTGCAACGTGCATCATATGCAGCAATGTGTAGATATGGTTCTTCATGTGCGTGACCATGAAACTTAGGCAGACTGGATATTGATTGCGTTCGTACTTCGAATGACCGCCCTCCTTGTAATTGCGGGATCACAACCGGCGATGGGTTGTTAACTATAGCAGGCCTGAAATGGCTCTCTATACCTCGAACTGGACCTTGATTATTTCGACGTGGAATTCCTTCCGGTAAAATCACTGGTCGGTGTAAGTTTCGTGGCAGCGGTCTTGCCTGACCCTGCATCTGAGGTGCCGGCGGTGGTAATGGAATGTCCACTACCGGCCTTCTCGGAGCAGGCTGCTGATTGAGTGGGTCAGGTTGATGATATTGTTGATACCCTACGTTCCTTTGATTGACTCTCTCGGCCGCACCCAATCCGACTGTTTGCCTCTCATAGCTACCCGTGTTAACCACTTGTCTCTCGTTTTGATCCACGTAGTTATCATATTCCTCATAGCCATCATCAAAATCTCCTGAGTTATTTCCTTGATCATAAATGGTCGACCTGTAAAGATTTGGCATTGGCTGACTTTGCTGTGAAATAACTGGTCGGGCGGCTGACGGAATTGATGTTGCATTAGGTGCTTGAGTTTGACTCGGTAATGGAGTGTCATCGGGAATGATTCTAACGTAAGGAGACGACTGCTGTAAATTAACAGTCTGGGTCGTAGTTGGGTGTTGAAAAGATGTTGCTTGGGTAGAAGTTGGTTGAATGTTATCAAGGTTTGGGAAAAAGGTTGAGAATGATGGTACTGGAGATGTAGAAGTAGGTTGTGTAGACTGTGGTGGTGGTATGGTAGTGTTTGGTGAAGGTTGGGTAGGTGTTGGTGAGAATTGTTGTTGTGGAAGTGGGTTTTGCGGTTGTTTCTCCGGAGTCGCTGAGTTCTCCATTGTCTTGAGTGTTGATGTTGGTGATTGAAGAATCTTGTTCTCACGATGTAGTACTCTCTTTGTATGCTTCACTGTCCTCTCGATCTCCGGGTCGAACACTAATGGTGATGATTTCCCGGAATTCCGAGTATGATGCATACACTTCCTAGATCACCTGCACAAACAAAAACAAGAAAACCTCGCGTAAATCCGAACAAAACAGAACAAATTAAAACGACACTATTTTTGAATTTTTGTATATTTAACTAACTAGAACTTAACACTAGGCACTTTGCGCACGCCTCCCCGGCAACGGCGCCATTTTGATGTCTGTCGTTATGGACATGCAAAAACCAACTAAACTATGTAGATAGGATAAGTCGGATATCGAACCAAGGGAGGACTGTGGAAAGTGTTTTTATGCTAAGTATTGATTAACTGTTACTGAATTGAGAAATCGGGTTGTTTGATTATGTAAAAAAAAAACTAAATTAACGAGTAAAAATTGTGATTTAATTCAATGGGAGAAAAGATGGTTCCTCCAGATTTCAGGTTTGCAAACAAGTTCAGTTATGTGTTTAATCAAAACATTCACATAGACATAAATGTTTAACCTAATTAACCAATTGTGATAACCAACGACTAAGTACTCCGGTCAATACATAACGGGAGGTTATCGAATGATTATCAATTACAATTACAAACCCTAATCCCATGTCAAATATATCCCAATTACTAGAACTCTCGGGAACTGAATGCTTAGAAATCAAGGTTTAAATAAATGCAACCAGTTACAATCAGTCAATTAAATCCATGGTGAAAAGCATCGGATGCTTAGATCACCAAGTTACAATGATTAAAAACACATAAAAGTACCTAATTACACAAACCCTCCATCCGGAGGAAACCACAAAAAGTTTAGCCGCTCATCTCGCACGAAAGATCTTCAAAAGCTTGAATTGATGAAAAGTTCATGGTTGATTCAATGCTTGGAATGAGAATTGTGATGGTTGGAGATGAAAAACTTGAACTTCGAATGCCTTCGATTCCTCTTGATCGACCTCTGATGATAGATGATATCCCCCTTTTTTTTTCAAAACAAAACCTTTCCCGTCAATATTGATGATGGCCCACTAACCAGCCGCCAGCTATCCCAAAAAGTCGGCCCACATGAATGATAATTAATATTGGGCTCTCCACATGTGTATTCCCTAAATGTTGCATGTAACTCCACGTGACTAATGGCTGCCCTCCTAAATCTCCAAGCACTTGATGTGATAATGATGATTATGTTGTGTGTCACTTTGACTTTTCATACCTCAAGAACTGCCATCAAAATTCTAACCCATGAAGTGATCCTATTATTAAAATAATAAAACAACAATAATGCCCTCCTTCAAAAGCCGGCTTCACTATAGTATATGATGTTGACTGATCTTGTTCCCAATGTTGTCCTTATTCACGTGATGGCTGCCAAAAGTGAAGTCCAACATATTCAGCTCATGATGATGTTGAATTGATGAATTGATGTGATGATCATTACTTAATTAATGTTCCCCATAATACATCCCATCTACCGTCATATGTATGTGCCTTGTGTTCCTTTATATTTGATACACCTCCCAACAATATGCTACGCATGCATAACCGTAGCCTACGTCACACTTTAACCACTATAAGATCGCCGCATTACGTGTTTTACCTGCAAATCACCAAATCCTCGTAGTTACTTCATTCTAAGCAAGTAAACACATCAAACGCACATAAAACATGATATTTAGACACTCTAAAGCTCGGGTTTCACCCTCTCCATCAGCTAATAACAGATGTTAGACTTACGACTGTTGAGTTACACCGATTGAAAAAAAAACTGTTTTTGAAACTTCTGCTTGCCTAAAAATACATCAACTATTAAAGGTTACCGTCTGTTGTCATAATTTCTGTTTATCCTAATGATTGTTGATTTACTAAACTACTGACTGTCATCCATTATGACAATAGAGGTTCTGACGTGTACAGATGTTAGCTAAAAATAAAACAACTGCTGAAAGTTATCATCTGTTCTCATAACTTCTGTTTATCTAACGACTGTTTGACTCACACTGTTCCCAACGACCAACAGAGGTTTCCAAAGAACTGTCATCGGTTGTCGCAAGAGAGGTTCTGACGTGGACAGATCTTAGCCATCAAATATTTGTAACTACTGCCACGTCAGCATTCACTTCTTCTCTCTATATAAAAGTTGTTTCATCTCTAAATCGAGGTTCTACCACTGCAGTCTTGAATTCAAAATTCTGAAAAACAGTTTCCAACATATTAAAAAACCTCCAATTTAAACTCTGTTTCATCTCCAAATCACCTTCTTTTCTGATCATGTCTCTGAACATCAAAAACCCTCACAACTACCTCCCCATCTTCGAGAAAACCAGCAAAAATACTAGCTATCACTCAATAATTGACCTTTTAACGTCATCGAAATACAAATCAATTCTTACTGCTGATGCTCCGGTTCATAAAGAAACACTCCGACAATTTTGGTTTAATGTTGAAATAGAGACTGAAGATAATAATCCAGTTGCCATCACATCTAAGGTCGGGGAAAGTGTGGTACGAATTTCTCCCTTTACAATTTCCACTACATTTGCATTGGACGACTTGGGAGGTAAGAACAACTTTGAAAAACTTGAACTTCGTACAAAGTTCATTGAAAGAGGGTATGATGCACAATTAAAGGAAGTTACTATCTACAAATGAAACTTCCCTCCGCCAATGAAATTTTTGTTTCATACTCTTTTAATTTGTCTCTCAGCCAAGACCACCGCATTTAATGAGATACCTTTGAACATTCAGTATTTCGGTTATGCTATTTTAACAAAATCTGATTACAATTTATCACAAGCACTGTTTTCTGATTTGTTGAATAATGTGAAAAATGTGAAAAAATTGAAAAAAGGTGTTCGTAGTAATGCTTTTCTGTTGTATCCAAGAAATCTAAGCTACTACCTACGAAAACAAGTGTCACAAACAGATTTTGAACAAGGTGTAGCTTTTCAAATAAATAGTCTTACAAGTAAAACTTTTACTAAACGTATGGATAAAGAGTCAAAAGTTTCAACAACTGAAACAAAGGGAGATGAGCCTATTTTAGATGCGTCCGCATCAGTTGCTCAAACTTCTGTTGTTGAGCGAACTGCTCCTGGTGATCATGACACTACAACCGGTGTTGTGAAACACACACCAGGAAAACGCAAAAAGAAAGCTGTCACATCCAAAAAGTCTATCAAAACTAAACAAAATAAAAAGGTTCCTCTGGAAGATGAGATCCCAGAGGTTAATGCAGTGACAACACAAATGTCACTTGAAACCACTGCTGCTACTTCTTCAGAGTTGTTGTAAAGATCTCAACCCATCCAAACTCCTCATGTATTGTCACAAAAGGATCATGTTGTAAGTACAGGGACACCACAACATGAAGTAGACCTTTCATATGAAAGTATGTTTAAAAGTCCCTCTCCCAGGGCAATCACTCTTTCTACACCACAACCCTCGGCTCAAGTTCCATCAACAATATTACCCCTGTTTAAAGCAATTGAATTTCAGAAAGAAATCAGTTCCTCTAATGCACACATTACTGAGAGTAGATCGCAACAAATGACTGTGTCTGAACCAATTCAATCTCCTATCCTACAAACAGTTGAGGAGGTTATCCCCGTTGACTATTACAAAAATCTTGGTGGTAGTTCAAGTGGAGCAGCCACTACAACTGTTGAACCCATTGGTGATCAGTTGGACAGTGGTTACATCATTAAGACTCCCTTGAAGGCAACTACTGATGAGGTTACAACTGTAATCTCTGCTTCAGTGGGAAGTCCCCAGAACGAAGAAAAAGGGGCATCTGTTTTTGATGATATGGAGGCTTCTCCTATTATCAAAACAAATACAACCACTACAGGTGGGAATTCAGATGATCCTATTAAAGTAGGTGATGAATTAAGTTATAAGGATTTGACGGTTAGAGTGTCTACCATTGAAACATATGTTGCTGAAATGAAAGAATTGAGTAAGCAGATGATAGAGCTTTTTAAAAGTCAACCTACCAGACAGGAAATTGCCAATGAGCTTTGGAATTCTATGCAACCCATCCTTCAAGCTCAGAGGAATTTAGCTGAAAGTAACCGCAATTTCAGTTTGGAATTTATCAGAAATTTGGTTGATGCCAGGTATAAAGACACACAAGCAGACATTATGAACATTAAGGAACATCTGTTGGAACTTACTGGCTCCACCTCTACATGAATATTTGAGAAAGATGATGATGATAATGATTCCAAAAAGGGGGAGAAAGATTCTTTGAGAAAGTTGCCACCAGATTCAAAAGCTAATCCTACAGAAATTGTATCGCCTGCTCAACCTAAATCCCAACCTTCTCCAAAAAAACCACTACAAAAGAAGGAGAAAATACCTTCCACACCATCATCACCCATTTTGTCAATAGATGTTGGGAATACAAAAGTATCAGCAGATGTTTACCAAACAGCTGCTGAGACACCAGTTGTTTCAGCAGAAGTTTCTCAAATATCTGCCATGATCATTTTCACTACACCAACCACAATCCAACCATCTCCAACTTCACAAAGATTTCCCATACATTCATTTTCACTACCAAAACATTCTCCTTCACCAGAAATCATCTCCATACGTAAGAGAAAAACTCATATCGATAGAATCACGAAAATGAACAATGATCCTCTGGTAAAGCCAACTCAACCTAATTGGAAGAAAGTCAAAACAGTGGATTCAGATGAGGTATTGAAGTTTAAAAGAATGAGAGCAGAGCTTGTGGCTACTGATTATGGTCCAGTTAGATCCATTGCCAGATGGTCTAAACTGAAGATAGTTGAGTCCTACAAAAAGCTGGAATAAGTTAGAGCTGTACATTCAAATGTTCTTCAAAACTCAGTCTATCCTACAACTGCTGCTCTGTCTCCAAAAATCGGTACTTCAAAAAACCTTCTCTCATCATCTGATTTGTCTGAATCAATTGCAAATTTAGTTAGCAGGCCACAATCACCAAACTCATCTTCAACAATTCTTTGGCCAAGAAAACCAACTGATCCAAAAATAGTAAAGTGGAAGTCATGCTCAAAAACCCAAGTATTGACTTTGATCAGATCAGATGGTAGTGTTGAAGAGATTAAAATGGATAGTGCATATAATCTGAATGCATACGATCTCCAAGATTTGTTGGACCTTCAACTTGAGAGGGATGATTAAGAAGACATGTTCTCCCTGGACTTTGAACTACAATTCAAAGGACAAATCAGGGAGATGTTGATGAGAAATAAAAATCAGTAATAAAGAAGGGTTCTCGTATCATCTGTTGTATAGGGAGATTGTTGGATCAGGTGATCGTATGTTCTTAGTTAATGTTTGTTAAATTTAAATTGTATTCGAATTTTATTAAGTTTGTTAGACATCTTTCATATGTACTTATGTTTATAACAATTTATATTGTCAATGGGTGGATACTCTCTTTTATGAATAAGAGAATGGAAATAATCATATGTAACTGATGAATTTTATTAAGTTTGTTAGACATCTTTTAGACATCTTTTATTAACTTTGATAAATATCTTTTATATTTACTTATAGTTATCTTTTAGCTATAATAAATAACACGTTTTGGTACAATATCTATACACATATCTATATGTTCTGTCAATATATGTTATGCATGGTTTTCTAAGAAACGACCCGTGTTTGCACACGGGTCTTACCGCTAGTACATATAATAAAAGAAGCCAATTGATGGACACGTGTCGATACGAGAGACATCTATTTTTTAGTTTTCTTGCCATATATTTATGTTTATTTTTATCTTAAAATTACAAGTTTTAAAATAATTTATCAAGTTATCCTATATTTTAAGTCAATGTTTATCTATAACTAAATCTCTATATTTATATTTATATTTATATTTATATTTATCTTCTGATATAATCTTTATACTTATCTTTAGTTTATTATTTTGCGAGTAAATTGCACAAAACGTCCTTTATGTTTCCTCAAACTTGCAGGTTCCAGTCTTAATATTTAAAACTTGCTAAAATGATCCTTTAAGTTTATTTTTGTTGCTGGTTTAATCCTTTATGACTAACGAAGTTAATTATCTCAGTTTATTTCCCTCACATGCCTAACATGTGGGGATCCCACTATCGTTTGATGACCGACATCAACTGACTCGCAAAATGGAATGGGGATGTGGTGCAAACGCAAAACTACCTGAAACCCAAGCAAAATTGCCTCTGTTTTCACTGGAGATGTAGTCCAAACACAATTGGATCTCTTAAATTTATGGGGCCATTCATATGGAGCAAGCCCCTTTTCATTCCGAGCTATCAACATCCACTCGGAGGAGAAATCCAACCCGCGTTTTGCTGACTAAATGCCAAACAAACCATATTTGCAGGTTGATAGCCTCATGTTAGTTCTGTATGTGAATTCAAATTGAAAAGTGCATATCATTTTTTTGTAATTGTTTTCCTCTTTAGTTTTGATTACTTGATTGAGATTACATATATTAAGTAGGGAAGAATAAAAACTAATATTTAGGTACAAAGCAATGGGTCATGAATAGGGAAAGAAGAAATAAGTGGATTTAATGGATTTTTGTAATACACAAGTTTATAACCTAATAATAGAAAAATAAAAAAAACAAAGTAAAATGTTCTAACATGTAAATAGTATATCAAAGTTCTTTTTACCAAAAACGTATTTTGATGACTGTATGTGTTAGCTGATTATATTATTTATTTAAGCCGTGTAGTACACGTGCTTATTCAACTCATGTTATGCACGGGTAATTAAATATGTAACTTTTTTATTATATAAAAATATGTTTAATCAACCCGTGTAATAACCTAGTTATTTATAATCAAATCACAAAAGTCATACTTTCTTGCTCGAAAAAAAGAAAAAAAAAACAAACAATCATGTTACTTTACTTTTAAACTATTTAAGAACTTCCATAATTTACTAAAACCTTGATTTTGTGACTAAATTCATGAATATACTAAAATATCATCTGTCTTTTCCGGCTAGTTACTTGTTAATCAGATTTTTATAAACAATTCACCCGTTAGAAAACAATTATAATCACAAAACATTTATATTAATTTAGGTTTTCCTAAGTAAATTGTTATTGTATCAGTAAACCTAAGCAAATTGTGTATATTTTTTAACTGATAAGTATTAAAATAATATACGTATTTAATAATGATAGATAATCAAACCTTCTATTTAAATTGTGATTATTATAAACTATGGTTTTTGAAAGAGTGTTAATACTCACACACCTCTTCCCTCTATTTCTTTATATATATATATATATATATATACACTAGGTTAGAACCCCGTGTATTACACGGGTTGAATAAATGTAATTTTATATATTAAATAATAAAAAGTTATATCTTTATGAACCCCGTATATTGTACAGGTTAAATAAATGTAATTTTATATATCAAATAATAAAAAAATAGTTATATCTTTAAAAACCATGTGTATTACACAGATTAAATAAATGTAATTTTGTATACTAAATACTAAAAACGTCGTATCTTTAAAAAAAACCCATGTATAACCGGGTTGAATAAATCTACCAAATAATAAAAATATTACATCCTTAAAAACCCCGTATGTTACACGTGTTGAATAGATTTAAAAAGAGTTATATTTTTAAAAACCATATGTATTACACATATTAAATAAATGTAATTTTGTATATTAAATACTAAAAACGTCGTATCTTTAAAAAACCCGTGTATAGTCGGGTTGAAAAATCTACCAAATAATAAAAAAAAATTGTATCCTTAAAAACCCCGTGTATTGCATGTGTTGAATAAATCTAATTTTACATAGCAAATGATAAAAAGTTATATCTTTAAAAACTTCGTGTATTACACGTGTTATATAAATGTAACTTTCTATAGTAAATAATAAAAAAAGTTATATTTTTAAAAATCCTGCGTTTTACACGAGTTGAATAAATATAATTTTGTATACCAATTAATAAAAAAATAGTTATATTTTTAATAAATTAAGATAGCATTAATATTACTTTATTATTTATATATTTAATATAAGATAAGTAGGAAAGAGAGGTACTTGTTTTAAAAATATATTAAATTAACAATTTAGATTTGAGCATAATATTTTATTAAAGTGTGATAAGCTTTAATATTAATTTATTATTTATTTATTTAGTTAATATAAGATAAGTATAGATTTGAGGATACCTTCTATGGATGACACGTGCCCAAAACTTGGTTTCTTATATTATAATAGACTAGCGGTAAGACACGTGTGCAAACACGGGTGGTTTCTTAGAAAACCATGCATAACACATATTGATAGAACATATAGATATATGTATAGATATTGTACCAAAACGTGTTATCTATTATAGCTAAAAGACAACTATAAACATGCATCATCAGTTAATATATAAGATACATATGAGTATTTACATTGTGCTATCCACAAAAAAGGAGCACCCACCTATTGACAATGAAACCTGTTTATAGACATAACTACATATAGAACATGTTTAAGAAGCAAAATTTGTACCACCGACGAACCAAATGTACAACCACAAATAGTCATGACATGAAACGTTGTCTATAAATATTCAATCAACGCAAGACAAACTAAGAGGACTTTATCTTTGTCACGAAATGCACAACTTTTTTTAACTTCAGCAATTGAGTAGACTTGTGAAACTCTAACGAAAGTTCATCACCAAAAGCAATATTGCAAGATCTCAGATAAGAAGACCATCCAACAATAGCGTAGTTGAATCCAGTATTGGTTTTTTGAGATGTTGTAAACAGTTCCTGGACTTCACATTTGAGATTCTAGATCTTGATAGGCTTAGGATTATCAGTATGCAGATCCAACGCAGAAGATACATCTGATGGCAGATGCTAAAAAACAGAAAATTGAATATTGAATTTTATAAAATATTGATATATAACTGAAATTGTTGAAATAACGAAACAAAGTAACGACTGCAAAAGCTTACAAGCCTGTCTTCAGCATGTGTGGTGAAGTGTAAGACTGATTCTGAAGTGGATGATACTAAACGAACCTTTTGAACTTTACACGGTCTATCAACAGCTTGGTTATCCTCTACAATTGTCTTGCCACGAAGATTGTGCATCTTTTCAACCTAAGTAAATTAATTTAGAATATAACAACTCTATATTCTTGAAATTTTGTAACTTTCTTTATCAACACAAACTATCTTCTCAACTCAGCTTTGAAGTTTAAGACTCAATCATACATAAGAATATCAATATATTAAGACAATAATAAAATAGACAGTATAAAACTAATAAACCCTTACATTAGATACAACACTTGAAGAGGCAGAAATGTCACGAACAGGAAAATCTTTAGACTGTAGTTGAGTATCGTTAACATCATTAGCTATTTTTACATAATGATCTTCCGGCTACAACAAAATTTTAAAAAAACCTTCTTATACTTATTATACAATAAAATATATGCGTAGGAAATTATAAATTTACATCATTTTTAACATCTGACTCATCAACCAGACGCGGAATCTTTGAATCAAATAGCCCATCATCAGCAAACTATATTTATAAGAATGATTATATGTAAGAAACCATATTTTAAATCATAATAATATATAAATATTACATGTGTATATATACATTAAAAATATCCTCAAAACTCGTAAACTGCTTAGAATTACCAACCGAAGCTCCAGTATCCTCATCATCTAAAGCAACTTCCACGGAATCCAGAACCTGTTTGTGTTTAGCCTACAAAATGGGATTTCAAAAGTTATTAGCATAATATAATTAAAGTTACTTATCACCATCATGTTATCAAACAATGTATTTTATCATCAAAATTTATACCGCAGCCAATAAATCAAACCCATCATCTCCATAAAATGAATCATCCAAAACAACAACATCAGCTTTCTTGAAGGAAACCTTAGTTCCAGTCTCGGGATGGAAAATGGAAAGCTTAAACGTTTTAGTTGTAATCATGATGAAAACCAACCAAGATTCAACTGCTATCGGAACTTCTTCAATCAATTTTAACCATCCATCAGTAAATCCGCATCCATCAGTCCATCCTTTCATCATCACATTCCAAAACCTTTCGCCAACATAGATAGTTGCCATCCCATACTCGTAATTTTTACCATAGAATTGTTTCTAGAATTTGTCAGCAATTAGCTTTAGAAGAAGCAAAGGAATAATTAGTGCAGACGTACAAATTTGATATGAACTAATGAGCAACAGAAGTTACAACGCGTTAATCAACAAAAGTTAAAATGAGAATTACTCAACAGGGTTATTCAACAGTAGTTACAGTATTTACACACAACCTAACCACTGTTTGGCTATCAACTATTACAGACCTCTGTTGCTATCCAACAGAGGTTTCGTAACAACTGTTATCCATTATGTCCAGCAGAGGTTGCAACGTGGATAGATCTTAAATATCAGATGTTAGTCAACCGAGGTTAAAAGACTTAGTCAACAGAAGTTAAAAAGGTTAGTCAACAGACGTTAAGATTATAAGGAAACAGACGTTAAAAGGGCAAACAAATGTTAGCAAGTTGTTGAGCTAGCAAAAAATGTTTACAGTAAGTAACAAAATAATATATCGTTACTTACAGTCATGCCAAGTTCAGGTCTAATATTTGCTGAAATGTAAGAGTTCTCGTAGACATTTTCTTTAAAACATGAGACAACTAATGACAAACTTCCAATAGCTTTTACCAATACAACATCTTTGGTTTTCAAACAACAATCTCTAACAAACTTTGTCCATCCATCCGTAAATATACAATGATCATCTCTCTTCCTTACTCGTACTAACCATGATTTGTCACCATCAAGTAATTCTACAATTCGACCGTACGGGACCTCCTTGCCCCACAACAGAGTCTCAAAATCAAGTGATATATTCTGCGACAGTAGTTAACAAACATCTTACATCAAAAATTAATGTAGAATCCTAATAGTAGCAAGAAAGTTAAAAAACATACCAAAAATTATAAAATCATCTTCATTAAGGAATTTTAAAAAGGATGGTGTTTGATTGGATGGATTTATATCTGCAATAAACAATTTAAACTTACAAGTTATAAAGATGAACAACATCCAACAAAAGTCATAGACAAACAACATTATAAAATAAACATCACTAACATCCCTTAAACTAAATCAGCACTTAAAAAACAAAAGTACCAAATATTAACCGGACTATTTGTATAATCACACACTTAAGGTATTACAAAAACAAAGCAAAAAACGAAAATCATCATCTCTCACAACAGTTAAGCAAATGAGCATCAACCAAAAATTATATGGTTGATTTATCAAACGTAACGTAGAAGACAACATCACGAAGATGCATGCACAAATTGTGACAGAGGATGCTATCAGTAACTTCATTTAAGTTAATGCAGTACATAATCGATAAAAATACACCGGATTACATCGACTATTATTTGCTTCAATAAAGAATATGAAACACCGTCAGTGACAAATACATACCCATAACATCAAATAATGATTAATCTAACATTTATAATACAAACAATAAATTCAAAGAAACAATACTTTGTTTTATAGCGTGTAATCTATATTATGCAATAGAACCTTTCCGATTTTGATAAGAAAGTTATTTGAGAAAACTTCTGAATATGTTTTCTGGAGCTTATATTCAATAATGGAGATGAAAAGTATATTAAATGGAGTTAATACATATGTTACATTTACACTGGTTGGTTGAAATTAAATTTTGTAAAATTTATACTTTACCCCCTTTTTCTTTAAAATAATGCAATTTTTGCACGGCAGCAACCACTGATTCAAAATAAATTTAATGTTAAAAAAGAAAAACTTATCTATTAATTCATATATTTATATAATTAAAAATAGTTTTTAAATCCCGATATTAAAGATTATTATAAGTTAAATAAATAAACAATTACAAGTTAATAGATAAATATCTTACTTTCAACAATCCCAATACAATCTTACCTCTTCTTCTCCGGCGAAAAAACTCTACAGTTTCTTCTTCTTTAGACTTGACGATCAGAAGTTTAAAGTTTTAGATCAGGTATTTTTTTTGTTCTCTTGTGTATTTTACAGGTATGCTTTGACATGTTCCTTTCAGTTTCCTCATTTCAAATTATTTAAACATCAAAATCATAATCTACTGATGTTAAAATAGATAAACTTATATAAACTTGTTTTCTTTATTTTATAATAAGATTTATATCAACTTATTTAGTTACATTTTGATTCATTCCATCTTAATAAGAATCTGAAATATTGTTGTTTCATAAATATTTGGTTGTATATTTTACGAATGGTTTTAGAATTATTATATGAACTGCCATGTAGTATTGATAAATTTGTTCTATCAATATTAATTTTGATAAAATATTCTGCAATCAGTTTATAATACTCATATGTCTGATTTGTAAGTGAATATAGCCTTGGCTGCTGAAAAAAACTGAAGTTTGAAGTTGACATAAACATGGATATTTGAAAACTTTAATGTCATATAATACTTTTTTTATTATACAAGAATATAAATTTCATCTTACACGGTGTTAGATTCATATTGTTGGTTGTAGGGACCATATTGAAGTACACAACATATAAGTTTGGTCCTACAGAGTGTTCGCTATTTTTTATACCTTAAATAGAATGCTTTTCAGATACAATTGATTTTATGTTTTAGTATTTAATTGCTATTGTATTTTTTACTTTCAGATGGAGTTTATGATAATTATCAATGTCTCTGAATTGACAGACCTAAATGAAGGATTGGTAAGCTATATTCTTAGAACAAATTAGCTCAAATCACAATTGTATGCTAAAAACTGTATTTATAAAATTAAAGATATATTAAATGTTGTGTATTTTATATACATAGGTACTTCCAAGGATTATGAGTAACCAATTACCAAGAAAGTGTGAAGTAATAAAGTTGGTTGATTATACGGGATTTAAGTATAAGATTGCAGTACAGAGCATCGGTCATAAAAGTAAGAGGATAAACGGGCCAGAATGGACTCGGTTTGTTGAAACTTATAGAAATAAGAACATAGACAAGCTGTGTTTAAAAAAATTGAAGGAAGTAAAATTTGAGATAAATGTTTTGAACATGAGGGATTGGATATTAGAAACGATGGCTCGAACAGAGATTATGTTCATGGTTGCTTGATACAGGCTGAAGAAGAAACATACTGCAAGCAGATTAAAAATTGCTACCTTATTTATTGCCAGTGTATCTTTTGGGCTGTTAGAAAAACTTCTAATTTATATTTTGTATCCTATATAAAATCTAATATGACATTTATGAAGTTGATGTGTATTATGTTTTCTCTCCTGAAAACAAAAAGGGATTGGCTGCTCGTTTTATGGGACCAGGATGGACAACTTTTTGCTTTGAAAATGACATTGAGGAAAGCTGCCAACTGTTATTTCAATGGATGTGAAGTACTCCTGAAGATGACTTTAACTTCACTGTGAAGGTTTTTAACAAAGACAGGATTGGACTTCACGGGGAGACTAAACATCACTACAGCCGTACCAATCACCAACACCGCAAAAAGCGTCCACATTATAAAAAACAGTTTGAATACCATGTTATAGAGACACATAGCTTGGTATTTACATATCTACCTTTAATATGGTTGATTTTACTTATAATGTTGGATCTATCTGTTATTACTTAAAGTTGTGACAACCCTCAAATTTACATGTAACCGTACAGTTTATTAATGAAAATAAAGTGTTTGACGACTGTGTGGAATTACTTAACTGCTCTTTGATTACTGTGTTATACTTACATGTGCTTGTTAATATACTAGTAGTATACAGAAAAGTTACTAAATAGTCCGGTATGCTTTCCTGAGTGTTGAAAATTAAAAACGTTACAAAAATATATATGTAGGACACTAAACGGAATAATTAAGCACTTTAACGGAACAGTATCAAACCGCACAACCGGACATTACCCGGAACACAAAAATAGTGTTAAAGACATTGTTTTTATTTTTCTGAGCTAGCTATGGTCCCCGAGCACTATAACATTACATAATACACGTAACACACTACACATTAGACTTTACATCTTAACCCCTAAATAATCACCTACTTACCCAACAATTTACAAATAACCCCCCCCCCCCTTGCAAGATCACGGCCCATAGGCCCCCCCCCCCCCCCACTAATCAAGATTCGGTTGAATCTTCCCAAAATCTCAAAGTGATTTTTCCTTGGAATTGTTGAGATATTTATGGGATATGCTTGTACTTCCACTAACACTATAACCATTGGGTATTGGAGGTTGAGTTTATAATAACCATCATCATTTCCAACATTTATCACCACTTCACAACTTCTTTTCCCATTCACCCCAACTCACGGCCGAATACTAGTCCCACCATCATATTTCTTTTGTTTCAATCTCATCCAATCCAAGTGTACATTAAGGTGTAATAAGATCATCAACGAGGCCCGGTGCTCACAGAACTTGAAGGACCACTCTCATCTTCTTTTAACCACCACTTTTTCACACTTGAACTCCCCTAGCCTTGTGCTAGTAGTAAGTTTCTTAAATCTTCATCTTGTTCATGTATTTGGTGGTTAATAGTTGATTAAATGGTTAAAACTTAAGAAACACTAAAGAATATGAATTAAGTCTTGAACATAAAGGGTAAAGGGTGGATAAAGAGAAGATATGTGTGTAAATCATGTAGATCTTGTGTTGTTATGATTCTTGTTGATTTCCTGGTGATTTGCTGGCTAATATTGATGGTTGATGTTGTTGTGATCACTAAACATGATTAACGGAATCAATCGAACACAAACTAGAAAGCTAAAGACTAAAAACAGAATCTGTCGAAGCTTTACAGCCAACTTCAGTTGGATTTAACAGAACCGTAACTTAATGAAAAATGTATTCTCTGAAGTCTAGGGTCATGTATTATGAAATACGGTTCTAATGGCACCAGAATCATAATTTTTGGACTCCGTTTACTATTTTTAAAGTGTCATTTCGTAACAGTAGCTAGAGCTGCATTTTTCTGCTGAAAATATGTGTTTTGTTTTCTGTCATAACGTGAGTTCTGTGTAGAGTTAGATCATGAAAATTGTACTATAGATGACAACTGAAGTATTTGTAATTACCCCACTGGAATTTCGTAAATCGGACTTACGATGAATTTTTAATAAATTGTTCCGTGGACTGTGGTCAGAAAAAGATAAATCTGAGTTCAGTCCGGAAAATGAATTTTTATAAAATATTGGTAATGAACTGGACCCCGATATTTTACACAATAAAATTTGGAACGTTTAAGACATTCTGTAAAAATTTGGGAATTTTTGGAATAAGTTAACCATTTTATTAAAATGTCCGAAAACAGCCCGGTTTTGAATATAAATGCTGAAATGACATAAGTTGTAATTTGCATGTCTAAATGTCGGGTAGGTTATCTGTGAATGATATAACTTGTTATATATGTTATGTGATAGATACGTGTAGGAACTTTGTGCTCTATTTGAAAATCACTAAATGACTAACTGGTAATCATATTAGGACGTGATTGACCGACCTTGACTGTTAGCTATATTTGAGAACCTAACCGAGCAAACCGAGGTGAGTTCACACTTTCTACAAGGCATGGGATTCCCGGTGGTTTGGGAATGGGTTAAAGAATTTAAAACTAAATCTACATATCCCTTTGGGAAGATATGTACGGCCATCCTCCATAAATAGGATGCCATTGTTAATCCTACGAATTCTCCTGGTGCAGAATACGTACGTTCGTCCTCCTTCGGGTTGGACAACAACCTTAAAAACTAGCTAGACAAAACTCTATCAATAAGTCCCTCTTCATTATATCGACTTAATCGCCGAGGCCAATGGCGAGCGGGTCATTAGTTAATAGCGCTATTAGGTTTAACAAACCTCACACCGTGCCGGTCGGACGGGCGTGTACTAATGGACTATGGCAGATTATCAGTGATGATAGACGCTGATATAGGGCACAACTTATTTGCGTAGCAGTCGATATCATACCGTCTAGTAGTTCAAACGGGGAAAGCCCCCACTGATTATGGTTATGGTTTGGGTAACATAAAAGGAACTGGTTAAACATACTTTCAACTACGGGGTAACCCCCACGGCAATTAAGCCAACGAAAGTCAAACCACGTTTTTCAGAAACAACTTAAAACTAAACAACCAAACGTGAACTCACTCAACTTTGTTGTTGACTCGTTGTTACATGCCTTACAGGTCGTTAAACGCTTGGAGCTTGCACGAGGAAGGAGTCGTTGTGGTGTACGGACTGTTATGTTCCGTGCTTATTATTTAAATCCTTATGAACTTATTAAACTTGCGTTTTGAACTTTAACTATGGACTTATGCTTTTGGATTTACTTTTATGCTTCCGCTGTTTAAACTAAACATGGTTAACTAGCTTTGGTCCCCAATCGTATTGTGGTTGGTCTTATTTACTTAATTACGATGTTCAATATGATTAGTGGCTCGATCCTGGTTATGTCCTGCCTCCAAGCGGTGATACCCCGCATGGTGGATTTTGGGGGTGTGACAGATTGGTATCAGAGCCATTGGTTATAGTGAACTTGGTTTTAAAAAGGGAAAAGCTTTTTGATAAAACCAGACTATAACCTGTACAGTGTTCAACGATCCACAACGACGCTTCGCTCCACGTGCAAGACTCGACACCATAAGTGGTATGATTTATGTTATATTGTCGGTTAGGTAGTTCTCACTGTGCATTAGATAATGTGATAATTGCTATTTGAACCTTGTGTGCTTACTCTCTACTATCCTCCCACACTTACGCACTTTCGCGACACCTTTCTCACTTACGTTGCTTCATTATGAAGATCATTAGCGGACGCGGAGGACGTATCAACCTCACTCAAGCCCAGTTGACGGCTTTGATCAACGAACGAGTCGCTGAGGCACTCGCAGCTAACCCTGGAGGAGGTATAACCTGCCATAACAACTCACCTTAGGACGTTTAGATCCTACCTTCTCAAACCAACTCTCGTGCTTAACCTTGTCTGTTATTCTCACACAACAGGTCAACATGCTCAAACTCCTATGTGCACATTCAAAACGTTCATGGACTGCCGACCTACTACTTTCAGTGGCACCGAAGGAGCAGTGGGCCTTCTTCACTGGTTTGAAAAGCTTGAGTCAGTTTTCGAGATGTGCGAATGCCCCGAAGACCGTAGGGTGAAATATGCTACCGGAACACTTGAAGGAGCTGCGTTAACCTGGTGGAAGGCACAGGTTCAACTACTAGGACTGGCAGTTGCTAATGCCACCCCCTGGAATGGCTTCAAAGAACTAACCAAAGAGGAGTACTGCAGTCGGGATGACATCCACAAGCTAGAAGTGGAATTTTTCAATCTGAAAATGACGGGGTCTGAGATTGAGGCGTATACGAAAAGGTCAAATGAGCTGGCCATCTTGTGCCCTACCATGGTGGACCCTCCCATCAAACGAATTGAGTTGTATCTCAAGGGCCTTGTACCAGAGATTCAAAGTCACGTGACTTCAGCCAACCTGGGTACTATACAACAAATCATCAAGTTGGCCCATCGACTCACTGACCAGGCGGTGGAGCAAAACAGGCTGCCCAAACGAATCAGTGCCACAGCTACTTCTGATGCACCTACCGACAACAAGCGAAAATGGGATGGGAACTCTAGTAAGGGTTCTGCTTCGGTTCAGTCTCAGCAGCGAAAGACTGATGACTACCAGAGTCCTGGTCAGTAATCTTCCGGTAATCAAGGACAGGGTGGATACCGAGGAAACCACCCCAAGTGCAACCGGTGCAACAAGCATCACAGCGGGCAGTGCAACAAAGGTCGATGTCAGAGATGTCACAAGCTGGGCCATGAAGCTAGGGATTGCAGGAGCCCGCGTCCTGCGAATCAGAATCGCCAATAACAACAAGCTCCACAGAACCACCAGCAGCAACAACAGCAGGGCAATAAAGGATGCTTTCAGTGTGGCGCTGAAGGCCACTTTAAGAAGAACTGTCCTCAGCTGAACCAGAACCAGAACCACAACAACCAAGGAAACGGGAACCACAATGGGAACAATAATGGAGGCAACAACGGGGGTAACAATAATGGCAATGGCGCCCGAGGTCGTGCCTTTGTGATTGGTCAAGGTGATGCAAGGAACGATCCCAACGTTGTGATGGGTAAGTTTCTTCTGGATGATTTCTTTGTTACTATTTTATTCGATTCGGGTGCCGATACTAGTTATGTGTCCTTAAAAGTTCGTCAAATGCTTAAGCGCACTCCAACACTTTTGAACACCAAACACACGGTAGAACTAGCCAACGGTAAAAGTCTTGAAGCCACACACATAGTTAAAGGTTGTAACCTCGTCTTAGCTGGTCAGACTTTCTCTATCGATCTTATCCCTATCATTCTGGGTAGTTTCGACGTTGTTATTGGGATGGATTGGTTATCTCAACATCAAGCGGAAATTCTTTGCAACGAGAAGATTATCCGCATCCCTCGTTCTGGTAAAGAACCCCTCGAGATTCATGGCGACAAGAGTGGTGCCATTGTGGGCATCATCTCTTTCCTTAAGGCCCAGAAGTGCCTGCGAAAGGGCCACACTGCCATTCTAGCACTTGTCACGGACACATCAATGGAAGAGAAGAGAATTGAAGACATTCCTATTGTGCGCGATTTTTCTGAGGTATTTCCTGAGGAATTACCTGGTCTTCCGCCCCATCGCCAAGTTGAATTTCAAATCGAGCTAGCTCCTGGAGCAGCGCCCATAGCTCGAGCGCCATATCGTCTAGCTCCTTCAGAACTTGAAGAACTGTCTACGCAACTGCAAGAACTCTTGGAAAAGGGTTTTATACGTCCTAGCTCTTCGCCCTGGGGAGCTCCAGTCTTGTTTGTGAAGAAGAAAGATGGTACTTTCAGAATGTGTATCGACTACCGTGAACTTAACAAGGTGACCGTGAAGAATCGTTATCCTCTTCCACGTATTGACGACTTGTTCGACCAGTTGCAAGGGTCGAGCTATTACTCCAAGATTGATTTGAGATCGGGATACCATCAGCTGAGGGTCCGAGATGAGGACGTCTCCAAAACAGCATTCAGAACTCGTTACGGCCATTACGAGTTTCTGGTTATGCCATTCGGGCTGACGAATGCACCAGCGGTCTTCATGGATCTCATGAACCGAGTATGCAAACCTTACCTGGATAAGTTCGTTATTGTATTCATCGATGATATCCTGATCTATTCTAAGAGTCAAGAGGAACACGAGCAGCATCTACGACTTATGCTGGAACTTCTTCGAGCAGAGCAACTGTATGCTAAATTTTCGAAATGTGACTTCTGGCTTCGCGAAGTCCACTTTCTAGGCCATGTGGTAAACAAGGATGGAATTCATGTGGATCCATCTAAGGTTGAATCGATCAAGAACTGGCCTGCACCCTGCACACCAACAGAAATCCGCCAATTCTTGGGTTTGGCAGGATATTACAGAAGGTTTATCAAGGATTTCTCAAAGATTGCGCAACCTCTCACTTCACTGACTCAGAAGGGTGTCACCTATCATTGGGGTGATGCACATGAGTCCGCATTTCAGCACTTGAAAGATAGACTTTGTAGCGCGCCTATCCTCTCATTGCCTGAAGGCACAGATGATTTTGTGGTTTACTGCGACGCTTCTATCCAAGGACTTGGTTGCGTGTTGATGCAACGTGATAAGGTCATTGCCTATGCATCACGCCAACTTAAGGTTCACGAAAGAAATTACACTACTCACGATCTGGAGCTGGGAGCAGTTGTTTTCGCACTTAAAATATGGAGACATTACATGTACGGTACCAAGTGCACCATTTACACTGATCACAGGAGTCTCGAGCATATCTTCAAACAAATGAAGTTAAACATGCGACAACGCCGATGGGTTGAGCTCTTGAATGATTACGAATGCACGATCAAGTACCATCCGGGCAAGGCCAATGTGGTGGCCGACGCCCTTAGTCGAAAGGATACTATACCTAAGCGTGTACGTGCTTTACAGCTTACCATCCAATCTAACCTTCCCGCTCAGATTCGTGATGCTTAGGTCGAAGCATTGAAAGCAGAGAACATCAGGGCTGAGTCCCTACGAGGATCGAGACAACGGCTAGAACAAAAGGAAAACGGCGCCTACTATGTAAACGGACGCATCTGGGTTCCACTGTATGGAGACCTACGCGAGCTTACTATGCACACAAAGCCTACTGGGCAATTAAAAATGTAAACTTAGATTTAGAATTTGCTGGTAAAAATCGATTTTGTCAATTAAATGAATTAGACGAGCTTAGGAATTATGCATACTCAAACTCCGAAATTTACAAGGAAAGAATGAAAAACTTGCATGACAAACATATTAAACCTAATGAATTTCGAGTGGGAGATCAAGTTCTTTTGTTTAATTCACGACTTCGATTATTTCCTGGTAAATTAAAGTCTAGGTGGCCAGGACCTTTTTCCATCACCCATATTTTCCCACACGGTGCAATAGAAATTAAATCTCGGAATGGACCCATTCAAAGTCAATGGCCAACGGCTGAAACTCTATCAAGGATTCATTGAGGATGAAGAGGAGGAGATCTCGCTTCAAACGGTTGAAGAATGAAAGCATCAACATCATACCTGGTAAGTTACGAACGATTGGGACGACATCTAAATCGGTAAGTTTTCTAACCAAATGTTCTTGGGAAACAAAGGGCACTCACACGAGCACTAAAAAAAAAAATTCAAAAACTTTGCTCGGCACGAGGCCGTGTCCGCTCGACACGGGGCCGTGTCCGCGCTACTGTCGGGATAAAACCCCTTTTTCATAACAGTTACTTCATTCCACACGCCCCGTTTCCCCGAAAACGCTCTGGTTCCAGGCGATTTTCCGCAGATTTTCGACGTCTCCTATCATTCTAACAACATCAAGGTATGATTCTATCACTATTATTAGTTAGATTAGGCATTTGCATGTAGTTAAAACTTCAAAAAGTTGGGGAAAAATCTAGGGTTCTTGAACTACACCCGGATCGAACCTCAAATTTTTGTTTTAATCTGTTAGAATTTAGTTAGATTAGTGCTAAAGGAAGTAAATACACTTGTATTGTTCATAGATTCACCCGATTTCTCACAAAAACCCCAAACCCTTGTTTTTGAACCGAAAAAGATAAAATTTAATGGGTAAACGGGTTGTTTTGGGGAAAACGGCACTTGGGGTTTCATTTTCGGGGAAAATCGCACCTATTGGACCAAAAATTTTCAAGTTTTCGAATCCGGGTCGAAAGATGATGTTTTTGAGTAACAGACGCCTGGACACGGGGCCGTGTCCGCTGAACACGGGGTCGTGTCCAGCACGCTGTTTGCAGTTTTGTCCGAAAATTTTAATTTTTCGTGCTAACTTTTGGTGTATTCTTTCAGATGGCAAGGAAGTTCACAAGGTTTAACGCAAATGAGCTCAATGCTAGGGCTAGATACGAAATACTTCAAACAAGACCGGAAGAATACCCAAGGCAAGCATGCACGGATTTGTTAGCATTGGTTGGTGATTCCCCAGGTTAACCTTTTATCTTGAACAATTTCCGGCATGCGTGCCGTGTGTCGAACAATTTACTTTCCTTTAACTCTTTTATTTTCTGCATTTTTTTTCTAACTTTGTGATGGATGGGATGTTGAACAGTGGTAATCTAGGATGTTTGTTATGTTTTGGTGGAGTGTTTATTGATAAATCAGGTACATACGAGGCTTAGAGCACTAAACCTTAGTGCTACTAAAGCCGGGACAGGAAAACCAGAACCAGAAACCTGTTTCTCAACCTTGCAGACTGTCTACACGGGGTCGTGTCCAGCCGACACGCCCCCGTGTCCACTACCCCAGACCTGCTGTTTGTCTAAATATGCAGACTTTTTGCCAGACACGGGGTCGTGTCCAGCCGACACGCCCCCGTGTCCACCTTCTGTAAGTTTTCGTTACTGGCACCTGAACACGGGGTCGTGTCCACCAGGCACGGGGCCGTGTCCAGACGTCCAGTAACACAAAGTTTTACTTTTTCATAACTTTTTACACATTAAATCAACCTAAAAATTTATTTTTGGACACATTGAGGATAATGTGTAATTTAAGTGTGGGGGGATGCTAAAACCTTGAATCTTGCAAGTCCTAATAACAAGCCTTACACAAAACTCTATTGGAACCGCTAATCACCCCAAATTTTTTCAAAAGTTTTTTTTTTTTTTTTTTACTTGTCTAGGTTTAATTTGGGAATTTCAAAATTCTAAAAAGGTTATATTTTTACAAATTTACAACCGATAGCGTCGTGATAAAAAGAACCAACATAAGAAAATTATGAAAAGGCATGACAAGCTTAGTTAAAATTTAATTATATATACTTGATCACATAAAAACCCATTCCCACAAAAGTGAGTTTTGAGCCTTTATTGAGCATACAAATACATATCTTTAAATTAAATGCTTATTTTTCGTTTCTTGTGTGAATAGCCGCTTGGTTCTTACAACTCTAGAACTTGCCACGACGATACATTCGCGGTCCTTACCACCTTAAACCCGAGTAAGTAAATGATGGAGGCATTAGGACTAACCCTTTTTTATTTCTACACCATTATTTTGCTTTTTTTTTACCACCTACCCAAAATCCCCCTAGTTAACCCCTTTAAGCCTAAACCTTTTCATTTCTTAACCCAAACCAAACACCCCTTTCGCCCACCAAAACCTTTTTATTTTTAACCCTTTGTTTTTGTAACAAGCCCGGTTTTTCGTATGACTTTCAAAAAAAAATAAAAAAAAATAAAAAAAATAAAAAAAAATATTTTTGATGAAGCAAAAGAAATAAACAAACAAGTTCATCAAAAATAACTTTGTTTGAATAATAGCTTCATCAAAACAAAAAAAATTGCAAAAAAAATAAAATGTCTTTCGAAAACCGATGCTTTTTACGCTTTTCGCCCTTTTCTACTAACACTAACCCAACCACCTACCTTTAACCCAAAGCCTAACCCTTCACCCAAAAGTCCTCTTGATATTTACAAAGGTATATAGTTAAAAAGGAGGAGGATTGATTGCTTGGCAAGCCTATGGTAGGAGTAAGTTCCATGCCGCTCTCGAGTGATTCACTAAAATACATCTTCGGCCGAGTGTTGAGTGATCCCCCGTGAGGTATGTGAACTTGTATATAAATAAAATTTTAAAGAGGCATGTTATGCCCTAATAAGTAATTTATCTTATGAAAAGTTTTGAATAAATCATGACGAATAGGATTGTAAATAAATAAAAATAAAACTAAATAAAGAATCTTGGAAATCCCGACACTCTATGACAAGCCCAAAAACCTTCTTTTCTACCAATTCCATTTGGGAGTGTAAAGCCATATTATAAAGAGTTTTGCTTGAGGACAAGCAAAGATTCAAGTGTGGGGGTATTTGATGTGTGCAAAATGCAACATATAAATTACATCAATTGTGGCATAAAACTAACCCTTTTTTAGTACTAATGTTGGAAAAAGTGTGTTTTTGTCTTCCTTTTGTATTTTCAGGATTAAATGAGCTCAAATTAACAAAAGAAGCAAAAAGACAGCTAAATCTAACATAAATACAAGAAAAGGAATAAACGTGGCATGCCCGACCTCCCCGAAAGCATCTTCCCAAGCAAAACAAGAAAACAGGAGGTTGAACACGCCCCGTGCTCAGTGAGCACGGGGGCGTGCCCAAGTGTCAGCATAAAAGACAAAGTTGTAGAAGCTTCCATCGCCCACCACGGGGTTGTGCTCAGCGGACACGGGGTCGTGGTCAACTATAAGATTCGCAGAATCCAGGCAAATCTTGATAGTACAGATATGCTTCTGCACACGGGGTCGTGCCCAGCGGACACGGGGCCGTGGTCAACTAATAAAGACAAGAGCAATTAATGAAGAAAGAGAAGGATGTGGACACGGGGACGTGCCCACTGGACACGGGGCCGTGCCCGAGCTTCTGTTCAGCCTATAAATAGGAGTGCTTGGCTCAAGCTCAAACCATCCCTTGGCACACCACCTCTCTCACACTTCACCCACCACCCACCACCACCATAACACCATCATCCACCACCATCATCCATTGTCCATCATAGAGTGTGTGAGTCGTCTCGGGATCCAAGATTGATCGTAAGAGTTCTTAACAATCAAGGCCATGTTTGCCTAAGTCTCTTACATCACTTGGTGAAGACAAAGTGTCTAGTGTAATACTTTTTATTTTTAATCTTTTCGCACTTTTTAATTGGTTATGTATTAATGACTTTAATAACTAGTTTCTTATGTTGAAGGTGATTCTTCCTTATCGTTTGTCCGTGGTGTCTTGGCATTATTTTACTGTCTATATAAAATAAAAGATTTTCACCATTCATATCTCCACGGTCTATATGGAGGTACGTTGGCTACCTGGTCGGGGGTTAAGGGAACGGTTTGGTAAGAGTCTTGCCATTGTTCAGTGTATAGATCCTGCAAAGGACTTGGGTCAAATTTAGTAGGACCTCCTTCAATACCTACCGGTATTGGATGGCGGGGGTCCAAACTCTTTGTCCCCCTCATAAGTTAAGCTACTATTAAAACTTTAACCCGGCTACTTAGGACTGTATCCCTGCTGACTCAGACTACTTAGCCGAGGGTAACGTCGCCTTCAAAAGAGGGGCCTACCACATTATGCATTAATAACTTAATTAATTATCTTTCAATAATCCGACCCTTTAGGATTGTATCCTTGCTGACTCAAACTACTGGGTTGAGGGTAACGTCACCTCCAAAAGAGGGGCCTACTACAATAACTAAGATAATCTCTTAAATAGTGCAAAAGGGCGGAAATAATCAAAGGTTACACTAAACACGAGTCGGAGCCAAGTGATTCATCTTGTCTATCTGTTTTTTCTTTTATTTTATTTTTCAGCATTTTAGTTAGTTTTTATTTTCTTAGTTTAAAACCTTTTTATAAACTTTTGATTTGATTAGACGTTGAGGATAAACCGGTACTAAAAGCTCTTATGTCCTTGGACGACCTCGGTATCTTACCAACACTATACTACGCTCATGATGGGTGCACTTGCCCATATGTGTGTTTAGTGTTAGTAAATATCGTGTTTTATAAATTTAAAACTTGGCTAAAGAAAGTGTAAAAGGGCTTAAAATATACTTAAACTTATATACACACTTCACACGCATCAGAGGTCGTCCAAGTACACAAGAGCTTTTAGTACCGGTTTATCCTCAACGTCTAATCAAATCAAAAGTTAGAAAAATGTTTTAAAATAAGAAAAATAAAAACTAACTAAAATGCTGAAAAATAAAATAAAAATAAAAACAGATAGACAAGATGAATCACTTGGTTCCGACTCGTGTTTAGTGTAACCTTTGATTATTTCCGCACTTTTGCACTTTTTAAGAGATTATCTTAGTTATTGTAGTAGGCCCCTCTTTTGAAGGTGACGTTACCCTCAACCCTGTAGTTTGAGTCAGCAAGGATACAATCCTAAAGGGTCGGATTATTGAAAGATATTTAATTAAGTTATTAATGCATATTATGGTAGGCCCCTCTTTTGAAGGTGACGTTACCCTCGGCTAAGTATTCTGAGTCTGCAGGGATACAGTCCTAAGTAGCCGGGTTAAAGTATTAATAGTAGCTTACATATGAGGGGATCAAAGAGTTTGGACCCCCGCCATCCAATACCGGCGGGTATTGAAGGAGGTCCTACTAAATTTGACCCAGGTCCTTGCAGGATCTATACACTGAACAAGGCAAGACTCTAACCAAACCGTTCCCTTAACCCCCGACCAGGTAGCCAACATACCTCCATATAGACCGTGGAGATATGAATGGTGAAAATATTTTATTTTATATAGACAGTAAAATAATGCCAAGACACCACAGACAAACGATAAGGAAGAATCACCTTCAACATAAGAAACTAGTTATTAAAGTCATTAATACATAACCAAGTAAAAAGTGCGAAAAGATTAAAAATAAAAAGTATTACACTAGACACTTGTCTTCACCAAGTGATGTAAGAGACTTAGGCAAACATGGCCTTTGATTGTCAAGAACTCTTACGATCAATCTTGGATCCCGAGACGACTCACACAATCTATGATGGACAATGGATGATGGTGGTGGATGATGGTGTTGTGATGGTGGTGGGTGGTGGGTGAAGTGTGAGAGAGGTGGTGTGCCAAGGGATGGTTTGCAAATGAGCTAAGCACCCCTATTTATAGCCTGAACAGCAGCCCGGGCACGGCCCCGTGTCCATTGGGCATGGCCCCGTGTCCATCCTCTTCTCTTCCTTCATTAATTGCAGTTTGTCTGCATTAGTTGACCACGCCCCCGTGTCCGCTGGGCACGCCCCCGTGTGCAGAAGCATATCTGTACTATCAAGATTTGCCTGGATTATGCGAATCTTATAGTTGACCACGGCCCCGTGTCCACTGAGCACGGCCCCGTGGTGGGCAATAGAAGCTTCCATAACTTTGTCTTTTATACTGGCACTTGGGCACGCCCCCGTGTTTACTGAGCACGGGGCGTGTCCAGCCTTCTGTTCTCTTGTTTTGCTTGGGAAGATGCTGTCGGGGAGGTCAGGCATGCCACGTTTGTTCCTTTTCTTGTATTTATGTTAGATTTAGCTGCCTTTTTGCTTCTTTTGTTAATTTGAGCCATTTAATCCTGAAAATACAAAAGGAAGACAAAAACACACTTTTTCCAACATTAGTACTAAAAAAGGGTTAGTTTTATGCCACAATTGATGTAATTTATATGTTGCATTTTGTGCACATCAACATATGTTATATGTTTTGAGAATTATGGACATTAGGGAATTTCCAAAACAATACATTTTGAATAGATAGCGCAAAGAGGCTTCCCCAAACTGCTCTCTCGAATACTCAATTAGTCGTGAATATATGACCGAGCTTGATCCCGATGTGCAAAGTATGATGCGAGATATTATTTTTCAACGGAATACACTTTGAACCGTTTATCTGATAATAAAGAGGAGCTATGTCACACCCCCACCGCGTAAAACAACAAACCACGGCGGAATCGTCGGGGAGTGTCGTAACAGAATCATTGTTTCACAACACATGGTGATTAAAGAGTTGTTTTATTCCATTAATGAACTCATTGTTTTATTACAAATCAGATAAATACAAATAATTGTCTTTCAAGTTTTAAAGTCGCTAATGCACGAGTCCATCCTATGTGTAGCATGCATCAACAATCATCACATAGTAGCACCTGAAACATATGTGAAAATAAAACGTCAGCATAAAAATGTCTGTGAGTAACATAGGTTTTGTGAATTAGATTCATGGCTTTGGATAACACAAGATAATGGTTTTATGTTTACAAAAAAAATAGCCATGAATCCTTGTAAATAGTTTGGTTTCTAAACACATTGTTTTGAAAAAAAAAAGGTTTGTAGTATATACAAAAATATACTTTGGTTTTGTGATAATCGGATAAGTAGTGTATCTAAATATACTTTAGTTATGAAATAGTTAAACAGATAGTATATCAAAATATACTTTGGTTTCTGAAATAATAGATTTGGTAGTATATCACAAGTATACTTTAGATTAAGGATGAAATCATCGGTAGTATATCAAATTATACTTTGGTTTGAAAGTAACATATCAAACTATGCTTTGGTTTGAAAATAGCATATCAAACTATGCTTTGGTAGTATATCAACTTATACTTTAGTTTGTGAAATAGCAAAGTCGGTAGTATATCAAACTATACTTTGGTTTTGTAAATAGCATATCAAACTACGCTTTGGTAAACAATATCACATTGGGAGCATATCAACTATGCTTTGGTAGTATATCAAAATATACCTAAATCATGATTTGGTAATACATTCAAACCTAGTGCATCAAACTACACTTTGGAGACTACAGAAATACCACAAAGGCAATTCTATTTGGTTAAAACTTTGGTTTCTGACATTCCATACAACAAGAATTGTGTGTCTAGTCCTATAGCGCTATATCATACTACCAATCAGCTTGATCATTGTTAATGAATGTATAAGTAAAAATATGAACCAACAAATAGTTTTACAAACTTTGAAAATCAGTGTTTAAGCCATAGATAATCGTTCAATTCGTCAAACGATAAGTACTATGCATGTGAAAACATATAGCTTGAAATCATGAAAATAGTGTATAGGCACATATGAATCACCCCAAAAATTGGAAATCGGTAAAAGAGGGGACTATGTACTCACTTGAGATTGCAAGTATCCTTGATTAAGTGTCCCAACAAAGCTCGGAAATCAAGGAATCAAGTGGCACCTAGTATGGAATCACTATGTTAAATAATCGGTACCTAAATCGGGAGATCAGGTAGAATGAGGTCTCGTAAACCAAATGAGTATTAGAACTCATGTGATATGGTTTAACAAAGCCTACATTCTGATTTGGAACCTATCCTAAGTGCTTATGACCAGTTATGACCCGTTAAGGTAGTCTACGCTACTTTAACGCGTCATTTGCGCGAAAGCACAAACGAATAGCCTAACTAGTCCTATGACAAGTATTATATGCCCTAACATGTTTAACTATGTTGCATAATCTGTTTAAGTGTCAAAAATTAAGTTACATATGCTTAAATTCAAATTATGCATGAAAAGGGCATTTTGGTCATTTTCCTAAGGCATATAAACTACCTATCATACAACTAATCAAACTAAGTGACCATAAGGTATAACCTAGGAAGGTTATTCCCTATGCAACTATGGTCACAAAATATGTTTGGTCGGATCCTAATGATCGACCAAACGTGCCGGGTTCGAAAGTCTAAGCGGTTGTCATGACCGATTGACTTACGACCCTATATAAGCACTAGACGAAAAGTGATGAGTTAAACATGTTAAAACATGTTTAACTAAGTTAGAAAACTGATCTGATATCAAAACAAAGCGTTTTGATACCCGAAAATAGTTTCGTCGCAAAATGCACATAATCGTGCATTTTGACCGAAACTTTGACTCGTCACTTCGACTAATCAACGTGGTAATCAGTAGGTATAGTTGCTAGGGACTATAACCATCGTGATTACGCTCATGTTGCAAAGTTCAAACGAACTTTGTCTTGACCAATTCATGGTCAAAGCAGAAAGTCAAACACTGTTTGACTTTCTTGCTTAAATACATAAACAAGAGATGAAAGAACACTTACAAGTGTTTAAGGCTGAAAAAGAACACTAAGAAAACTCAAGTGGGATGCCTTCAACAATGTGAGAGCTTCCAAAACAGAGATTAAGTGAAAGAAAATTGAATGAGTAAAGAATTGGGCAAAAGAGGTGGGTATTTATAGGAAATCATGAGCCATTTGATCAATGCCAAGTGTTTTTGCATGGATCAAAGCATGATCTTGACCCTACAAATGTTATAATCTGATTAGGGGGCTTGGGGAACACTTAAACCAGCTCAAGGTATTGAAAAACCATGTTAAAAACCAAAGATAGCAGGCTGTTTTAAAGATTCAAAGAATCTGCCCAGCTCCAGGCCTTGCGAGCCGCGAAGGAAACATCAACAGGCTTCGCGCCCAGCCTACAGGTCTAATCAGAAACTTTTCAAAATTGGCAGAACAGGCCCCTGCATGCTTTAAAGTTGATTTTTGACGCGTTTAACCCCCGTTAACCCCATTTCAAGGATCTATAAGGATTTTAAAGTATAGGGGACCTGAAATATGCTTGAAAATATCATGGATGTCGGTTCGTTTGGTCATGCGATCATGTTGTTCGGTTAATTACGACGAAACTCAAACGGATGCGAAAAACTTTCCAAATTACGCGACGAATGGTATTTTTGCATTCCTATCACTAAAATATAATATTTTAATGATTTAAATTTTTTTTTGGATGTCCAGATATGTTCAGAACGTAAGATATGCATGTAAATGCAAACTTATGCACTTTTTGACGCTTTTAGTCCCTATTGATCAAATAAGCGTGTTTTTCGCATACCGAACCCTTCAAAGCTTATTTCTAAGCTATGTAAAGGATTTTTAGGGTATTTTTAGCTTATGATCTTGTTCCGGAGTGTACGTTACTATACGAATCGGCAGACTTTCACAATTTGTCACGAATAGTCCCTGTGATCGAATAAACTTGTTTTTGACACACCAAACCCTTCAAAACTTATTTCTAAGTTATGTAAAGGTTATTTAAGGTTTGTTAAGCTTATGTCACTATTCCGGAGTGTACGTTTCATTGAACTGATTACATTTGCATAATAGTTTACGTAAAACTTCCAGAAAAGCTTTTCGAGAGTTCGAAATCATACTAGTTTGGATACGTGTAATGTCATATGTAATTGTACAAATCCCGAGATTGAAACATAAGATTTCATTGGATTCATAATTGTATGATGGTCATAGAGACACAGATGTCACAGTCTCTCCTACTTTAGCAAATTTCGTCCCGAAATTTAATTTTAGAGGAAACCTATGAAAACAGACGTGATTGTTTCGCTTTCGAAAGAATCCTCTGTTCCCTAAGTAAAAATCTGGGCCACGTTTGGATTTTCAGTGAATTTGTTAATTGTATTAGTCTGATGTTTATAAGGATGAGTTTAAATCCGAAGATTTAAACTTCATTCCAAATAATAGATGTATGATCATACCGAAACTCAAGAGTGCCATGTTAATGTCAAAGTGATATCCTTGTTGTAGAAAAATAGTATGAACTTTGGAGTTTCGAACAATGGTTGGGAGAATGTTTCCTATGAAGACTATTATAGGAAACTTGTGTGTGTTCGAAATTGGAGTTGGAGAGTGTAAGATAAAATAACATTGGTCAAGGTCCAGGACCTCTAGTAATTTAAATAACGCTACGCTCGCAATGTAATAAGGAACACTTATATATAGGAAGTACCAGCGGCGTATCCACCATGCCCTTTTTACATTGTTCCTATTTTGTTATTCTTATGACTATAGGTCTTAACACATGACAAAACTTGCTGTGGTTTCTGTGCACTGAATTCCATAATTATGTGTGCATCCATAATTACGTAATTCCTTGCACAGTCTGCACAGTTCATTTCATTATGCGTAGGGGAAAAATCAATCGAAGAAATATGTAAAGACTTGACTAAACCACCAAAGGGTCTCTTTAACTAGATCAACGAATGATCTCTTTAACTAGATCAACACATGATCTCTTTAACTAGATCAACGTACGATCTCTGTAAACAGACCACCAATGGGTCTTTTTAACTTTGAATCAAATAATAGTTTTTGGAATTGCACTTTTGAAATCCAAGGGTCTGACTATTTGCATTGAAAAGCCCCTTAAGGATTTAAGACAGTACTTTGGATATCCTTCTGAAAATCTAACATATGAAAATACGGAAGATTCTACAAGGATTTGGATAGCGTGCATTAGAATCACACATAATCACATAATCGCATAGTCACCAACCTGGTTATTAACTTGTTTATTAACTTGTATATATGTATTTAAAGTACACCAGGAATCCAAAGCAAGGACTTCAATTAGTACTTTAAACATTCTCAAGAATCTAACTATGAAGATAGAAAGATCTTACAAGGATTTGGTTTTGTCTCAAGGAATCGAAACATACGTATTGAAGCACACAAATAATTCAATTAAGGATTTTGATTTTGCGCTTTAAACATCCACAAGGATCTACTTATAAAGATATGAAGATCCTATAAGGATTTGGACTTCGTGTAGTGAAAATATTTTGAAATTCATGTACAAGATATGTTAGGTCAACATACGAAGTGAAGTGTTCATGAAATCAAGGTGCTAGATATGCTAAGTCAGCATATGATGCAAAAAGGGTCCTTGAAATCAATGTGCTAGGCATGTTAAGTCAACACACAAAGCAAAAATGTTCTTGATAATCGTATACATAGTCATATAGCATAGGTCCAACTAAGGACTTATGAAAGTACCTTTAGATATCAAATCAAGGATTTTGAAATGGTACTTCAAGTATTTGTTTAAGAATTTGTAACTTGTACCTTGTACTTTGTTTCTTAAAAGAAACGAGTACTTAGGATTTTCGGGGAGATCGCGAGTGATCATAAAAATGAAAGAACCATATGAGTAGTTTGTTTTGCAAGGAACGCAGTTCCTTGGTGTCGGTATCGTAGGGGTATGTCACACATACAAACAATCGTATAGGTTTTGTAATTAAAATTGAAACAGAAAATTTATTTATATACCAACTGAATTGTTTCAAGTGTCATAGGTAATAACAAGGAAAATACAAAAGTCTAATTGTTCACTGCTGCATTGTCAATTGAGTTTGCCTCGTTTATGTTAAATACTCGTCCACGTGCTGGATTTGCGTTAACAAGCCTTGGGCAATTGTTCCGAGAGTGAGTAAGATCACCACAGTTGTAGCACGATCCAGGTGGATATGGTGCTTGAGCAGCAGCAGGATTTGCAGCAACTTGGTTTTGGATAGCATGACGGCATGTATTGACCAAATGTCCCAATCGCCCACAGTGGGTACATTTGTGACACGGTGTTTGATCCAGATGATGACGGTTGCATTTGTTGCACAAAGGCGCAGTACCAACATAGTTTTTCCTAGCACGAGGTTGTGCTGGCTGGTTTGGTGCAACCTGATTATTCTGAGCAACTACTGCGAAGTTTTGTGAAGCCTTATGCTTCTTCGACTTCTTGGAGGACTCAGTCTGTTTATCCTTTGGTTTTTCTTGTGCAGACTTGTCAGATGGTTTCTGGTCGCCTTTTCGGAAAAGTTTACCCTTCCTGATATGTGATTCAGTCAGGGTAGCGGATAATTCAATAGCCTGCCTAACTGTGGTAGGGTCACTACCGATAACAATGTCCTGAACTAGGTCAGGGAGGCCATCAATGTATTTTTCAATTGCCTTATCCAAAGGCGTAACCATAGTAGGACATGACAGACTCAATTCCTCATAACGATCTGTGTAGGCTCGATGTTCACCGTTGTCTTGCTTAAGATCGTCAAATTCTCTTTCCAATGCCCTGAGTTCATGACGAGGACATAATCCCTTCATCATTAGAGCTCGAAGCTCTTCCCAGGTTTGTGCCATTGCCACATCGGTACCCCTATCCCTCATCACACCGTTCCACCATGTGAGTGCTCTTTTCTGGAATACACTCAATGTAAACTCAACCTTTCGCTCATTTGGGCATTATACAAGACAAAACCTGCTTTCAAGACTCTCAAACCATTGTAGGATCCCAGTGGCCCCTTCAGACCCAGTAAATGTGAGTGGCTTAGCTGAGTTGAACTGTTTATAGTTGCACGGAGCGGGTGCATTGTTGTTATTGTTGTTATTTGCTTGGTTTATCTGGGTTATCAGATTTGGGAGTACAGCAGCGATTTGTTTAGTGATTAAGGCTGCCATGGCGGCATCCTGAGTTTGGTCACGTCGAGGAAGCATTCTAAAAGAGAAAAGAAACATGAAAAGAAACGAGTGAGATGATATTGGATAGTAAAAATTGAATGCTTAAAAGAACATCGATAAGGCATAAGGATTGCGATCATTTGTTCGTTACTTAAAACAAACAAATGACATGGTGACTAATCAAAGTAAACGAGTCATAATAATGTATCGCAAAGACATGCTTTAGCCTATAAGTGGACACTCACCCCAAGAGTTCCCAGGTAATAGTGATTGGTCCGATTATGTGGATTTGTACGAACACTCTAGTCTTAGACATAAAATTCGAGGTACAAGCATCCACCCTTCCAGATTGTACGTGTTCACATTATTTAGACTCAAACTTTGACGAGATTTTGAAAACTTTGAAGGTATGCAGCCTAAAAGAATCTTCCAAGAATGGATGACTGGCTTTCAAAATCGTTTTGGAAATTTGCGTTCTTGTTGTGGTTGTCACCTAAAGACAGGTGACGGTTTTGTTTTAAGATCTAAACACAAGATAACTTGTGTTAGGGTCCTAGGAAGGTTATAGTCTAGGTCAAAATATTACTAATAACCTAATTTCCTATAACCATGAGCTCTGATACCAACTTTTCTGTCACACCCCGACCGCGTAAAACAACAAACCGCGGCGGAAACGTCGGGGAGTGTCGTAACAGAATCATTGTTTCACAACACATGGTGATTAAAGATTTGTTTTATTCCATTAATGAACTAATTGTTTTATTACAAATTAGATAAATACAAATAATTGTCTTTCAAGTTTTAAAGTCGCTAAGGCACGAGTCCATCCTATGTGTAGCATGCATCAACAATAATCACATAGTAGCACCTGAAACTTATGTTAAAATAAAACGTCGGCAGAAAAATGCCTGTGAATAACATAGGTTTTGTGAATTAGATTCATGGCTTTGGATAACACAAGATAATGGTTTTATGTTTACAAAAAAATAGCCATGAATCATTGTAAATAGTTTGGTTTCTAAACACATTGTTTTGAAAAAAAAGGTTTGTAGTATATACAAAAATGTACTTTGGTTTTGTGATAATCGGATAAGTAGTATATCTAAATATACTTTAGTTATGAAATAGTTAAATAGATAGTATATCAAAATATACTTTGGTTTCTGAAATAATAGATTTGGTAGTATATCACAAGTATACTTTAGATTAAGGATGAAATCATCGGTAGTATATCAAATTATACTTTGGTTTGAAAGTAACATATCAAACTATGCATTGGTTTGAAAATAGCATATCAAACTATGCTTTGGTAGTATATCAACTTATACTTTAGTTTGTGAAATAGCAAAGTCGGTAGTATATCAAACTATACTTTGGTTTTGTAAATAGCATATCAAACTATGCTTTGGTAAACAATATCACATTGGGAGCATATCAACTATGCTTTGGTAGTATATCAAAATATACCTAAATCGTGATTTGGCAATACATTCAAACCTAGTGCCTCAAACTACACTTTGGAGACTATAGAAATACCACAAAGGCAATTCTATTTGGTTAAAACTTTGGTTTCTGACATTCCATACAACAGGAATGGGGTGTCTAGTCCTATAGCACTATATCGTACTACCAATCGGCTTGGTCATTGTTAATGAATGTATAAGTAAAAATATGAACCAACAAATAGTTTTACAAACTTTGAAAATCAGTGTTTAAGCGATATATAATCGTTCAATTCGTCAAAAGATAAGTACTATGAATGTGAAAATATATAGCTTGAAATCATGAAAATGGTGTATAGGCATATATGAATCACCCCAAAACATTTGAAAGCGGTAAAAGAGGGGACTATATACTCACTTGAGATTGCAAGTATCCTTGATTAAGTGTCCTAACAAAGCTCGGAAATCAAGGAATCAAGTGGCACCTAGTATGGAATCACTATGTTAAATAATCGGTACCTAAATCGGGAGATCGGGTAGAATGAGGTCTCGTAAACCAAATGAGTATTGGAACTCATGTGATATGGTTTAACAAAGCCTACATTTTGATTTGGAACCTATCCTAAGTGCTTATGACCCGTTATGACCCGTTAACGTAGTCTATGTCACACCCTGACTTTTGCGGAAGCGTGATTAGGTGTGACTTGCTTAATATCATTGCATTCAACCATAACAAACATCTATATGATAAAAGCATGATGTTCATCCATAAATTAAGTTTCAAAACATTACAATCGTCCTTGTTTAACCACAAACCAAAACTTCAAATTCAAGTACATAACAACCCAAGTTTTAAATTCCAATATGGACTTAACAAAAGACACTACTAAAAGCTAGGCTTTGAACTATGTATCTTATCCAAGATAAGATGCACAATCCAAACCCTTCGACACTGGATGACATCTTTTATTCGAAGACACAACTTGAAATCTTGAACGCCCGCCAGATCCATAATCAATTTCCTGAAAAACATGTAGTTTGAAAACATCAACAAAAGTTGAGCGAGTTCATGTGTTTTGTATGTGTACACGAACATCCTGGTAAACATTTTTAAGTATGTATGTATGTATTTGTAAACCGGTATGAAAGCAACAAGGAAACAGATCAATTAATGTGTAGCTAATACATTAATATGTGTGCAATGGTGTAGGAATGGCTCAATCCTTTATGCGCATTTCGTACCGGGCTATCCGGCGGGAACGACATAGTCGCCACATGGTCCAACCCGCGGGCTCATGGGCGGGGCTCGCAACACCCAATAGATCTATCACTTATGCCCCTCGGTCCTTAAACAAGGATTAATGGTCTTTAGTTACTCGCCTACCCATTCACATGATCTAACAGTTCATTCCTTAGCTAACCATACCATTTGTAATCGTAATCATTTGTAACATGTATTTCACCCCTGAAGTTATAAAACTGAAAACAGTTAAAAGAAAAGGGGGACATGAACTCACAGTCTTGCGTTCTTCAATCAAACAACCCAAAGCTTCTTCTAGTGTGCACGACTACCTACAACGTACTACGGTTTATTAGACGGATAGATCGTGCCTTGACTTAGTCTTAATTAGTGTCTTTGAGTTACGTTCCTTTGTGTCATCAATATTATTCCAAGTATACAATTATTTGTTAAAATATTAAATATTTTAACTTAAATTATATTTATTAAATTTTGGAATATTAGTTAAAATAATATATTTTAACTTGTCACATAACGTATTTGTACATGTATAACATCCCCAAGGATGGGTGAATTAATTCTCGTATTCTTAACCTTGTGTTTTTTTGCCAAGTATCGGTGGCGTATTCCGGTGTAATTATACGTACGAGAATACGTGTTTTCTTATAGTTATCAAGTATTCTTATACTTAAATTTTTGTACTAATTTTTCCGGAATAATATTTCTAATAAAAATTCCACCAATATATATTCCCAAAATATATACTTTTAAGAAATCATTTGTAGAATTTTATCTATACATCTTCTTGCCAAAAATATTTATATTTTCATATAAGTCTCAAAAATAATATATTTTCAAGTTTAACTTAGAAAATATTTATAAATCCATTTTTTTATCCAAAAATAATGTATTCTAAATTTGTTTGAGAAAATATATATTTTTCTCCCAAAAATAATATACATTCTAATAATTTCAAGAAAACATATATATTTTTCCTCACTCAAAATAATATATTTTCTTCTTGTCAAGAATATGATATATTTTTGTAATAGTTGTAAAAATCATATTTTTGCCCTCTTGATTTCCAAAATACCGTTTATCAAAATATACTTATAAATTTAATTCCGGAATATTTATGTAAGTTATATTCCTTGTTCGGTTTCTCCAATATTTTGGGTATAAATTGTAAATTTATTCTCTTGGAATTTTGGTGATATTTTGTATTGTAATTCTTGGTATTTTGGTGAGTTATATTATTTCAAGTCCTAAAATAATATAACTAATACACATAATATACAAATAATCACACACAAGGTGACATCTAAATACATATTCTCCTAAATACTTATTTAGTCACTTTTATTATAAAAAACCAACCTCCAATATTTTGTAATTTTTGTAACAAAATTCATGGCAAACTTTATATAAAAATCATGGTTAAAAATATACTTGTAAATATTTGTTTAAAAATAATTTTCTAAGTGTTTAAATTCTAGAAAAATTTTGCCATAGTTTCCCCTTAAAAATGGAGGTTTCCATGCTTTCAAAGCATATCATTTTCTTTTATAAATCATCAAAATCAACAACAATTCAAATAATACTTACCAACTGCCATAAATCAAGCATTAATCACTACTTCATGAACTTGAAAGTTTATAAAAATTTGTAGTAACTTGGTATTGTGTTTAGTAGGCTTAGTTACCCTTTAAAGTGTGGTTATTGATTTAAAAACATCATTCTTGAAGATTTTAGATCTTCACAACTTGTAAAATAATTTTCTAAAAATATTTCTTCTTGAATTTTTCTTGTTAAATACATGTTTTTACACTTGATTAACCACTAAAATGTGATTAGTTTCTTTAAGACCAAGTTTATGTAAATCTTGTATTTTAACTTTGTTTCTTGAGAAAATCATTATTGAAATCACATATTTACAAGACTTATATTCACTTTGATCATCATTATTCAAGAAAAATATTTCATACTTCAAGTTCATTCTTTAACATAAGGATGATCACTTTGATTTCTAACATAATCATCCTCTCATCTTGCTTGATTATGTCTTTAATCACCATCTAGCAAGTTCATATGATGTTTAACATCATAAACACAAGTAATCATCAATCAATACTCACACATACACTTAAACAACATGTATTCTTATGATTTTTAGTCTTATGTTTAAGATTTATGTTCTTGATTAATAGTGTTCTTCATGATTAGTTTCTTGTAACATCTTTTAACCAACTAAACAAGATGTAAAATAGGATTAAGATGGTCTTACTACTAGCTCAAGGCTAGGGATGAACACAAGAAGATGAAGATGATATTCTTGGTGGTTAATAGCACTTGCAAGAGGTCCTTCAATCTCCAAAGTCTCCTAGCTCCTTATGCAAGCTTCGTACACCTTTGTATGATTAGAGATTGGATGAAGATTAAATGATGATGGTGGTGGTGTTGTGGTTGGTTCACGGCCGTAAGTGGGAGGAAGGAGAAGAAAGAGTGAAGTATGGTGAGTTTGTGAAATGAGAAATGTGAAGGCACCAAGGGTTTTTATCTTTACTCTCCAACATGTATTAGTCTATTGGTTCTTATATCCTCAAAAGATCAAGACAAGATCAATTTTAATAAACAATGAAAATCAAGAGTGGGGGCCAACTCATGACCGTAACTAGGAGGGGGGGTCTAGAGTAGCTTGTAATTGTTAGTTAAGGTTAATGGTTGAAATCCAAGGGTTTTAGTTAGGTTATTAGTTATTAGGATGTTATATAGTGTGTTATGATGTTCGGGGACCATAACTAGCTTGGAAATGGTAAAACAATGCTTCTAGTGAAAATTTGGTGTTTCGGGTAGTGTTCGGTTGTTCGGTTGGTTACCGGTTTGTTAAGGTGCTAAACTACGTAGTTTAGTGTGCTTTATGTTACCTTTTGTGACAGTTTTGATTCCCGACACTTAGGAAAGCATTCTGGACCATTTAACCATATTTCTGCATGATATTAAGTTGTTTAAATGCTGAATTCTGCAGAATTATGCAGTTTATGTGAGTTTTAGGCACTTTCCAGTACTTAAACTCTCACTAGTAAGGTAGTTTTATGATCCTTACTTTCCTACACAATATACTAGTGTAACACTTGGTTTCTGGCTCATTCTGTATCTCAATACCATGTCTGTCTATGTACTGAACTCCGTCAGCATTTTTCTGATTTGTCTTATAACTGTGCAATCTTTGTTTCGTGCATCATTTGAGTCAGTAGAGTATTGTATGCAATAATGGTATGACATTAAGCAAAATGTGATGCACATGTATGTATATGGCAATAATCAGAAAGCATTCATGTCATTAATTTGAATCAGCACAGTCATTAAGGCACTAGTCACTGTTTAATCATTGTACGGATACATGCAAATTTTGACAATTGTCACATTCTCCCCCCGTTAAGAAAATTTCGTCCTCGAAATTTAGTCTACGTTAACTCCTTAGAGTTACGCTATACGTAGATGGATATGTATAATACCAAAGTGGATAACCACGAAACCAAATCAAGACTTATTTGTATCAGGTGATTCCAAGGACATATTACAACAATCAGAATTCAACGGTTAAAAAGGTACGCGTTTCAGAATTTGATGTCAAAGGAAACGAGACGTATAGGCGTATTAACTAGGGTGACTTAGTTAACAGGGGTTCAACAAAAGAGGAGTTTCGACCCATAGAACTCCAAACGATCGTTCACAATATGCAAATGAGGTCTAGAAACAATAGCATCTGCTAGATGAACTCAGAATCAGCAAGCTCAAATGTAATAGTAACATGAAAATAGTCCGTCAACTTTCGAACATATAAGTGAATAGAATTAGTGTGTTGACATTATTGAATTGCGAGAATACACCAAAATGAAATACAATCGAATCTGGTGTATCATCGTCTTGATTCGTAGTTGCATTAAGAGTGTTTAAATGACGAGTCAAACGAAAGGTATACGTAGTTTCGTATGAGACGGTTGACCATGATTAGCATAAGCTACAAGTTTTTACCGACGCCACAAGGTGTCGTAGTGAATGACATAATTCAATAGTAGCGGTGACTGAACAAGTTCACCGTGTTTGAAATCAAATGAAAGCGCAATGAAGCAAATCTAAAGATTTGTTTCGAACGACTTCATAGGATTTTCAATTGAATATGCAACACCAAAGAACTACTGTTTTCGATCGAAGGTGAAAAAGCAATAAATATAGCAAGGCATTTGATCGATAATAAAAGAACCGTTAGGAGGTACACTGGAATATAAAATGAATTTATGTACCATTGTCTTAACACACGATTGCGTTAATACTGCTTTAACATGATAAACCAGAGAGGATTTAGAGCAAGTCAATAAATAAACAATTAAATCCGTGTATGAGATGTGTAAATGAGATTAGCGCAAGCTTCAATTTAGTGAAAACATCACCACAAGGTGTCGAAATCAACAATCGATTTAATGGAGTCGTAGACCGAACAAGTCTACTATGACTCGGAACAAATGAAACACTTGCTAAAATGAATTTGAATATGATGCTTTCAATACATCATATGGTGTTGATGTGTGTAAAATGCAACATATAAATTACACCAAATGAGGCATAAAACTAACCCTTTTTTAGTACTAATGTTGGAAAAAATGTGCTTTTGTCTTCCTTTTGTATTTTCAGGGTTAAATGAGCGTAAATGAACAAAAGAAGCAAAAATGCAGCTAAATCTAACATAAATACAAGAAAAGGAATAAACATGGCATGCCCGAACCCTCAACAGCATCTCCCCAAGCAAAAACAAGAGTTCAGAAGACTGAACACGCCCCGTGCCCAGCGGACACGGGCCGTGCCCAAGCGTCTGCAGAAAAGACAAAAGCGTAGAACTTCTATTTCCCAACACGGGTGCGTGCCCAGCTCCACATGGCAGTGGTCAACGCTAAGATTAGCAGAATCCAAGCAAATCTTGATAGTACAGACACGCTTCTGCACACGGGGCCGTGCCCAGTGGACACGGGGGCGTGGTCAACTAATACAGACAAACTGCATTAAATGAAGAAAGAGAAAGTGGACGGACACGGGGCCGTGCCCACCGGACACGGGGCCGTGTCCGGGCTTCTGTACAGGCTATAAATAGGGGTGATTGGTTCATTTCAAAGGCATCCCTTGACAAACCACCTCTCTCCCACTTCACCCACACTCCACCACCATCACAACACCCACATCCACCACCATCATCCATCATCCATCATAGAGTGTGTGTAGTAGTCTCGGGATCCAAGATTGATAGTAAGAGTTCTTGACAATCAAAGGCCATGTTTGCCTAAGTCTCTTACATCACTTGGTGAAGACAAGCATTTAGTGTAATATTTTATAATCTTTTCGCACTTTTTATTTGGTTTTGTATTAATGACTTTAATAACTAGTTTCTTATGTTGAAGGTGAAACTTCCTTATCATTTGTCTGTGGTGTCTTGGCGTTATTTTATTGTCTATATAAAATAAAATATTTACACCATTCATATCTCCACGGTCTATATGGAGATATGTTGGCTACCTGGTCGGGGGTTAAGGGAATGGTTTGGTAAGGTTCTTGTCTTGTTCAGTGTATAGATTCTGCAAGGACCTGGGTCAAGCTTACAAGGACCTCCTTCAATACCCACTGGTATTGGATGGCGGGGGTGCGAATAGCTTGATCCCCTCATATGTAAACTACTATTAATACATTAACCCGGCTACTTGGGATTGTATCCCTGCTGACTCAAACCACTTAGCCGAGGGTAACGTCACCTTCAAAAGAGGGGCCTACCACATTACGCATTAATAACTTAATTAATTATCTTCCAATAATCCAACCCTTTAGGATTGTATCCTTGCTGACTCAAACTACTGGGTTGAGGGTAACGTCACCTTCAAAAGAGGGGCCTACTACTATAACTAAGATAATCTCTTAAAAAGTGCAAAAGTGCGGAAAACATCAAAGGTTACACTAAAGATGAGTCGGATCCAAGTGATTCATCTTGTCTATCTGTTTTTATTTTATTTTTGTTTTCAGTATTTTTAGTTTTTATTTTCTTGTTTAAAACCTTTTTCTAAATTTTTGATTTGATTAGACGTTAAGGATAAACCGGTACTAAAAGCTCTTGTGTCCTTGGACGACCTCGGTATCTTACCAACACTATACTACGCTCACGATGGGTGCACTTGCCCATATGTGTGTTTAGTGTTAGTAAAATATCGTGTTTTATAAAGTTAAAACTTCACTAAATGTGACGACTGTGCTCTGTAATCGATGTATAATGTAAAACAATGTTAATTATTAGTAAAACAATGTGCTTTGGTGTTATTACGTGTGTTTGATGATTTTTCGATTTGATTCAATTCCGATTTCAAGCTTTAAATCGCTTTCTGGAAAGTTATACGCAAACTGGTGCGTAAACGCAGTCAGATTAACGCGAAAAACACTCTGGAATAGTGACATAGGCTTAACATACCTTAAATAACCTTCACATAACTTAGAAATAAGTTTTGGATGGTTTGGTGTGTTGAAAACAAGTCTATTCGATCGCAGGGACTATTTGTGTCAAACTACGAAAGTATGCCGATTTGTTCAGTAACGAACATTCTAGAACTTGATCATAAGTTAAACATACCCTAAATATCCTTTACATAGCTTAGAAATAGGCTTTGAGGGGTTTGGTACGCTAAAATAAACTTATTTGATCAATAGGGACTAAAAGCGTCAAAAAGTGCATAAGTTTGCATTTTCGCGCATATCTTACGTTCTGAATATATCCGGACATCCAAAAATTTTTGTAATCATTAAAATATCTTATTTCAAGTGATTGGCAATCAAAAATTCCATTCGTCGCGCAATTTGGATCGTTTTTGCGTTCGTTACGACTTTCGTCGTAATTAACCGAACAACGCAATTGTACGACCAAACGAACCGAAATCCAAGATGTTTTTGAGCATATTTTAAGTTCCCTATACTTTAACATCATTTTAGAGCTTTGAAATGAGGTTAACGGGGCTTAAACGTGTCAAATATGCATCAAAATACAAGTTTTTCAAGTGTAGGTACCAAATTGGACAATCTGCCAATCTTAGCTCTGGCGGGCCGCGTAAGATGAGGAGCAATCTTACGCGAGGCGCGACAGACCTGTAGACAAAAACTTTGAATCTGGTCCATTTTTGATGTTTTGATGGTTTTTAACCATTGTTTTGGGATACCATCTGCTTGTTTTTGATGGTATTACATGTCCCCTTGTATTAGAATACCATGTGCCCGCATGGAGGGCCAAGATTGATGCCTCTTTAGCAAGAAATGATCCTAACGGTTTACCAAAAACTATAAATACCCATGCCCTCATTCCATTTTCTGCACCCTTGATCTGATTAATGCTCTAAGTTGAATCCTTTGCTTCATACCTGAGTGTTATAGATCAAGTTCTCCCTAGCTTGGACCCTTTGTAAGCTTCTTTCGTTCTTTTATTGCTTTTCGAGCGTGAAAGTCAAATAGTGTTTGACTTTCTGCTTTGACCAGTCTTTGGTCAACACAAAGTTCGTTTGAACTTTGCAACGTGAGCGTAATCACGATGGTTATAGTCCCTTATGACTATACCTACTGATTACCACGTTGACTAGGCGTAGTGACGAGTTGTAGTTTCGGTCAAAATGCGTATTTATGCGTATTTTGCAACCAAACTACTCTTGGGTATGAAAACACTTTGTTTTGATATCAAAACCTGTTTTCTAACTTAGTTAAACATGTTTTAACATGTTTAGCTCGTCACTTTTAGTTTAGTGCTTGTTTAGAGTCGTAAGTCAAGCGGTCTAAACCACCGCTTAGACTTTCGAACTCGACCCGTTTGGTCGATCTTTAGGATCTGACCAAGCATGTTTAGTGACCATAGTTGCATAGGGAATAACCTTCCGAGGTTATACCTTATGGCCACTTAGTTGAAGTAGTTGTATGATAGGTAGTTTATATGCCTTAGGTAAATGACCAAAATGCCCTTTTCATGCATAATTGGTATTTAAGCATATGTAACTTAAACTTTTGTCACATAACTGATTATGCAACATATTGAAACATGTTAGGGCATATAATACTTGTCATAGGACTAGTTAGACGTCTCGAACGCGCGTTTGCGCGAACGACGCGTTAAAGTAGCGTAAGCTACCTTAATGGGTCGTAACGGGTCGAAAGCACTTAGGTTAGGTTCCGATCTAGAATGTAGGCTTTGTTAAACCATATCACATGAGTTCCAATACTCATTTGGTTTACAAGACCTCATTCTATCCGATCTTCCGATTTAGGTGTCGATTATTTGACTAGTGATTCGATTACTAGGTGCTGCTTGAGTTTCCTTGGTTTGCTTGAACTTGTTAAGTTCTTTAGATTGAGGATACTTTGCACTTCGATGTGAGTACATAGTTCCCCTATTTTACTGTTTTCAACTGTTTTCGGGTGATTCACATGTGTTAAAAGATTTCGAGGCTTTAACGATGATTTCAAAAACGAATACTATGGTTTATATTAAACTAATAACGATTTCGATAATGTGAACAAACTTGTTGGATGTATTTACATAACGAATAAAATTCATTAGAATTGATCAAGCCAACCAGTATTAGGTTATGATACCATAGGATCTTACAAATCCCGTTATCGGACTACACCCATGGTTATGTGTGGGGGTTATGTGGGTAACGAACGAATATGTGATTGTTAACATACCCTTTGGTGTTTTGTTAATACGAGAAGTGATAGACGAGTTGCGAAGGTTTGGATGTTATTAACGAGATGACCAAAAGTAGTTTCACAATTAAAACAAAAACGATTTTGGGACGAGTTAAACGATTTGAAACGATTTAAACGAGATAAACGATTTGAACAAACGATTGGTTTTGGGTTGTGATTAGATAATGGGACGGGTGTAACATGATAAAAGCATGGTAGATACGCCGCTGGTACTTCTTATATATAAGTGCTTTTATCATATTACATTCCGTGTCATTATTTAGTCCACTTGGGCATACGATTTCGAAACAATGTCACACAACTATGTTTTCTAAAGGATATAAACCATACGAGTTTTGTAACGAGAACAATTTATGATTTGGTTTACTTAAACAAATGTTTTGGGTTAAGAATCATGGTTGCAAGATTTTATATATTATAACCAACTTGATTTGAGTTGGTTAATTATGTTACAATACACTTTTCAAAAAGGGATTTATAACTTTTGACTCTTGTAGTTTATTATGGTACTGCAACATGTAAACGAGCCATGACTCCGATACTCTCATAAAACCTATGTGATCGCCAGCATTTCTTTGCTGACTTTGTTTTTACATATGTTTCAGGTGGTGTTGCATGATGTTGATTGCTAGGATGCATGTTCACATAGGAACTGGACGAGGCCTTGGTGACATAATAATAATGATAGACGATGTATAACTTGTTTGTTTTGTATTAAGACAATGTAAATTACTTAATGAATCAATAAAACGAAACTTTTGTATCCATGGTTATGAAACAATGATTCTGCCACTCCACTCCCCGACGTTTCCGCCATGGTTTCGATGTTTTAACACGGTCGGGGTGTGACAGAAGACTTGTATAACGATGTGTGACTATGTGTATGCTATATGTGTAATGTGAATGTGGAATATGTGACTTACCTGCATATCAACTGATCATCTTTTGGTGACCATGGTAGGGTTGATTGACAAACTGGGAACGGGTAATGTAACGTAACATACCGAGCAATCTAAGGTGAGTTCATTCCTCTTGAGCATGCGTCCCGGTGGTTGGGACAGTCATTGGGTATCCCTGAGAGGGATAGGTTTTTGGGTAAATCAATTGGGTATTCCTAAGAGGAATACGTCTTGTGGGTAAAATCTAGAATGTTGGATAATACACTCATCCTATCACCTTTAAGTCCCATCTTGTTTGTTACCTGAGAGGTAACGGGGTATTAGTTGGTAGCGCTATCTAGGTTTGGCACCCTCACCCCGTACCTGAGAGGACGGGTGTGAACTAATGACCCAGTCATGCCCAATGTTTTGATAGAAGCATTGGGGAAATGGCAAAATAAATCAGGAGCCGTCTTGTATCCGAGGTATTATCAACATTGAAATCAATGAACAAAATTAAACACTTGGTAACCAAATGTTTTCATAAAACCGTGAACTCACCCGCGTTGTCTGATACACTTGTGTGCATGCTCGCAGGTTATAGATATGTGTGGATGTGGAACTTGCTGTCTGGGATGCTGGAGTGGTCATGGGTTAAGATACTTGGAAACTTGAAATAAGATTAGTTGGTTACATACACTTTGGTTTTGATTAAACTTTGTATTATGCTTCTGCTGAACACAACGAGTTATAAATAATGTTTTGCAACACTCTATCTTAATGAATGAAAGCTTTATTAAAAATGTTGTATGGGTTCAATATGATTGGTGGCTAGATCCTGGTACGTCACACGCCTCGCGGGGGTTTCCACTTGGGGTATTTTTGGGGGTGTGACAATTTGGTATCAGAGCCACTGGTTATAGTGAACTTGGTTTTAAAAATGTATTTATAAAACCAGACTATAACCGAACCGTTCTAAACACGTGAATACGACCATGACACTCAGCTCCATATTGCAAGGTTCGTCTTTTTCACCTATTGAATACATTACATGACTAGTGTACACTTGTTGATGATGTAGCATACGGACACACACTCGTAACTATAGCATAATTACATGAATTGCTTGTTTACATTATGAAGCCTTGTCTGTATGTCGTAGTCCTCGGATTTCTGTGATCTTATCATTTGGATAACCTCTGTTTGACATCTGAGTTTGAAGAACCATTTGACATGAGTTAGGAGGAACTGAGATAAGCATGCAAAACACAATATTATTGTGGGTGCACACATAATAATAATGTGGGGTGCATGTGAGTCCCAGTGAGGCTTAACAAGTGAAAAAGGGGTTCTGCTCCGTTATTTGATCAACTGAGAAGCATAACAAATCTATAGGAGTCATAGAAGTGGTTGTCTCCTACCCGAACGCGATCTTTTCACTTCTCTCAGAATTCTTACAAATCTCGATGCTATCGAGTATCACCTGAACACTCATTTGAACGTCTAGCGAACTGTGCAGAATGATAGGTGCTAGTATGAACGTCTCTGAGTTGGATGCCGCAGCGTCGAATGATTGGTCTATACCTTTCTCGCTTTTCTTCGTTTGCTAGAACTTAACGTATTGACGCCTTAGGTCCCGAAGTGCGATCACTTCTGTAACACTCTAGAAACATACCGTGTATTACTCAACCAACTTGCAAGAACGATGGACAAGAGGAAGAGCGTAGTGCCTTACCGACCTCGGTATTAGGACGACCCTGACTACCAGAAACGAACATCAGCAAGTTGACTTCAATCGAATCCTTAATCCTAATCGGCGACTTATGGGAGTTAACTCTTACAAACCAAACGGGACATAAACGATGACAATTGACTATAGAGTGGAATGTGTAACTGCCCGCACAGTGAGTAGTGCCTTAGGACGTGACACAGAATGTGAAAAGATGGACCCTGTTGGTGAAAGGTCGCAGGACTCCGTTACAAGCAATGACATTAGAGGCAACAGTCACAGCGACATCAAAGTACTTGTAATCATAGCCTACAACATGGAAAGGAAGGTAACTCCGACAAGGATTGACTGTTAAGTCAAAATGTCAACAACCAAGGGAACAATGGTGGTATTGGGAATCCTGGTGACCGTAACAACAACACTGGTAGTGGTGCTCGCGGAAGGGTATTTAGGGTAGGCGTAGGCGACACCAGGCATAATAGCAACATGGTAGCTTGTATGGGTAGCTAATCCCTTCGTCTCTGTTCTGCTTAACCCTGATAATTCTTGAAACCGAACTTGTTGAGGAATCGGCCGATGGCAAATCAATTGAAGCCTCATATGTTCGTTGGGATGCAAACTCGACCTTGTGGACAAGTGCTCGACATCGAACTTTCTTCTGCTATCCTTGATAGTTTCGATGCAGTAGTTAGTATGGATTGGTTCTCCAGATATTGCTTAGATATACCCTGTGAGAAGAAAATTTTGCGTACCCCTCTCCCTAGTGGAGAATCGTCATGTGTCCTAAAGTACCCGAGTGGTGTAAAGGTTAGCATCATTTTAGCAATGAAAGGTTAGCATCTTCGTCTGTCTACAGAGGGATTACCTGCTATGTAGCAACCGTTACTGATGATAAGGCTAAGGAAAAGAGGATCGAGGATCCACCAATTGTTCGTGATTCTTCTCGGTGTGCTACTTGAGCAACTATCTGGTTTACTTCCACAATTGTAGGGAAGAATCCCAGTTTCATCTCGCACCAGAGGCAGCCCTGATTACTCGTACTCCTTACCTTCTTGCACCAGGAAGGTTGCAGGAACCGTCTAATCAACTACAGGAACTGTTGGACAGGAGTTGTGTCGGACCTAGTTTTTCATTTTGGGGAGCCCCAGTTATATCTGTGAAGATAAGCCTTTTCGTATGCATATTGATTAACGAGAACTCAGCAAGGTGACAGTCAAGAACCGTTCGCCTCGACCATGTATTGACAACCTATTGACCAGTTGCGAGGGTCAAGCTCCTATTCGAGGGTTGTCTAACGAACAAACTATCATCGGATGGAAGTCCAAGGGGATGTTCCTAAAACGGCATATCGAACGCAGTACGGCCACTACAAATTTCTATCCTTGTTGTTTAAGTTAATCAACACACCAGCAGCTTATTGGATCATATGAATCAACCGTGTTTATTTGTGACAACCCGAGTTTTCAAGGTTTCTACTTGACTTAATACTTGTTCGCAAAGAGTTGTTCTTATAAGTATATTTTTGGTGTGCAGTATATTTGATGTATGTGATATATGGTTGGTAGCAATTATATGTTAATTAATATAAGTGAAATCACTGGACTACATTAATCCAACGAAAACACCCCCACTCACAACCCTCTAGACGAAATCAAGGGGATTTCGTTGGTTCTGTTTTCGCCGGCCCAAAGACCAGTCAAGGCCCAACGTGTTATAATTTTCTTTTATAATCAAGTGGGTCTCATAAATCAGTTTAGAAAATCCCTAGAAGTCTCGTTAACTGTGTGACGGCAACTGCAAGCCTTTGGAGTCTCCTCCTTCCGATCAAACCATTAGCTTTCTATCTCGGTTAGTGTTTAACCCGCTCGGGATTGATTGTTTGTTATCATTGTATATTGTGTAATTGAAATCATGATTCTGTGATTTTATGTGATGTTTGAATTCATGTTGGATACGGTATTAGGTTATTGAATACGGTTTCGTGTAATAAACGTGATCGAGTGATGACATAATAGTGAATGGGTAGATTTGATGTTTCTGACATGAATCTTGTAGAGTAGATCGGTTTTTGTGAAGGCATTCATTTAGGTCTCGATGCATGCTCAACTTAATGCTTAATGATCATAATAATTTGATGTTGAATGATTATTGCATAACTGTTACTTGAATGGATTCCATTGATGCTGATTCTTATGATAGAAATGATGATTTGATCTCGTAACTGTTAGAATTATTTAGGGTTTTGGAAACTTGTAAATGCTAGTGATGATGATCAAGAACCACGGAAACACAAGGTTCAGACGAAAACACTTGCGTTTTCGTCCATAGTGATTTCGGCCCAAAGTGATTTCGGCCCAAGGGATTTCGGTCCAAAGGTGATTTCGTCAAATAAGAGATTTCGCCAATAACTGATCCGTCTGTTGTGATTTCGTCTAAGTTTTAAAACAGTAACCTTGTTATGACCAATCTGCTAACCCTGTTAAGTTTATTAACGCTGTTAAGCAGGTCGATTATATTTTAAGTATATTAACTCTGTTATGTTAACTATGTGTGTTAACTGTGATATGTTTCTGATTAACTCTGTTATGCATGTGAACTATGCAAAGTTTATTAATCCAGTTAAGTGCGGTAACCTCGTTAAACCCATTAACACCGTTAGTTATGTTAGTGGATGATATTGTTAGATTAAACTGAGAAAGCCTTTATGTGAAACATGGATTGTATGCATGTGATTAACTGTTGTGTAATGCATGATCTTAACTGCCAAACGCACCTTGTGGTATTAATTGCATGCGAAACTTTACGAACTTGAACTGAATGAATATACGTGCATACTATAGGACTTGACTGATTTCTTGTGAGCACTTAGTTTAGCATACCGAGCAAACCAATGTGAGTTCACACAATTTCCAAGGCATGGGATTCCCAAGGGTTGGGAATGGGATTGAATAACTACTCGTACTATCATTACTATTAAACTACTTTTTACTGTCCTCGGATTGAAGGGCACGTACGTAAAACCTACGTACACAACGATAACTACAAACTTGCGTATTCCCCATATAACAGGATACGTACTACCATAAGACCATCAACTCTATCATTTTAAGTCCCTCATTTATCGACTTAATCACCGAGGCCTATGGCGAGCGGGTCATTAGTTAATAGCGCTATTAGGTTTAACAAACCTCACACCGTGCCAGTCGGACGGGCGTGTACTAATGGACTATGGGCAAAGGGTCAATGCTGATAGACATTGACTTAGGGCACCTCTTACATTTTCGTAGCAGTCGATACGCGTGGTCTAGTAACACATGGGAAGCCCCCACCAATCTTCGCAAACATGTCTGGGAGACCGCGATACGAATTAATACGATACATGGTTTACAAAACGAACATACGATTTACGAAACGAATGCTATAACTAAACAACCAACTGTGAACTCGCTCAACTTTGTTGTTGATTCGTTGCTACATGCCTTGCAGGTCGTTAGGTATTCATGGAGCTTGCACAGGGAGGCGCAGTCATTGTGGGACATGGCAGTGTGTGCCATGTTAAAAACATTTCTTTATTTCGTACTTAATACTTGCATTGGGTTTTACAATTACGCTTCCACTAAACACTTAACTATGCTTTGGTTTTGAACACCTTTCATATGGTTTGGTTGAATTACTTTTACTACTTACATTGTTCAATATGATTGGTGGCTGGATCCTGGTCAGTCACGCCTCCAAGCGGTGATACTCCGCGAGTGGATTTTGGGGGTGTGACAGATTGGTATCAGAGCCAGGTTATAGTGAACTTGGTTTTAATAAGGGAAAAAGTTTTTGTTAAAACCAGACTATAACCTGTACAGTGCTCAACGATCCACAACGACGCTTCGCTCCACGTGCAAGACTCGACATTCTAGGTGATATGATTTATGTTTACATTGCCTACTTGCTAGATTACATAGAACTTTGCTCATGGTATGCTTAGATGAACGTAACAATTATTGTTTGAAAACACCTTATGTGCTTACTCTCTTCTGTCGTCGCACTTTCGCGAACCTCTCTCACTCATGTTTCCTTTTGATATGAAGATCATGAGTGGACGCGTTAACCTAACTCAAGCCCAGTTGACGGCTCTGATTAACCAACAAGTCACTGCGGCACTTGCAGCCGCCCAAGCAGGAGGTATATCCTGTAGTCGCAACTTACTCTAGGATCCTTAGATCCTACTTTCGTAAACCAACACTTGTGCTTATTTATGTTTACTCTTACGCACACGACAGGTCAACACGCTCAGCCACCTGTGTGCACCTTCAAGACTTTTATGGACTGTCGTCCTACTACTTTCAGTGGCACTGAAGGGGCCGTTGGACTCCTCCACTGGTTCGAGAAGCTCGAGTCAGTCTTCAAAATGTGTGAATACCCCGAGACTCGTAGGGTGAAATATGCCACTGGTACTCTCGAAGGCACTGCGCTAACTTGGTGGAACGCGCAAGTTCAGATGCTGGGGCTGGCGGCTGCCAATGCCACCCCATGGAATGATTTTAAGGAACTGATCAAGCGAGAATACTGTAACCGTGATGACATCCACAAACTGGAAGTGGAGTTCTTTAACTTGAAGATGACGGGGTCAGAGATAGAGGCGTATACGAAGCGATCTAACGAACTGGCAATTTTGTGTCCAACTATGGTGGATCCTCCCATCAAGCGCATTGAGCTGTACCTCAAAGGCTTAGTACCAGAGATTCAAAGTCATGTGACTGCTGCTAACCTTGCTACTATCCAGGATGTTACTCGTCTTGCTCATCGTCTCACGGACCAGGCAGTGGAACAGAACAAACTGCCTAAACGTATTGGTGCTACTACTATTACTACTTCTGCTATTCCCAGTGACAACAAGAGAAAGTGGGATGGAACCTCCAGCAAGGGTTCAACGTCAGTCCAGTCCCAGGCACAGCAGCGAAAGATTGATGACTATCATAGCCCTGGTCAGCAATCTTCTGGTAGTCAAGGACAGGGTGGATATCGAGGAAACCACCCAAAGTGAAACAGATGCAACAGGCACCACAGTGGTCAGTGCAACAGGGGTCGTTGCCAGAGGTGTCTCAAAATGGGTCATGAAGCTAAGGATTACAGGAGCTCACGACCTGCGAATCAGAACTATCAACAACAACCACCAGCTCCACAGAACCAACCGCGACAGCGAGGTAACAGGGGATGCTTTCGGTCTGGTGCTGAAGGTCACTTCAAGCGGGACTGCCCTCAGTTAAACCAGAATCCGAACAACAACAACAATAATCAGGGCAATGGGAACAACAACGGGGGAAACAATGGAAACAATGGCGCCCGAGGTCAAGCGTTCATGATTGGTCAGGGTGACGCAAGGAATGATCCTAACATGGTGATGGGTAAGTCTCTTCTCGACGACTTTTATGTTACTGTCTTATTTGATTCGGGTGCCGATACCAGTTATGTGTCTCTAAAAGTTAGTCAAATGTTAAAGCGAACACCAACACTTTTGAACACCAAGCATGTTGTAGAGTTAGCAAATGGTAAAAGTTTAGAGGCCACACACATAGTTAAGGGTTGTAATCTCGTCTTCGCTGGTCAGACTTTCTCTGTCGATCTCATTCCTATAGTTCTGGGTAGTTTCGACATCGTCATTGGGATGGATTGGTTATCCCAACAACAAGCAGAGATCCTATGCAAAGAGAAGATTGTTCATATTCCCTGTTCTGGCAAGGAATCTCTCGAAATACAAGGCGACAAGAGTGGTGCTGTTGTGGGCATCATCTCCTTTCTTAAGGCCCAGAAGTGTTTGCGAAAGGGTCACACCGCTATCTTAGCACTTGTTACTGACGCATCAACGAAAGAGAAGAAGATTGAGGATATTCCAGTTGTACGCGACTTTCCTCAAGTGTTTCCTGAAGATTTACCTGGGCTACCGTCTCATCGCCAGGTCGAATTCCAAATCGAGCTAGCTCCTGGAGCAGCACCCATAGCTCGAGCACCTTATCGCTTAGCTCCAACCGAACTGGAAGAACTGCCTAAGCAATTGCAAGAACTCTTGGAAAAGGGTTTCATTCGTCCTAGCTCTTCGCCCTGTTGAGCTCCAGTATTATTTGTGAAAAAGAAAGACGGTACCTTCCGCATGTGCATCGACTACCGCGAACTAAACAAGGTGACCGTGAAGAATCGCTATCCTCTTCCATGCATTGACGACTTGTTCGACCAGCTGCAAGGGTCGAACTACTATTCAAAGATTGATCTGAGGTCAGGCTACCATCAACTAAGAGTCCGGGACGAGGACGTCTCCAAAACAGCATTCAGAACACGCTACGGCCATTACGAGTTTCTGGTCATGCCATTCGGGCTAACAAACGCGCCTGCAGTCTTCATGGATCTTATGAACAGAGTGTGCAAACCTTACTTGGATAAGTTCGTTATAGTTTTCATCGACGACATTCTGATCTATTCTAAGAGTCAGGAGGAACACGAGCAACATATGCGGCTTATCTTGGAACTTCTTCGAACAGAGCAACTGTACGCCAAATTTTCAAAATGCGACTTTTGGCTTCGCGAAGTCCACTTTCTAGGCCACGTGGTAAACAAGGATGGGATTCATGTTGATCCATCCAAGGTAGACTCGATTAAGAACTGGCCTGCACCTCGTACACCAACAGAAATCCGTCAATTCTTGGGTTTGGCGGGCTACTACAGAAATCAAGGACTTCTCCATGGTTGCACAACCCCTGACCTCACTAACTCAGAAAGGCGTTATCTACCGTTGGGGTACTACATAGGAATCAGCATTTCAGCACTTAAAGGATAGACTTTGTAGCGCACCTATTCTTTCATTGCTAGAGGGCACAGACGATTTTGTGGTTTATTGTGACGCATCCATCCAGGGACTTGGTTGCGTGTTGATGCAACGTGATAAGGTCATTGCTTACGCATCATGTCAACTTAAGGTTCATGAAAGGAACTACACCGCACATGATTTGGAGCTGGGACCTGTTGTTTTCGCACTTAAGATATGGAGACATTACCTGTACGGTACCAAGTGTGCCATTTACACCGATCACAGGAGTCTCGAGCATATCTTCAAACAGAAGGAATTAAACATGCGTCAGCGTCAATGGGTCGAGCTATTGAACGATTACGAATGTGCTATTAAGTACCATCCGGGCAAGGCAAATGTTGTGGCCGACGCCCTCAGTCGAAAGGATACTACACCTAGGCGTGTACGAGTGTTACAACTCACTATTCAATCTAGTCTTCCTGCACAGATACGAGATGCTCAGGTAGAAGCATTGAAACCAGAAAACGTCAAGGCTGAAGCCCTACACGGTTCAAGACAACGATTAGAACAAAAGGAAGACGGCGCATATTACGTAACAGGACGCATCTGGGTCCCACACTATGGAAACTTACGCGAGCTTGTGATGGATGAAGCACATAAGTCTCGCTACTCAGTACATCCTGGTTCAGATAAGATGTACCACGACCTCAGAACTACGTATTGGTGGCCTAGCATGAAAGCTCACATAGCAACCTACGTTAGTAAATGTTTGACTTGTGCGAGAGTCAAAGTCGAGTATCAGAAACCATCAGGCCTACTTCAACAACCAGAGATACCACAATGGAAATGGGAGCAAATTTCCATGGATTTCGTTACTGGCCTGCCTAGATCTCAACGTGGAAATGATACTATTTGGGTGATCGTGGATCGACTCACAAAGTCTGCACACTTCTTGGCTATTAAGGAAACGGATAAGTTCTCCACTCTAGCAGACGTTTACCTTAAGGAAGTTGTCTCGAGGCACGGGGTGCCAACCTCTATTATCTCTGATCGTGATGCACGTTTTACTTCAGAACTGTGGCAAGCAATGCACAAATCTTTTGGCTCTCGATTAGACATGAGCACAGCTTATCACCCTCAGACGGATGGGCAGTCTGAGCGCACTATCCAAACTCTAGAAGACATGCTTCGGACATGTGTGATCGATTTCGGCAACGGCTGGGAAAAACATCTCCCGTTAGTGGAGTTTTCGTATAACAACAGTTACCACACCAGCATTCAAGCCGCTCCATTCGAGGCATTGTACGGGCGTAAATGCCGATCACCTCTTTGTTGGGCAGAGGTGGGTGATAGTCATATCACAGGTCCAGAACTTGTAGTAGACGCAACAGAAAGAATTGCTCAGATACGACAACGCATGGCGGCAGCTCGTGACCGTCAGAAAGCCTACGCTGATGAGCGTAGGAAACCTCTAGAATTCCAGGTCGGGGACCGGGTTCTACTCAAGGTTTCACCCTGGAAGGGTGTGGTTCGCTTTGGAAAAAGGGGCAAACTTAATCCGCGTTATGTCGGACCGTTCGAAATCATAGAGAAAATAGGCAAAGTGGCCTACAAACTAAACCTGCCCGCAGAACTCAGTGCAGTTCACAACGTTTTTCAGGTGTCAAATCTGAAGAAGTGTCTATCAGATGAGACCCTCATAGTTCCTTTGAAGGAGCTCACTATCGACGATCAGTTGCGATTCGTCGAGGAACCAGTTGAAATCACGGTCCAAGACGTTAAGGTCCTCAAGCACACTAGAATACCTCTTGTTCGAGTTCGTTGGAACTCCCGTCGTGGCCCAGAGTTTACCTGGGAACGAGAAGATCAAATGAAACTCAAGCATCCCTAGTTGTTCAGAAACAGTGCAACCACTACTAAGGCTGAAGCTACTACAGAATTTCGGGCTGGAATTCCAAATCAACGGGGAGATGATGTGACACCCCAGGAAAACTAGGAAACAACACAACACAACTAGCTTCCTCAGTAACCACGTGCTAAATTTCGGGACGAAATTTCTTTCAAGTTGGGGATAATGTGACAACCCGAGTTTTCAAGGTTTCTACTTGACTTAATACTTGTTCGCAAAGAGTTGTTCTTATAAGTATATTTTTGGTGTGCAATATATTTGATGTATGTGATATATGGTTGGTAGCAATTATATGTTAATTAATATAAGTGAAATCACTGGACTACATTAATCCAACGAAAACACCCCCACTCACAACCCTCTAGACGAAATCAAGGGGATTTCGTTGGTTCTGTTTTCGCCGGCCCAAAGACCAGTCAAGGCCCAACGTGTTATAATTTTCTTTTATAATCGAGTGGGTCGCATAAATCAGTTTAGAAAATCCCTAGAAGTCTCGTTAACTGTGTGACGGCAACTGCAAGCCTTTGGAGTCTCCTCCTTCCGATCAAACCATTAGCTTTCTATCTCGGTTAGTGTTTAACCCGCTCGGGATTGATTGTTTGTTATCATTGTATATTGTGTAATTGAAATCATGATTCTGTGATTTTATGTGATGTTTGAATTCATGTTGGATATGGTATTAGGTTATTGAATACGGTTTCGCGTAATAAACGTGATCGAGTGATGACATAATAGTGAATGGGTAGATTTGATGTTTCTGACATGAATCTTGTAGAGTAGATCGGTTGTTGTGAAGGCATTCGTTTAGGTCTTGATGCATGCTCAACTTAATGCTTAATGATCATAATAATTTGATGTTGAATGATTATTGCATAACTGTTACTTGAATGGATTCCATTGATGCTGATTCTTATGATAGATATGATGATTTGATCTCGTAACTGTTAGAATTATTTAGGGTTTTGGAAACTTGTAAATGCTAGTGATGATGATCAAGAACCACGGAAACACAAGGTTCAGACGAAAACACTTGCGTTTTCGTCCATAGTGATTTCGGCCCAAAGTGATTTCGGCCCAAGGGATTTCCTTCCAAAGGTGATTTCGTCAAATAAGATATTTTGCCAATAACTGATCCGTCTGTTGTGATTTCGTCTAAGTTTTAAAACAGTAACCTTGTTATGACCAATCTGCTAACCCTGTTAAGTTTATTAACGCTGTTAAGCAGGTCGATTATATTTTAAGTATATTAACTCTGTTATGTTAACTATGTGTGTTAACTGTGATATGTTTCTGATTAACTCTGTTATGCATGTGAACTATGCAAAGTTTATTAATCCAGTTAAGTGCGGTAACCTCGTTAAACCCATTAACACCGTTAGTTATGTTAGTGGATGATATTGTTAGATTAAACTGAGAAAGCCTTTATGTGAAACATGGATTGTATGCATGTGATTAACTGTTGTGTAATGCATGATCTTAACTGCCAAACGCACCTTGTGGTATTAATTGCATGCGAAACTTTACGAACTTGAACTGATTGAATATACGTGCATACTATAGGACTTGACTGATTTCTTGTGAGCACTTAGTTTAGCATACCGAGCAAACCAAGGTGAGTTCACACTCTTTCCAAGGCATGTGATTCCCAAGGGTTGGGAATAGGATTGAATAACTACTCGTACTATCATTACTATTAAACTACTTTTTACTGTCCTCGGATTGAAGGGCACGTACGTAAAACCTACGTACACAACGATAACTACAAACTTGCGTATTCCCCATACAACAGGATACGTACTACCATAAGACCATCAACTCTATCATTTTAAGTCCCTCATTTATCGACTTAATCGCCGAGGCCTATGGCGAGCAGGTCATTAGTTAATAGCGCTATTAGGTTTAACAAACCTCACACCGTGCCAGTCGGACGGGCGTGTACTAATGGACTATGGGCAAAGGGTCAATGCTGATAGACATTGACTTAGGGCACCTCTTACATTTTCGTAGCAGTCGATACGCGTGGTCTAGTAACACATGGGAAGCCCCCACCAATCTTCGCAAACATGTCTGGGAGACCGCGATACGAATTAATACGATACATGGTTTACAAAACGAACATACGATTTACGAAACGAATGCTATAACTAAACAACCAACTGTGAACTCACTCAACTTTGTTGCTGATTCATTGTTACATGCCTTGCAGGTCGTTAGGTATTCATGGAGCTTGCAGAGGGAGGCGCAGTCGTTGTGGGACATGGCAGTGTGTGCCATGTTAAAAACATTTCTTTATTTCGTACTTAATACTTGCATTGGGTTTTACAATTACGCTTCTGCTAAACACTTAACTATGCTTTGGTTTTGAACACCTTTCATATGGTTTGGTTGAATTACTTTTACTACTTACATTGTTCAATATGATTGGTGGCTGGATCCTGGTCAGTCACTCCTCCAAGCGGTGATACTCCGCGTGTGGATTTTGGGGGTGTGACATTATTGATGACATTTTGAATCATTTCCAGGAGAAAGGAACACCATGAGCGGCACTTGTATCTTATCCTAGAGCTCCTGAGGGAGGAGCCACTCCACGTGACGTCTTGGTAGGTGTGACTTCTGGACTCTAGAGGTGCATCTTCTTGGTCACATAGGCAATGAATTGGGAATACACGTGGATCTCGCTAAGATCCATCCTATTAGAAACTGATCGACACCAAAGAGTCCTTCGGGGACACAGCAATTTCTTGGTTTCGCTAGATACTATCGCAGATTGATCACGGGATTTTCGAAGGTTGCACAGCTTCAAACCTCTTTAGCACAGCAGGGTGCTGTGTATTCGTGGGAGACAAAACAGGAGAACATCTTTCAGCTCTTGAAACCCAACTCTACAATGCACTGAGCATCGTCTTTACCTAAGGGTATGGGTTATCTAGTGGTATACTATGACGATTCGAATCAGAGTCCCAGCTACACACTGATGCAACACGAGAAGGTGATGGCTTGCGTAGTGGATTTACGAGAAGAATTGCATGAGTCACAACCTGCTGTGGAAAACATGGTCTTTGGATTTAAGTTGGAGGCATTACTTGGACGGTACCAAATGCATTACTTAGACCGATCACAAGAGCCTCCCGCGTACCTTTGATTTGAAAGAGCTAAACATATGATGGCGTCGTTAGATGTAACTTTGAATGATTACGACTGTGAAACCTAAATGTGTACAAGCTTTGCAGCTTACCGTCAACTCTAACCTACCCGATCAGATTCGTTCTACCCAACCCAAAGCACTAGAGGAAGAAAATTGTCAAGCGGAATCCATGCGAGACATGGGGAAACAACTTTTGGTAAATCGGACGGTATTCGCTACTTCATGGAGCGAATGTGGATTCCACTAGATGGCAACCTTAGGGTACTTGTGTTGGGCGAAGCACACAAGTCTCGATGTTAGGATCTAGATATCTTGTACTAATGACTGGGCTTGAAGGCTAACATAGCGACGCATGTAAACGGTGTTGATTTATGTGAAGGTCAAGGTGGAATGTCAGAAATCTTCTGGTTGGCGCCAGCAACCAGAAACGCCCATATGGAAATGGGCACAGATTGCCACGGATTTTGTCACTGGCCTACCTAAAACTCAAAGCGGAAACAATATCACCTGGGTGATCGTTGATTGTCTCATGTAACCAGTACACTTTCTTGTAATCAAGGAAAAATTGACAAGACTTCGTATCCTGTGAGTAATTACCTGTGAAGGATGGTTTTTAGGCACGGGGTGCCAACTCCTGCTATCGCTGATTTTGATCTATACCTGATTTCTTACACGCAAAACACAACACCCTTGGCTAACGTCTAAACATGAGCATTGCTTATCACCATAGGACAAACGGTCAGAGTAAACGAACCATCCTGACACTCGAAGACATGCTACGAGCATGTGTGTGATTGACTTTAGTGAAAAATTGGAAAGACATCTACCTTTGATTGAGTTCTACTACAAAGTTACCATCCTAGTATTCAGGCAGCTTCGCCCGAGGCATTGTTCGGGCGACAATGTGGATCCCTTTTTGCTGGACTTGTACTCGAAACTTTTGGGAAGATTGGTTAGAACGGAAATTGTTTAGCGGCAACGTGTGACCGTCAGGGAAGCTAATAAGCTTAGGAAACGCCGGGAGTTCGAGGTAGGTTATTGTATCTTGTTGAAAGTCTCACCCTGGGGGGTGTGGTGCGCTTTGGGAAATGTGGAAAGCTTAATTTACGTCACGATGGGTCATTCAGATTCTGGAAGGAATCGATAACGTGACCTACAAACTCGAGTTGCCCGACGAATTGGATAACGTACATGATGTCATTATGTCTCAAATCTAAGGCAGTGTTTGTCCGATGAAACACTTGTGATATCTTTTCTAGACAAGTTGCAGTTGTCGAGGAATCTATCGAAAACATGGACTGGGAAATCAGGGTTCGTAAACACAGTCGAATTCCAGTTGTGAGGGTTCGTTGGAACTCAAATCGTGGACCGAAGTTCATGTGGGAACCCGAGGATCAAGTATAGTTCAACTACCCTCAACTGCTCGCAACTCCTGATGTAACTGGTGAATTTCGGGACGAAATTCCCTTTCAAGTTGGGGATGATGTGGCATCCCGAGGAAAAACCCACAGTCATCCTGATCTATCACTTCACTCCTCTGTGACCGCTATTCAAATTTCGGGACGAAATTTCTTTCAAGTTGGGGATGATGTAACAACTTGTATTCCAGAACCTTTCTTTGTGTTTGATGCAACATGTACAAACATTACGTGACTAATTGGTATGCTATTCAAATGAAATGTCATGAGTGGTTTATGATTGTGTATTATGTGAATTGTTGCTAAGTGTTAACTGGTTTATGATTTCCACTCGCACAACATCCTTTGGATCTGTAAGGACCTTCAAAAATGTCCTAAACCGACCCACAAGTAAAAACCCGAACCCCTGAAACTCTACTGTACATGAAAAACCAAGAAAACAAAGTTTTGGAGTTTCAGGCGGGCCGGGTAAGAGTTAGCCTAGTCTTACGCGGGCCGCGTCAAAGATGGGTTGACTGGATAAGTGTTCCGGATCCACGTGTCGTCCATGTGGCATACCTACACGTGACCCAGCAAACCTACACGTAGACTAGGTGGCTGCGCGGGCCGCGTAAAGTTTGGCTTAGGGCTCACGCGGGCCGCGTGAGACCCAAATTTCAGCTATAATTAGAACTAAGCAGGGGCAATTCATCTGTGTCGAAACCAAAGTTCAAAAACGAATTCTCACTGCTTCAAAGTCGAAATTTTAATTATTATAGCGAGGCGCTGCTACGATACAGGGTATTAACTCGATCGCTGCTACGATTCAATGTCCGATCGATTGAAACTATCCAATGGATGTTTAAGTGCTGCCCACATTAGGGTTATGCTTTGTCATTCGTCGTGAATTCGATGGATGTTTAAGTATCGCACTTTGTCATTCGTTGTGAGGGTTTAATCTCGTGAGTTATCGTAAATGCTGTATTAGTTACTGACCTAGTTCGTGTGCATGTTATTTAAATTAGGTTACAAGGCTAATCAGTAGGCTAAACTATGCCCGTATAAATCTGCAATGTGAGTTATTCTCTTTTATTAAAAGTATTTTACAATACTCCATTTTCAAAAGTTATAATTACAGGGAGTAAGTCGTGGTTATCTTAATCACTAGCTAGTGGGGTATTGTGCACATTACTAATTTCTCACGGGTTAAGCTAATAAATCCTAACAGTGATAAACGTCACTACTTGGGGAAAGACCCAATAGTGGTATGACCATCGTCACCAGGTGACACGGCGCCAGATAAAAATAAGATAGAAGCCATTGTAATCGCTCTTATGCTGTAATTTATAACCATGTGTCGTTTTATCAAATTTGAATAACTCGCCAGCATTTCCCCGCTGATAAAATATTTTTAAAACATGTTTCAGGCGACCTGCTGTAAATCAAGGAAAACGTGCTACGGAGCACTAACAAGCTTGAAGAGGTGGCTCAGTTAAAATGAATAAACATGTTTTAATAAATCAGGGAATTTACTTGTGAAATTCCTCTATTGTAAAATAACGGGGTTTATCCCGAATGATGAAATAAAATATTCGGGCATTTTGAGTTTTGAAAAAGATCCTGTTAAAATCTTCCGCTGTCGCATCATAGATACCATGTGTTCCTGTCCCGCGGCTCCTGACCGTGTAAAACCGAGGCTGGGGCCATGACAGGAAAAGGTGGTATCAGAGCTACTAAAAGAGCCACTGATTTAAGCCTATTAAGTATTTAAATATACTTAATTTTCCTGATTACTGTTTTGTAATTATGTGCTCTTATCTTGACTATCTGTTAGTTACAGTATGGGTAAGCAAAAGCTTTCGGACATCTATCGTCAATTAGATAGTGTACCAAAAGATAAGGGATCCTCATCCCAATCAAATTCCTCAAGATATTCAGTAGATACTGAGGAAGGAATATTTGTTCGTAAGGCACAGTATGAGAAACCACTTTCTCCTACTAAAAGAAGTTTGATTATTAGAAAAAGTCAAGAGAAAATGAGGAAATTACAATCAAAAGAAGGAATAATTAATCAGGAAGCCCAGGAAATAAGCAATAAACCACCATGGGAAGATGAGTTAGATGAAAAATGGGCAAATCTTTATATGTTAGCCACTGTAGCAATAAATGCTAACCTTTAGACTACCAACACCCTGAACCAGTATTAGCACCCATAATATCTATTAGCCAGAAACTTTAAAATAATATTAGTTGTACTAAAAATAAATATTTTATTTCAATAAAATGGTTTATTAGATATTTGTAATTAATATTAAAAAATTCTGACTCTATTTTTTTAATTCTGTGAAAATTTAATTTACAAACTTTTAACCTAAAATTTTGTGTGTTTCTTAATAAATGCTAAACAGCATGAATGAATTATCTGAAGCTCTAGAAAATCTCAATCTCTATCATGTGAAAATAGAAGTTTCAAGAGATTTTACTGGTTACTTTGCCGTGTGGAAGAACCTATGGAATTTCAAGCTCCACCTCTGGAGAAATCAAAACCTAAGAAAAGAAGAAGATTTGTGGGTTGGAGACGTGTACGCAGAAGAAAACCAGCGACTAGGAGAATTCCCAAAATAGAAAATCCTATGGATAAAGGAAAAGGAATAGAAATTGAGGAAAATTCTAAGCAAGCAAGATTAGAAATTGGAGAAAGCTCTAGAACCGCAGGAATAGAAATGGGCGAAAGTTCTAGGCAAGCCAAGGAATTACCGTTGCAGGAAGAACTGGATCACATATTGGCAAGCTGTGATATCCTTAGGCCTATCAATACAAATATTTTCCCTTATTCTGTTGAAACCCAACTTCCAATAAACCTGGAACCAGCCATCCCAGAACCTTTAATCTACACTCAACCTCAAGGAGAAATGGACGAATGGTGGACCAACGATTGGTAATTCCAAAACCTACTAAATAATCCCTATACCTTTTTCCCTCAGTTCGACCCAGAACCTGCACCAAACCCACCAATGAGTAATGAAAACTTAGCTGAACTTCGCCATTTTGGCGAAGAACTAATGGATGCAGGGAATAAGATTCGGGAGATAGGGGAACAAATCTCCTGGAAATACGATGAAAGGGAATATCATTTCTGAAAGATTAGCGGACTAGGGAAAATGTGGTTGTGAAACAGTGTTTGAATAATAATAATAATAATAATAATAATAATAATAATAATAAAAATATAAGTATGTATAATAACCTAAAAAAAATAAATAAAACTTTTGTAAGAAAATCAGTTTGTACGGATGCATAATATTATATATAAAATGGAAGTCGAAAAATCGACAATTTTGGCTGTACATGTTAATATGATTATGTGCGATTATTTTGTTATGTTTAGTTATTAAATTATTTTATACTAATCACTTATATAAATTAATTACCAGATGGCAAACACTGGTAATGAACAAGTTAATGAGGGTAATCAATCTGAGCACAATCATGAGGATCAATTTCTAAATAGGCAAGATATCGAGAATATCGTTGCTCAAGGAATAGCCAATGCTGTCCCCGCAATCCTGGCTCCTGCCCAGAAACCTGTTGAACCTCAACAAATTATTCCTAGTAAATGCACACAAAGTGACAATTTCAGTAATAGTATAAACAGAGGCGGCAACCATATTAATCATGATAATGAGGGGATCCAAGCTCCACTCCTTAAGAAAAAGAAAGCTGCAACGCCTGGTTGCACTTATAAGGAGTTTCTTGCCTGTAAACCGGCTGAGTTTGCAGGTAATGAAGGGGCGACTGCAGCACTGCGTTGGTTAGAGAAAACTGAAGCAGTAATTATGATAAGTAAATGTGGCGATGATGACAAGGTCAAGTACGCGTCGCATCTTTTTAAAGAAGGGGCGCTAGAATGGTGGAATACGGTACTTCAAGCCAAAGGAAGGAATGTGGCCTATGCCATAAATTGGGAAGAATTTAAAAGTCTTGTAGAAAGAAAATTATGTCCCGAATACGAAAAGGAACAAATGACTAATAAGTTCCTAAATCATCAGATGGTAGGCGTTGATTGTCGAGGGTATACTTCGACATTCTTCGAATACGCTAGAGTAGTACCAACCCTGGCTTCGCCAGAATCGGTACTTATATCTCGCTACATTTGGGGCTTAATTGGCGAGATCCGTAATATTGTCAAGGCTGCGAGACCCCGCACGATCGATGATGCAGTAGAGTTAGCTAACACTCTGACTGACGAATTGGTACGCACAAGAGAAGAAACCCGGAAAAAGGAAGTGGCCCAAAAGATTAACCAGGGATTCCGTATGGGTAACCATAGTAATTTCAAGAGAAGAGGAACTGGGCAATCTTCCACTGTTCCATTTTGCAATGCCTGCAAAAGAAAGCATTTTGGAAGATGCAAGGGATATTGCAATTTTTGCAAAATTCCGGGGCATCAAGAAGAAGACTGCAGGAAGAAGAAAACCACAGTCTGTTATAACTGTGGAGAAGCTGGACATATTAGGCCAGACTGCCCAAAATTTGTCAAACCAGCTGATAACAAAGCCAAAACTACAGAAGGAACTAACAAGAAAAACGTAAGAGCCTTCCAGCTGACTACTCAGGAAGCCGAGCTAATTCCTGATGTGATAGCTGGTACGTTTCTAGTTCACAATGTTTATGCAAAAGTATTATTTGACTCTGGTGCAAACTAAAGTTTTATAAATACTTCATTCTGTCAAGCACTTAACTTAACCTTAACCAACCTTAGGCAGATTTTTACAATCGAAACGGCAGATGGAAATTCTGTTAAAATAAATAAGGTTTTGCGAGAAGGAAAGATAGAATTATTAGGCCATAAATTTTCTGCAAACCTATTACCTATGAATTTAGCCGGATTCGATGTTGTGTTAGGAATGGATTGGTTGGTAGCCAACCATGCTCGAATTCTTTGTGATAAGAATTCCATAGAAATTCATACACCCACAGGAGAGTTAGTGGTGATTACAGGAGATCAGCCACTAAAGTTTATTTCAGTAATGAAAATTGCTAGTTATGAACGAAAACAAGGAATAGTGTATATGATTTCAGTAATCATTAACACTAAAAGTAAGGAATTCAAGGAAATTCCAGTCGTATCAGACTACCCAGAGGTATTCCCAGAAGAATTACCTGGATTACCACCTGATAGGGAAGTAGAATTTAGAATTCATCTAATTCCTGGAACTACACCGATAGCCAAGGCACCTTATCGGTTAGCACCCACAGAAATGTTAGAATTGAAAAAGCAATTAGATGAATTACTAAGCAAAGGATTCATACAACCTAGTTCTTCCCCGTGGGGAGCGCTAGTGTTGTTTGTAAAGAAGAAAGATGGTTCGATGCGAATGTGTATCGATTATAGGGACTTGAATAAAGTTACAATTAAGAATCGATACCCATTACCTTGAATTGATGATCTTTTTGATCAATTGCAAGGAGCTAGATACTTTTCTAAGATCGACTTGCGCTCCGGATATCATCAATTGAAGGTACAGGAAGAAGACATACCTAAAACTGCTTTCAGGACTAGGTATGCTCATTACGAGTTTACAGTCATGCCCTTTGGGTTAACAAATGCTCCTGCAACATTTATGGACATGATGAATAGAATCTGTAAACCGTACTTGGATAAATTTGTAATTGTCTTCATCGACGATATACTTATTTATTCCAAAAGTCAGGACGAGCATTGTAAGCATTTACATGCACTCTTAACTTTGTTAAGAAAGGAAAAGCTTTACGCCAAATTCTCAAAGTGTGAATTTTGGCTGCAGGAGGTGCAATTTTTAGGTCACATGGTGAATCACGAAGGTATTCACGTAGATCCTGCTAAGATAGAAGCGATCACCAAATGGAAGGTCCCACAATCAGCTACAGAAGTTAGAAGTTTTCTAGGATTAGCTGGGTACTATAGGCGCTTTATTAAGGATTTTTCCAAGATAACTGTACCATTAACTAAGCTAACCTGTAAAGCAGTTAAGTTTGAATGGGCACCTAGGCAAGAAGAAGCCTTTAGGATTTTGAAACAAAAGTTAACAAATGCTCCTATTTTAGCCTTACCAGAAGGAGCAGAGGATTTTGAAGTATACTGTGATGCTTCAAAACTAGGACTTGGATGTGTGTTAATGCAACGCAAAAAGGTAATTGCGTATGCATCAAGGCAATTGAAAAAGCACGAAGAAAACTATACAACTCATGATTTAGAATTAGGCGCCATAATTTTTGCCCTTAAGATTTGGAGACATTATCTGTATGGTAGTAAGTTTACTTTCTATACAGATCATAAGAGCTTAAGATATATATTTGGGCAAAAAGAATTAAACATGAGGCAAAGGAGATGGATGGAAATCCTAAATGACTACGACTGTGATATTCAATATCACGAAGGAAAGGCAAACGTAGTTGCAGATGCCTTAAGTCGTAAGTATCATGAAAAGCAAAAGTGAGTTCGTGCTCTTAGATTAAATCTACAGTTAGATTTAATGGAACAATTAAAGGATGTTCAGGAACCAGCAATCCAAGATATTGCTGAAGGAATGAAAGGACGGATAAAAGAATTAGAGCAAGGAGCAGATGGAATTTGGAGATTCCATAAGAAACAAATTTGGGTACCTAAGCAGGGAGAGTTAAGAAATAAAATCTTAGAAGAAGCCATTAAATCTAGGTATACCATGCATCCTGGTAACAATAAGATGTACCAAGATTTAAGAAATAACTTCTGGTGGATAGGAATGAAAAAGGACATAGCTAGATATGTTTCTAAGTGTCTAACTTGTTCACAAGTTAAGGCAGAACACCAGAAACCTTCAGGTCTACTACAACAATTAGAAATGCTTGTATGGAAATGGGAACTCATTACAATGGATTTTGTTACTAAGTTACCCAAAACCAGAAAGGGTAATGACGCGATTTGGGTAATTGTAGATCGATTAACCAAATCAGCTCATTTTCTACCTATGAAAGAAACCTTTAGCATGGAAAGGTTAGCCAAGTTGTATGTAGATGAAATCGTATCCTTACATGGAGTTCCACTCTCCATTGTATCGGATAGGGATAGTCGTTTCACTTCCCATTTTTGGAAAAGTTTCCAAGAAGCAATGGGAACCCGACTAAATTTAAGTACTGCATACCATCCTCAAACAGATGGACAAAGTGAAAGGACGATCCAAACTTTGGAAGACATGCTTAGGGCATGTGTAATAGATTTTGGTGGAAACTGGGATGACCACCTACCATTAATTGAATTCTCCTATAACAATAGTTATCATTCAAGTATTGAAGCTGCCCCGTTCGAAGCACTGTATGGACGTAAGTGTAGAACTCCAGTGTGTTGGGCAGAAATAGGAGAAAGTCAATTATCAGGTCCTGAAATTGGGCAAGAAACTACCGACAAGATCACTCAAATTAAGGATAGACTAAAGACAGCTCGAGATCGCCAGAAGAGTTATGCAGACAATAGGCGTAAGCCGTTAGAATTTCAAATCGGAGACAAGGTTCTCTTAAAAGTTTCTCCTTGGAAAGGAGTAGTTCGGTTCGGTAAGAAAGGAAAGCTAAGTCCAAGATACGTAGGACCATTTCCAGTAATCCAACGTATAGGACCAGTTGCTTATCGCTTACAACTACCAGAAGAGTTAGCTGGAGTACATGACGTATTTCATGTATCCAATCTCAAGAAATGTTTATCTGACGAATCCTTGGTAGTACCTCTTCAAGATATAGAGGTAAACGAAAAGCTAAAATTTGTTGAGAAACCTCTTCAGATAGAAGACAGAAAGATCAAGTTTCTCAAACACAAAAGATTGGTATTAGTTAAAGCCAAATGGGATTCCAGGAGAGGACCTGAGTACACTTGGGAGCTGGAATCGGAAATGAAGCGAAAGTATCCTCATTTATTTCAGTAAATCTCGAGGATGAGATTTTAAATAAGGTGGGGAGGATGTAAGGACCTTCAAAAATGTCCTAAACCGACCCACAAGTAAAAACCCGAACCCCTGAAACTCTACTGTACATGAAAAACCAAGAAAACAAAGTTTTGGAGTATCAGGCGGGCCGCGTAAGAGTTAGCCTAGTCTTACGTGGGCCGCGTCAAAGATGGGTTGACCGGATAAGTGTTCCGGATCCACGTGTCGTCCACGTGGCATACCTACACGTGACCCAGCAAACCTACACGTAGACTAGGTGGCTACGCAGGCCGCGTAAAGTTTGGCTTAGGACTCACGCGGGCCGCGTGAGACCCAAATTTCAGCTATAAATAGAACTAAGCAGGGGCAATTCATCTGTGTCAAAACCAAAGTTCAAAAACGAATTCTCACTGCTTCAAAGTCGAAATTTTAATTATTATAGCGAGGCGCTGCTACGATACAGGGTATTAACTCGATCGCTGCTACGATTCAATGTCCGATCGATTGAAACTATCCAATGGATGTTTAAGTGCTGCCCACATTAGGGTTATGCTTTGTCATTCGTCGTGAATTCGATGGATGTTTAAGTATCGCACGTTGTCATTCGTTGTGAGGGTTTAATCTCGTGAGTTATCGTAAATGCTGTATTAGTTACTGACCTAGTTCGTGTAAATGTTATTTAAATTAGGTTACAAGGCTAATCAGTAGGCTAAACTCTGCCCGTATAAATCTGCAATGTGAGTTATTCTCTTTTATTAAAAGTATTTTACAATACTCCATTTTCAAAAGTTATAATTACAGGGAGTAAGTCGTGGTTATCTTAATCACTAGCTAGTGGGGTATTGTGCACATTACTAATTTCTCACGGGTTAGGCTAATAAATCCTAACAGTGATAAACGTCACTACTTGGGGAAAGACCCAATAGTGGTATGACCATCGTCACCAGGTGACACGGCGCCAGATAAAAATAAGATAGAAGCCATTGTAATCGCTCTTATGCTGTAATTTATAACCATGTGTCGTTTTATCAAATTTGAATAACTCGCCAGCATTTCCCCGCTGATAAAATATTTTTAAAACATGTTTCAGGCGACCTGCTGTAAATCAAGGAAAACGTGCTACGGAGCACTAACAAGCTTGAAGAGGTGGCTCAGTTAAAATGAATAAACATGTTTTAATAGATCAGGGAATTTACTTGTGAAATTCCTCTATTGTAAAATAACGGGGTTTATCCCGAATGATGAAATAAAATATTCGGGCATTTTGAGTTTTGAAAAAGATCCTATTAAAATCTTCCGCTGTCGCATCATAGATACCATGTGTTCCTGTCCCGCGGCTCCTGACCGGGTAAAACCGGGGCTGGGGTCGTGACAGGATCGCACAACACTTATCACAACCACACACACCTTAGCTTGTTCTCGGCCCAAATCAATTGAGCCCAAAGCTGAGCCGGCCCGTCCCTAATGTGCGCGTACACATTCCCAATAGGGGGATTGATTTCTCATAACTTTTAAAACACACAAGTTACACCAAACCCTAAACTTCTCCTCCTTTCCCCTCTTCTCTTCCTTGGACGGCAGCCCCCATCTCGGCCGAAGCTCCACCCTTTTTCCTCCTCGACTCCAACACCTCTCATGTCTCACAAGTAGGTTAGTGTATGTCTAATCATTTATATATTGATTTCTTGGTATATTTGGCTGCAAACATATAGGTTGATCAGTGTGTTGCTAGAATGATGATCTAGGGTTTTCTAGACTAATGATTCATTATGGTTATAAGGTGGTGTAGATATTAATTTACATGATGATGATGATTAACTGATGATCTTGTGATTGGCATGAAGTCTCGTAATGGTTGTTTATGATCGTGTAAATAAGAGCATGAAGATTAGAATTTCAATCATGAGTTAAAGCTGTAGAATGATTTAGTTCATAATGATGGTTCACATAATAAATCGAGTATGTGAAAGGTTATGTGATGTTTGTATTGTTTAGAATATTGTTAGTCATGACGAATGTAATTGCTAAATGATTAGGGTTCATGTGATGTGATGTGATGTGTTAATTTGGTAGTAATTGATAGACAGGAACATTTCAATCACAACCGTATGATCGAAATTGGTGGGGTGATTATGGGGAATTATGGAAAGATTGGGTAACTGATTAAATTACATGAATGATTGCAAGTTGTGTAACTGACACCTAGAATCACGGCTAAATGAAACCAATCGCACAAACTGGACCTAGTCGCACAAGTCTAGTGAGTCGCACAAGCACTTCGGCCTTTGTACATTATGGGCCGAACACGTTGGGTAATCACACAAGTTGTTTGGGCCGGGTTATGTTTGGATCGCACAAGAGTACCGAATCGCACAACATATCATTGGGTTAGTCATATTGGGCCGTAGACTATTGGGCTGGGTAACATAGCTGATCGCACAAGACATTTGGGCCGGGTGTGGTGTGAGTCGCACAACCCAAACCAGTCGCACAAGTGGTCCAGTCGCACAAGAGGATCCAGTCGCACAAGTCCAGTTCAATCGCACAAGTTGGGATTGGACTCCACATGTTGGGCCGAACCTTCGTGTTGGACTACACACACATACACTTTAATTTGATCACACAATTTGTTGGGCTGTAAGTTGTTTAGGATGCATGAATTCATGATAAGATTTAACACTTGAATGTTTAATGATCTGAACTGCTAAGCTGTTACATGGTTGTGAACTTGCATATCCACTTGATGGAGAACTGAACTATCGTTATGTGCTATGGTGAATTGTGAACATGTGATGTGAGCCTTACATGAGACTCAATTACTTGAACATGTTGTTATGAATTGTTGTGTTACGAGAACTCTTGTTACGACTTGTATAACGATGTGTGACTATGTGTATGCCACGTGTGTAATGTGAATGTGGAATATGTGACTTACCTGCATATAAACTGATCATCTTTTGGTGACCACGGTAGGGTTGATTGACCAACTGGGAACGGGTAATGTAACGTAACATACCGAGCAATCTAAGGTGAGTTCATTCCTCTTGAGCATGCTTCCCGGTGGTTGGGACAGTCATTGGGTATCCCTGAGAGGGGTAGGTTTTTGGGTAAATCAATTGGGTATTCCTGAGAGGAATACGTCTTGTGGGTAAAATCTGGAATGTTGGATAATACACTCATCCTATCACCTTTAAGTCCCATCTTGTTTGTTACCTGAGAGGTAACGGGGTATTAGTTGGTAGCGCTATCTAGGTTTGGCACCCTCACCCCGTACCTGAGAGGACGGGTGTGAACTAATGACCCAGTCATGCCCAACGTTTTGATAGGAGCATTGGGGAAAGGGCAAAATAAATCAGGAGCCGTCTTGTGTCCGAGGTATTATCAACATTGAAATCAATGAACGAAATTAAACACTTGGTAACCAAACGTTTTCATAAAACCGTGAACTCACCAGCGTTGTCTGATACACTTGTGTGCATGCTCGCAGGTTATAGATATGTGTGGATGTGGAACTTGCTGTCTGGGATGCTGGAGTGGTCATGGGTTGAGAAACTTGGAAACTTGAAATAAGATTAGTTGGTTACATACGCTTTGGTTTTGATTAAACTTTGTATTATCCTTCCGCTGAACACAACGAGTTATAAATAATGTTTTGTAACACTCTATCTTAATGAATGAAAGCTTTAATAAAAATCTTGTATTAGTTCAATATGATTGGTGGCTAGATCCTGGTACGTCACACGCCTCACGAGGGTTTCCACTTGGGGTATTTTTGGGGGTGTGACACATGTTATGCCCAAATAAGTAATTTCTCTTATGGAACGTTCTAAATAAATCATAACGAATAGGATTGTAAATAACATAAAGATAAAACCTAATAAAGATCTTGGAATCCCGACACTCTAGACAAGCCCAAAACCTTCTCTTTTACCCATTCCATTTGGGTGTGTAAGCCACATTATAAAGAGTTTTGCTTGAGGACAAGCAGAGATTCAAGTGTGGGGGTATTTGATGTGTGTAAAATGCAACATATAAATTACATCAAATGAGGCATAAAACTAACCCTTTTTTAGTACTAATGTTGGAAAAAGTGTGCTTTTGTCTTCCTTTTGTATTTTCAGGGTTAAATGAGCGTAAATGAACAAAAGAAGCAAAAAATGCAGCTAAATCTAACATAAATACAAGAAAAGGAATAAACATGGCATGCCCGAACCCTCGACAGCATCTCCCCAAGCAAAAACAAGAGTTCAGAAGACTGAACACCCCCATGCCCAGCGGACACGGGGCCGTGCCCAAGCTTCTGCAGAAAAGACAAAAGCGTAGAAGCTTCTATTTCCCAACACGGGGGCGTGCCCAGCTCCACACGGCCGTGGTCAACGCTAAGATTCGCAGAATCCAAACAAATCTTGATAGTACAGATACGCTTCTGCACACGGGGCCGTGCCCAGCGGACACGGGGGCGTGGTCAACTAATACAGACAAACTGCATTAAATGAAGAAAGAGAAAGTGGATGGACACGGGGACGTGCCCACCGGACACGGGGCCGTGCCCGGGCTTCTGTGCAGGCTATAAATAGGGGTGCTTGGTTCATTTCAAAGGCATCCCTTGACAAATCACCTCTCTCCCACTTCACCCACACTCCACAACCATCACAACACCCACATCCACCACCATTATTCATCATCCATCATAGAGTGTGTGTAGTAGTCTCGGGATCCAAGATTGATAGTAAGAGTTCTTGACAATCAAAGGCCATTTTTGCCTAAGTCTCTTACATCACTTGGTGAAGACAAGCATTTAGTGTAATACTTTTGTTTTTTAATCTTTTCGCACTTTTTATTTGGTTTTGTATTAATGACTTTAATAACTAGTTTCTTATGTTGAAGGTGAAACTTCCTTATCATGTGTCCGTGGTGTCTTGGCGTTATTTTACTATCTATATAAAATAAAAGATTTACACCATTCATATCTCCACGGTCTATATGGATTTATGTTGGCTACCTGGTCGGGGTTAAGGGAATGGTTTGGTAAGGTTCTTGCGTTGTTCTGTGTATAAATCCTGCAAGGACCTGGGTCAAGCTTACTAGGACCTCCTTCAATACCCACTGGTATTGGATGGCGGGGGTGCGAATAGCTTGATCCCTTCATATGTAAACTACTATTAATACATTAACCCGGCTACTTGGGATTGTATCCCTGCTGACTCAAACCACTTAACCGAGGGTAACGTCACCTTCAAAAGAGGGGCCTACCACATTACGCATTAATAACTTAATTAATTATCTTCCAATAATCCAACCCTTTAGGATTGTATCCTTGCTGACTCAAACTACTGGGTTGAGGGTAACGTCACCTTCAAAAGAGGGGCCTACTACTATAACTAAGATAATCTCTTAAAAAGTGCAAAAGTGCGGAAAACATCAAAGGTTACACTAAAGGCGAGTCGGATCCAAGTGATTCATCTTGTCTATCTGTTCTTATTTTTTTTCAGCACTTTTAGTTTTTTTTTTCTTGTTTAAAACCTTTTTCTAAATTTTGATTTGATTAGACGTTGAGGATAAACCGGTACTAAAAGCTCTTGTGTCCTTGGACGACCGCGGTATCTTACCAACGCTATACTACGCTCATGATGGGTGCACTTGCCCATATGTGTGTTTAGTGTTAGTAAAATATCGTGTTTTATAAATTTAAAACTTGACCGAAGTGTTAAAAAGGGCTAACAATATACATTAAAAACTATATAACATCGCACACATCAGTGTCTTGAATTGAATATGCGAAATGGACAAGTTCAAGCAATTGAACTTGGTCTCAGTGCAATCCGACAATAATATATGTATCGACAAGGAAATTTTGGTATGGTTACAAAGATAAACCATGTATGTAATTGGAAAGGAAAAGAAGTTTCAAGAAAGTGTGTTGACTTGATAACAAAGGAGCCAACCATTACAATAATGCGGGTCATTTGAATCATAATTCAATGATTAGTTTTAGCGAAATAATATTTGAACTCTGGTGAAACGCTTATTCGAAACGAGACCACATGCGCAACAAACGATGCATGCGTAACCCATGAATTTTCAAGAAATTAAGCAATGAGTATTCGCTATAATGAAAGAAATGATCGTGATACAAGGACCATTAAGGGGAGTAGGGATGTGAAAATCTACTCATTAGATGCAAAATTCAGAATCTCAATAAAAGAAATTTAAGTACTTTACCTGATCGGTTAACTAAAATAGCATACATGACAGAATAATGGTGTTTGCCCGAGTTAATAGACGTGGTTCTTACATGATAACCTTTAATGAACTTCGACATAAGTTCCCGAAGGTCTTAAGTGCATGTTTCCTAAACCCTCAAAGTTTGTATTCTGTGAGTAACTGCTTTGTGTACCGTGTATAAAACACAACACTAGCGCATGTCCAAAAACAAATTTTGACTCACTGTTCTTCGGTATACTTTCTTCCTGAATTCGCAGCTGATGATAACCCGATCGAAGGTTAATCTTAGAATAGTAGTTGGATCCTTGCAGTTGGTCGAATAAATCATTAATCCTTGGCAGGGGATACCGATTCTTTATGGTTGGCTTGTTCAGCTCCCGGTAGTCGATGCACCTTAGAAAGCTACCATCCTTCTTTTTAACGAGCAATACTGGAGCTCCCCAAGGCGAGAAGCTCGGCCTTGTGAATCCTTTGTCTAGTAACTCCTGAAGCTGCGTGGATAACTCTTGCATTTCTAAAGACGCAAGTTAATAAGGTGCCTTGGCTACAGGCACGGCGCTTGGAACCAAGTCAATGTGGAATTTGACTTTTCGTTGAGGAGGTAATCCTGGCAAGTCTTCCGGGAAGACCTCAGGATATTCCCTTACCACAGGGATATCTCCAACCAATCCATCCCAACTACGGCGCCTAAGCTTCTCAAGTCAACTGGCAGAAGACCTATCGAAGACTCACGTTCTTCAAGCTCTATAACACAACTTCTTAATCACTTCCTTCATTTCTACTAACTTACTGTTAGCCAATCCTATTGAATACTGGACATCTTTCTTACTATCAGCTAAATCAATCATGTTCTTAAAGTCTAGAGATACGAAGCTAAAATCGGCACAAGTATCAAACAGCATAGATGCATAACGTTGACTAATAGGGGACGTACCGATAACCACGTTTGGATCCTGGTGTGCTTCCCCAGCTCCGATGTTGAACACTCTTCCACGTGCCTGTTTGTTTTTAGGGCAATGCTTCCTGAAATGCCCCACATCACCGCAGTTAAAACAACCTTGACCACGTCCTTGATCATCACCATTTCCACCTTGATATTTGTTGTTGGTTTCCTCCTCGATTTCCACTATCATCTTGACCTCCATTTCCACGTGCAGTACCATGCCAACATGTCTCCTTGGCTGTGACACCTGGGTCACTGCGACCATCAAACAAATACCAAGCCAATGAAATATTGTATTTCATACTTTGGATCTGTATAATTATGTGTGTCTTTTGCACATATCAATTCTTGTTCGATTACAAGCTCTAAATCGCTTTCTGGAAGGTTATACGCGCACTGATGCGTAAATATAACCAGTTTAATACAACGAACACTCCAGAATAGTGAAATAGGCTTAACATACCTTAAATAACCTTTACATAACTTAGAAATAAGTTTTGAAGGCTTTGGTATGGTAAAATCAAGTTTAATCGTCTACAGGGACTAAACTTGACAAACTGCGAAAGTATGACGATTCGTACTGGAACAGACATTCCGGAACATGACCATAAGTTAAACATACCATAAATATCCTTTACATAGCTTAGAAATAGGCTTTGAGGGGTTCGGTGTGCTAAAATAAACTTTTGGGTCATTCAGGGACTAAAAGCGTCAAAAAGTGCATAAGTTTGCACTTTCACGCATAACTTACGTTCTGAATACATCCGGACATCCAAAAATTTATGTAAGCACTACAATATTTTATTTTAGTGTTTGGCATAAGAAAAATCCATTCGTCACGCAATTTGGATCGTTTTTCGCGCTTATGCGCATGTCGTCGTAATTAAGCGAACATCGCGATCGTACGACCAAACGAACCGACATCCGGGATATTTTTGAGCATGTTTCATGTCCACAATGTTTAGGCATCATTTTAGGGCCTTAAAGTTGACTTAACGAGCCTTAAACATGTCGGAAATTGCCTTAATACACAACGGGGACTGAAATGGAAACTTTAGAAACTGGTTGCTGATCAGAAGGACCTAGGCGTGACACCTAGCCCCCTAGGCGTCACGCGAGGCCCCTTCAGAACAGCAAAAGCTGTTTTAACAGCTGTTAACAGCTCTTATGCACTCCAAAGGCCAATGCCACATGTTAATCCCTGATGTTGGGGGCCAATGTGATGCACATGAGGTTACCAACAAGTGTAGGGACAAGATCAAAGCACGGTATTCGAGGAACTATCCTAGCGGTGGTCCAAATCCTATAAATACCCCTTTGATTCATTTGCAAAACCCACTTGAAATATGAGAATTCTCTAAGTTGGGGTGTTTCATCACCTCATACCTGAGAATACTTGGATTATCAATCTTGCGGGGACCCTTTGTAAGTGTTCTTTCGTTCTTTTCATTCGTTTTAGCGTTAAAGTCAAACTTTGTTTGACTTTCTGCATTGACCAGTTTATGGTCAATGTGAAGTTCATTTGAACTTCATAACGTGAGCGTAATCACGATGGTTATAGTCCCTAGTGACTATACCTACTGATTACCACGTTATCTAGGCTCAGTGACGAGTCGTAGTTTCGGCCAAAATGCGTGTTATTGCGTATTTTGTAACCAAACTACTTATAGGTATCAAAACCGTTTGTTTTGATACCAAACTTGTTTTCTAACTTAGTTAAGCATGTTTTAACATGCTTAGCTCGTCACTTTTAGTTTTGTGCTTGTCTAGGGTCGTAAGGGTAAGCGATCTAATCAATCGCTTATACCTTCGAACCCGACCCGTTTGGTCGATCATTAGGATCCGACCAAACACATTAGGTGACCATAGTTGTATAGGGAATAACCTTCCGAGGTTATACCTTATGGTCACATCGTTTGAGTAGTTGTATGATAGGTAGTATATATGCCTTAGGTAAATTACCCAAATGCCCTTTTGACGCCAAAATTCATTTTAAGCATATGTAACCTAACTTTTGGTATCTAAACTGATTTGGTAACAATATTAGACATGTTAAGGCATATTTTACTTATCATAGGACTAGTTAGGAATTCCGGACGCGTTTTACGCGAACGACGCGTTAAAGTAGCATAAGCTACCTAAACGGGTCGTAATGGGTCGTAAGCACTTAGGTTAGGTTTCATTGTAGTATGTAGGCCTTGTTAAACCATATTACATGAGTTCCCCTACTCATTTGGTTTACGAGCCCTCATTCTATCCAATCCTCCGATTTTAGGTCCGGTATATTAACATAGTTACCTATATTAGGTGCCGTTTGATATCCGTGATCTCTAGCATTGTTTGGTTGTTACTCAAGGACTACTAAGCAATCTCAAGTGAGTACATAGACCCCTCTTTTACCGTTTTCAAACTGTTTTGGGGTGAAACACATGTGCCTACTTGTTACTTTCATGTTTCCATGTTTTCATAACACATACTTGCTATGTTCATTAGTACACTATTAGTACATTGTTTTACATTACATTTCATGCTATGTATGTCCATTGTGTGCATACTTAGTACATTGTTTTACATTACATTTCATGCTATGTATGTCCATTGTGTGCATACTTAGTACATTGTTTTACATTACATTTTGTTGCATATGCTCATCCAGCATATGAACACATTATATTACATTTTGAACCGTTGTAACCATTTGACTATGTGAACCGTCGTAACCATTTGATTATATGAACCGTTTGTAACTGTTGAACCGTGTGAACCATTTGTATCTGTTGACATGATTTACATTTGACAATAGACTGTGGACTATACATAAACATTTCTACAATTGTTAAACATTACATCTTGATGGTTTGGTTTGAGTAAGTGATTTAAGTAACGAGGCGTGTGTAATATGATACAAGCATGGTGGATACGCCGCTGGTACTTCCTATATATAAGTGTTTGTATGGTATTACATATCGTAGCGTTATTTGAATCATTTCAATTTGAGACATATGACATTTTATACAAATAACATATTTTTCACAAGACATTGTTTTTACAAACAACTTATCTTATACAAACTCATTTTACATGGTTATTCATTTAACCATACATTATTCTCTTACTTATACATATCATCTGAACTTATTGTTTTTCAAACGATTTACAAAACAAATCAATTTACAAGGTTCATGACTAAACTTTATTAAACACTTTCTTAAACTTACAAGTCATGAATCCTATTTTCACAAAACCTATGTATCTCACAGGCATTTTTATGCTGACGTACCTATTTTCACATGTGTTTTCAGGAGTTGATGGATAGGACTTTTCGAGACATACTTAGGCGGACCTGTGCCTTAGTGACTTAAAACGAGACAAGAACTAGTTAATTTTTGTTATGTACTCTTTGTTTCTTGTTTAAAACAATGTAACTCTCTTATTTGATTAATAAAACGAAACTTTAATTTCCATGGTTGTGAAACAATTAATTCTGTTACAACACTCCCCGACGTTTCCGCCACGTTTCGTTGTCTCACGTGGTCGGGGTGTGACAGAAAAGATGGTATCAGAGCCAATGGTTATAGGGAATTAGGTTATTAGTAATACTTTGACCTAGTCTATAACCATCTTAGGACCCTAACGCGGGTTTACTTGCGTTTAGTCATAAAACAATACCGTCACCTATCCTTAGGCGACGACCACAACAAGAACATAAATTTCAAAACCGCTTTGAAAACTAATCATCTGTTCTAGGATGATTGATTACTAGGTTTTGAACCCTCTGTTATAAGGTTTTTTCATCAAAGTTTTGGGTCCTAAATAGTGTGAACACGTGCAAACTGGAAGAGTGAATGCCTGTACCCTGGGTTTTCTGTCTAAGGCTAGAGTGTTCCTACAAATCCACATAATCGGACCAGTCACTCTTACCTGGGAACTCTTGGGGTGAGTGTCCACTTATAGGCGAGCATGTCTTCGCGATACATTATGAGGATCTAATTGCTTTGATTTAGCCTTTGTGTGTCGTTTGTTTGCTTCGTGGTTCAAACAAATGACCATCACCCATGATTTGGTCAGTAGTTATAACATCCTATTCTTACCCAATGCCATTTCATTTGTTTTCTCTCTTGTTTCCCTTTTAGAATGCCTCCACGACGCAAAAATCCGGTATCTATTGAAGAGCTGGCAGCTGTCATTACACAGCAAATGACTGCTGCATTCCCGAACATCGTTTCTCAATGTAACCAAGCCCTCAACAACAATAATGCCTCCTGCAACTTCAAGACGTTCAACTCAGCTAAGCCATCAAAGTTTTATGGGTCTCAAGGAGCGACTGCACTTCTGCAATGGTTCAAGAGTCTAGAGAGCACCTTCAGGCATGTTCAATGCCCAAATGAGCGAAAGGTAGAATTCGCATCTAGCGTCTTTGAGAAACGAGCTTTGACATGGTGGAATGGTGTGATGAGAGATAGGGGTGCCGATGTGGCACTGGCTCAAACGTGGCAAGAGCTTCGAGCTCTGATGATGAAGGAATTTTGTCCTCGTCACGAGATCAGGGCCTTGGAAAGGGAGTTCGACGATCTTAAGCAAGATAGCGGTGAGCATCGAGCCTACACGGATCGTTATGAGGAGTTAAGTTTGTTATGCCCGAATGTGGTTACGCCTTTGGATAAGGCAATCGAAAAGTACATTGATGGCCTCCCTGACTCAGTACAAGACATTATAACTGGTAGTAAACCCACTACAGTTAGACAGGCCATTGAACTATCTGCAACCTTGACTGAATCTCAAATCAGGAAAGGTAAACTTTTTCGAAAAAGTGACAAGAAACCAATCGAGGAATCAAAGACCATGGATGAACAGACTAGATCCCCTAAGAAGTCAAAGAAGCGAAAGGCTTCTCAGAACTTCGCCATGGTTACTCACAATGATCAAGCCATCCCCAACCAACCAGCTCAACCCCCTGCTAGGAAGCCATACAATGGAACTGCACCCTTGTGCAACCAATGTAGCATCCATCATCATGCCAATGTAAAGTGCCGCAAATGCCAAACTTGTGGACTTATAGGCCATACAGCAAGAGTCTGCCCAGCTGCAGCTGCACCAATCCAAGCTGGCAACAATCCCGCTCAAGGTCGTTTTCTACCAGGTTCTTGTTTCAACTGTAGCGAGATGGGTCATTTCCGAAGAAATTGCCCAAAGCTTGCTAATGCAAATCCAGCACAGGGATGAGCATCTGACCGACCAGAAGACAACATCGTTTAGAAATAATCACGTCTTATGTATTATTTTCTTTTGTTGTCAAGGTCCATGAAACAGTTGTTATCTTTGTTCATAAATAAATCTTTTATTTACATTGCAATGTATTTATGTGGTTGTATGTATAAAGAATATATCCCCTACAATACCGACAAGCAAGGAATCGTATTCCTTGAAAAGCAAACTACCCCCAAAATTTTTCCATCTTATGATCTCTTGCGTTTTCCACGAAATTCCTAAGTACCCGTTTATTCTAAGGAAACGAAGTACAAGGCGCAAGTTACAACACTGGACGAATACCCAAAGTACCACTATAAATCCTTAATAGGGTACCTAAGGGTATTTCCGTAAATCCTAAAAATGTTGTGTTCCTTAATTCGAATATTACGTTTCTTTGAGAACAAAATCGAATTTTTTGGAGATCTTCCTATCTTTTCAGATAGATCCCAGAGGACATTGAAGTCCAGCGACTGATTTCCTGGTGTACCTTGAATATCCATATTCAATCACTAACAAGTTAATAACAAATTAATAACCGAGTTAAACAACTATGTGATTATGTGCTTATGTGTTCCCTTTTATGTTTTTGGTGTAATCCAAGTTTTTGTTATCCAAATCCTCGTAGAATCTTCCATATCATGCGTATAAGGGATTCATAGTAGGATACCCAAAGGTACTATCTAAAATCCTTAATGGACTTCTACGTTGTAGTTAAGTCCCTTGGATTATAAAGTACTACTCCATAATTAGACCCCTTGAGTGGTCTAGTTAGACAGATTGATCCAAAAATCTGGTTGGGAACATCATGTGATGATATAGCTGAAAGGACTCCTTGGTGGCCTAATTAAAAAGATCATCTGTCGATCTAATTAAAAGGACCCTATGGTAGTCTAATCACCCTCATCACAGGTTTGATTTTCTTCCCCTAAACATTACAAGACAAACTGTGCGGACTGTGCAAGGAATTATGTAATTATGGATGCATACATAATTATGGAATTTAGTGCACAGAAACCACAGCAAGTTTTGTCATGTGCCTAGAAGTTAACTCTATTCATTTCCATTTTTGAGGAACCACCCGTTGAAAATGACTCCGTTTGTTCATTTTCGTTTCTGAAGATTGTCCGTTGAGGAAATGAATATCCGTTTGATTATCCTTTTCATTTCCATTTCTGAGGAAGCACCCGTTGAAAATGACTCCGTTCGTTCATTTTTGTTTCTGAAGATTGTCCGTTGAGGAAATGAATATCCGTTTGATTATCCTTTTTCATTTCCATTTCTGAGGAAGCACCCGTTGAAAATGACTCCGTTTGTTCATTTTCGTTTCTGAAGATTGTCCGTTGAGGAAATGAATATCCGTTTGATTATCCTTTTCATTTCCATTTCTGAGGAAGCACCCGTTGAAAATGACTCCGTTTGTTCATTTTCGTTTCTGAAGATTGTCCGTTGAGGAAATGAATATCCGTTTGATTATCCTTTTCATATCCGTTTCTGAGGAAGCAACCGTTGAAAATGACTCCGTCTGTTCATTTTCTTTTCTACAGATTGGCCGTTGAGGAAATGAATCCCCGTTTGTTTATTCCTTCATTTCCGCTTCTGAAGAATACTTGTTGAGGAAAATGACTCCGTTTATTCATTTTCATTTCTGAAGAATGTCCGTTAAGGAGATGACAGGATTATGCCTTGCTAATCTTTGATGGTTATAAACACAAAGTCATAGACAGAGCCCTACGAATAAATTTCGGGATGAAATTTCCTAAAGTAGGGGAGACTGTGACACCTGGGTCACTGTGACCATCAAACAAATACCAAGCCAATGAAATATTGTATTTCATACTTGGGATCTGTATAATTATGTGTGTCTTTTGCACATATCAATTCTTGTTCGATCACAAGCTCTAAATCGCTTTCTGGAAGGTTATACGCGCACTGATGCGTAAATATAACCAGTTTAATACAAGGAACACTCCGGAATAGTGAAATAGGCTTAACATACCTTAAATAACCTTTGCATAACTTAGAAATAAGTTTTGAAGGCTTTGGTATGGTAAAATCAAGTTTAATCGTCTACAGGGACTAAACTTGACAAACTGCGAAAGTATGATGATTCGTACTGGAACAGACATTCCGGAACATGACCATAAGTTAAACATACCATAAATATCCTTTACATAGCTTAGAAATAGGCTTTGAGGGGTTCGGTGTGCTAAAATAAACTTTTGGGTCATTCAGGGACTAAAAGCGTCAAAAAGTGCATAAGTTTGCACTTTCACGCATAACTTACGTTCTGAATACATCCGGACATCCAAAAATTTATGTAAGCACTACAATATTTTATTTTAGTGTTTGGCATAAGAAAAATCCATTCGTCACGCAATTTGGATCGTTTTTCGCGCTTATGCGCATGTCGTCGTAATTAAGCGAACATCGCGATCGTACGACCAAACGAACCGACATCCGGGATATTTTTGAGCATGTTTCATGTCCACAATGTTTAGGCATCATTTTAGGGCCTTAAAGTTGACTTAACGAGCCTTAAACATGTCGGAAATGGCCTTAATACACAACGGAGACTGAAATGGAAACTTCAGAAACTGGTTGCTGATCAGAAGGACCTAGGCGTGACACCTAGCCCCCTAGGCGTCACGCGAGGCCCCTTCAGAACAGCAAAAGCTGTTTTAACAGCTGTTAACAGCTCTTATGCACTCCAAAGGCCAATGCCACATGTTAATCCCTGATGTTGGGGGGCCAATGTGATGCACATGAGGTTACCAACAAGTGTAGGATAAAATTCAAAGCACGGTATTCGAGGAACGATCCTAACGGTGGTCCAAATCCTATAAATACCCCTTTGATTCATTTGCAAAACCCACTTGAAATCTGAGAATTCTCTAAGTTGGGGTGTTTCATCACCTCATACCTGAGAATACTTGGATTATCAATCTTGCGGGGACCCTTTTGTAAGTGTTCTTTCGTTCTTTTCATTCGTTTTAGCGTTAAAGTCAAACTTTGTTTGACTTTCTGCATTGACCAGTTTATGGTCAATGCGAAGTTCGTTTGAACTTCATAACGTGAGCGTAATCATGATGGTTATAGTCCCTAGTGACTATACCTACTGATTACCACGTTATCTAGGCTCAGTGACGAGTCGTAGTTTCGGCCAAAATGCGTGTTATTGCGTATTTTGTAACCAAACTACTTATAGGTATCAAAACCATTTGTTTTGATACCAAACTTGTTTTCTAACTTAGTTAAGCATGTTTTAACATGCTTAGCTCGTCACTTTTAATTTTGTGCTTGTCTAGGGTCGTAAGGGTAAGCGATCTAATCAATCGCTTATACCTTCGAACCCGACCCGTTTGGTCGATCATTAGGATCCGACCAAACACATTAGGTGACCATAGTTGTACAGGGAATAACCTTCCAAGGTTATACCTTATGGTCACATCGTTTGAGTAGTTGTATGATAGGTAGTATATATGCCTTAGGTAAATTACCAAAATGCCCTTTTGACGCCAAAATTCATTTTGAGCATATGTAACCTAACTTTTGGTATCTAAACTGATTTGGTAACAATATTAGACATGTTAAGGCATATTTTACTTATCATAGGACTAGTTAGGCATTCCGAACGCGTTTTACGCGAACGACGCGTTAAAGTAGCAAAAGCTACCTAAACGGGTCGTAATGGGTCGTAAGCACTTAGGTTAGGTTTCATTGTAGTATGTAAGCCTTGTTAAACCATATTACATGAGTTCCCCTACTCATTTGGTTTACGAGCCCTCATTCTATCCAATCCTCCGATTTTAGGTCCGGTATATTAACATAGTTACCTATATTAGGTGCCGTTTGATATCCGTGATCTCTAGCATTGTTTGGTTGTTACTCAAGGACTACTAAGCAATCTCAAGTGAGTACATAGACCCCTCTTTTACCGTTTTCAAACTGTTTTGGGGTGAAACACATGTGCCTACTTGTTACTTTCATGTTTCCATGTTTTCATATCACATACTTGCTATGTTCATTAGTACACTATTAGTACATTGTTTTACATTACATTTCATGCTATGTATGTCCATTGTGTGCATACTTAGTACATTGTTTTACATTACATTTCATGCTATGTATGTCCATTGTGTGCATACTTAGTACATTGTTTTACATTACATTTTGTTGTATATGCTCATCCAGCATATGAACACATTATATTACATTTTGAACCGTTGTAACCATTTGACTATGTGAACCGTCGTAACCATTTGATTATATGAACCGTTTGTAACTGTTGAACCGTGTGAACCATTTGTATCTGTTGACATGATTTACATTTGACAATAGACTGTGGACTATACATAAACATTTCTACAATTGTTAAACATTACATCTTGATGGTTTGGTTTGAGTAAGTGATTTAAGTAACGAGGCGTGTGTAATATGATACAAGCATGGTGGATACGCCGCTGGTACTTCCTATATATAAGTGTTTGTATGGTATTACATATCGTAGCGTTATTTGAATCATTTCAATTTGAGACATATGACATTTTATACAAATAACATATTTTTCACAAGACATTGTTTTTACAAACAACTTATCTTATACAAACTCATTTTACATGGTTATTCATTTAACCATACATTATTCTCTTACTTATACATATCATCTGAACTTATTGTTTTTCAAACGATTTACAAAACAAATCAATTTACAAGGTTCATGACTAAACTTTATTAAACACTTTCTTAAACTTACAAGTCATGAATCCTATTTTCACAAAACCTATGTATCTCACAGGCATTTTTATGCTGACGTACCTATTTTCACATGTGTTTTCAGGAGTTGATGGATAGGACTTTTCGAGACATACTTAGGCGGACCTGTGCCTTAGTGACTTAAAACGAGACAAGAACTAGTTAATTTTTGTTATGTACTCTTTGTTTCTTGTTTAAAACAATGTAACTCTCTTATTTGATTAATAAAACGAAACTTTAATTTCCATGGTTGTGAAACAATTAATTCTGTTACAACACTCCCCGACGTTTCCGCCACGTTTCGTTGTCTCACGTGGTCGGGGTGTGACATTGGCATGCCCTACTTTTCCGCAGTTGTCACATTTTCCATATCTACATCGCCCAGTATGTTGACGTCGGCAATTGTCGCACTTAGGTAGGTTACCCATGTACCCTTTTCCCTTTTTGACATTGTTGTTGTTATTTCTCCCGAGTACCCTTCTTGAAATTGGTAAACTTCCGCTTCTTCTCACCAGATGACTCCACATGAGTCTCCTTTTTCTCCTCAGAGATTGAAAATTTTCCCAACCTAACTGCTTCTTCAGTGAGCGCCACACTTATGTCAATATCATCGGTAGTTGTTGGAGGCTTTGATGCCGTCACCATGCTCAGAATCTGAGGTACCAATCCCCAGATGAATCGTTCTATCCTCTTAAACTCTGGTTCCACCAAATATGGAACAACTCGCGATAAATCATGAAATCTCTGCACATACTCAACTATCTTTGGACCTTCCGTTTTCAAGTTCTAGAATTCAGTTTCCAACTTCTGGATTTCCGCCCGAGAACAATACTTCTTACACATCAGCTCTTTCAGTTCGTCCCACGTCAAAGCATACGCAGCAGCCTCCCCCAACGTCTGAACCTGAAGGTTCCACCATGACAGAGCCCCATCTAGAAACAGTCTAGAAATGTACGTGACTTGTTGCTCTGGAGTACATTTACTCATTCGCAAAACAGAATCCGTCTTCTCGACCCAGCGCACAAAGGCTACGACACCCCCAGTGCCGTCAAAATTCAGGGGCTTGCAGCCCAAGAACTGCTTGTAGGTGCATCCTGCAACATAAGCAACATCATTCACATAAGGTATTAGCAAAGCACACTTGGAAATGTCCAAACATTTTGTAATGTGTCTTAAGTGACTAAACATTACCGTTGGGTGGGTTATTTCCTGAGGTACCTCCGCTGTGTTCGGAGCGAAGGGCCTCGTGCTGTGCGATGGCCCGTGAGATGCGCTCTTGTAATTCTGCCTCTGTCGTCGGCAGAGGGTTGTTGGTATCGGTGTTCCTTCGAGGCGGCATCTTCTAAGATGAAGATCAAATAGGTCAGGTCTTATTCTTCAAGTAAGCAAATAGTCGTCTAAAGGTCGTATGTACGTGTATATATAAGCATTCATCATAGCAAGCAATCATGCAACAACATAATCATAGCACAACATGTAAATCAACAAAGTGTTTAGTGAGAACATGACGATTGAGCTTTCATTAATTACCGACCACAGTTACATTGTTTACAAAGTGTATCGCATCAAAAGGGACATATGGTCACACTACCCTTGTCCAATAAGTCTATTAATATACCAAAAATCACATGGTCAAAAGTGGTCTTCAAAAGTCTTCACAATCTCGGCTCAATAGTGGTGTTCTCACCAAAAGTAATGCAATCTGCATAAAAACAAAAACCAACTATACTGATGGCGGAGGTGGAGGTGGGAAGAAAAGCAAACTGCGAACATGTGCGAGCTCCTCCTTGAGCTCACATATACGGTGAAGTAAGTAGTTGATCTGCTGCTCGACAGTAAGGAAACGAGCATCAAAACTCTGAAAAGGTGCAAGAGCAGCAGGTGGATGTGCAAAAGGAGGTGACGATGAATGTGGAGGAACAAAAGTAGACTGACAGGGACAGAGTGGAGGACGTGGTGTCAGCTCAAGCTCCAAAACTCTGCGACTCAAATCCTCAAACTATAGCTGAAGTGGCCAGAGCAACTCATCCCGTGTGTAGCCTCCATAATGTGAGGGATGATAGGCGTCCGAGATCGGCATAGTGTACGGTGGGAACCATCGGAATGGCTCGTCAAGCGGTGTAGATGTGAAAGGAGTGAACGGTGTCGTCTGTGGAATCGGAGGAAAAGCTGCTGATGCAAAAGGATCGTAACTCGGGGGCTGGCCCGAAGTACCTTCCCCTGGACGGGGTGCAGGGATGTCCTATAAGAAAACAATCGACCAATTAGTGTGGTGACATCAGACTCTACAGGAGGGAGAGGAGCAACATCAGCGAGTGCGGGTGGAGGAATAAATGGCTCAGCAAGAGGAAAATCAATGGGTGCAGGAACTGGGTCGGGAATAAGAGGTGCAATATCAGGTGACCCAAACGGAACACATCAGGCTGACCCAAATGAATAGGGTCCGGCTCGGGAACATGCTCGAGGTCGTGTGGAGGTGTAGGGTCACAAGCAGGAGATGGTGTAGCAGACATAGCAGTGTCATCATCGGAGTCAGTAGCAAAAGGCTGCCATCCAGCCGCCTGTAAAGCTGAAGAAGTCACAGACTCAAAGGAGTCTGAGACCGAATGCAAACTGATGTCAGAAGATATATCAACGACAGGAACAGCAGGAGGTGGGACAACTACAATATCCTCATCTATCTCCCCATCACCCTGGGTGTCAACTGGAGGACCGTCTACAAACAAATCGACATCGTCCTCGAACAAGTCATCGATAAGCCAAGTCTCGAGAGGAATAACCACAAGAGGTACGGCATCGAGGATCAGATCTACGATGTGCTCGCCATCGGGTTGACCAATGATGAGGTGATCGTGAACTGGGGCAGGAATGTCAAAAGGATCCTCGTCAGGGAAACCATCAGCAATAGGTAAATCATCGCCAAAGTCTGGTGGCGCGAACGTCTAGAAGTCGTCCTCGTCCTTAGACAGCATGTCAGGGTCACTCTCAGTGTCTGACGTATATATCTCTGGCGCGGGCATAACCTCGTTGGCCGACACGACTGCCATCGGGTCGTGGGCATCCGACAACCCACTCTCAGAGGATGACATGTGTGCCTGTAACATCGTAATCCTAACATGTATACATATAGTAACCATTAACAGTCAGTATATGCAAACAAAGACAGTTTATCATGTAATCATGTATTCACATTATCCTTCATGAAACTTTTTCTACCTTCCCAAGTCTACCCCATGCAGACTAAACCACCATTTTGACCTTGCAATCGTGTTTCTTGTCTTTCCTTTTGTAAACGTTTGTTCCATGGATCTGGGAGTTTTGTGTATGAAATGAAAAAATATGTTGTAAAAATATTTTCGTGATAGCCCTAATGATTGTAGTCTAGACTCGAGAAGGAATCCTAGTTCGCTACAATCGAAGCTCTGATACCAAACTGTCATACCCTGACTTTTGCGGAAGCGTGATTAGGTGTGACTTACTTAATATCATTGCATTCAACCATAACAAACATCTATATGATAAAACCATGATGTTCATCCATAAATTAAGTTTCAAAACATTACAATCGTCCTTGTTTAACCACAAACCAAAACTTCAAATTCAAGTACATAACAACCCAAGTTTTAAGTTCCAATATGGACTTAACAAAAGACACTACTAAAAGCTAGGCTTTGAACTATGTATCTTATCCAAGATAAGATGCACAATCCAAACCCTTCGACACTGGATGACATCATTTATTCGAAGACACAACTTGAAATCTTGAACGCCCGCCAGATCCATAATCAATTTCCTGAAATACATGTAGTTTGAAAACATCAACAAAACTTGAGTGAGTTCATGTGTTTTGTATGTGTGCACGAACATCCTTGTAAACATTTGTAAGTATGTATGTATGTATTTGTAAACCGGTATGAAAGCAACAAGGAAACAGATCAATTAATGTGTAGCTAATACATTAATATGTGGGCAATGGTGTAGGAATGGCTCAATCCTTTATGCGTATTTCGTACAGGGCCATCCGGCGGGAACGACATAGTCGCCACATGGTCCAACCCGCGGGATCATGGGGGGGCTCGCAACACCCAATAGATCTATCACTCATGCCCCTCGGTCCTTAAACAAGGATTAATGGTCTTTAGTTACTCGCCTACACATTCACATGATCTAACAGTTCATTCCTTAGCTAACCATACCATTTGTAATCGTAATCATTTGTAACATGTATTTCACCCCTGAAGTTATAAAACTGAAAACAGTTAAAAGAAAAGGGGGACATGAACTCACAGTCTTGCGTTCTTCGATCAAACAACCCAAAGCTTCTTCTAGTGTGCACGACTACCTACAACGTACTATGGTTTATTAGAAGGATAGGTCGTGCCTTGACTTAATCTTAATTAGTGTCTTTGAGTTACGTTCCTTTGTGTCATCAATATTATTCCAAGTATACAATTATTTGTTAAAATAATAAATATTTTAACTTAAATTATATTTATTAAATTTTGGAATATTAGTTAAAATAATATATTTTAACTTGTCACATAACGTATTTGTACATGTATAACTTCCCCAAGGATGGGTGTATTCATACTCGTATTCTTAACCTTGTGTATTTTTGCCAAGTATCGGTTGCGTATTCCGGTGTAATTATACGTACGAGAATACGTATTTTCTTGTAGTTATCAAGTATTCTTATACTTAAATTTTTGTACTAATTTTTCCTGAATAATATTTCTAATAAAAAATTCCACCAATATATATTCCCAAAATATATGCTTTTAAGAAATCATTTGTAGAATTTTATATATACATCTTCTTGGAAAAAATATTTATATTTTCATATAAGTCTCAAAAATAATATATTTTCAAGTTTAACTTAGAAAATATTTATAAATCCATTTTTTTATCCAAAAATAATGTATTCTAAATTTGCTTGAGAAAATATATATTTTTCTCCCAAAAATAATATATCTTCTAATAATTTCAAGAAAACATATATATTTTTCCTCACTCAAAATAATATATTTTCTTCTTGTCAAGAATATGATATATTTTTGTAATAGTTGTAAAAATCATATTTTTGCCCTCTTGATTTCCAAAATACCGTTTATCAAAATATACTTATAAATTTAATTCCGGAATATTTATGTAAGTTATATTCCTTGTTCGGTTTCTCCAATATTTTGGGTATAAATTGTATATTTATTCTCTTGGAATTTTGGTGATATTTTGTATTGTAATTCTTGGTATTTTGGTGAGTTATATTATTTCAAGTCCTAAAATAATATAACTAATACACATAATATACAAATAATCACACACAAGGTGACATCTAAATACATATTCTCCTAAATACATATTTAGTCACTTTTATTATCGAAAACCAACCTCCAATATTTTGTAATTTTTGTAACAAAATTCATGGCAAACTTTATATAAAAATCATGGTTAAAAATATACTTGTAAATATTTGTTTAAAAATATTTTTCTAAGTGTTTAAATTTTAGAAAAATTTTGCCATAGTTTCCCCCTAAAAATGGAGGTTTCCATGCTTTCAAAGCGTATCATTTTCTTTTATAAATCATCACAATCAACAACAATTCAAATAATACTTACCAAGTGCCATAAATCAAGCATTAATCGCTACATCATGAACTTGAAAGTTTATAAAAATTTGTAGTAACTTGGTATTGTGTTTAGTAGGCTTAGTTACCCTTTAAAGTGTGGTTATTTATTTAAAAACATCATTCTTGAAGATTTTAGATCTTCACAACTTGTAAAATAATTTTCTAAAAATATTTCTTCTTGAATTTTTCTTGTTAAATACATGTTTCTACACTTGATTAACCACTAAAAATGTGATTAGTTTCTTTAAGAACCAAGTTTATGTAAATCTTGTATTTTAACTTAGTTTCTTGAGAAAATCATTCTTGAAATCAAATATTTACAAGACTTATATTCACTTTGATCATCATTATTCAAGAAAAATATTTCATACTTCAAGTTCATGCTTTTATATAAGGATGATCACTTTGATTTCTAACATAATCATCCTCTCATCTTGCTAGATTATGTCTTTAATCACCATCTAGCAAGTTCATATGATGTTTAACATCATAAACACAAGTAATCATCAATCAATACTCACACATACACTTAAACAACATGTATTCTTATGATTTTTAGTCTTATGTTTAAGATTTATGTTCTTGATTAATAGTGTTCTTCATGATTAGTTTCTTGTAACATCTTTTAACCAACTAAACAAGATGTAAAATATGATTAAGATGGTCTTACTACTAGCTCAAGGCTGGGGATGAACACAAGAAGATGAAGATGATATTCTTGGTGGTTAATAGCACTTGCAAGAGGTCCTTCAATCTCCAAAGTCTCCTAGCTCCTTATGCAAGCTTCGTACACCTTTGTATGATTAGAGATTGGATGAAGATTAAATGATGATGGTGGTGGTGTTGTGGTTGGTTCACGGCCGTAAGTGGGAGGAAGGAGAAGAAAGAGTGAAGTATGGTGAGTTTGTGAAATGAGAAATGTGAAGGCACCAAGGGTTTTTATCTTTACTCTCCAACATGTATTAGTCTATTGGTTCTTATGTCCTCAAAAGATCAAGACAAGATCAATTTTAATAAACAATGAAAATCAAGAGTGGGGGCCAACTCATGACCGTAACTAGGAGGGGGGGTCTAGAGTAGCTTGTAATTGTTAGTTAAGGTTAATGGTTGAAATCCAAGGGTTTTAGTTAGGTTATTAGTTATTAGGATGTTATATAGTGTGTTATGATGTTCGGGGACCATAACTAGCTTGGAAATGGTAAAACAATACTTCTAGTGAAAATTTGGTGTTTCGGGTAGTGTTCGGTTGTTCGGTTGGTTACCAGTTTGTTAAGGTGCTAAACTACGCAGTTTTGTGTGCTTTATGTTACATTTTGTGACAGATTTGATTCCCGACACTTAGGAAAGCATTCTGGACCATTTAACCATAATTCTGCATGATATTAAGTTGTTTAAATGCTGAATTTTACTGATTCTGCAGAATTATGCAGTTTATGTGAGTTTTAGGCACTTTCCGGTACTTAAACTATCACTAGGAAGGCAGTTTTATGATCCTTACTTTCCTACACACTATACTAGTGTAACCCTTGGTTTCTGGCTCATTCTGCGTCTCAATACCATGTATGTCTATGTACTGAACTCCGTCAGCATTTTTCTAATTTGTCTGATAACTGTGCCATCTTTTTTCGTGCATCATTTGAGTCAGTAGAGTATTGTATGCAATAATTGTGACAACCGTCACTTTTCCGTACATTCCGTACACTAAATGAACAGTAATTTGTGCTTAATGACTGTGCATGATCTAGTTTACCAGACAAATAAATTTCTGAATTCCAGGCAAGTGAATTCATGCACGTTTTATACTACAAGAATTACTTTATTATAGTGTTGCGTCAAAAATATTAGTAAACTCACCGGTAAGACACATTGTGTCAACAAAACTGCAGAAGGCAGTCAGACATCAGAATTGAGGCCTAGGTGTAGGTCCAACGACAAGAACACATTAAAACCCAAGAGTACATACAAGGGTTAACATATAGACCTTCCGAAAGCTAAAATACGCACTAAAAAGCACCCGAAACGCACTTTAAGTGCAGAATTTTATTAAATTCAGCTATGAATCAGCTTTTAACACTTAAATATTATACAGAAATCATGATTTATCATCCAGAATACTTCCCTAAGTGTCGGGGATTGAAAGGGTTACAAAAGGGTACATAAAAGACACTAAACGGTGCAATTTACCACTTTAACGAACCGGTGTTTAACCGAACAACCGGACATTACCCGGAACATAAAGATATTGCTAGAAACATTGTTTTATTTTTCTGAGCTAGTTATGACTCCCGTACACTTAAACATTCTATATAAAACATGGTACACACATAAACACAAGTCTTACACTTAACACCCCACTAATTAACCTACTTACCATCTAAATTACACATTACCCCCCCCCCCCATATGGTGAACGGTTTTGAGGTGGCCCCACCAAGATCTTCATTTGATCTTTCCTTGGTTTCCATAAGATTTCCCTTGGAATTGTGAAGATATGTTATGATGTGCATTGTACTTAGGGAGCATATAATCCTTTGGACAAAACTCTAAAGTTGGAGTATATGAACACAAGAACTCATCTCATCTTCACACAACACACCACTCTCACTCCCTTGGCCCCCTTGCTCTCGGCCGAAGGTGGCCACACCCACCACCACCATATTTCGATCACCTCCCCATAATCCAAGTGCATTACAAGTTGTTACAAGGTGTCTAACGAAGTTTAGAGTTTGCGGATCTTGAAGGACCTCCTCCGTGTGCTTTTACCCACTAGATTTTCATCATCTTACTTCCCTAGCTTGAAGCTAGTGGTAAGGCTGTTTTAATCTTTGTTACTTCCATCTTTACTTGGATAAAAGATATACTAAGTTGAAATAACTAGAACACTAAAGAACATACACTTAAATCTTGAAACATAAAGCATGAAAAATGATGAATCTTGTTGTTATGATGTTGTGTAGTGCATAAATGATGATTGCTTGTTGATTTCTTGAGATGGTGGTGATAATCATCACATGAAGCTTGCTAGATGGTGATTAAACACATAATCTAGCAAGTAGGAAGATGATTATGTAACAACATAAGATAATCATCTTCTAGTGAAGACATGAACTTGAAAAATAAAATGATCCTTGTAAAGAAATAAACAACGTGAACTAGTAAACTTATAGATCCAAGATTTGTGAATGATTTTTCTAAAGAACCAAGTTTAAAAAAAAAGTGATTTTTGAAAGATCATGGTTATTACTAAACCTACACTATTTTTAGTAACAAAACAAGTGTAGAAATACCCTTGAAACAAGAAGGTTTAATAAATAAACATTTTTGTAAATTATGTTTACAAGTTGTAAACACCAAATCTCTTCAAGAATGAGATTTTAAAAGAAGTAAACACCCTTTGGAGGGTAACTAAACCCACTAAACACCTTACCAGGTTACTACGCGTTTTCGTGAAATATCAAGTTCATGTTATTAAGTAAAATGCATAGTTTATACACTTGATAAGTGAAATATTGATTAAAGTATGTGTAGGATCGAATTTCGACCTAAACGAGTCGTTCAGAGGAGTTTTCGTCAATTACAGGTGCGGAAAACAAGTAATCAACGTAGAAACAGCTTGTAAATCTATTTAAACACCTTTTTGTATTGATCAATGACAGTTTACATCCAAATCTCGATCCGGCAGCACTTCGGTACGAGTTACAAAGTCTTATCTATGAGGTTTGCTTATGAGGCTATTTATAGAGCCTGGAGATCCGCTCCAATGAACACGTCCGAATAAGCGGACCTCCATTGTACATAAAAGCGGACCTAAGTGTCTGACATAAAAGCGAACCTATATCCATGTCCTTATAAGCGAACCTATCAAGTGACAAATAAGCAGACCTAATTCTATGACATGAACGAAATCAGAATTACAACTTTGACCAAACTCATCATCTAACTTTACATAAATGCTTTTGTCTTTTGTGTAGATGTCATTGATGATGTCACTTTGATGATGTCATCATGACATCATGCTTGAACCACTTCGCAACGAACCCGAGACTCGACATAAGACGAAGACAACAGATGTGTGCACCAACAGACTCCCCCTCAGATGTTGACGGAGTCTTAAGTGTCGAGTCTTTGACAATGTTGTATCTTTAAGTCTTCAGTCTTGATCAGTCTTCGAGCTGCCTTCACTCTAACCGGCTCTATCCTATCTCCAATTCTCTTTCAGGATCTCTGGCTCCTAGCTCTAGCATCTTCAGACTCTCTTTCTCTAACAGACTCCCCCTCAACTTGTGCTGGGATCGTAGTCTGGCTTTCACAGGTTCAGGTATCATAATCTGACTCACCTGCATATTCTCTACCCAAAACATAAGTTTCATAAAAGATAAGATATAACAAATTTAGAAACTTCACTAATCACTTGAAGATACAACCCTGAATAGAAAGATTTATCATGTCAATTTCTGATGAACCACTAGAATGATTATCATTATCATTTCACACATTTTCAAACAAACTTTCCCAAACCTGTTCGTCATGTTCAGCACTCGGAATTTTGAAAATCAGCTTTTCAACATCAGTTGTCTAAAATCTTTTTTAATTTTCAAAATTTATGCTAAAACACACCGAAAACCTTTTTGGATTTTTGAAAAGAATGAAATGCAGTAAAGAAATATTTACAGACAATATTTTTGTGAGTTTGCGTAAGAGGATCATATCAGTTTATGAGACAATTCACCAACACCGTTAAGCTTCATTTCATTTTAAGTTCTAAACAATTCACCTAGATTGTCAGTATACTTTTCCACTTAAATTTTCACACAAAGTTCAACTGCTTCGAGATACGAATTAGTGTTTTAGCACTTAAACATCTACATGTGTCCCACCTCAGTATATACTCCCGTATCCAGACCCCAGTATTCAGTCTTACAGGTGAGTATACCTAGATGATATCTGTAAGGGGTTAATTGCGAGGGCCGTGAGAGCTCAGGTCGATCTTTCGATACGCAGAGAGATGACGGCTTCGACTTTTGGTGGGTCCCCTTTGGGGATCTTCTTTTCAACAGCACATGATTAACCATTTTGCAATGTGTTATCATTTTTTATGCTGAGGGGAGGCTTATATTTCAAAGCAGTGTAAAGTATTCTCCGGGGACTAGGCCATTGCTTCCGCAAAATCAGAAGTCCCGGGATAATACCCCAGATATCACTAAGCATAAAGACCTAGTATCTCAGAATACGGGACCCTTCAAACAAGATTTCAGGGGTTACCTATATATCCTGGAGGTGTTCCCCACTTAGACGTAAGTAAATTTTATGTTTATATCTCGTCACAATTTACTAAATGTGCAAAAACCTACTGACATATCCACAGTGAGATTGTTTATCACATTTGACTTTCCATTTCTTTAGCATGCCGTGATTGTCCACTGATGTACTATCATTTCCTCTTTTTGTCAACAAAACTCATTTTTGATTTTATCATGTTTTTGGCTTTTTCAAATTTTCAAATGTTTTTGGATTTTCTGAAAATTTTTACTCCCCCTAAAATGCAAACACATTTTAGGAAATTTGAAAATAAACTATACAATAAAGTGACAACTGATATCAAATCACTTCAAATCGCCATCCACTTGGCATAAACAATCAGAACTCCCCCTTACAACAAACTATTTTCCCATTGTGATTTCAAAACACTTAAGTTTGTATTAATCAAATGGTTTTTCCGGAAAATAAGTTTTGTTGATTTTAAGAAATCATTTGTAGGTTAGGGATTCATCATATTGTTCTCCAAAGTACCACTTGTAAGTATGGTCCAATCAAGTTCAACTTAATGACCTTGATTAACCACCTGTCAATGATAACCTTCTTTCAACCACTTACAGGTTCATTTCACCAACCATAACCACTTGCACTTCAAAATATAACAATTTAAATATACCACCTGTACTTTACCAACTGTACCACTTGTAGAATCATTTGCTAAGAAAGATGCCGATTCCTACTCCACTCTTACCAACCTGGGAGCTCCGGTAAGTCAGGAATTTATGGTGAAAATGCTGTCACCCAAGCCTGACCAGCCTTGGGTGATTTTGGTGGCAAACATCTGTCCCACCAACATTTTGATTTGTAAAATTCTTTAGCATCCTTCACTTTCCTGTCAACCATCTTCCCAAAAATATGTTTGACTTTCCCATTGAAAGCCTTCTCAACATCAAATTCTCCCTTATCAGCGAAGAATTGATTTGAGATCTCTACCTTTCCCACTTTCTTCATCAAATTTTCCTTTGACAATGACGGAAAGTTTTCCTCGTTCATCTCAGGAACGGAATTATCAACCTTTTTATCAACCAAAGACTCCTCTGATTTTATGGAATCAGATTCATTGTCAAAATTACCCTCAGATTTAACAACCCACTTTTGTTTACTCAAATCACCTCTTCTTTTGTAAAACCGTTTTGAACTTTCTCCTTCCTCAGAAGTAGAATTTTCAAACTTTTTAACATTTTTCACAGGTTGTTCTTTCTTATCAACACAAGTCTTTCTCAAAACAGATTTAGAAGAAACTCCCTGTTTTTGGTAGTTGGTCTTGGGGCAATTCCAAGCTATGTGTCCAACTTCCTGGCATTTGAAACAGGTTCTTCTGTCAACTCTTTCAGCAAACCTTCTCACATTCTTCTTCACTTCAGCAAGAAACTCCTGGTTTGACTGCTTCCAGAACGGTTTCTTCTGTTCATCCTCTGAACTTCCTCCTGAAACAAATTTTGTTTTTGGTTTATAAGTTTTCTGATTTTTATAATTTTCTGATGAAATAAAACCAAGACCTTTCTTTTTGAGATTACCATTATGGTTTGATTTCTTTTGAAAACCTGAACCATGACCGTAACCCTTTTTCTTGTTCAATCTTTGTTGAACTCTTGAAGTGTATTTTTTAGGTTTTTCAGCAAGATTTAAATCTTTTATTTCAGAAATATTAATTTCTGTTAATTTGAAAACCTGTTTGATCATTTCAATTTTGACACTTCTTATTGGAAATTCCTCATCAGAATATAATTTGTCTGAATCATACAAAGTATAAGCCACTTTGATTGATCCATCATTCAAATTAGATTTTGATAGAAGAAATTCATTATCATAAACCCTTTTGACCGGCAAACTCGGACTTCTTTCTGACGAACTCTGACTTTCAGACTTAGACTCCGACTTTGACTCTTCATCCTTATCTAACACCTGATCGACAACTTTCTTTACTAACTCAGACTCATGATCAGTGTCAGACGCTGTGAATGTAACATCAATATTGTCTGGTAATTCATCAATGATTTCAGACTTTAACTTGATGTTGACTGCCTTTTTTAGACGCTCCTCATTAGGATTCCTTGGAGAATAAGTTTCATGGATCGGGGGCGGACATCTGTTATACTTGACACTTGGTTTCTTACCAGTATCAGTATCTTCAGTCTTTTTATCCATGAACGCTTCCAGACCTGCAACAGTAGGATAAACACGATCAATCAGATAATCACATGTTGTATAACTCAACAGTAATCGTTTAATCCTTTCACTCTCAATTTTCTCAAGTTCCAACTCCTTCTTCAGATTGGCACAATCCTCAATATAATCATTGATGACACTCTGCTTTGTCATTAAAGTTGCACTCAATTTCTCATTTGCTTTCTCGATTTCAGCATTCGTTCTTTTCAACCCATCAACTGTCCTATTCAGTACATCGTATGACTCTTTCACATACTTCACATCAGACAGTAAATCTTCCTTAATCTTTTCTAAATCAGCAATCTTTTTATCTTTTTCTTCACAAACTTTGCAGGACTCTGAACATTTTTCACAAGGCTTCGTGACTTCAACTACCTTCTCAATTATCTTTTCGACTTCGACAGTCTTTTCAACTTCGACAGTGTTTTCAACTTCAACAAGTTTCTCGACCTCAACAATCTTTTCTATTTCAACAATCTTCTCAACTTCTACTATCTTTTCAACTATTTTCTCAACTTCAACGATCTTTTCTACTTCGACGATTTTCTCAACTACTTTCTCTACTTCTACAATTTCTTCTCCTGCTTCTGTCTTTTCAGCAGCTTGCATTTTTGCTACTTCCAGCTCTTTCCTCAATCTTGCCATCTTCTTCTGGTACAACATCTCCATTTTATCTGCAAAAAACAAATTAAAACTAGTTAGATCAATGCCTTTTCTAGCTTTGTTGAGATGTTCTTCCTCATCATCAGTATCCACATCGCTTCCAAGATCTGGAAATATCGGGATTCTTTTCTGATTAGTCTCATCTTCACTCAGAACTCTAGCAACAAGACATGAACCAGATGGAATGTATTTATCCCAACTAAATCCTTCTGCAACTTTTTCATCATCTTGATGAATCAGTAACGCTTTCTTCTTTACATCATCAGTAGCATGAGCATGTGTAATTTGAGGTTGTTGAGTAGTCTGATGGAAGATTGATTTCTGATAATAATTGTTTTTATCTTGATTCCCGGTAGCTTCTTTACTTTTGCACTCTCGTTTAAAATGACCTTTTCCTTTACAACGGAAACAGGTAACCTTTGATTTATCAAATCCCAATGGAGAGGTAGCCATTCCTCGAAATTCATCCCTACCGGTAATCTCTTGAAACTTTTCAGCTCTCCTCCAAGCACTTGCTAAGCACCATTTGATATCCATCACTTCAAGTTCTTCAGCATCAATTTGGTCGTAATCTTCTTTGGTAAGCATCGGATTGCCAATCTTCCCATCGATCAAACTTTCGTAAGATTCTAACATAGTAACCAGTGATGCCATATGCTGCTTGGCAACTTCTGGAGACAGATTCTGACCATTTTGAATGTTTAAGGTAACATTGCACTGAAGATGTGTTGAATTTTGTTGTTGAGAAGTTGATGTTTTGCTGTTTGGATCAAAACTTGAGAATGATGAAGAATATCCACCACATTGAGTCACATTACTAATCTTTGTTCCAGATGAGCTGTCAGCACTAAAACCAGTTTGAATCTTTGGACTATGGCTTGGAGTGGCCTCAAACTTGTTACTTCTATAATACAAACTGACATCTTGTTTTGCATTTGGGTTCGTCATTATAGCAGTCTTTTGAATATCCAGCTCATGTTCCTCAATCTTCTGGATAAACTGTGCCAAGTTCATACTCTCAGTCTTCCTCATGAGTTTCACAATCATCAGATAAGTTCCCCACTTCTGTTGGGGTAATGCCTCTGCTAACTTATCAACCCACTCATCATCATCTTTCTGAATATCCAATCTTTTCATTTCTAGAACCAGATGACAGTATCTATCTATCGTTTCCTTTGTGGTTTCATGATCAAATGCAGTAAATATGTCAAACGACTTTTTCAATAAAGCCTTTTTGTTTTTGATCATATCAGCACTCCCTCGGAATTTCTGAAGTAAAGCTTCCCAGATTGATCTAGCAGTTCCATTATGTTGAAGTAAGACAAAGATGTCTTCTTTAACTGCTTGCTGTAAAATGCTGATCATCATCTTCTCACTAGTGTACTTCAACTTATCAGCTTCAGTAAAATCATTGAAACCCTTTTCTAATTACTAACAACAAATCACGTGATTAACCTGTTCTATGTCTGACAAAAACTTTGATGATCACAAGAACGAACCAGACTATGTCTTATAAGCGGACTTCAATTGTTTCAAAGAGCGGACCTACTATTGTCACAATGAGCGGACCACAAGAGTGAATCTATTTGGTCCAAATAAGCGGACCAGATGAGCGAACCAGATGAGCGAACCTAATGTTAATTTTTGGAGCGGATCTATGTGACGTCAGCAAAACACGAACCGAATGCAAGCGAAAACTCAATTTGAACCAATTTTAGGCCGATTTAAGTTCTGAAAACTTCCAGGTTTTGTTAATTCATGATTACGCACACACTGTGTGAATTTTAAGCGATTTTGACCGTAAAAAGTTCTGTTTTTTCAAAAAAGAAAGGTGTAGAAGCAGAAAAAATGATGAAAACGAGCTGTATATGCGAGATCTCCTCCTCCTTGGCTCTGATACCAATTGTAGGATCGAATTTCGACCTAAACGAGTCGTTCAGAGGAGTTTTCGTCAATTACAGGTGCGGAAAACAAGTAATCAACGTAGAAACAGCTTGTAAATCTATTTAAACACCTTTTTGTATTGATCAATGACAGTTTACATCCAAATCTCGATCCGGCAGCACTTCGGTACGAGTTACAAAGTCTTATCTATGAGGTTTGCTTATGAGGCTATTTATAGAGCCTGGAGATCCGCTCCAATGAACACGTCCGAATAAGCGGACCTCCATTGTACATAAAAGCGAACCTAAGTGTCTGACATAAAAGCGAACCTATATCCATGTCCTTATAAGCGAACCTATCAAGTGACAAATAAGCAGACCTAATTCTATGACATGAACGAAATCAGAATTACAACTTTGACCAAACTCATCATCTAACTTTACATAAATGCTTTTGTCTTTTGTGTAGATGTCATTGATGATGTCACTTTGATGATGTCATCATGACATCATGCTTGAACCACTTCGCAACGAACCCGAGACTCGACATAAGACGAAGACAACAGATGTGTGCACCAACAGTATGATTATTGATTGTTTGAATGATTTTAAAAGAAAATAAACACATGTTTTGAAAACATGGGAAACCTCCATTTTTAGGGGAAACTCTGTCAAAATTTCTATAGAATTTTGACACTTAGAAAAATATAAGTTTTTGAGAAACTTATTCCCTAAAAATGTATCGAAAAACACTTACCAAGGTTTCCCAAACTTTTGTGTTAAGAAATGAGGATTTCTTCAAGAATAAAAATGGATATTAAGTATGTATATTTGTGGGAAAAATATATATATTTGATCACCAAATTTTGTGCTAAGTGTATGAAGTATGTATTATACTTGATAGTGTAATAGGACTTGAAAATACACTAAATACTCCTAAGGAGTGAAGATACAAAAATACCCGTACCACATACTTAGACAAATACAAGATACTTATATTTATTTTTGAGAAATAATATAAGTAAGACACATAGTTAAAAATATAAATTATTTTTAACACAAGAACACATATACAAAAGATAGTGACTTGTACTTGTGCGAAACAAGTCTAGTGACTAACGTTAATAAACATGTTTAGGTCACGACGCTAGATAAGCAAAACCCGGTGAAGTTTACGACGCAGGAACGCAAAGTTGTGAGTTCATGCTCCCCCTTTTCTTTAACTGTTTTTGGTTTTATAACTCTCAGGGGTGAAATACATGTTACAAATAATACAATGTTTTTAAATGGTATGATAACAAGAAGCACTCTTGGTGAGAACGAGTACCAAGTATGATGCGATTTGAGAATACAAAAATACAAGAAGCACTCTTGGTGAGAACGAGTACCAAGTATGATGCGTTTTAAGAGATGCCTAGGAAATACTAGATCATGTGAGCACAGACATAATACTAAAAATGCCATAAAGTTTTGGTGAAAACTAGTACCAAGCCATTAAAAACATTCACTAATTGGGGACGAGGGTTAGATCTAACGGGTACGGCCGAACCCCACTCATGGTCAAAACTAGTACCTAGTAGTGCTTCGGAGTCCCAGTCGAGGTTAATCGACACAGTCGAGGTTAATCGACACAGTCGAGGGTAATCGACACAGTCAAGGGAAATTGACACAGTCGAGGTTAATCGACACAGTCGAGGAAAATCGACAAGGATATGAGCCATCACGAGTGCTCCCTATGAGCCATTACGAATGCTTCCTAGGAGTCATAACAAGTACTCCCCATGTCCTCACATGCCTTAAAGTCTCTTAAAGATTTACAAGAATACTTTATTGATACAAGATTTGTATCACAAGAATACTTTATTGATACAAGATTTGTATCACAAGAATACCTTATTTTACAAGAATACGTTATTTCACAAGAATACTTTATTTATACAAGATACACACCATGTTTCATAAAAGGTATGCAACACGCATGAACTCGCTCAACCTTTGTTGATGTTTTCCAAAATTACATGTATTTTAGGTGACAGGATGGATCTTGGGCGCGGGTGTCGTAACTAGAAGTAGACTTCAAGTTTAGATGTCATCCACTTTTGTTAAATTATAACCTAGACGAAGGTTGTGTTTTTAAAACTTGAATAAACAATGTTTGTAATACTTAAATTTTATGAATGGATGAACATCGTTTTGATCATGTAGCTGTTTATTACGATTGAATGCAATGATATTAAACCAGTCACACATCATACGCTTCCGCAAAAGTCAGGGTGTGACAGTTTGGTATCAGAGCTTCGATTGTAGTGAACTAGGATTCCTTCTCGAGTCTAGACTACAATCACTAGAGTTCTCCCACGAAAACATTTTACAAAAAGGTTTTCATTGCATTCACGTAAGCGCCAAGATCCACGAGTCAAACACTTTTCAAAAAGAGACAAGGCAAGGACATTAGTAGGGAATACCCTCAAGATAAGGTGCCAATTAAGGCATAGTCTACACAAGTTAGACTTGCCAAAGATAAAATACACTCTTGGTGATAACTAGTACCAAGTAGTGTTTCTGTCGTGAATCGACAACTAGAAAAATGACCCCCCCCCCAAAAAAAACGAGAGTTATACATGATATAATGCATCAAATTGCTTGCTTATGCTAAGTAGCATATTTGTTATTGATATACATAAATACGAATAAGCGTACGGAATAAATATTGACGTGAATACATACAAATAAGTGTACGGAATGATTATTGACGTGAATAAAATACGTTCGACTCCGACTCCTATTACTATACACATGGTTGCAAAAGTCGCTAGGCGCTCCATAGTCGGTCGATTGGGGAGTTGAGAGTACTCGGCATAGGCGGAGAGTACTCGGGGAGTACTCGGACATGTTAAATTATAAAGAAATTAGTTTTTGGAAATTAAATATATGTCTAATAACATAAATTTACTAATATTTATAACAAAATACGTGAAAATGCTATTCATTATTTAATATGATAGTTAGATAAATTATGTTTTATTATTTTTTTTAAGTCAAACTCTGCCCGAATTGACCTACTAGATCCGATTTTGGACGAGTTTGACCGCGTTTGATCGATTCCGAGTAATTAGTCGGAGTTAGAGAAAGTCGCCTAGGCAGCCTACCTTGTAGCGACTACTCGGGGAGTACTCGGCCTTGGAAACCTAGTTTTACAACCATGACTATACATAACTCGCACGATGAAGCTATCGACCTCGCATTCATTGCAAAGCTCATAGCTAGAGTGATTACCAGACAAGACTCTGAGCTTGCTTCCGTAGGAGATGGCTGCTCTTCCCTCTCGATCGTGAAGGTGCCTAACTACGGTGATGATGACGAGGCAGAGGCGGCAACCTCGAACAAATTCTTAATCAACGGGACGAGATCCCTACGGCTTATGTGAAGCAAGATCGACGACATACTTGACCGGAAAAGGAAGATGAAGTATTCATCTTGAAGGTGCCCCTCCAACTGCTAGGAATTCTCCTTATTCCTATTCCATCTAATCATCGTTGTCACACCTCGACCACGTAAAACAACAAACCGTGGCAGAAACGTCGGGGAGTGTTGTAACATAATTATTGTTTCAAACCATGGATACAAAGAGTTTCGTTTTATTAAATATTAAACATTGTCTTAAGTTAAACAAACAAGTCAAACACAGTCTATTATCGTTATTAAATCACTAAGGCCTCGTCCGGTCCTAAGTGGGCATGCATCCTACTCGCAATCAATGCTAAGCAACTTCACCTGAAACATATGTAAAAACAAAGTCAACAAAGAAATGTTGGCGAGTACATAGGGTTTTGAGAGAGTCGGATTCATGGCTAGTTTACATGTTGCAATACTCCATTAAAAACCTTGTTTTGAAAAGTATTGTATTGCGGCATAACGAACCAACTCAAATCAAGTTGGTTATAGTGTATAAAATCTCGTAGCCATGATTCTTAACCCAAAACATTTATTTAATAAAATCTCGTTAATAAAACTCGTATAGTTTATATCGTTTCGAAAACCTCGTTTGTGTGACATCGCTTCCAATTGTTTACCCAAGTGAACTAAATAACGCCACGGTATGTAATATAATGAAAACATATATATATATAGGAAGTACCAGCGGCGTATCCACCATGCTTTCATCACATTACACCCGTCCTGTTATCTAAACACTAACCGAAAACCAATCGTTTGCCCAAATCGTTTAATTCGTTAAGCATCGCTTTAGTCGTTTAAATCATTCTCGTTTTAGATCGTGAAACTACTTTTGGTCGTCTCGCTAATAACATTCAAACCTTTGTGACTCGTCTATTGTTCAACTCGTTTTCGCATTAACAAACCTCCAAAGGGTAAGTTAACAATCATCAGATTCAGTCGTTAACCACCTAACCCACACATAACCATGGGTCCGGTCTGATAACGGGATTTGTCGGATCCTATGGTACCATAACCTAATACTGGCCGGTTTGGCCGAAATTAATGAATGTCATTCGTTATGTAATTACAACCAACAAGCTTGTTCACATTATCGAAATCGTTATTTGTTTTGTATAAACCATCTCATTCATTTTGAAACCATCGCTAGAATATTGAAATCGTTTTGATACATATGAATCACCCCAAAACAAATCGAAAACAGTAAAATAGGGGACTATGTACTCACCTTCAGGTGCGTTTTTAAATGTTAACACAATCCCTCAAATTGTTTATCCGCCCTAAATTAAATAAGAATGATTTTAATAATCAAAACCACACTTTGACAAGCAAAATACTACTTATGTCATTTCTATTTTAATATATGTGAAACTGGACTGTTTTCGGACATTTAAATAAAATAGTTAACTTATTCCAAAAATTCCCAAATTTTTACAGAATGTCTTAAACGATCCAAATATTATTGTGTAAAAATATTGGGGTCTAGTTCATTACCAATATTTTATAAAAATTTATTTTCCGGACTGAAATCAGATTTATCTTTTTCTGACTTCAGTCTACGGAATAATTTATTTAAAATTCATCGAAAGTCCGATTTATGAAATTCCAGTGAGAGAATTACAAATACATCGGTGGTCATCTACAGTACAAATTTCATGATCTAACTCTACACAGAACTCAAGTTAGGACAGAAAATAGGACGCATATTTTCAGCAGCAAAAATGCAGCTCTAGCTGCTGTTACGAAATGACACTTTAAAAATAGTAAACGAAGTCCAAAAATTATGATTCTGGTGCCATTAGAACCGTATTTTATAATACATGAACCTAGACTTCAGAAAATACATTTTTCGTTTCATTTAAGTCCGGTTACAGCCAGTTAAAGTCGGCTGAAAATGCGAATCAGCATGCTTTTTGTAGTATAAGTGCCATTAAAATGTACACATACGATTACCATTCATTCAAATGACGATTTATCTTATAACATATGTTATTTACAGCAGATTAGTGTTTGTATTATTCAGATTTATCATGTTTTACACATATATCTTCTCTTTATCCACCCTTTAACACATTATGTTCAAAATTTGTTCATGATCTTCAAAGTTTCTTAACTTTTATCATTCTATCATCTATTAACCACCAAAGACAAGAACAAGATGAAGATTTAGAACACTTACTACTAGCACAAGGCTAGGGGAGTTTCAAAGCGTAAAAGTGGTGGATAAAAGAAAACGAGAGAGGTCCTAGAGTTTCCGAGTGCACCAAGCTTGTTTGTATGATCTCTTGCACCTTTGAGTATATGAAAAATGGCTTGAAGGGAACTTGATGGTGGGTGCATGGTGGTGTGGTGTGGCTACCGAAAGTGAGGAAGGAGGAAGGAGAGAAGTTTTTTTTGTTGAAGTGTTTGATGAGAGAAAGTGAAGGTCTTGTGTACATATTTATAAACCAAGTCCATCTTTAACCAACATGCAATGTGTCCCCAAGATATTCAACACTTCTAAATAAAATAATCAAGTAATTGTGGGGTGTTCCCCACACCACCAAAACCGTAGAAGGGGGGAGGGGGTAGGGGGTTGGGTTGTGATGGGATTAGTTACAAGTTAGTTAGGATCTAAAGGTGTTTAGTTAGTATATTAGTGTGCTATCTAATATAAAGTGGGTTAGGGTATTCGGGGACCCTAACTAGCTCAGAAAAGTAAAAACAATATTTTTATGTTCCGGGTAATGTCCGGTTGTTCGGTTAAACACCGTTTCGTTAAAGTGTTTAATTATGTACCGGGTATTTTATCTAGCGTTCAAATCCCGATTTATGGCGTTCTAAATTATTTTTATTATTCTATAAAAATAAACTCGCCAAAATATTACTGAAATAAATTTCAGTTGCCAAGACTGGCTACGTTGTCTGTATTTCGCAGTAAAAGCACTGTGTCGCGCAGAAACACAAGGTACGCGCTTAAACTTGAAAAATAACGTTTTTAAGCGTTTTAATTTATTTTTCAACACGAACCTGATTAAAATAAGATTTTAACCATAACAGAATATTTGTGGGATTTAAATATTATCCGGGTGGTCACCAACGTTCGTTTCGCAGTTTTGTCGTAATTAGTTCTTTAGTTCAAATAAACGTGTTTTCGCCATACCGAATCCTTCGAAATATTTTCTAAGTTATGTAAGGGATATTTAGGGTATGTTTGGCTTACGTCACAGTTCCGGAGTGTATGTCGCGTTAAACTGATTGCGTTTAAGCACCAGTTTGCGTATAACCTTCCAGAAAGTGATTTAAAGCTTGAAATCGGAATCGAATCAAATTGTAAAATCATTAAACACAATTGCACATACAATAACACCAAAACACATATAATAACACCTAAACACATCGTTTTATTGATAACCAGCATTGTTTTACATTGTACATCGATCACAGAGCACAGTTGTCACAGTCTCCCCTACTTTAGGAAATTTCGTCCCGAAATTTTATTTAGAGGATTCTTGTGAAAACAAATGTGGATATTTCGCCTTCATCTGGTCCTTACGTTCCCAAGTAAAATCGGGGCCACGTTTGGATTCCCAGCGAACCTTGACTAAATGAATCTGTTTGTTCTTCAACTGTTTGTATGTACATTCCACTATCTCCACAGGTTTCTCGACAAAGTGCATCGTTTCATCAATTTGAATCTCGTCGAGAGGAATGTGAAGATCAGCGTCCGCTAAACACTTTCGCAAATTGGACACGTGAAAAGTCGGATGAACATTTCCTAGCTCTGGAGGTAGCTCTAGTCGATAGGCAACCTTTCCAATTCTTTCAACAATCTTAAATGGTCCAACATATCGTGGTGCACGTTTTCCTTTCTTTCCAAATCTCACCACTCCCTTCCAAGGTGAAACCTTGAGTAGGACACGGTCTCCGATTTGAAATTCCATGGGCTTGCGTCCCAAATCTGCATAACTCTTTTGACGGCTTCTTGCGGTCACAAGATTATCGCGGATTTTCTTGATTTTGTCTGTTGTTTCCAGAATGAGCTCAGGTCCAGTAAGCTGAGCTTCACCGGTCTCATTCCAACATACAGGTGAACGACATTTTCGACCGTAGAGAGCTTCGAATGGTGCCATCTTAATGCTAGCATGATAACTATTATTGTATGAGAACTCGATCAATGGCAAATGAGAATCCCAATTACCACCAAAGTCTATCACGCATGCTCTAAGTATATCCTCCAAAGTTTGAATCGTCCTCTTAGATTGACCATCTGTTTGGGGATGATAAGCAGTGCTTAGATTCAGTTGGGTTCCCAAAGCAGATTGCATGGTTTTCCAAAAATGAGATGAAAATCGAGCATCACGATCGGAAATGATATCTAAAGGAACACCATGTCGTGATACAATCTCGTCTACATAGATCTTGGCAAGCTTTTCAGCAGAGAAGTCCTCACGGATTGGTAAGAAGTGGGCAGATTTTGTCAAACGATCAACTACAACCCAGATAGCATCATGACCTTTAGACGTACGCGGTAACTTAGTAATGAGATCCATTGCAATGTTCTCCCACTTCCAAACCGGTATCTCTGGTTGTACAAGCAAACCAGAAGGTCGTTGATGTTCAGCTTTGACTTTGAGACAAGTTAGGCATTTTGATACATACAAGGCAACATCCTTCTTCATACCAGGCCACTAGAACTTAGTACGAAGATCCTTGTACATTTTATCAGCACCAGGATGGATAGAATATCGAGACTTGTGAGATTCGTCCATTACTAAGGTGCGAAGATCGTCCTGATTCGGAATCCACAAACGATTCTCAAAATAGAGTAAACCATCGTCTTTCCTTTCGAGTTTAAGCTCAAGTTGAAGTGGTAGTTCATATTTCAATAAGTCTTTGATCACACAAGATCGTTGTGTTTGAAGAACACGAGATTGAATATCAGATAGAGTTCGAATAGAATGAAGCTTGACTCGTTCCTTTCGACTAAGCGCATCGGCCACGACATTCGCCTTACCAGGATGGTAGCGGATCTCACAATCATAATCGTTTAAGAGTTCAACCCAACGTCGTTGCCTCATGTTCAGCTCCTTCTGATTGAGAATATGTTGGATACTTTTGTGGTCTGTGAAAACCACACACTTCGTTCCATAGAGGTAGTGTCTCCAGATTTTTAGTGCGAAAACCACAGCTCCTAATTCAAGATTATGAGTCGTATAGTTCTTCTCGTGAACTTTCAACTGTCTAGACGCATAAGCTATGACTTTACCTCATTGCATAAGAACGCAACCAAGTCCTAGATTCGACGCGTCACAATAGAAAACAAAATCATCGTTTCCCTCAGGTAGAGATAAAACAGGAGCATCACAGAGCTTCCGTTTCAGCGTTTGGAACGCTTCTTCTTGCTTAGGTCCCCACTCAAAAGGCTTATTTTTCTGAGTCAAATCAGTGAGTGGAACCGCGATCTTCAAGAAATTAGAAATAAACCGTCGATAATAACCAGCAAGACCAAGAAAAGAATGAACTTCTGTAGGTGTCGTCGGTGTATTCCAATCCCTAATTGCAACAATCTTGGATGGATCTACGTGAATACCCTGCTCATTAACAATATGACCCAAGAACTGAACTTCTTTAAGCCAGAATTCACACTTGGAGAATTTAGCAAAAAGTTTTTCCTTCTTTAGGAGTTCCAACGTCAAACGAAGGTGTTGTTCGTGATCGGATCGAGACTTTGAATAAATAAGAATATCGTCGATGAACACAATGATGAACTTATCTAAATAAGGTTTACAAACCCTATTCATCAAGTCCATGAAGATAGCTGGGGCATTTGTCAAACCAAAGGGCATGACAGTGAACTCGTAGTGCCCATATCTTGTACGGAAAGCAGTTTTGGGGATATCTTCTTCGAACACGCGAAGTTGATGATACCCAGAACGCAGATCGATCTTGGAAAAACATGAAGCACCTTGCAGCTGGTCGAAGAGATCATCAATTCTAGGTAGGGGATATCGATTCTTGATGGTAAGCTTATTAAGCTCACGATAATCGATACACATTCGATAAGATCCATCTTTCTTTTTTACGAGGAGGACAGGAGCTCCCCAAGGCGAAAAGCTTGGATGGATGAATCCTTTATCAGACAACTCTTGAAGTTGTTTCGATAACTCTTGCATCTCCGATGGTGCAAGATGATAAGGTGCTTTCGCAATCGGGTTGGCATTGGGTACAAGGTCAATATGAAACTCGACTTGACGAACTGGAGGCAAACTAGGCAGTTCATCGGGAAACACCTCCGGATAATCCCGAACAATCGGAATATCCTGAATACTCTTGCTCTTGCCTTTCTCCCCGGTGACATGTGCCAGGAAAGCAACATATCCTTTTTGCAAATATCTTTGGGCCTTCATACACGACATAAGCTTCAATCCACCAGATGGTTTCTCGCCACGAACTTCCAGAACATCGCCAGACGGAAGAGGAATACGAACAATCTTATCGAAACAAACCACCTCAGCATGATGTTTGGTTAACCAATCCATCCCCACGGTAATATCGAAACTCCCGAGTTGCATCGGCGTGAGGTCGATGGGAAAAAGATGGTTATCAAGGTTTAACTGACAATCACGAATAACAGAATCGAGGACAAGAGGTTTACCAGTAGCAACTTCGACAGACAAGGGTTTCCTCAGTTTAGTTCTAGGTATTGCAAGCAAAGGCTCAAAAGATAGTGAAACAAAACTTCTATCGGCACCAGAACCAAAAAGAATGGATGCATGTTGATTGTTAACAAGAAACGTAACATTGACGACGAGGTTGTCAGCTCGCGCCTCGTTTGCATTTAGATTGAATACTCGTCCACGAGCAGGATTCGCATTCGCATTGACATTGACATTCACGTTCGGATTTGCATTTGCATTTGCCAACCTCGGACAGTTGTTGCGGAAGTGACCATACTCTCCACAATTGAAGCATGAACCCGGTGGGAATCTAGCAGCATTCCCCTGAACTGGGGCTTGAACCTGAGCAGCTTGATTCTGAACGATCTGATTCTGACCCGAACGACAGACGTTGGCCAGATGCCCAAGCTTACCACACGTTGTGCATTGTCTACAAGCTTGTTGTGCAACATGATGACCGTTGCAGCGAGCACAATGAGGTGCGGTACCAGCATACACTTTCTTCACAGGAGGTTGAGCTGGTGGGTTCTGAGGGTTCTGAGCAGTTTGTGCAGTTACTGCAAAATTCTGAGCACCCTTTCGCTTTCTCGACTTCTTCGAAGACTCACCCTTCTTACCCTTACCCTTTTCCTTGTCTTTAGCAGAATCAGTTGACTTCTTCTTATCACCCTTGCAGGTAAGTTTACCCTTCCTGACTTGCGACTCAGTCAGGGTAGCAGATAACTCGATCGCTTGACGAACAGTAGCAGGATTAACGCCAGTCACAATATCCTGTATGGAATCGGGTAAACCATCGATATACCTCTCTATCGCTTTCTCCAACGGAGTAACCATAGTAGGACACAAAAGACTGAGCTCCTCAAATCGATCCGTATACGCACGGTGTTCTCCCCCATCTTGTTTTAGATCATCAAACTCTCGTTCCAAAGCTCGAATTTCGTGACGGGGGCAGAACTCTCTCATCATGAGAGCTCGAAGCTCTTCCCATGTCTGTGCCAATGCCACTTCGGCACCCCTATCGCGCATCACTCCGTTCCACCAAGTGAGAGCACGCTTCTCGAACACACTTGATGCAAATTCAACCTTACGCCCATTCGGACATTGCACATGTCTGAATGTGTTCTCGATACTTTCAAACCATTGAAGGAGTGCAGTCGCTCCTTGTGACCCAGAAAACTTCAGCGGCTTTGCAGAATTGAAACTCTTGAAATTACATTGTGCTTTGTTATTGTTGTTGTTGTACAGCTCGTGGATTTGGGTCACAACGCCTGGAAGCACAGCAGCCATTTGCTGAGTGACAAGGGCTGCGATTTCTTCAGCAGTAAAAGTTTGTGCATCACGTCGAGGAGGCATTGTCTAACAAGGAAATATGAGAAACGAGTGAGGTCGTAAATTAGGAAAAACAAAAGAGGTATCGAAAATATCGACGAAACATAAGGAAGGCGATCATTTGTTCGTTACCTCGAACAAACAAACGACACGTAGTGACTAATCAAAGTAATGAATCAAAATAATGTATCGCGAAGACATGCTCGCCTATAAGTGAATACTCACCCCAAGAGTTCCCAAGTAAGAGTGACTAGTCCGATTATGTGGATTTGTACGAACACTCTAGCCTTAGACAGAAAACTCAGGGTACAGGCATTCACTCTTCCAGTTTGCACGTGTTCACATTATTTAGACCCAAACTTTGACGAGATTTGACAACTCAGAAGGCACTAAGCCAAAAATGAGTCAAACTATCACCTAAGGGTAGGTGACGGTTTTGTTTTAAAAAAAAAAATTCTAAACGCAAATCAACTTGCGTTGGGGTCCTAGAAAGTTATCGTCTAGGTCAAAATTTCACTAATAACCTAATTCCCTATAACCATTGGCTCTGATACCAACTCTTCTGTCACACCCCGACCACGTAAAACAACAAACCGTGAAGGAAACGTCGGGGAGTGTTGTAACAGAATTATTGTTTCAAACCATGCATACAAAGAGTTTCGTTTTATTAAATATTAAACATTGTCTTAAGTTAAACAAACAAGTCAAACACAGTCTATTATCGTTATTAAATCACTAAGGCCTCGTCCGGTCCTAAGTGGGCATGCATCCTACTCTCAATCAATGCTAAGCAACTTCACCTGAAACATATGTAAAAACAAAGTCAGCAAAGAAATGCTGGCGAGTACATAGGGTTTTGAGAGAGTCGGATTCATGGCTAGTTTACATGTTGCAATACTCCATTAAAAACCTTGTTTTGAAAAGTATTGTATTGCGGCATAACGAACCAACTCAAATTAAGTTGGTTATAGTGTATAAAATCTCGTAGCCATGATTCTTAACCCAAAACATTTATTTAATAAAATCTCGTTAATAAAACTCGTATAGTTTATATCGTTTCGAAAACCTCGTTTGTGTGACATCGCTTCCAATTGTTTACCCAAGTGAACTAAATAACGCCACGGTATGTAATATAATGAAAACATATATATATAGGAAGTACCAGCGGCGTATCCACCATGCTTTCATCACATTACACCCGTCCTGTTATCTAAACACTAACCGAAAACCAATCGTTTGCCCAAATCGTTTAATTCGTTAAGCATCGCTTTAGTCGTTTAAATCATTCTCGTTTTAGATCGTGAAACTACTTTTGGTCGTCTCGCTAATAACATTCAAACCTTTGTGACTCGTCTATTGTTCAACTCGTTTTCGCATTAACAAACCTCCAAAGGGTAAGTTAACAATCATCAGATTCAGTCGTTAACCACCTAACCCACACATAACCATGGGTCCGGTCTGATAACGGGATTTGTCGGATCCTATGGTACCATAACCTAATACTGGTCGGTTTGGCCGAAATTAATGAATGTCATTCGTTATGTAATTACAACCAACAAGCTTGTTCACATTATCGAAATCGTTATTTGTTTTATATAAACCATCTCATTCGTTTTGAAACCATCGCTAGAATATTGAAATCGTTTTGATACATATGAATCACCCCAAAACAAATCGAAAACAGTAAAATAGGGGACTATGTACTCACCTTCGGGTGCGTTTTTAAATGTTAACACAATCCCTCAAATTGTTTATCCGCCCTAAATTAAATAAGAATGATTTTAATAATCAAAACCACACTATGACAAGCAAAATACTACTTATGTCATTTCTGTTTTAATATATGTGAAACGGGACTGTTGTCGGACATTTAAATAAAATAGTTAACTTATTCCAAAAATTCCCAAATTTTTACAGAATGTCTTAAACGATCCAAATATTATTGTGTAAAAATATTGGGGTCTAGTTCATTACCAATATTTTATAAAAATTCATTTTCCGGACTGAAATCAGATTTATATTTTTCTGACTGCAGTCCACGGAATAATTTATTTAAAATTCATCGAAAGTCCGATTTACGAAATTCCAGTGAGAGAATTACAAATACATCGGTGGTCATCTACAGTACAAATTTCATGATCTAACTCTACACAGACCTCAAGTTATGACAGAAAATAGGACGCATATTTTCAGCAGCAAAAATGCAGCTATAATTGCTGTTACGAAATTACACTTTAAAAACAGTAAACGAAGTCCAAAAATTATGATTCCGGTGCCATTAGAACCGTATTTCATAATACATGAACCTAGACTTCAGAAAATACATTTTTCGTTTAATTTAGGTCCGGTTACATCCAGTTAAAGTCGGCTGAAAATGCGAATCAGCATGCTTTTTGTAGTATAAGTGCCATTAAAATGTACACATACGATTACCATTCATTCAAATGACGATTTATCTTATAACATATGTTATTTACAGCAGATTAGTGTTTGTATTATTCAGATTTATCATGTTTTACACATATATCTTCTCTTTATCCACCCTTTAACACATTATGTTCAAAATTTGTTCATGATCTTCAAAGTTTCTTAACTTTTATCATTCTATCATCTATTAACCACCAAAGACAAGAACAAGATGAAGATTTAGAACACTTACTACTAGCACAAGGCTAGGGGAGTTTCAAAGCGTAAAAGTGGTGGATAAAAGAAAACGAGAGAGGTCCTTGAGCTTCTGAGTGCACCAAGCTTGTTTGTATGATCTCTTGCACCTTTGAGTATATGAAAAATGGCTTGAAGGGAACTTGATGGTGGGTGTATGGTGGTGTGGTGTGGCTGCCGAAAGTGAGGAAGGAGGAAGGAGAGAAGTTTTTTTTCTGAAGTGTTTGATGAGAGAAAGTGAAGGTCTTGTGTACATATTTATAAACCAAGTCCATCTTTAACCAACATGCAATGTGTCCCCAAGATATTCAACACTTCTAAATAAAATAATCAAGTAATTGTGGGGTGTTCCCCACACCACCAAAACCGTAGAAGGGGGGAGGGGGTTGGGTTGTGATGGGATTAGTTACAAGTTAGTTGGGATCTAAAGGTGTTTAGTTAGTATATTAGTGTGCTATCTAATATAAAGTGGGTTAGGGTATTCGGGGACCCTAACTAGCTCAGAAAAGTAAAAACAATATTTTTATGTTCCGGGTAATGTCCGGTTGTTCGGTTAAACACCGTTTCGTTAAAGTGTTTAATTATGTACCGGGTATTTTATCTAGCGTTCAAATCCCGATTTATGGCGTTCTAAATTATTTTTATTATTCTATAAAAATAAACTCGCCAAAATATTACTGAAATAAATTTCAGTTGCCAAGACTGGCTACGTTGTCTGTGTTTCGCAGTAAAAGCACTGTGTCGCGCAGAAACACACGGTACGCGCTTAAACTTGAAAAATAACGTTTTTAAGCGTTTTAATTTATTTTTCAACACGAACCTGATTAAAATAAGATTTTAACCATAACAGAATATTTGTGGGATTTAAATATTATCCGGGCGGTCACCAACGTTCGTTTCGCAGTTTTGTCGTAATTAGTTCTTTAGTTCAAATAAACGTGTTTTCGCCATACCGAATCCTTCGAAACTTATTTCTAAGTTATGTAAGGGATATTTAGGGTATGTTTGGCTTACATCACAGTTCCGGAGTGTATGTCGCGTTAAACTGATTGCGTATAACCTTCCAGAAAGTGATTTAAAGCTTGAAATCGGAATCGAATCAAATTGTAAAATCATTAAACACAATTGCACATACAATAACACCAAAACACATATAATAACACCTAAACACATCGTTTTATTGATAACCAACATTGTTTTACATTGTACATCGATCACAGAGCACAGTTGTCACAATCGTGCCTATACGCGCGTAACGATAACGAGTGTTAGCGCGTGGACCATCGCCACGGTCCTTTCCATGACAGAGGTATAAGGACAGTAGTGTCCCCTCCTTGATTGATCATCTGCTTGGACGAGAGAAAATTGGGGTAACTGTGCAAGACCATTTATTATTACGGGGGCCCACGTAATAACGACTTGTAGTGCACAGAAATCCTGGTGGACTCTGCGGGTCAAGTTAAAGATCACCATCCCTCCAAAATTAATCTATGGGTGTTCACACCTTCATATGGTAGAACAATACCTAGACCAGTGCTTTAGTACTTTATAAAGTAGGAAACCTGTTTTGCCTACTTCGTGACTACCCGTGCACGAGACGTTTGAGAAACGATATTTAAGCAAGAGAAGAGGAATAACATTCAGAAAGATTCAGTGACGTTACGCTCTACCATTCTATGAAACTTGTATGACCAGGGCGATGTAGCCTCGAATACATTATTACAAATAATAGGCCAAGTTACCAAGCCTATGTGAAGGCTCAATAATTGTTTCCTCGCTAGTACATTGTTGATTATGTATATACATGTGATATTGGGTGATTACCTGTTTACTTATGGTACTATGTACCTCATAAGACAATTATGGAGTATTGTCTAACCCACCTCATACCTTTTGACAGAAAAGGAATGCCGCCCAGACGCGACACAAACACCAGTACGTTACCAAGAACAGAAGCTGAGCTTCAAGAACGAATCTCACAGGCAATTGCACGACATGAAGCCCTCCGCTCCGAACACAGCGGTGGCGCTACTGGAAATAACCCTCCAACTGGTTGCACCTATAAACAATTCCTGGACTGCAAGCCATTGAATTTTGATGGCACAGGAGGTGCCATTGCATTTGTTCGTTGGTCAGAAAAGACTGACTCCATTCTAAGAATGAGTAACTGTTCGCCCCAACAGAGTGTTACCTATATCTCAGGGTTGTTTTTGGATGGCGCACTCTCCTGGTGGAACCTTCAGGTTCAGAACCTTGGTGCAGATGCTGCTTATGCACTGAGCTGGGACGAGCTCAAGGAAATAATGGAAAAGAAATACTGTTCTAGGGCTGAAATCCAGAAGCTTGAGGTGGAGTTCTGGAACTTGAAAATGGACGGACCGAAGATTCCTGAATACGTCCAACGATTTCACGACTTGTCTAGGGTCGTCCCCTACTTAGTTAAGCCAGAATTCAAGAGAATTGAACGATTCATTTGGGGACTTGCACCTCAGATCAGGAGCTTGGTTACTACCTCAAGGCCTCCAACCATCGCAGAGGCTATCGATTTAAGCGTTACACTTACTGAAGAAGCTCTACGTGCGGGAAAATTTTCGGAATCTGAGGATAACAAGAAAGAGACTCATATGGAGTCATCAGGCAATAAGAAGAGGAAGTCTTCGAACCTAAAGTTAAGCACCCAAGTCGGCTATGGAAGCTATAAAGCAAACAAAAGAAAGAAAGTGAAACCGCCGCATGGCAGGAAAACTGATGGAGCCACTAATAAGGCCGGTGATAAAAATTACTCGGGGACTAAGCCGAGGTGCGGGGAATGCAATTTTCACCATGAAGGTTGATGTCTAAGGCCTAAGTGCGGAAAGTGTGGAAAAGAAGGGCACAACAAGGACGCATGTTGGGCGAAGTGTCACACCCTGGCTTTGCGGAAGCGTGGTTAATGTTGGTGTGACTTCTTAATACCATAGCTTAATCATACCAAAGCTATATGAGTTAAAAACATGCAAGATCATCCATTAAGTTTCGAAAACCAAACACAATGCCATTGTTTTAACATACCCCGACAAACATAATCTTGTTCAACAAACATTACCAACTAAAAACATAACACAAATGTGGTTTAAGGATTGTGTCTTGTCCAGGAAAGAGACACATCTCCTAAACCCCGGATGACCTTGGAAACTAGTGCAGCGGAAAACATGCCATACCGTGCCAGATCTCGTTAATTTCCTGAAATACATGTAAGTTGAAAAATCAACAATAATGTTGAGCGAGTTCATGTGTAAGTGAGTATGTAAAACACTTGTGAGTATAAAAATAGATGTGGTATGTAGCAGTTGTAAGAGGACTTGTGATCACCAATGGTTTGCAAGGCCACTGACATATGTGAAGTGCAAATAGGGAGACTCAAACCTAGCAGATTTCGCCACGGCAAAGTATGTGGACAAAGTCACCCCACGGTCCGTTTCTAGTTTGGCCGGGGGCTGGGCTCGCTACACCCAGATAGATCTACCGCTCCTGTCCCTCGGTCCCTCCATGAGGACTAATGGCCCCATGTTGTTCCTATCCACTCACATGATCGTATAACACCTCCTTACGTTAAACATACCGTTGTAAAGTACTCGTAAATCATAGTAACATGTATTTCACCCCCGCGGTTAAGTAAACTGAAAACAGTTAGAGAAAAGGGGGACATGAACTCACAGTGAATGCGCGTCTCTACCAAGTGTCTCCAATACAGTAAGCTGTGCAACGACCTACAAGTGCTAATTCTATTAGACGGACGGCCGTGCCTTAGCTTTACAGTTTATGTCTTTGGGAAATAGTTAGACAACTATTTCGTGTTTATGTTCCGTATACACTTGGTAGTTATTCTTCTTCCCAAGGATGGGGGATACTATACATGTGCGTAAGTTACGTTTTATCAATCTTGTGGTAATGTAATTACCGGTGTAACTTATATGTTTGTGGAAGCGTTCGTAAAGTTTTGGAATCATTAACGCTTGTAAATATTATTTTCACTCTAAAATAATATTTATGTATTTCACAAAATAATCATAAACAGTGTTGTGACAAATATATTTATCACGTTAATCTTTGTGAAAATCCCACCTCCGAATATTTAGTAAAATATAGTGCCGGCGAAATTTATGTTTTGAAAATATGTCCAAAAATAGTTCTAACATTTGTTGTGTAAATAATTCTAAGTGTTAGGTTTTTGGAAAATTTCGCCAGAGTTTCCTCTGTAACTGGAGGTGGCCACGCTTTCAAGCGTATCATTTTCTTTTAACAAATCAATTCAACAACTTATTTATTCAATCAAACAATTTCCGACACATCAAACTAGTCGACAAGTATGTAAATCGCATAATCGCATGAACTTGCAGTTTTTCCGAATCTATAGTGTAAATCCCCTTTATATATGTAGATCTTTATATAAAGTAACTTTAATCTTGTAAAAACCTCGTGTTTAGAGAAATCCGTCTTTACAACTTCTAGTCACTTTTCCCAAAAATAGTTATTTGTCGGATCTTTTCATTTCACAAGTGTCTACACACTTGTGGTTTATAAAATCATGTTTGTTAGTGTAAGATCCCTTCTTTAAAATACATGATTTCTTAAATGTGTGGTCCTTCAAAAATACCACTTGCAGATACGTAGATCTGCTAGTTTTAAACTCCATTGTACAAGTTAAATTACTTTTACACAAGTAAAATATTTCTACACAAGTTCATGCATCTTGTGTGGTAGAGTTTCGCCTTTTAACCCTTGCGGTAACAAAAAACGAGCTTATGTGAAGATACATGATCTTACAAAGTCGGGTTAAACGGTGTTCCGAGCTACCACATCATAGATCGGGTCTCAATAAACACATATTTCAAGTCCTACGACTTTTACACAAGTTATATGTTATTACCCACCATTTTTGTGATTTTACTAGACTTTAATGCATCAAAACTTATGTTTTTGATATTTAACCGACAATATTCCTTTTAACCACTTTAGATATGTTCAAGAACAAGTTTCAAACAATATACCTCTAGCTCGGGGCTAGGGAAGAATCTTGGCGAAAAGTGGGTGGATAAAAGCTAACGGGAGTGGTCCTTCGCGTTCCGAGTGCACCAAAGCTCCTAATATGAGACCCTTGAAGTTTGTATGGGCTTGGAATGTAGTGATCAAGATCGAAAATGGTTGGGTGCTTGCAAGGGGGTTCGGCCGAGAGTGGATAGGGAGCAAGAGAGAGTGTTGAGTGGTGTTTGATTATGAATAATGCTCTCATGTAAACCATGTATTTTATAGACAAGATTAAGGAGTTATTAACCATGGGTTCTTATGTCCTCTTGATACTAAACCAAGCTTAATAAAAATAATAAGTCTTGTACTTGTGTGTCCCCTAGATTATGGGGCCGGTTATGAGAAAGGGGGGGGGGGGGGGTTCGATCCAAACTAGATAGTTAGGATATAGTTTAGGTTAAATAGGTTAGTTAAGTATTTAACCTCGTTAGTAGTATATAGCGTGTTATGACGGGTGTTAGGGTAATCAGGGACCCTAACTAGTTCAGAAAATTATAAATAGTGAAAATATTAATATTTTCGTGTTCCGGGTAAAGTCCGGTTGTTCGGTTGGATAGTAATCCGTTAAAGTCTTTTGTAATGCTTTAAAGTGTCGTTATTAACATTTTTAGTGACACATCTTGTTTCCAACACTTTAGAAAGTGTCTAGTGTTATTTTCTCATGTTCTGGCACTTTATTAGTCAGCTAGAAGCTGGTTTATTTATTAAAGTGCTGTGTTTGGTACTTAAAGTACGTTTTTGGCACATCCGAATCAGTGTATCTTATCCCTAGAGATGCGGTACCATAACCCTTATATCCCTACACTCACTACCAGTGTAGTCAAAATATATGAGGCTCTTAACAGGCCTTAGAGGCAGTGTCTGCCTGATGCTGGTCATGTCAGCATGTTTGCCGTGTATCCGTTTAGTGCTACTGTGCTTTTTGTGCATCATGTTTGTCACTAGGGTTCAGTATGTAATTAATGTAGTGACAGCAAATAAAGTATGATGCAAGTAAGTGCATGTATCAGTATGCAGGTAGCAGTTTATCAGCTAGTTCAATCAAGCACAGTAATCAAGTAGTAATTAATCATTAATTAAGTTGTACGGATACCTGGTTTAGTGCGGGTTGTCACATTCTCCCCCCGTTAAATAAATTTCGTCCCGAAATTTAAGTTCTGCTTGTAGAAGCAGGGTTCTTAGGAAATAAGTGGGGGTATTTCTCTTTCATCCGGTCCTCACGTTCCCAGGTAAATTCAGGACCATGTCTGGCATTCCAACGAACCTTGACGAGCTTGACACTGCCCCGGCGGGTCTTGTTAACTTTCCAATCCGTGACCTCAACAGGTTCTTCAACGAAGTGGAGCGTGTCGTCAATATGAATCTCGTCGATAGGAATGGCAACGTCAATTTGAGTTGGACTTTTCTTTAAATTGGATACATGAAATGTATCGTGAACACCATTTAGTTCAGCAGGTAGGTCCAACTTGTATGCTACTGTCCCAATTCTTTCCAGAATTCTGAAAGGACCAATGTAGCGCGGATTTAACTTTCCATGCTTACCAAAGCGTGCCACCCCCCCCCCCCCTTCCAGGGTGAAACCTTTAATAACACCATTTCCCCAACTTGGAATTCCACATGTTTCCGGTTTGGATCCGCGTAGGCCTTTTGTCTGTGGCGAGCAGCTTCGATGCGTTTAAGTATTTGCGCAATCTTGTATGTCGTCTCTTGGACGATCTCGGGACCAGCAAGTTGCCTATTACCGGCGTCAGACCAACATAGGGGTGATCGGCACTTGCGTCCGTATAGGGCCTCAAATGGCGCGACACCAATACTGGTGTGGTAGCTGTTGTTGTACGAAAATTCGACCAAAGGTAAGTGTTTATCCCAGCTACCGCCTAAATCCATAACACATGCCCTCAGCATGTCTTCCAAAGTTTGTATCGTTCGCTCGCTCTGGCCGTCAGTTTGCGGATGGAACGCAGTGCTCAGGTTCAATTGTGAGCCAAAAGATTCTTGGAAAGATTGCCATTTTCTTGACACAAATCTTCCGTCTCTATCAGAGATGATCGAGAGTGGTACTCCATGCCGTGCTACGATCTCTCTCATGTAAATTTCCGCAAGTTTACTAGTACTGTCTTTCTCCTTGATTGGCAGAAAGTGTGCGGATTTTGTTAGGCGGTCAACAATCACCCAAATCATATCGTGGCCTCTTGGCGTTCTTGGTAATTTTGTAACAAAATCCATTGAGATTTGTTCCCATTTCCACTTGGGAATCTCAGGTTGTTGCAGAAGTCCCGAAGGCTTCTGGTATTCCGCCTTGACCTTAGCGCACGTTAAACATTTGCTCACGTAAACAGCAACGTCGCCTTTCATCCTAGGCCACCAATAGTAATCTTTGAGATCCTGGTACATCTTATCCGATCCAGGGTGGATAGAGTACCGTGACTTGTGCGCTTCGTCGAAAATAACTTCCCTTAATTCACCAAACAGAGGAACCCAAATCCTTCTCTCAAAACATAACGTTCCTTCCTTGTTTGGTACCAAAAGCTTCTCCATTCCACGGAGATATTCTTCCTCAAGGTTTCCCTCCTTGAGAGCTTCCTTTTGTGCAGCACGAATGCGCAAGGAAAGGTCGGTTCGTATAATCATTTCCAAAGCTCTAACCCTTATGGGCTTGATTCTTTCCTTACGACTTAGGGCATCGGCGACTACATTCGCCTTCCCTGGGTGATATTTTATCTCGCAGTCGTAGTCGTTTAACAACTCAACCCATCGTCTTTGCCTCATATTCAACTCCTTCTGGTTGAATATATGCTGTAGGCTTTTGTGATCCGTGAAGATTGTGCACTTCGTACCATACAGGTAGTGTCTCTAGATCTTTAAAGCAAAAACCACTGCACCAAGCTCTAAATCGTGTGTGGTATAATTCTTTTCGTGCACCTTCAGTTGGCGTGATGCGTAAGCAATGACCTTTTGGCGTTGCATCAACACACAACCCAATCCTTGACGCGATGCGTAGCAGTATACCACAAAATCGTCGGTACCTTCTGGTAGAGCTAAGATTGGCGCGTTACAAAGCTTATCCTTCAATATCTGAAACGCTTCATCCTGTTTGATTCCCCAATCAAATGTCTTGTCCTTCTGCGTGAGGAGCGTCAAAGGTTGAGCGATTTTCGAGAAATCCTCGATGAACCTTCGATAGTAGCCAGCCAACCCCAAGAATTGTCGAATCTCGGTTGGCGTTGTAGGCGTTTCCCAATTTTTGATTGCCTCGATCTTTGTGGGATCAACATGAATTCCATCCCCATTAACCACATGTCCAAGAAACTGGACTTCGCGTAGCCAAAACTCGCACTTGGAGAATTTGGCGTACAGCTGTTCCTTCTTTAGCAGCTCCAGTATGGTTCTAAGATGCTGCTCGTGTTCAGCCTTCGTTTTTGAATAAATCAAGATGTCGTCGATGAATACAATCACGAACTTGTCCAAGTATGGCTTGCAAACCCTATTCATTAGATCCATAAAGACTGCAGGTGCGTTTGTCAAACCAAATGGCATAACGAGGAACTCGTAGTGTCCATAACGAGTTCGGAAGGCTGTTTTCGGGATACTTTCCTCCTGTATCCTTAGTTGATGGTATCCAGATCGAAGATCGATCTTAGAGTAACAGCTTGAACCTTGAAGTTGGTCGAACAGATCATCGATTCTTGGCAGAGGATACCTGTTCTTGATCGTCAGTTTGTTCAATTCTCTGTAGTCAATACACATGCGGAAACTTCCGTCCTTCTTCTTGACAAACAGGACCGGAGCTCCCCAAGGCGAGAAGCTTGGTCGGATAAAACCCTTGTCTAACAACTCCTGAAGTTGTGTTGACAGTTCCTGCATCTCAGACGGCGCAAGTCTGTAAGGTGCCTTAGCTACAGGCGCTGCGCCTGGAACTAAGTCGATGTGGAACTCCACTTGCCTCTGAGGTGGCAGTCCAGGTAAGTCCTCTGGGAAGACTTCTGGATACTCCCTTACGACAGGGATGTCCTCGATTGTTGGCTCAGCAGCCTTCTTGTCTACGATGTGTGCCAGAAAAGCAACACATCCTTTCTGTAAACACTTCCTTGCTTTCAAGCAGCTGATAAATCTTAGCGGCGTGTCACGCTTCTCTCCGTGAACCACAATTGTCTCACCATCATCAGTTGGGATACGAACAACTTTCTCGTGACATACTATCTCAGCCTTGTTTTCGGATAACCAATCCATTCCTACCACCACGTCGAAGCTTCCCAATTGGACTGGTAGTAGATCCAGAGTAAACTCGCGTTCTCCCAATTCTATCACACAACCTCTGATTACTTCGTCGGCTCCAACTAACTTTCCATCAGCTAATTCGATCGAGTAGGGAATGTCTAACTTATTAGCAGCTAACCCAAGCATATTCTTAAATTCTAACGATACGAAGCTATAATCGGCACCAGTATCAAATAAAACGGATGCATAGCGTTGATTGATAGGGAACGTACCCGTAACAACATTGGGGTCCTGGCGCGCTTCCCTAGCTTCGAGTTGGAATACTCTACCGCGGGCCTGATTCAACGTTGGGCAGTTCTTCTTAAAATGCCCGATTTCCCCGCAGTTATAGCATCCGAGTCTCTGCCCGTTTCCATCGGCTTGATCATTCCCCGGATTACGATTCACTGCGCCCGCTTGGTTAGCGTTGTTGCCTTGATTTCTGTTACCTCCAAAATTTCCTTGTAGGCGGTTTCCATTTCCACCACGGTTATCATTCCTATTTCCATATCCTCCCTGGCCTCCACGGCCTGCACTAGCCCAACATGATTCCTTTGAGTGGCCCGGTTTTCCACAAGATTCACAAACTCTCATGTTACAATGGCCAGTATGGTGGCGTTGGCAGTTGTTGCATTTGGGTTGGGTGCCCTGGTACCCTTTTCCTCTCTTGGTACTGCCAGCTGATTTTCCTTTCTTTACTGCCATACTGACGCCTTGTTTGAAGTTTGAAAACTTCCTTTTGTTATCTCCGGATGACTCTACCTGAGTCTCCTTGTCAGGGTCTGCAAGTTTTTCTAGTCTATTTGCTTCCGTAACGAGTGCCAAACCCATCTTACTTGCAACAATGGTTGTTGGTGGCGTAGATGCTGTCATCAAGCTCAAGACTTGAGGCGCCAGTTCCCAAATGAATTGTTCCAATTTCTTCAGTTCTGGTTTTACCAGGTATGGAACAATTTGTGACAGATCATGAAGTCGTTGCACGTACTCCAACACCTTCGGACCTTCCATCATTAGGCTCCGTAATTCATCTTCCCACTTCTGGGTTTCCGTGTGGGGGCAATACTTCTTATGCATCATTCCTTTCAACTCATCCCAAGTTAACGCGTATGCTGTAGTTAGGCCCATCATTCGAACCTGAAGATTCCACCATAATCGAGCTCCATCTTGAAACAACTCAGAAACGTATGGGACCTGTTGTTCTGGCGTACAGCCACTCATTCGAAAGATGGATTCCATACTTTCAATCCATTTTACAAAAGTTATGGCACCCCCAGTGCCGTCGAACTTCGGAGGCTTGTAGTTGAGGAAGTGCCAGTAGGAACAACCGTTATTTTCTGAGGTACCTTTGATTGGTTCGGAGCGTAGGGCCTCGTGCTGTGCTATAGCTGCAGCAATTATCTCTTTAAGTTCTGCCTCAGAGGTGGGCATGCGCATTTCGCGTCTTGGCGGCATCTTCTAAAAGATGTTTCAGCAAGTGAAGTGTACGTATGCATTCAACAATACCAACACATAACATCTCATGTTATCAACAAATCAATCACATAACATCTTATGTCATAAATCAATCACCCATATTGATAGCCCCTGCAATGGTTGAGGGCCTTGAGGTAGTAACCATACCCCTGATCTGGGGTGTAAGTGTCCAAATGAATCGTTCAATCCTTTTGAACTCCGGTTTGACTAAGTAGGGGGGCGACCCTAGATAAGTCGTGCGATTGCTGGACAAGTTCAGGAATTTCTGGTTCGTCTATTTTCAAATTCCTGAATTCCACCTCAAGCTTCTAAATTCCAGTCTTAAAACAACATTCCTTCTCAATCGTTTCCTTGAGCTCGTCCCAGCTCAGTGCATAAGTAGCGTCTGTGCCAAGGGTCTGAACCTGGAGGTTCCATTAAGAGAGTGTGCCATCTAGAAATATCCCTGAGATGTAGGTAACACTCTGTTGGCGATCAGTTACTCATCCTTAAAATGGAGTCGGTCTTTTCGGACCAACGAACAAATGCAACGGTGCCTCCTGTTCCGACAAAGTTCAAAGGCTTGCAGTTCAGGAACTGTTTATAGGTGCAGCCAGTTGGAGGGTTATCTCCAGTAATGCCATCGTTGTACTTAGAGTGGAGGGCTTCATGTCGTGCATTTATCTGTGAGATGCGTTCTTGCAGCTCGTCTTCTGTCCTCAGTAACGTACCGGTGCTTGTGTCACGTCTGGGTGACATTCCCTTTTTGTCGAAATAGTGTGAAGCGGGTTGGACAATGTTTCAATTGTCTATGGGGTACATATATAGCAACGTAAGCCATCATGTAGTCACCCCATTTCACACGCAAATATACTCACTGTATAAGTGGGGAAATAAATTCCTGAGCCTTCACATAGGCTCGTCAATTTGGCTTGTTGCTTGTAATAGAATGAACTCGAGGCTACATCGCCTAGGTCATTTGTGTTTAGGTTATCATTAGCTTGACCTGCAGAGTCCACCAGGATTCCTGTGCACTACAAATCGTTATTACATGGGCCCCCGTAATAATAAATTGTCTTGCACAGTTACCCCAAATTTTCTCTCATCCAAGCAGATGATCAATCAAGGAGCAACAGCCGGTGCATTGGCATGAACAGGGTCATACTCCAATGCGGGGTAAGGAGCAACGCCTGGCTCAGGGGCCACGGCTAGCTCCGAATCAAAAACTCCATCTCAAAATCAGCTGGATCAACAATCACAGGGGTTACAGGATCCCCCAAGGGCTGGTCTAAGTGCATGAACTCAATGTCATGGTCTGGATCAACACCAGGCGGAAAAACAGAATTGTCCTCATAATCGCGATCAAACTCAAAGCTGTGTGTGGGATCCGGTGCAGCTGATGATGCCATATCAGGGTCGGCGTCGTGTAAGTGGTGCTGCATTCCCTGTATGTGCGAAGACGCGGATGTCAGAGACTCAAATGAGTCTGGGATAGGGGAATGAGTTTCCCCTGCAGGAGCGTCCGCATGCAGTAGTCTAATGCTAGCAGCGAGAGGGCCTTGCCCTCCAGTGGGTCCTTCTCTTAATAGTTCGACATCGTCTTTAGAGGCAATGTCGGGGGCATATCAACAACGAGATAAGCGGCAAGGGGCACAGGAGCAGGGATCACCTGCCAGTGGCAAATTCCCAACAAGATGGCCATCAGTAGGCTCTGCTACGACTTCAGGCAGTGCACAAAGGGCTGAAAGTCGTCATTGTCTGTGCCGGTAGTATCAGAAATGTACACCTCGTGCTTCGTTGAACTATGTCGTCTGATACTATGGTCATGGGGTTCGTAGTGCCCATCTTTCTAGTACTTGATGAAAGCATAACATTTGTAACACAAACACATATACGTATAATAATCAATCATATAATCAGTTAATCTCATAAGTCACCAAGTAAGGTATCACATACTTCTCCTAGTCTTACTAGCCAATTTCATCCAGTCTACAAGACTGCTCTATCCTTCACTTAAACCAAACCTCGATCCTCCAGATCGATCCTATAACAAACCAACGTGCTCAACTATCTCGATCACCTCGATCCTCCAGATCGATCCTCAGCCCTCCAAGCTGAACTTATAATTAATAAAATGTGCTCAACATTTGTTTGTAAAAAGTGTGGATCTGGACTTAAGTGGTATGCAGAAAAAATGTTTTCGTGAGAGCCCTAGTGATCATAGTCTAGACTCGAGACAGAATCCTAGTTCGCTATGATCAGAGCTCTGATACCAAGCTGTCACACCCTGGCTTTGCGGAAGCGTGGTTAATGTTGGTGTGACTTCTTAATACCATAGCTTAATCATACCAAAGCTATATGAGTTAAAAACATGCAAGATCATCCATTAAGTTTCGAAAACCAAACACAATGCCATTGTTTTAACATACCCCGACAAACATAATCTTGTTCAACAAACATTACCAACTAAAAACATAACACAAATGTGGTTTAAGGATTGTGTCTTGTCCAGGAAAGAGACACATCTCCTAAACCCCGGATGACCTTGGAAACTAGTGCAGCGGAAAACATGCCATACCGTGCCAGATCTCGTTAATTTCCTGAAATACATGTAAGTTGAAAAATCAACAATAATGTTGAGCGAGTTCATGTGTAAGTGAGTATGTAAAACACTTGTGAGTATAAAAATAGATGTGGTATGTAGCAGTTGTAAGAGGACTTGTGATCACCAATGGTTTGCAAGGCCACTGACATATGTGAAGTGCAAATAGGGAGACTCAAACCTAGCAGATTTCGCCACGGCAAAGTATGTGGACAAAGTCACCCCACGGTCCGTTTCTAGTTTGGCCGGGGGCTGGGCTCGCTACACCCAGATAGATCTACCGCTCCTGTCCCTCGGTCCCTCCATGAGGACTAATGGCCCCATGTTGTTCCTATCCACTCACATGATCGTATAACACCTCCTTACGTTAAACATACCGTTGTAAAGTACTCGTAAATCATAGTAACATGTATTTCACCCCCGCGGTTAAGTAAACTGAAAACAGTTAGAGAAAAGGGGGACATGAACTCACAGTGAATGCGCGTCTCTACCAAGTGTCTCCAATACAGTAAGCTGTGCAACGACCTACAAGTGCTAATTCTATTAGACGGACGGCCGTGCCTTAGCTTTACAGTTTATGTCTTTGGGAAATAGTTAGACAACTATTTCGTGTTTATGTTCCGTATACACTTGGTAGTTATTCTTCTTCCCAAGGATGGGGGATACTATACATGTGCGTAAGTTACGTTTTATCAATCTTGTGGTAATGTAATTACCGGTGTAACTTATATGTTTGTGGAAGCGTTCGTAAAGTTTTGGAATCATTAACGCTTGTAAATATTATTTTCACTCTAAAATAATATTTATGTATTTCACAAAATAATCATAAACAGTGTTGTGACAAATATATTTATCACGTTAATCTTTGTGAAAATCCCACCTCCGAATATTTAGTAAAATATAGTGCCGGCGAAATTTATGTTTTGAAAATATGTCCAAAAATAGTTCTAACATTTGTTGTGTAAATAATTCTAAGTGTTAGGTTTTTGGAAAATTTCGCCAGAGTTTCCTCTGTAACTGGAGGTGGCCACGCTTTCAAGCGTATCATTTTCTTTTAACAAATCAATTCAACAACTTCTTTATTCAATCAAACAATTTCCGACACATCAAACTAGTCGACAAGTATGTAAATCGCATAATCGCATGAACTTGCAGTTTTTCCGAATCTATAGTGTAAATCCCCTTTATATATGTAGATCTTTATATAAAGTAACTTTAATCTTGTAAAAACCTCGTGTTTAGAGAAATCCGTCTTTACAACTTCTAGTCACTTTTCCCAAAAATAGTTATTTGTCGGATCTTTTCATTTCACAAGTGTCTACACACTTGTGGTTTATAAAATCATGTTTGTTAGTGTAAGATCCCTTCTTTAAAATACATGATTTCTTAAATGTGTGGTCCTTCAAAAATACCACTTGCAGATACGTAGATCTGCTAGTTTTAAACTCCATTGTACAAGTTAAATTACTTTTACACAAGTAAAATATTTCTACACAAGTTCATGCATCTTGTGTGGTAGAGTTTCGCCTTTTAACCCTTGCGGTAACAAAAAACGAGCTTATGTGAAGATACATGATCTTACAAAGTCGGGTTAAACGGTGTTCCGAGCTACCACATCATAGATCGGGTCTCAATAAACACATATTTCAAGTCCTACGACTTTTACACAAGTTATATGTTATTACCCACCATTTTTGTGATTTTACTAGACTTTAATGCATCAAAACTTATGTTTTTGATATTTAACCGACAATATTCCTTTTAACCACTTTAGATATGTTCAAGAACAAGTTTCAAACAATATACCTCTAGCTCGGGGCTAGGGAAGAATCTTGGCGAAAAGTGGGTGGATAAAAGCTAACGGGAGTGGTCCTTCGCGTTCCGAGTGCACCAAAGCTCCTAATATGAGACCTTTGAAGTTTGTATGGTCTTGGAATGTAGTGATCAAGATCGAAAATGGTTGGGTGCTTGCAAGGGGGTTCGGCCGAGAGTGGATAGGGAGCAAGAGAGAGTGTTGAGTGGTGTTTGATTATGAATAATGCTCTCATGTAAACCATGTATTTTATAGACAAGATTAAGGAGTTATTAACCATGGGTTCTTATGTCCTCTTGATACTAAACCAAGCTTAATAAAAATAATAAGTCTTGTACTTGTGTGTCCCCTAGATTATGGGGCCGGTTATGAGAAAGGGGGGGGGGGGGGGGGGTTCGATCCAAACTAGATAGTTAGGATATAGTTTAGGTTAAATAGGTTAGTTAAGTATTTAACCTCGTTAGTAGTATATAGCGTGTTATGACGGGTGTTAGGGTAATCAGGGACCCTAACTAGTTCAGAAAATTATAAATAGTGAAAATATTAATATTTTCGTGTTCCGGGTAAAGTCCGGTTGTTCGGTTGGATAGTAATCCGTTAAAGTCTTTTGTAATGCTTTAAAGTGTCGTTATTAACATTTTTAGTGACACATCTTGTTTCCAACACTTTAGAAAGTGTCTAGTGTTATTTTCTCATGTTCTGGCACTTTATTAGTCAGCTAGAAGCTGGTTTATTTATTAAAGTGCTGTGTTTGGTACTTAAAGTACGTTTTTGGCACATCCGAATCAGTGTATCTTATCCCTAGAGACGCGGTACCATAACCCTTATATCCCTACACTCACTACCAGTGTAGTCAAAATATATGAGGCTCTTAACAGGCCTTAGAGGCAGTGTCTGCCTGATGCTGGTCATGTCAACATGTTTGCCGTGTATCCGTTTAGTGCTACTGTGCTTTTTGTGCATCATGTTTGTCACTAGGGTTCAGTATGTAATTAATGTAGTGACAGCAAATAAAGTATGATGCAAGTAAGTGCATGTATCAGTATACAGGTAGCAGTTTATCAGCTAGTTCAATCAAGCACAGTAATCAAGTAGTAATTAATCATTAATTAAGTTGTACGGATACCTGGTTTAGTGCGGGTTGTCACACGAAGGACCCAGATGGAAGAAATAAGAGAATACCAGGTTGCTACAAATGTGGTGAGGCAGGGCACTTTAGGAAGGATTGCCCTAAGAAGAAACAAGCAAGGAAGGGTTTTCACGATCGAAACTCGTGAAGCACGCCAGGATCCAGATGCGGTTACGGGTACGTTCCCTATTAACCAACCTAATGCATCTACTTTTAATTAATACTGGCATCAACTTTAACCTTGCATGCTTAGAACTTAAGAAACTGCTTGGCCTAGTTTCGAGTAAAATAGACGTCCCGCATTCTTTAGAAATGGGCATATAGAAGGCTAATTTAAGCAGATGAAGCAATTAAGGATTGTATTTAGGAACTCAGAAGGCCGAAACCCTCTGTTACCATTAACTTGAGAAGTCATAATATGATAGTCAGCATGGGTTGGAAAACCTAGTATAAAGCCTGAAAACATCCCCGTATGGAAGAAGTTCCAGTAGCCGTTTCTAAAGACTTGCAAAGAATACCTCCACAAGCGACAAGAGGAGTCTAGGGTAAATCTCGTGCCAGGAGCGGCACCAGTGCCGAATGACGCCTTACCGACTAGCTTCGTCCGCGAAGCATGAGCCCCCGATATAACTGCAAGAGCTGCTAGACAGAGGGAAAATAAAGACATGACATCCTTAGTTAAGGACATGAGGAGAAAGCTGACAGTTTCCCATTTTGCAATAAATTCCAGGGAATTGAGAATCAGAGTCCTTTGCCAAGGACGGATAACATGAACAGACGAATCGTCAGGTTATAGCTACCACTCAAAGACCAACTTGAGGACAAGATGTCCTCCACTGTGAATACAAGAGGGAAATATCCCTAAAGTGACCTTTAGGACTCGCTTCGAACATTACGAGTTCCTTGTCGTACCATTTGGCTTAACACATGCATCGACAATATTCATGGACCTCATGAATCAAACGTGTAAGCCATACCTGGATAGATCATGATTACATCTATTGACTACATCCTTATATGGCCAACGACCAAGGGAGGTCGTGCGCAACAGCTGCAATTTACCTTGCAAAACTTGGAGTAAGAACAGTTATGAGCGAAGATGACGAAAAGCGGATCTCGAATTCGCGAAGTGAGAACTTTAAGATACATGGTGGATAAGAACGAGATTCATGCCAACCCTGCAACCAAGAGCTAAGGAGCTAGAGTTGCAATTATGTGACGCTTCTCGACAAAGTCTCAATTGTACGTCGATGCAACGAGACCACAACATTGCATACGCGGCACATTGATTAAGGAATCATAAGAAGAAACCTTGAGCTAGATACAGTAATTGCACGCCGCAAACTTGACGTCATTACCTGAAAGAAAACGTTGCACGATCTTTATGATCACAAAGATTGCAGCACACCGTTGATCATAAGAACTTAAATGTCAACGATGATGGACTAAGCTACTGAACGATGCAGACTGTATGAACACGATACGTGCTTGTGTGATAAACTTTGATAAAAAGTTGGAACACTCACTTGCCTTCAGTGGAGTCTTCCTACAACAGTACTTATCACACCGCCGTTTAAACCGCTTCGTGTGAAGCTTTAAATGAAACATAATAAACTGATCCCCGTCATGTTGATCAGAGACCGGGAATAAACAATCTACTGACCCGCGTTGGTTCAGGAAAAACTAGAGACAAACCGTTTAGATATGTGAACATATCACGGCAGCCCGCGGAATACAGAAAGATTACGCCGACGAGCGGCAGAAATCGTAAGAATTTGAGACAAGAAGTATGACTTAAATGAGAGCCTCGCCTAGAGAAGGCGTAGTGTGATTTGGAAAAAACGAAAAGGGTGAATCCCCGGTGTAGGGATCAGAACCATTGCGCACAAGATGAAACTTCCAGAAAAAGATCAGTAGTGATCGAGACGCATTCTATGTGTCTAGTCTTTAAAGGAGTCTGACTCAAGGAACAGTCGTAGTTCCCACAAATAAGATTCACGTCAATGACAAACGACAAATACTATAAAACCTGTTAAGGTTTCGGACCAAGAGTCCACAATACTATAAAAACCTGTTAAGGTTTCGGACCAAGAGTCCACAATACTATAAAAACCTGTTAAGGTTACCGACCAAGAGTCCACAAGATACAGAAAAGACAAAATTGATTTACTTGAGTACGATAGAATTTATAACATGACCCAGAGTACATGGGCACATGAAGACAAATTTTTAAACATAAGTGACCATATTTGATTCACAACTCCCCTGCGACCAGTGGCATCGCTTGAATTTCGGGACAAAATTCTTTTAACGGGGGGAGACTGTGACAACCGTCACTTTTCCGTACATTCCGTACACTAAATGAACAGTAATTTGTGCTTAATGACTGTGCATGATCTATTTTACCAGACAAATAAATTTCTGAATTCCAGGCAAGTGAGTTCATGCACGTTTTATACTACAAGAATTACTTTATGATAGCGTTGCGTCAAAAATATTAGTAAACTCGCCGGTAAGACACATTGTGTCAACAAAACTGCAGAAGGCAGTCAGACATCAGAATTGAGGCCTAGGTGTAGGTCCAACGACAAGAACACATTAAAACCCAAGAGTACATACAAGGGTTAACATATAGACCTTCCGAAAGCTAAAATACGCACTAAAAAGCACCTGAAACGCACTTTAAGTGCAGAATTTTATTAAATTTAGCTATGAATCAGCTTTTAACACTTAAATATTATACAGAAATCATGATTTATCATCCAGAATACTTCCCTAAGTGTCGGGGATTGAAAGGGTTACAAAAGGGTACATAAAAGACACTAAACGGTGCAATTTAGCACTTTAACGAACCGGTGTTTAACCGAACAACCGGACATTACCCGGAACATAAAGATATTGCTAGAAACATTGTTTTATTTTTCTGAGCTAGTTATGACTCCCGTACACTTAAACATTCTATACAAAACATGTTACACACATAAACACAAGTCTTACACTTAACACCCCACTAATTAACCTACTTACCAACTAAATTACACATTACCCCCCCCCCCATATGGTGAACGGTTTTGAGGTGGCCCCACCAAGATCTTCATTTGATCTTTCCTTGGTTTCCATAAGATTTCCCTTGGAATTGTGAAGATATGTTATGATGTGCATTGTACTTAGGGAGCATATAATCCTTTGGACAAAACTCTAAAGTTGGAGTATATGAACACAAGAACTCATCTCATCTTCACACAACACACCACTCTCACTCCCTTGGCCCCCCTTGCTCTCGGCCGAAGGTGGCCACACCCACCACCACCATATTTCGATCACCTCCCCACAATCCAATTGCATTACAAGTTGTTACAAGGTGTCTAACGAAGTTTAGAGCTTGCGGATCTTGAAGGACCTCCTCCGTGTGCTTTTACCCACTCGATTTTCATCATCTTACTTCCCTAGCTTGAAGCTAGTGGTAAGGCTCTTTTAATCTTTGTTACTTCCATCTTTACTTGGATAAAAGATATACTAAGTTGAAATAACTAGAACACTAAAGAACATACACTTAAATCTTGAAACATAAAGCATGAAAAATGATGAATCTTGTTGTTATGATGTTGTGTAGTGCATAAATGATGATTGCTTGTTGATTTCTTGAGATGATGGTGATAATCATCACATGAAGCTTGCTAGATGGTGATTAAACACATAATCTAGCAAGTAGGAAGATGATTATGTAACAACATAAGATAATCATCTTCTAGTGAAGACATGAACTTGAAAAATAAAATGATCCTTGTAAAGAAATAAACAACGTGAACTAGTAAACTTATAGATCCAAGATTTGTGAATGATTTTTCTAAAGAGCCAAGTTTAAAAAAAAAGTGATTTTTGAAAGATCATGGTTATTACTAAACCTACGCTATTTTTAGTAACAAAACAAGTGTAGAAATACCCTTGAAACAAGAAGGTTTAATAAATAAACATTTTTGTAAATTATGTTTACAAGTTGTAAACACCAAATCTCTTCAAGAATGAGATTTTAAAAGAAGTAAACACCCTTTGGAGGGTAACTAAACCCACTAAACACCTTACCAGGTTACTACGCGTTTTCGTGAAATATCAAGTTCATGTTATTAAGTAAAGTGCATAGTTTATACACTTGATAAGTGAAATATTGATTAAAGTATGATTGTTGATTGTTTGAATGATTTTAAAAGAAAATAAACACATGTTTTGAAAACATGGGAAACCTCCATTTTTAGGGGAAACTCTGTCAAAATTTCTATAGAATTTTGACACTTAGAAAAATATAAGTTTTTGAGAAACTTATTCCCTAAAAATGTATCGAAAAACACTTACCAAGGTTTCCCAAACTTTTGTGTTAAGAAATGAGGATTTCTTCAAGAATAAAAATGGATATTAAGTATGTATATTTGTGGGAAAAATATATATATTTGATCACCAAATTTTGTGCTAAGTGTATGAAGTATGTATTATACTTGATAGTGTAATAGGACTTGAAAATACACTAAATACTCCTAAGGAGTGAAGATACAAAAATACCCGTACCACGTACTTAGACAAATACAAGATACTTATATTTATTTTTGAGAAATAATATAAGTAAGACACATAGTTAAAAATATAAATTATTTTTAACACAAGAACACATATACAAAAGATAGTGACTTGTACTTGTGCGAAACAAGTCTAGTGACTAACGTTAATAAACATGTTTAGGTCACGACGCTAGATAAGCAAAACCCGGTGAAGTTTACGACGCAGGAACGCAAAGTTGTGAGTTCATGCTCCCCCTTTTCTTTAACTGTTTTTGGTTTTATAACTCTCAGGGGTGAAATACATGTTACAAATAATACAATGTTTATAAATGGTATGATAACAAGAAGCACTCTTGGTGAGAACGAGTACCAAGTATGATGCGATTTGAGAATACAAAAATACAAGAAGCACTCTTGGTGAGAACGAGTACCAAGTATGATGCGTTTTAAGAGATGCCTAGGAAATACTAGATCATGTGAGCACAGACATAATACTAAAAATGCCATAAAGTCTTGGTGAAAACTAGTACCAAGCCATTAAAAACATTCACTAATTAGGGACGAGGGTTAGATCTAACGGGTATGGCTGAACCCCACTCATGGTCAAAACTAGTACCTAGTAGTGCTTCGGAGTCCCAGTCGAGGTTAATCGACACAGTCGAGGGTAATCGACACAGTCAAGGGAAATTGACACAGTCGAGGTTAATCGACACAGTCGAGGAAAATCGACAAGGATATGAGCCATCACGAGTGCTCCCTATGAGCCATTACGAATGCTTCCTAGGAGTCATAACAAGTACTCCCCATGTCCTCACATGCCTTAAAGTCTCTTAAAGATTTACAAGAATACTTTATTGATACAAGATTTGTATCACAAGAATACCTTATTTTACAAGAATACGTTATTTCACAAGAATACTTTATTTATACAAGATACATACCATGTTTCATACAAGGTATGCAACACGCATGAACTCGCTCAACCTTTGTTGATGTTTTCCAAAATTACATGTATTTCAGGTGACAGGATGGATCTTGGGCGCGGGTGTCGTAACTAGAAGTAGACTTCAAGTTTAGATGTCATCCACTTTTGTTAAATTATAACCTAGACGAAGGTTGTGTTTTTAAAACTTGAATAAACAATGTTTGTAATACTTAAATTTTATGAATGGATGAATATCGTTTTGATCATGTAGTTGTTTATTACGATTGAATGCAATGGTATTAAACCAGTCACACATCATACGGTTCCGCAAAAGTCAGGGTGTGACAATAATGGTATGACATTATGCAAAATGTGATGCACATGTATGTATATGACAATAATCAGAAAGCATTCATGTCATTAATTTGAATCAGCACAGTCATTAAGGCACTAGTCACTGTTTAATCATTGTACGGATACATGCAAATTTTGACAATTGTCACAGTCTACGCTACTTTAACGCGTCATTTGCGCGAAAGCACAAACGAATAACCTAACTAGTCCTATGACAAGTATTATATGCCCTAACATGTTTAAATATGTTGCATAATCAGTTTAAGTGTCAAAAATTAAGTTACATATGCTTAAATTCAAATTATGCATGAAAAGGGCATTTTGGTCATTTTTCTAAGGCATATAAACTACCTATCATACAACTAATCAAACTAAGTGACCATAAGGTATAACCTCGGAAGGTTATTCCCTATGCAACTATGGTCACAAAATATGTTTGGTCGGATCCTAATGATCGACCAAACCGGTCGGGTTCGAAAGTCTAAGCGGTTGTCAAGACCACGTGACTTACGACACTATATAAGCACTAGACTAAAAGTGACGAGTTAAACATGTTAAAACATGTTTAACTAAGTTAGAAAACTGATTTGATATCAAAACAAAGTGTTTTGATACCCGAAAATAGTTTCGTCGCAAAATGCACATAATCGTGCATTTTGACCGAAACTTTGACTCGTCACTTCGACTAATGAATGTGGTAATCAGTAGGTATAGTTGCTAGGGACTATAACCATCGTGATTACGCTCACTTTGCAAAGTTCAAACGAACTTTGTCTTGACCAATTCATGGTCAAAGCAGAAAGTCAAACACTGTTTGACTTTCTTGCTTAAATACATAAACAAGAAATGAAAGAACACTTACAAGTGTTTAAGGCTGACAAAGAACACTAAGAAAACTCAAGTGGGATGCCTTCAACAATGTGAGAGCTTCCAAATCAGAGATTAAGTGAAAGAAAATTGAATGAGCAAAGAATTGGGCAAAAGAGGTGGGTATTTATAGGAAATCATGTGCCATTTGATCAATGCCAAGTGTTTTTGCATGGATCAAAGCATGATCGTGACCCTACAAATGTTATAATCTGATTAGGGGGCTTGGGGAACACTTAAACCAGCTCAAGGTATTGAAAAACCATGTTAAAAACCAAAGACAGCAGGTTGTTTTGAAGATTCAAAGAATCTGCCCAGCTCCAGGCCTCACGGGGCGCGAAGGAAACATCAACAGGATTCGCGCCCAGACTACAGGTCTGATCAGAAACTTTTCAAAATTGGCAGAACAGGCCCATGCATGCTATAAAGTTGATTTTTGACGCGTTTAACCCCCGTTAACCCCATTTCAAAGCTCTACAATGATGTTAAAGTATAGGGGACCTGAAATATGCTTGAAAATATCATGGATGTCGGTTCGTTTGGTCGTACGATCGCGTTGTTCGGTTAATTACGACGAAACTCAAACGGACGCGAAAAACGATCCAAATTACGCGACGAATGGTATTTTTGCATTCCTATCACTAAAATATAATATTTTAATGATTACATAAATTTTTGGATGTCCGGATATGTTCAGAACGTAAGATATGCGCGTAAATGCAAACTTATGCACTTTTTGACACTTTTAGTCCCTATTGATCAAATAAGCGTGTTTTTCGCATACCGAACCCTTCAAAGCTTATTTCTAAGCTATGTAAAGGATATTTAGGGTATGTTTAGCTTATGATCTTGTTCCGGAGTGTACGTTACTATACGAATCGGCAGACTTTTGCAGTTTGTCGCGAATAGTCCCTGTGATCGAATAAACTTGTTTTTGACACAACAAACCCTTCAAAACTTATTTCTAAGTTATGTAAAGGTTATTTAAGGTATGTTAAGCTTATGTCACCATTCCGGAGTGTACGTTTCGTTAAACTGATTACATTTGCGTAATAGTTTACGTAAAACTTCCAGAAAAGCTTTTCGAGAGTTCGAAATCATACTAGTTTGGATATGTGTAATGTCATATGTAATTGTACAAATCCCAAGATTGAAACATAAGATTTCATTGGATTCGTATTTGTATGATGTTCGTAGAGACACAGATGTCACAAGCTATCCTTATACAAGGATCATGTTCAATCTTATATGAAGAAGGTTCAAGATATGCAGATTGTTGCTCCTCCCGCTAGTACTAGGGATAGATTTGCCGAGATAACCGGTCAATATAAAAACGACAAGAATCCGATAAGAGTCCCTGTTGGGTATAAATCCAAAGGTTCTGGTTCTCGGAAACGCCTGAAATCTAAACAGGAGATAGCAATCGAGAAAAGAAATCAAAGTCGAAACCCGGGGCCAAAGAAAGACAGTGTCAAAACTGCAAAGGCTATGGACACTACGCATCGACATGCAAACAGGCCATAATTTAAAGAAGATCGACAAGGTCTTCGAGAGCTAGTGAAGAGTAGTTTGGCGTTTTGTATTTTTCATTCTTACAGAACACACACAGATGGTCTTCGAGAGCCAGTGAAGAGTAGTTTGGCGTTTTGTATTTTTCATTCTTACAGAACACACACAGATCTCAGTTTGGCGTTTTACATCATTCTTTATACATCATTTTTTTCCATCTTTTTTTCGACCTATTTATTCATAACATGTTACTTCGAAGTTACATAACAAACAATATAAGATCGGACAACCAAATCAAATGGAAAAAAACACCACTAAATAAAACTACCATAAACCTCTAATTTTGGTCATGCTAAACTCAATAATGTTTTGCTAAACGAGATGGATAACATTGTTAATCCTCAGTCAAGAAAGATGTCTAACAATGTTGTCCATCCCGTTCAGCTAAACTTATTGAGAACAAAACTGAATCTCCATGAAATGACGTTTTTTGAAATTTTGTGGTTTTTGTATGTTTTGGCGTTTATATTGAGGATTTTGCCCATTAAATCGAGCGAAAGTTTACTGAGAAAATAGTTTATCTCAAAGAAACATGGATTGGAATCTTTGATATTTGGGGTTTTTGGCGTTTATAAGATGAATGGTATAGAGGAAAATATGGCGTTTGGGGTTTGGTGTGGTTATTAGTAGGTCTGAGAGGTTGTTTATATAGGAAGTTTTTGGCGCGTATTTAAGGCGCGATTTTTATTATAGTAAATGCTAGTAATTAAGTTCCGTTGTTTCAATACTGTTTGTTCAGCTTTATCGGTTAAAAACAAAGTTTGGTGTTTTATATTTAATGTCGTTTAGATTAGGATGAAGTGTGTTATGTGGGTTAAGGCGGGATTTTAATGGCGTTTCATTCATGAGTTTGACGTTTTGTGTAGAGAAGTGAAAAGACCCTTTTACCCTTAATGAAGTGCGCCACACTAATAAAAGTGATGTTATTTACGAAAACGCCACCGCGTCATCTAGTCCATAGATTGTTTTGAACTGACGATCCATAACCGTTCTCTCCATTCTCACACTTTCCATCGTTTTCTCTAAATCCTGACCCTATATATATAGGAGAAGATCCGTTAGGACCGCCCTTTATTGCGAGAACCAATGTGAACATAACCAAAAATACCTAAAAAAATCTAAAAAACACCCAAATTTTTTTTTACTATTTTTTTTTTGGAAAAATCGCTATATTTCGTCAATAATAAAAAAAATTCAATTTTTTTCTTTTCGAGTAACAGTTATCCATGCACATGTGCATGTGTATCATTTGTTTGACAAATTCCGTAATTCATTACAAATATTAGACAATTGCACTTTCATTTACACTATCATATGTAATACATTACTTTTTATATTACCAATATTAGAAATGCACATGTTCATCTATATGTATCAACATGAAATAAGTTGTTTTGGTACACTACTTTGAATACACTTTCCCTTTCATCTATCATAACATCCATAATACACTACCATTACCTCCAACCATCCATAATACAATGCCATTACCAATATTTTCACTTTATTACATGTATATTATTACCATTTATACCATCCAATCAACATATTACATCATAAAGTGACAACTATAACAAGACCATCAACCACTAGATATAACTAACCAAAACACATGTATATGGGCCTACTTCTACATTCAAAATCACAAACTTTTTGTACCAAAACACGTTATATCATGGTTATACATAATGATGCACATGTGCATTTTGAATATTGGTAAAGTAAAAAAGTAGTGTATTACGGATGGTATTGTAAATTAAAGTGCAATTGTCTATTACTGATAATGTATTACGGAATTTGTCGAATTAATGATACATATGCACGTGTGCATTGATAACTGTTACTGGAAAAAAAAATTAGTAACGAAATATAGCGATTTTAAAAAAATATATATATATTAAAAAAACAATTTTTTTGAGTGTTTTTTTTTTATTTTTTTTAGATTTTATTTTGTGTTCACATTGGTTCTCGCATCTCACAATAAAGGTGGTTCTCAAATGAATCTTACCCTATATATATATATATATATATATATATATATATATAGATATAGGGAAAGTTTTAAATGAGAACGCTAAATATTGTGAGAACAGTGAAAACGAATAAAAAAACCGCGAGAACTTGGTCAAAAGTAATCCAAATTCAAAATTTCTTTTACACTTAGCATTATTATTCGAATACAATATTAGAAATTTAATTTGCACCTTTAAATTTACGTGAATTCGTAAATAAAGAAAATTTACACATGTGTAAGTTTGTCATTTACACATGTGTAATTTTGTTATATATACACATGTGTAAAAAAATTATAAACGTGATTTTGAGAGGATAAATGAATTATTTGATGTTGTAATTTTTTTTTATGTTGTAAATTTTTTTTTATGTTGTATCTTAATTACAATGAGCTTTGTATTAAAAAAATGGTTTTAATTGGTTTTCCATTCATTTTCACGGTTCTCGCAATATTTAGCGGTCTTAATATAACCCTTCCTTATATATATATATATATATATATATATATATATATGAGAAGAATACGTTAGGAACCACCCTTTATTGCGAGAACCGCGAGAAACAATGTGAACACAAGTTTTTTAGATTTTTTGTGGGGTTTAGCTTTATGGTTTAGTTTTTAGCATTTAGCTTGGGGGTGGCGGGGTTAGGTTTTTTTAGGTTTTGGGTGGTGTAGTGGGTTTATTTTGTTGCGTTCACATTGGTTCTCGCGATTTTCGCAATAAAGGTGGTTCTCGCATAAACCTTATATATATATATATATATATATATATATATATATATATATATATATATATATATATAGAGAGAGAGAGAGAGAGAGAGAGTAAAAAGGATGCGAGAATAAGATTTTGGAGGTGTGAGAGTAAAATGATCCTTCTGGGAAATTGTTGAAAAGCGTTTCATTGAGAGAGACAGTTGTCAAGGCTTTGAGAATGACCGGGGAAAAGCAATTATTTTCAAATTAACTCAACATTGCTTTTATAGATCACTAAGACTATGCGTAACGGGCATTATATGGGCGTGAAATGGTTTGATAACAGCTCAATACCGTCCCTTTGGGCATTATAGGGGCATGAAAAGAGAGGGGCATTTCTAGAATAATACTCAAAAAAAGAGAAAAATAATGGAAAGTAATGAATGAAATAGACATTAACCGTTACGAAAAATGCCCTTTAGAGAGTATTAACAATTATGCATTGTCTAATAACGTGTTCATAGAATAGCATAGAGGTAGATGAGTGAGATTTAACTGAGTGTACAGAATTGTATAAACAACTAATTATATATAACTAGTTGATTTCCCCAGCGCTTCGCAGCGGGATCTTGATTGGTATCGATTCGGTTTATTTCGTACTGACACAATACATGCATTCGGTATAGCAATCAACATCTGCTCTACATTGACCGAAAACCATAAAACGAACACGGTGCCAATACCGATGTTGTTGGGTCCGGCTCAATATGGTACAATACAGTTAATAGTGATACTATCAGTTTATTGAAACTAAAAGCAAAAAAAGCAAAAATATAAATACTGGTACGAACTATCGATGTTGTTCATTCATTTTTACGTTTGGTACAGTACCGACACAGTGTCTACTTTCAATAAGATTTACCGAAAACCATAAATATGAATACCAACACTTATGTTGTTTAGTCGGTTTTCTTTTCGGTATCGCAGCACGATATCCATCTTCAATAAGATTTATATCGGAATGTTGGAAAAAAAAAATACATAGATGTGTATTTAGATTATTTTCTAAAAAATTAACGTATACAAATTATTTAAAAAATTATATTAAATGAAGAATACCTAAAACAAATACTTTAAAAAAGTTATTTATTATTCATGATCCCTCTACTTTAATATATAAATATTATTTTCTAAAAAATCAAATGAACACTAAATACAATATTACTAAAAAACAAATCTTTAAAACAATTCATTTACTGTTCATGCTCCCTTTATTTTGATATGTATAATAAATGGTAAAGTGGGTTTGTCTCACAAAAAGTTACTATACTTGATTTACAAGTTCTTTTATGCATATGCATAAGTAGGATGAGCACACTTTGATATTTTTTTTGGGACATGTTTGTTGTTTCATCAGCGTTCAATTATTCAACAAAGGATTACATCAAATATTTTTTTTATCTATTGTTAATTAATGTTTTTTTCTGTTTAATGTTTTTTTATATTAGTTTTGTATAGCTTAATTGTTTTATTATCTACGTTAATTTAATAAACTATTTTATTATATTTCGGGTATAAATTTTATGTCACTTCTTTTTAATAGGCTTTCGTTTTTTAGGCTTATTTTTACAATGATGTAATTCTTTTGGTTGGATACTTAGATTCAAGTTGTCGTAGCTTTATATGTTTCGTTTTATGTACATGACTACATATGTAAGTGTCAACAATGTCACACACGTTCACCCCGTTACAAAACGCGGGTTAAAACATTAGTTATTATATAATTTGTAAATAGCGGATAACATCTTCTCTTGGCTAAAATGTTGGGCCGATAGATACCCACACTAAAGGACCTATTCCCAAATCTATGACTTTGCAAAATATATGTTATTTCATATTATATGTTTAGTAAAACCCATATCGGTTAGAGAGTGTGGCGAACAATAGTGTTCCCACCAATGGGGCTTCATGTTGGGCTCCACCAAAGGAAATTGAGCAGCCTAATGTCCACAATTTGTGTGTTATTTTGAGCCCAAACCACATATAATTTACTTTGCTAAATTACAAGGTATTTTATTTTGAGCAAAAACCACAATTTTATTTACCGAAATTAACTCAACGAAATACATTGATATGCATCACTTGGATCGAGATAAAAAGAATGGTGATTAAAGAAGAGAGAAAAACTATAGAGAAAAATTAAGACAATTTTCATAATTAATTCATAATCCTTAAAGAAACAAATACTAATGCATGCCCACTTACTCTAAAACTACCCACTAATGCTCACTATTTAAACTAATAATACAAAATAAATACTAATAAAACGGAACTACTGATGCATGTTATGCCTCCCATGATCACCATCATGTGCATGAGGGTGCTAGGCACGTATCATTCCTGAGACGTTGAAAATGTCCTTGTCCTCAAGGACATAACTAATGCACCATGGTGGTCGCCATTCAGTTTATACTGCGACATTCAGAGAAATTGTAACGAAATGCCACGGTGGGCGCCACCCGCTTTTCCTTGTGACACCTTTTGCTTTAGCTTTATGATTCATTACCAAGGGAACATGAGTTATATTTTCTAAAAAAATCATTACACTCATACTTGATGTAATTGTCGTAGGCTAATAAAAAAAACAAGTTAAAAGTGTTGTATAAAGAAGTCGAGTCGTCTCCATAGGGAATTATTGATCAATTAAGTTCTCTAACAGATTACTGAAGCAAAAATGATTGGTTGTTCGTTTGGTTGCAAGAAAACAAATAAACTTAAATGAGAAAAGGTTATCAGATGTAAGAGCAACATCCACCCGAGATTTAGATTATAGGTGTTACACAAAACTTAGTTTAATTACTTAAAACACCACATAAACATGGTCTTGGAATTACCAGATTAGAATAACGATTAGGAACAATTATTAATAATAACCGTACAACCTATATACTAAAAAAAGACAACAAAAAAATATAAATAAAATAATCTTCAATAGTTATGTTTAAATATATATAAAAAAAGACAACAAAAATGTTAAGGAGGGGAAGGCCTTGCCCTTCCTACCCTAACGTTCTCTAATTGTTACCCGTCATGTCACTCAATTCATCAACTATCGTAAACTAACAAATTTGGTGGCACCATTAGCAAAAACATGAACTCCACCATTTTACACCTCTCTCTCTCTCTCTCTCTCTATATATATATATATATATATATATATATATAGAAAAAGTGTATCGTACAAAATGTCTCAACGTAGGAAGCGTACGCTATGGCAAGTTTGCATGTTATAACCCCAAAAAGGAAATCTCGCATGTTGAAAAAAAACCAAAGATAGCATGTTAAAAAAATTCGCATGTTAAAAAAAATAATTTTGCATGTTAAAAAAATCGTGTGTTGATACTGCATCTCGCACGTAGCGTACGTTAAGATAATTTGTACAATAACCGGCCTCATATATGTATATATATATATTCCGTTATTTTATGTTTAATTCCACTCTATAAACTTCACTAAATTTAAAGTTAGCAGGAAAAATCTATACTTTCATATATAATGGCTCAGATTACTTCAACTTCGGTTCTGTTTTTTAGGTTCCGAGTGATGAGAGAACATTGGGTGGGATTGCATTAAATACTTTTCGACCAAACTCCTAGAGGTTAGATCTTTAATCATGCAATCTTTTATGTGACGATGAATGAATTATGTTGATATTTATATATTTTCGCTGTACAGGTTTTCTGTAAAGCGTATAGACAAGTTGATTTTACAGTACATTCTGGTATGGGACATTGTTTCGGGACTTGAAAAGGAGTGTTTCCTCCTCAAACGCTTCAATCAATAGAGAAAGTACTCGGTTTACAATATGTCGGGAACAGGTCAACCTTTAACTTCAATCTAACGCTTCATTTTAATTTAATATTTATCTAAGTAATGGAACGTTTCTTTCATTTTATAGTTGATGTCAACATTGAGATAAAAAGAATGGTGATTAAAGAAGCCCAGAACAACTACAGAGATAAAGTTAGACCAAATTTTCATAATCAATTCATATTCCTCAAAGAAACACATACGACTAATTTTATACGGCTATAAATAGAGGACTCATCTCCATGTTTAAAGATCGCTCTCTTGCTCTCTCACTTAATACACACACTTTTATCCTCAAAGGAAGTTTTTATTCTCACCTTGGAGGGTGGTTACAAGGAGAACACCCACCCCCCCCCCTAATTCTCCTCCTTGTAACGAGCTTCACGGTGTTGTGGTTGTTTTGCAGGATTGTGCAGTAATCAAACGGTTAAACGAGTAAGAAAGAAGATTAACCTTATTTGGATGAGACACTAACCATGAGTTAACTTTTGGATTAACTTAGTGTTTCTTCAAATATTACATAGATTATACTTAGATCACATGTTATAGTTGCGATATTGTGTCCTTTATCTTTAATAAGTACAAAAACCGTACTCGATGGTTGCAAACCTTTGCACATTATGTCCTTTAGCCCTAACTCTGTTATTTTTCATGGTTAAATCAGACCAAGGGTACCCCACATGAGGGTATTTTGGTAATTTTACTAATTTATTAAAAATATCTCTAATAAAGAAAATAAAAAAGAATTTTAAATAATTAAACACATATAAAAATAAATTAAATCCTCTCTCATAACTGATTTTCTCTCTCTTTTAACTCTCTCTTTCTCTCCCTCTCTCTAACCTCCTGTTCCCACCACCAATCTAGCACCACCACCACCACTCTAGAACCGCCACCATTAACAACCCCCACTTTACTCACCATGTTCTCTTTGTTCTACAAAACCACCATCCGGCCACCGTCACCCGACCACCACCACGACCTGAGAAGATTAAATAGAAGGTAGTGGAGGTAGCCATATGGAAGATCGGAAATCAATTGAGAAGATGAAATAGAAGGTTTTAGGGTTTGGAGATGAAGGTGGAGTGAGTGCATATTGGGGATGTGGAACAGAAAAGTGAATAAAGAGGGGAATATGAATAGGTTTGCATCCATTTATATCTACGTATCTTGCTACTCCGCCACCGTACATCAGATAAAGTTGTTTCAGATCTGCTACAAACCATCGACGGTAGATCGACGGAGTCGAGTTCGCCGGAAACATGTCTGAAGATCGGAGAAAGTTGTTTCAGATCTGCTGCAAACCATCGACCGTACATCAGATAAGTTTGTTTGGGGTTAGTAGCTCAAATGCAGATTAGGGTTTGAATTTGGATTGTGGTTTGTTCGGGAGCTGTGGTGGCATCTTGATTTTCCGGCCTTCATTGGTGGGGGTTGTGGAGTGGAGGTGCGGTGCGGTGGTAGAGGTGTTGCTGGTGGTGGAGGTGCAGTGGTGCTGGTGGAGGTGCGGTGGTTGGGTTTTTGCAGCAGTGGTGGGGGTTTTGCAGCAGGAGTGGAGGTGCGGTAGTGGAGGTGCGGTAGTGTAGGTGGAGGTGTTGATGGTGGTGGAGGTTCGGTGGTGATGATGAAGGTACGGTGGTGGAGGTGCGGTGGTGATAGTGGAGGTGGGGTGTGGTGGCAGGTGGGTGGTGGTGTTGGTGGTTGCAGGTGGGGTGTGGTGGCAGGTGGGTGTTGGTGGATGATGGTGTTGGTGGTTGCAGGTGGGGTGTGGTTGTAGGGTGGGTGTGGTGGCAGGTGGGTGTTGGAGATGATTATTTATTTTAATATTTAAGGTAAAATGACTAAAGTACCCCTTTGTGGGGTCCATTTAGTCATATTTAACCATAAAAACTAACTAAGTTATGGTTAAAGGACATAATGCGCAAGGGTTTGCAAACATCGAGTACGATTTTTGACTCTAAAATAAAGGACAAAGTTTGCAATAAGTAGAATACATAAAGGACGATTTTTGTAATTTACTCTAAAATCTTTAATGTGTTTTTGACTTTCTTTCTAGTTAAAATTATTTTTGAAATCTTTTTTATTTTTCAAAAACTAAGATATATATAGATAGATTTTGTTGCTTTTATCTTTTTGTTCATAGAATAGAATATGTGACATTGGCGTCTAATATAGTAAAATGTCAGTAAGATTCATATGATGCACTCATTACACTTATCAATTATTAAATTCTCATGGTCATCACATATGACATGGGAAATTATAATTATCATAGTACGCAAAAAGATACGATAAGGAAACATCACAACAAATTGATAAAATTAACCCCACATTACATACCAAGATGTATATTCTTCTTTGTAATGAATGAATATAATCTATTAATTCAAAGTCTTGTGTGACACTAAAATTATTATATTTACAATTACAAAACACCTCACAAGTGATTTGGTTACAAATTAGAATAATGTACATTGGCCCTTTTGTTTTCTAGTTACCACAAATAGGTTTCGGCCTGTGTTTGTTGATAGTCTCTTCTTTTCTTCATTTTTTAAAGGTGAATTTCTTGCTCTTATGAGACGTGAACTCAAGACCTTACACTTAGTGTATTAAAAGGCTTTACAAACTTGGTTTTACATTTAGCACTACAGCACAAAGGGTTGTCGCTACAATCAAAACAATCGCAATACACTTTTGGATCAAAACAATCGCAAATAACACTTTTGTTACGGTGTGACAGAAAAAAAAAACCTTCATACCATCAAGTCAGTTCCATTTGATGTTAGATTATTGGGTAAATCACATTTTTCATCTTTTATGTTTGTATCGGATTGCAATGAATGTCCTTTAACTTTAGTAATTACAGTCACAATTCTTTATTTGTAAAACTCATTACACCCTAGGTCCTTTAGCACTAACCTGGTTAAAATTTTCAGTTAAATCCAGTCATATGCATTGCACATGAGGGTAAATTCGTCTTTTTACTGTCTTAAGGACTATTTTTGCAATAAATATGTTCTGGTCTTTAATCAATGGCGCTCTCTCTCTCTCTCTAAAACTGTTTGCAACAGAACCATCCAAATCCTCCACATAAATCCACCAAACCGCACCACCACCTCCATCCAATTAAATAAAATTCAAAAAAACACAATAGCAATAAAAAAAGATGCTCTGCATAACTTTTTGGTTGTAGTTGATGTTCATTCGTAACACTGAGAAGACACAATTTTTGAGGATTTACTGGTGAATGCTCAAATAATTAACCATCAAAACACGGTTTAAAAAATACATTATTTTTAGGCCAACATAAATAAAGTTAAAGAAATTCAAGACTCACTACTAGTTTCGAAACAAGAATATAGAAATCGGTGGGTGCTTCATTCTGCAAGATGACGATTTCCTTTGGTGGAAAATATTCCGCTTTCATTTCGGGAACCTTTAGATATGCTCGTTCCGGTTATTAGTTTAACGATGAAAACTAAAAGAAAGTTGATAAGTAGTGAAAAGTGCCAAAAGAAGCACAAGTGTCAGTGTAAGCATCCGATCTTGCAAATGCGTCGGTAACTGATTTCTTTACGTGAAACTCGAAGCAGCTCTCTAATTTCAAAACAAAATAAGTTCAGCTCTCATAATTATTGGTTGAAAATATAACTTTCTTGTTGTAGTCAATGTTCTATTGGTGAAGCTGTCGTAACAGATTTGGGGGTTTGCTTTCAGTTCGGAAACTCTCTCAGTCTCCTCTTCACATAGATCCAGTGTTTTCATTTGAAAACACAACTGCCACACACACAATAGATATAGGGTTTAGAGATTTGGGGGTTTGCTTTCAATTCGTAGGGACAGGCCAGTTTCAGGCGCCAGAATGCTAATGGTGATGGTGTTTGGTGGTTCCGGTGTTAGACAGGGTGAGGGAGGTAGGAGACTGAGAGAGATGGAAGTGTGTGTGTGGGGGGTGGGGATGGGTTATTTATATTTTTTATAAGTTTTAAAGTTGATAGTTTCTTTTTTATTTAATACTTTAATTTAAATTTAAATTATTAGGTAAAATGACTAAAATACCCTTATATGATCAAACTTAGCTAAAATTTTTTACTGGGTTAGTGCTAAAGGACCTAGTGTGTAATGAATTTTACAAATAAAGGATTGTAACTGCAATTATTAAAGTTAAAGGGCATTTATTGCAATTGGATACAAACACAAATGAAGAAAAGTGTAATTTACCTAGATTATTAGTTAACTAGCCTAAGATCCCGCGAGTTTCGCGGGTGGCTTAACACAAACATATAATATATATTGGCAATGAGATGAACTTTGTAATGAAAGAACTTTTCAATATAAACGTATAAAAATATGATTTTTCTCACTTAGGTAAATATGTTTTGATTCATATTTTATAAGTATTGAGATGTTATTGTACAAATGATTTTATAGCAATTTTTAGAACCCGGATAGATTTCATTTTTTTAATTATTTTTTTATAACTTTGGTTATTTGATATATATTTTCTTAAATAAAGTATTTTTAACCAGTTTTGACCTTAATGTATATTGAGCAGAACACATATTGACATGAACCTATTTTGAGCAAAACCCGTTTTGACTGACCCGAACCTATTTTGACCTTAACATATATTGAGCAGAACACATATAATCAATAATCAATGAAATAAATCATAGTAATGCTATTTATGATTAACACATAACTAAATCATACAAAAAGTAATTTATTCGGTACACATGCTAATTGACAAATACTCTTTGCTACAAAGTAATCACCGGTAGGATTGAGTGGTGGAGTTCTTTGCCCAAGATGAAAAAAAACTACATATTAAAGCACGCACACAATCGTATATTTGTATTCTTTTTCAGATGTGGCAAGATTGTCTACCCAACAGGTTGTGTAATGAAAACACTTTTTACTTATAAAAAACATTAAAATAACTTATGTGCTAATTATGATTGAAGAAAGCAGTAGTACTATAATCCTAATGTAAATCTAAATATATAACTAATAAAAACAAATGGAGGTTGTATGCGTTAAAAACAAACTTTAGGCGTCCCCATTGGTTAGTACTTGTAATTCGTATGTAGAAGTCGTCTTTCAATGTGTGTTTCTGTAATGGAGCGTCTTCAACAAAATTCTGAGTTACTTCACGCCGCGTATGATCTACAAGCCAACAACAGTAATGGTAACAATATATATAAAACTAATTTGGTTATAGAAGGCGGCAACTAATGATATTGATCAAGAATTTTGTGTTAAGTACCATGCCGCTTCAATACTTTAATGACTTGTAACAGACGGCTCAGAATAGGTATTGAGGTTGTCATGGTTGCATAACAGGTTGCTAGTAGCAAACAGCGCACTCGCCATCCTTGCTATGCAACGTCGAACCTAAATTTTTTTACCAAAGTTATCACAGCCACAAAACGAACTCGGGACGCAACGACCGAATATAACTTTCAGTTCCATACCCTCAATTCCAATAGGTAGGGTGTCGTTGCCATCAATAAACCATTTAGTTTATTTTGCCGTTTCCAAGCCCGGGTGAAGGAGGGTTTTTCTCAAATACTATTTTTTTTACAAAAAGGCCTCGAGTTTTACGTATATTGACAAATAAAGTTATTACTGGAATTGTGAGAGGAGAACAATCCATACCTCGTATAAAAGAATAGCTAAAGTCATCAATACCGAACATGTCAAAAGTGCAACCCCAACCCCTTATAAAAGAATAAACTTCTGGGTACAAACTGTACCTTGTATAAAAAAAATATAAAACCTTTTAACATGCCAAATAAGTTGAATGGGTCAAAAGTCTCCCAAAGTGTTTATATCCATAAAATCTATTAATCTTTTAATTCAAGGTTAAAGTTATTATTGAAATAATATAATTCCTAAAACAATGTTTACACCCAATAAAGCCTTTTAACATGCCAAATAAGTTGAATGGGTCAAAAGTCACCCAAAGTGTTTATACGATGCATAAAATCTACTAATCTTTTAATTCAAGGTTAAAGTTATTATTGAAATAATATAATTCCTGAAACCATGTTTATAGCCAACATATTTTGCCATTTTATCCCAAACATATTTTGACCCGTCAATAAACCTCCAACCCGCCCATTTTTCAACCTCTACTAAGATCAGGTGGAAAGCGACTTATAATGAATCGTCTAGATTCAGCTGCATACACTAAAGATACATCGCCTTTCGTGATTTCTCTTTGATCCTTCAATAAGAAGGATCAAACAATGTGGGTACACTTCTGATTAATCAAACGCGTTTAGTGATAAAGTACATCTAGTGTACGCATATGTTGAATAAGGCCTCAGAAATATACTTTTTCATCATTGAAAACAATTAGACAATGTTCGCAAAACTTTTATTCATCATAGGCCTATACTATAGATCACTTAATAAGCAGAACTTTCATAAACTACGAAAACCTCACTAAACTATAATATATCTACAAAACAAAAAGGCTATTGGATCTTATTAAACACGAACTACTGTGTGACAATCAAATTAAAATGTATACCAATAAGCTTAGAGCACTATCTATGTTATGGTATAAAACCAGATGCTAAAAACATCAATAGTGTAAAACTCAACATTTTACTTACTGGTAGCATACTAATAGCCCAATTAATATTACTTACTTGATTTAAAATTTACTGAACATATAGCTTTGTTGGTAGTCACTACTTTTTACATAATTAGGCAATCCAGCAGATGAAACAATATTAGCCGATTTAATAAATGATTCTCTTATTCAAAATAAAAATAAAAATTCAAAGCAGTAAAAAAGGAAGCATGCCATATAGGCCAAACAACACAGAAAGTTGTGCAGAATTGTTCAACTAACTTTAAATCTATAACCATAAATGGTTTACAAACTATTTATAAGAAAAAAGGTAGATATGTGACAACAGTGTTTTGGGTCAAACCGACCCGGTCAAAACAAAAGGCAAAACAATTTGACCCAATACCCAACCCACCTAATTGTCCATGTTGCCACATTTTAAGAAAAGTGATATGCCTTTCCTTAACAACCTTGGATCCACCTGAAAAATAGGGCTTGATGTTTGAAAGAGGAAAAGTAAACAAACGGGTAAAGAAAAGGTTTGTGACTCGTTTTTATGACCCATGTTTAACTAAGAGTGGTTTTCCACCGAAACACAATATAGGCTAAACAACACTGAAAGTTTTGTAAAATTGTTGAACTAAGATAAAAATCTATAACCATATTTGGTACACTAACTATTTATAAGAAAAGAAGTAAATATGTGGCAATAGTGTTTTAGGTCAAACCAACCCACTCTAAAAAAAGCATACCTGAAAAAAGTTGTCCATGTTGTCGCCTTTAAAGAAAAGTGATCTGCCTTTCCTTAACAACTTTGTTTCCACCATCTTGAATGCGCTTTATTAAGTATTCAATTTCTTCTTTAGTGAAGGAGCGTGGAACTTTGACCTGCAAAATGATGGAAGTTAGATGACCCTTGTGACCCATACAAAAAACAACCCATTTTGTTATAACTTTGTTTTGACCCGTTTACTAACCCAGACCATCTTGCTCTCCTTTACCAGTGAAATAAAACCCAATCAAGCAAGCCAATCCCTAAACGAAAATTGGGTCATGGTAAGATGGTGTCTTCCCTTTAATGGATTCGCATAATAGGATTGCCTACGCGAACCGCTATTTTGACCTTTTTATAGTATGAAAAAGACATACCAGACATAAAACAAAGAACCAAAGTTGGACCATTCGGTTATTATTGATACATGATATTTTCAAGAAATTATATTTTCAAGAAATTATATTTTCAAGAAATCAATTCTTAGTCTGGTACAACGGTAATCTGAATAGGTTTTTTTTTCTATGACCTTATATTTTAAACAGGAAATGAAAATTTTACATGAGACTACAAAAATTAGTCCAAATTAAGACAACGAAATAACTATCCCGGGACCAGCAGTCCTCGTCTCAGTTCTATCGTTTAAGAAAACATTTCCGGGTGTGGTTTCTTGTTTCAAGATATTTCAAAACACCAGTTATCTATTTCAGTGTTCCATCAGGTTTGGTACCAGAAACAAAGTACCAAACTGACACATGTTTTATGAATTATAATAACTCTTTGTATTTCAAACTTGAAACGTGACCTTTTATATTTACGATTTTCAAAATATAAAACACTTTAAACCAATTTGTATTCAAGTTATTATCCGGTTTGGGACCAAACCAGTTTTAAACCGGAACGGTGGAACCAAAATGCCAAACAACTTTAGATGGCTCTGGTTCTCGGTTCCATCATTCCTAAATTTCTGGTTGCGGTTCAGTACAGGTCTGGTGGCACTTAAGGAACGCCCTTTACCCATTTCTAGGAGAACGGGTCAAAAGTGTCGCCTCTAGTTTTTAATCTCATTGAGTGGGTAGGGAAAAAGAAACCTGAACAGGTGACGTAACAGTTAGGAGGCCAGCCGCCATTTGGACCAGACAGTGCCACACCTATCCCACTTGTTCTAAATGAACCAATTAGGTGCTTTACCCTGCACAATAACTCAGTTACATCAATTAATTTGAAAGAAAGATCAACATATTACAACATGTATAAAGAACTTATAGCTATCAACACTGTTGCATATTTGAATACATTTGAGAACTTGAGATTAGTCACTCTTCCATTTGCAAGTGCAATTGCCATAATTGCTGCAACTTCCATGACCCATGCTAGCGGGTTGAATATAAACCCTAAGAACTTCAAAATTTTGCTCTCCTGAAATTATAACATTCAGTGAATCTCAAAACACCTCAACAAAAATTTACAAATTAATATGGATCAAGTACGGTTATTCTAATAACGATGAAATATGCAAGAGAATTAAGATTAGAGAATAGACCTTCAATATAAGATAGGAGTCCCATGTAAAAAACTTGCCATAAGAATCCTGTGTAACGGGCACTGGCTTAAAATACTCAATGCGCCACACTTCAATTTCTCTGTAAATAGTTTAAGGGAAAAATAAGTGAATGTCCAGCGAATGTCCATGATAATTAAAAAAATTAATACAAAATTAGACATGTAATCAACTCATTAGTTAAATAATAAATCACAGTATAAAATATGCTATTGAATTAAATCAACTTCATGATATATGAAAGAACAAAGGATACCACTCATCTCCAGTCAAAACCTAGAAAAAGGTAAAAAATGACACTTTCAATAAAGAAAATACAATTACGGTAATTTAACGATTAATTTTAAGTAATATCTACTGGCATCACACCCCTATTGAAACCTATTATTTACATAATTCAACAGTATTGGTTGGGTTGACCTGTTTGTATTAACAAATGATGAACCGACAGAAAAATCATAAAACCCGTAAATCTTTATAAACCAAGACTAACATCAAATAAATTACAACTTGACTGCTAATGCCAAAACAGAATTCATTAACCAAAATCATGTGAAAGCCATAAGCGACGATACCTTATTCTGTGAACTCCTTCGCGTAGTGTATGTGAATTCATCCATGGTATAGGAGCAGGCTGCAGGTGTAGATTTTTATATAGATCATGAGCAGGTTGCAGGTTTCTCACCGGTGTAAACAACTTATGTTCAAGTGTCCGACCTCTATTCATAAGTTTGGAAAATGCGTGCATAGTGGTTGAGGTCGAAAAGAAGATTGTCACATTAGAGATCTAGGTGATACAATCTCAGATTTGGTTTCCATTTTGCCCAGCATAGCTTTCATTCACTAAGATATTTTGGAGGATAATCATGGATTGAAAAAAGTTTACATCTACAAAATTTCGAAGACATATTCTCTGTACTGGCTTCAAGTTTTTGCAGAAAAGATGCCAATCACTCAATGTCAATTATATAACTTATAAATCTCTAAATAAAATTTTGAAATGAACGAATGTTGCATTACTTATGTAAACCTTTAAGTTACAACTAACAGACAAACTAATAAAAAAATCATTGAAATATATTCGTGCTCAAATTAGAGCTAAGGACAAATCATAAAGCCTACAAAATGCAAGATGATAAAGAGCCATTATTTAAAATTAAAAAAAAACATCAAGAAGACCTGAAAACTGAGTCATACCTCATCAGTTATTCCCATGATCCTTGTTATTTTGCTCAAATAATCGGAATCAGCAGATGGGTAATCCAAAGAAAATGATGACATACTGACCGAGTGTTTTCGCCATTGGACTGAAACAAATCCGGTTTTGATCCAAGTTTCATGAACTTCATCTTGAAAAGCTGGAACTTAGTTCACCTTCAAGACATAATCAAAATTCAAAAGTAACTCATTAACCGTGTACTAAAAATGTAGGAAAAAAACACAATTTAATACCTTTATGTATTAGAATAATCTTGGAGCCTTGAACCCTCTCATCAACATTTGGTCCCAAATCATTTTTCTTGTTGATCTACAAAAACAACCAGACATAAAAGTATAGTTGAAGAAAAAGAAAAGCACCAAATGAAGCTCAACTGGAACTAACCCAAGGATGTACATTGGGTATGCATGGTTTAGAGTTGCAATTACCGCGGTGAAAAGGATAACGTTCAACAAACATATCTTTTGTCATGTTGGGGTCAGAACATATCATACACTTGAAAAACTCCACGAACTGGCCAAACGTAAACCGAACCGACTGTTTAGCCATTTCGAATTAACATTTTCACATTTATTGAATCTTCTAATGACATTATAAATTGTAAAACAAACCTCACTAATACCCGGGCTAGTTACAGTTTAATTACAATAATTAAAACAAAAATATTACGTTCAAACGCCTAATAAGTACTACCCGGGCTACTTACAGTTTAATTACAATAATTAAAACAAATATATTACGTTCAAATGCCTAATAAGTACTTAGGCATCCTTTTGTGTAATTTTATGCTTTTCCAGCAACAACTATAAAATTTACCGAACACTTTATCATGAAACCTACAACTCAAAGCTCCAAGATGCCAAACATATCCAAGTCCTCTCTTAACCTACAAAAATGAATTGAGTTTAGAGATATATATTTCATTATAGTACATATTTGGTTAGATATAAAATTCAAATAAAAAAACGTTAATCATGAAAGGTAATGAAAATAGTCCTGATTTAGGCATATCAAACCTATCTACGACAGACTAATACTAACTTAGAGATAGGTCGCCTTTTATTCGTGTCAAAACTAACTAAAGTAATAAATTAAATGACAAAATCAATTAGAATAGTTGTCAACAAATACATCCACAAACACCAATATAAAAAACAATAATGAAGCATTAGAAAAACAACTTGAAGCATTAGAAAAATAAGTTTTAAAATAGAATAGAACCTAATACGATACATTGCCTTTGCAACAATCCAAAACAGTTGAGATACTACTTCCTAATACCCTGAAAACAAAAAACTAAACAACAATAGATAGTATAATAAGAAAACAGAATCTCAATCAATCAATCAACCGAACCCAATGAATCAATCATTCAACGAAACAACATCAGATAGCATTGTAAGAAGACAAAATATAAGTGATAATTACTTCAAAAGAAAATTTGGATATGTAAGGAGAGACATGTTTATTAATGTGATACTCTCTGTAAGGTTGAAACAAAAAAAGAAAGACATGCTAGTTTTGACAAAATATATATATTGAACCCCCAACTACAGTTTCATGAAACAACAAACCAAACATGCCAGTTAGATGAGGTGCTTGCGGTTTGGCAGCTTAGTTTTTGGTGGTGTTATCCAACTTTCTTTTTCGCAAAATTGTAGTTTGTACAACACTTTTTAAATGATAAAATACGGTTCATGAATATGATTCTATACATAACTGCATACTACGAAATTGAAAAAAATAAATAAAAATGGTTAAGCGATTGGTTCGATGTAAACAGGTGGGTTCCAATTTCCAAATCGTATCCCGAACCAATAAACCGTCAAACTGCCAAAACCAAGTCGTACATATTTCAAACTGGTCGAACCAGCAAGATTGGTTCGATGTAAACAAGTGGGTTCCAATTTCCAAATCGTATCCCGAACCAATAAACCGTCAAACTGTCAAAACCAAGTCGTACATATTTTAAACTTGTCGAACCAGCAAAATTGCTTCAGTTAGGCAGTTTGATGAGTTTTAACAGTTTAGTAAGACATTTACATGCTACTGACTTGAAAATTAAACTATATAAAACCAAATTTGGTAAGACATAATATCTTTAGCAACAACGGTCTCTCCATCTCCAGCCCCAAGATGACACATTATCGAACCGAATAAATAGGAAGATCTATTACAAATCAAATTACAAAAGCTTTGGATTTCAAAAAATCATATATGAGAAAAAATCAGACACTTCTGACGAAGATTATTTTTCCCAAAAACAAAACTAAATTTTCACTTAATGACAAAATTTCAGCAGCGGAGCCGGTCAAAAGAAAACCATATCTAACTTTAGGGTTTAAGAGCGAATTAAAATGTAAAAAAAATACTTAACGATTTAAAGAATATAGGCAGTTAATGTGTGTTTATACCTACAAAAAACACAATCAGATTGGAGATTTCAACCTATTAATTATACATAAAAAAGAGCCATAGCATTTTACAAACTAAATAAAAGATCAATTCCGAGATATATGTTGTTACCGCTGGCTTTCGAACCTGATTTCCGCCTCAAAACAGATTAATAATCAGCAACCAAAACACCAAGGCTAAACAAAGAAATAAACGCAAAATTAACACAGTGACTAAGAATAAAAGGAGAGAGATTGATTCTTACAGATGTTGAAGACAACATTAAAGAGACTGGGAATGCGTTAATGAAGTAGATTTAGGGTAAAATTGATTTTGTTGCGATGATGCAAGAAGCATGTCTCGATCCTTCAATTTCTAATCAGACTGCTTCACCACCACCGACTTATATTTAGGGTTTTTGATTTACAGAGTAAGATACAAAGGAAAGGTTATCTTTATCATGGAAGCTCCAATCTCATAGAAAGTTGAGAGAGGAACGAGAAGCGTTTCAAGCCTGTAATAATCAAAATAAGATCATAATATTTGGGTTAATAAAAAAAAAACTCTAATCGATGAACAAATATATGTTAAATCAACATTAGGGTTTCAAGGATAATCGATTAGGATTCCTGAATATAAAGTAATCTTCATGAAAGAAAGCATATACAGATTATAGATAGAAAAAAAAAAAACAAATAAAAGAAGGGAGAATTTAACCTTCTTGCGATGGAACATGAAGAGTTTTAGGGTTTGTGTATAAGGGAGGATGAAATCAAAGTAAGACATCTACAGATACCAGATTAATATGATGGATTCAGAAAAAAAAAACATACCTGCTTCAAGAACAAATCGATATAGTTGAAAGTAAGAGATGAATGCGGCACAGTTGAAATCACCAAAATGTAAATCGGCTTAGATTTAGGCTGTGTTCCAGAGATCCACTTAACAGGGGGAGGGGAGGGAAAATGGGGTTTTTTTTGCCTGAAAATAGTCTTTCCAATTTGGAAAGACATGGAGGGGAGGGGAGGGATGGGGAGGGATTTTTAACTCGGGAACACACCGTTAAGGTTCGTGCTTTGAAACGGTTGGATATTAATTAGGTTATTAGAGAATAGGGGAAAAGAAGAGAAGCGCATGAGGAGAATGGTTTTGGCGGAAAATTGAAAAAAATGGGGTGTCAGCATATGTCACGTGGCAAAAGTTATTTTGCTTTATTAGAAGTAGTAGATACACTTGAAAAAAAAAGTAGACTATGATCTCCAAATAAACTTGTACGAAAACCAAAAATACCAAATAACACAATTACAAATATCATGTAAAACAACAACAAACCTCTTCATATGCACAATATTGTTTCTTAAGACCTTCAAAAACTAACGCAAAACTTACAAACCCTTAACAATTAGCCATAATCAAGTCGGGTAATCACACACAGTTATCTGCAGCTGCGGCTCAGTCACCGGCTGCCTTACAAATGCCCTTCTCCACCATATCTCAAACGCTCGTTGTATATTCGGGCAATCATCGCCTTTTTCAAGAAAACGACTAAACCAACTCATCAAAAAAGCTTCTTGATGCGATAACGGCAATGTAAGAATAATCTGACTCAACCCCTCTTCAATTAGTCTCCGGTGAACCGTTCTTGAATCCCTTTTCATCCATCCGAAATCATCGTATAATGCTTCAAGCCATGTGGACAGTAAACCGCAGCGCGTCTCTTTCGGTACTAAAATGTTTCCTCTACCGATGGCAATACATAACTGTGCGGTAATCCGGCTTATTTTATGTCTGTACATTACTGGAACCTTTGAATGAAGAATTGCAAGCTCGTTTTGTTCCGACCATAATTGAACAAACTGTTCGCTAATTTGTTTTTCGATCAAGATATCAACAACCCATTCTAAATTATCGGCTACTCGACCGATTTCACTCATGATTCCTCGGTTTTCATCATGAGATGTTGCTTCAGATAAGCAAAGTATAAGTGATGTAAGACATTTGTGGCATATGGTGTAGAGAGTTTCTTTTGAGACATCGAGTTTACTATGGGAATAACTATGATCCGAAACGGATTTGTTGTCTTCTTTGAGTAATCGGGAGATTAGGGTTTTCATTTCTTTACGGGCTTTTTCGTCTTTAGCGTGTATAACTCCTGTGACTAATTTTGAGAAAATGTTGTCGATTTTTGAAGACGTTGATGGCTCTAATGGCAATCGTTGTAAGACTTCGTTAGTGTTGTGAAGATGAAGTTCATTGAGATTTGATATTACTCTCTCTTCTTCTTCTTCTGACCACGGAACTGCTTCTAAATATTCTAGACATGATGATATCCCATCGTCAAATTTCAATGCATCACATACCTGCAAAGATAAAAGAGATTATGTAACGGGTTGGCTGGCTTTCGGGGTCAAATGAATCATGCTTAGAATTTAAATTAGCAAGAAAATTATTGTTTTGTAACTTAATACTTTTGTTAATGGTAGGACATCTATTTCATATGTAATTGTACAATTGGGCACCAAGTGAGATAAATTCGACTAGACTTCAAAGGCAGGTACACAGATGGTCCTGGTCGTACCTCATATTATTGATTTGGTCCTTACTTTTAAGAGACTATAGAATGGCCCAGTTGTTTGCCACAATGTGATTGTTTGGTCCATAACACAAACAAACAGAAAATAAGTGTTAAGTTGATGTGAAATGACCATATTATGTATCTCCTTACCCACACACACACACATACACACACACACTCTACCACAGTCTGGCCTTTTAAACTTGGGGATAATTGATGTAAATATGTAATGATATTAGGCATAGATTTGTTGATTCATCTATATTGCATTTTGAATTAGTGGGGCAAAAGGTTTCCAAACTGTGCATCAAGTAGATCCGGAAGCACAACCAGATTTTTAGAAACACTGATTTGTTGTTGACTCCTAGTCCTAGATATAGAATTAGCTGATAAGGCATATGGGCTTTCACTTTCTGTTAGCAAAGATCAAACCATGATCAACAGGTTCATGAACCATTTGTGTGTTGTTGACTCCTATATTTTTAATGAAGGTCCTGGCAGTTTGAATCCAGTCTAACAAGGCCTTAATAAAAAAACACTAGTCATGATGAAATTCAGAGGCAGGATATAGCACCATACATGAGAGCAATTGATCCTCGGCCGTTGTCATTTGTTCATTGTCATTGTTTGTACCGAATTCACTTCCAGGATTGATTGCATTAGCACAAGAAGCGAATTGAAAGAGTAATGAGAGAGCTACAAACAAGAAAAGATAACTTGCTTGTGAAACTGTGAATATTTGTTTTCATTTTGATTTGGTCCCACCAGTAGGTTCAACCAACGCCATGACTCCGTAACATCCAGCTACCATATGAAAATAACAACCAAAGGGCATGTAGTCTAGCAGTACCCATGAGGTTGAGGGGGTGGACAAAAGGTGTAAAATTAGGAGTACATTGGTGGGTGTTTGAGTTAGCTGTTGTTCTAAAAAAGCCCAGAGGAAAATAAGAATACATAGGGAGTAACTTAAGCTGGATTTTTGGTTTAAGTGTAGAAATGAAAAAGGGGAAGGTAATGGTTTCCATGGCTCAAGACAAGTTGGGATTCTGATGGTAACTATGTTGTCAAACATGTACTCCCAACCTATGTTGTCAAACGCGTGCCCGGCGCAGGTAAAATGTTACACCATTAAAAGAGCTATTTTGGACTATGAGGAAAAGTTTCCGGCCAAAAACCTAAATAAACCTGGAATCAACCTAAATAAGCCTGGAATCATCCTAAAACAACCTAAACAAGCCTAAAACATGTCTAAACGAGGTGATCTACATTTTACCATATCAATAAACTCAATGCACATTTCAATTTCTATTTACTTCAAAAATCAACACCTTTATTGATGGTAACTACATCTAAATCCCAGATCAGAAACATAAACACAAACAAAACTTATAAAAAACAAATGCATACCTTAAGCAACCCCAAGATCTTCCCAACACTTTGACCTACCAACTTCTTCTTCAAATCATCACAATACATCAAAACCAAAGTCTCCAAATAAACCTCCACGTCATCACACTCACATATCTCCACACTATGATGGGCCCCACTTCTCCGCCCCAACTTCTCCCTAAAAAACTTACTCCGCCCCACCAACACTTCCCGATGAACATCCATAACCACACTAAACCCATCACGTGCCGTGCACGTGAGCTTCACATCCCCAAACCCCAACCCCCATTCACCAGGGTTCCTAAACGGAGCCCCAGATAAAACCCGAGCCACCCGATCCTCAACCCGCTCGTTCCCGATCCGGGTGTGGAGGTCCGTGGAGGGTCGGGTGTCTCTGTTTTGTTCTTCGGCCATCATTTCGAAGAGAGTGGGTGATGGGGTAGTGGATCGGGTAGGGGTAGTGGGTCGGGTCGGGTCGAGTTGGGGTTGGGGTGGGGAAAGGAAGTAGTCGGAGATGAAGCCTTGTTTGAGCATGGTTGAGACTTGGTTTCTGGATGACGTCATTGATGGACTGTGAGTGTTTAGATTGTTGTTTGAAGGTTAAAAGTGTGAGTGAAAGTGGGGGGTTTTTGTAGATGTGTGCGTATTAATTATTGGGGAAGTAAGTATAGAAATGAGGGTATGTGTTGTTTCTATATTTACACGTGTGAGAAGCATAAGGAAAAATAAACTATAGAGTAAACTTCCGTTTTGCTCTCTGTGGTTTGGTCACTTTAACGGTTTTGTCTAAACCTTTGAAAATAGCCATTTTACTCCCTGATGTTTTGGTTTTGTTGCCAGTTTGCTCTCTGCGAGGAGCAAAATGGAAAAACAAACAATTTGGATGGAGTTAGCGGCGGGGAGCAAACTGGCAAAAAAACCGAAACATCAGGGAGTAAAATGACTATTTTTAAAGGTTTGGAGCAAAACCGTTAAAGTGACCAAACCACAGGGAGCAAAACAGAAGTTTACTCTAAACTATATTTATGATTTTATATTTATAAATAATTTTTTTAATCAAAACACAGGCTTTTATATTCATTCCAAATATCAGGGCAAATTACACAAGGATAGTAGGTAGAAGAAAGCAATAAACTGCGCCGTCATCCCCTTCTGAATAGAAAACCCTAATTTACTAAAAACAAAGTCTCGCCCCTGAGGGGTCGAAAAGCTGTTGTGGACCACACGCTGAACTCTAGCCAAGAACCGAACCGCCTCCGGCGCTAAGGAGCCGAACGTGTCAAACACCAGGGGGACAAAGGCATGCTGATTATCCTCACAAGCTTTCGCGTGCTTTTTCATCTTCTTTGACTCTGCTTTTAGTACCGCTTGCCCCGCCACAAACCCATTTTCCTGGAACCCAGCTAGAGGGATTAGGTATTTAGTTTGAAACATTATTGAAACCGGAAATTATAAAGATAATTGTAGGCATTGGGTATTTAGTTTCGAATCCATAATATTTTTTAGGGTTGGGCTGACTAAAAGTGGGCTGGCTAGATGAAATTTCACTTAAAAATGGTTCTTTTCTTTTTAAAAATTTGTTATGAGTTCCTAAATTAAAAAAAAAGTAAACTTCTGTTTTGCTCCCTGTAGTTTGATCACTTTAACGGTTTTGCCTTAAACCTTTAAAAATAGTCATTTTCCTCCAATAGTTTGCTATGTTTTTTCCATTTTGCTCCCCGCCTCTAACTCCATCCGAATTGTCTGTTTTTCCAATTTGCTCCCCGCAGGGAGCAAAATGGAAAAACCATAGCAAACTATTGGAGGAAAATGGCTATTTTTAAAGGTTTGGGGCAAAACCGTTAAAGTGACCAAACCACAGGGAGTAAAACGGAAGTTTACTCTAAAAAAACAAATCCAAATATAAATTTACATAAAAAACAAAACAATCATGACACTTAAACAAAACAAATAAGATTATAAATCTGTAACTCTATACTTCTATACAAGTATAAAAGCGGGTAAATTTACATAAAAAACAAAACAATCATGACACTTAAATAAAACAAATAAGATTATAAATCTGTAACTCTATATTTCTATATAAGTATAAAAGCGGGTAAAAATAGGCACCTTGTTTAACTTTATGTGTATACAAGAGGAATAGAAGATTGCAATCGGCAATTCGTAAAGAGTTAAATGCTTGGTTGGTCCCTGTGGTTTGCAAAAATTTCATACTTGGTCCCAGTGGTTTACTAATTACACGCGTGGTCCCAAAAGTTGTCAAAAATGAACTCGGTTGGTCCCCTGACCTAACATCTGTTAAATTTCTCAGTTAACTATGTGTGAAATGACTATATTACCCTTAGAACAATTAAAAAAAGACATACCCATTATCTTCTTCTCCACCCTTTCTCAGTTAACTATGCTGCTGAGGTTTGAAGGAAGGAAGGAATCTATCACTATCACTATCACAAAGTAGTAGCTGGAATCTCAGAAACAAAAGGTTATATAATATATTCTCTGTTTCACTTTGAAGAAAAAGGTGATTCAAATTGAGAATCCATAAGCCTAGAAAAGCGAGCGAAATTCAGTTGATCGACAGTAAGTAATTAATACATACATACAGACAGATAGGATTAGTGAAATTGGATTGGATAAAGAAAAACAAACAAACTGACCAGATCAACGAGAGCGGCAGCCTTCTGATAAGGCGATCCGCAAGCGATGGCATCGGAGCGGTGATTAAAAGGTTTCCGGCCTACTCTACTACTTTCTCCCCCCCAGCAAAGGCTCAAACGCAGAAGAAGCCATCACTGATCTCTAACCTCTTCTTTCTTCCGAGAATCTGCTGTTCAATTTGCAGCACCCCTAGTGGGGCTGGGAAGTGGTTGCAACAACATTACGCTAATCCGGAAATGGGGTTTTCGATCTAGCGTCTGAAACAAAATCAAGGTTTCGAATCAATTTGCAGAAATGAGGGATTGGGTGGGGGTGTTGCAGGTTGATTTGAGAAGGGGTGGAGAAGAAGATGATGGTAATGTCTTTTTTTAATTGTTCTAAGGGTAATATAGTCATTTCACACATAGTTAACTGTGAAATTTAACAGAGGTTAGGTCAGGGGACCAACCGAGTTCATTTTTGACAACTTTTGAGACCACACGTGTAATTAGTAAACCATTAGGACCAAGTATGAAATTTTTGAAAACCATAGGGACCAACCAAGCATTTAACTCATTCGTAAATATGAAAAATAGTTTATGGGAATCATTAAATGAAAACAAAATAATTTGGATGTAAAACCCTAAAATTATATTGGCAAACTTGTGATGAGATGAGATGAAACCCTAGAAGAGAGGAGTGAGTTCGCAAGTCGTCAATTAATTAAAAGTTGATGATCCCGATTCCTAAACCACCATTGTATTATATTATATTATATAACTATAAATTTGCAACAAGTTTAGGCTTATGTGTATTGTGCTATTTGCATAAAAGGTGTTTTGTGCACATGTATCCTATAAAGTTGGTTAACTAGACGCGTGTGCAAAAGTTGTCCCTTTTCCCCCTTCTAACCCACATCACTACCCAAATCAACGCTTTCCGGTCATCTCTCATCCCTCACCACCGCTCTGGTCCAAATCAACGTCACCTAACATCCTCAATCAACACTGTTCTACCAACCACAACACCACAAGCCAAACGATGGTATTCGTCAGGCTATTAGCGCTCCAACAGGCATGTTTAGGTTAATCTTTTAAACTTCCAGTGTTCATTAGGAAGAACGTTCGAATTGTTGTTGATTTCGTGGTGGTAGTACGAAGATGGAGGTGGCGTGAGGAACGGTTGTGATAGGTCTCCGTTTAACTCCAACAAGAATTCCGATAAGCCTAGCTTTAATGGGGAAAGTTCTTGTACAAATAATCTTAACATACTAAACATACAAATTGAAGGAAAACTCAAAAAGACAAGGTGACATTTTTGTAATTATCAATAACTATCAAAGTTACTCTACAAATATACCTAAAAAACCTAAAAAAAAGCCTAACCCCCCCTCCCCCCCCCCCCCCAAAAAACCTAAACCCCCCCACCCCCCACACCCCCAAAAACCTAACCCCCCCCCACACCCCCAAAAACCTAAAAAAACCTAACCCCCCCCCCCAAAAAAAACCTAAACCCCCCACCCCCCAAAAACCTAACACCTCCCCACCCAAGCTAAAATGCTAAAAACTAAACCCCCAAAAAACCTAAAAAAATAAAAAAAACACACAAATTATTATTTTTTTAATATTTTTTACTAAAAATCGCTACTTTTATGTAACACCTCGAAAATTCACGTCCTATAATGTATTGACACGTGTCATAAGCTTTGAACATGTGAAAGAAAACTCTGGAAGGACTAAAGTTGACAAACAAAGGAAGTATGAGAATATAAGGGTTCAAAGTGTCAACAATGGATAAATATACCTTACAATAACCCTACATGGTGCTTATACCCTAAAACGAATGAATCATGGATCATACGAAACTAATTGTGAAAGAAAGTGAGAGGTTACAAACTACAGGGGTTAAATGTGTCAACATGTTTAAAGTATACCTCTGAGTGACCTTTTAGCAAACCCGAAGCTTTGTAACGATTAATTATGCTCACTAGGATATATGATAAAAATTTCACCAAGTTTCGTTATCGTATGAGAAAGTTATGATAAAATTCATATACGAAGGGTTAAAGGCGTCGACATGTTAATTAACACCTCTGAACGACCTCGTTATGAATCCCAAGACCCTAATACATATTTCAAACATCCGATTTATATTCAATCCGGTAATTGCTAGTAATAATCGATTCATATTTGCAAAAGTGGAATCCTATGAGGATATGCACGATAAACCTTCGTTTATGGTTTTCGTTAAAGCCCAAGACAACAATTCATAATGGTAGGGTGTACATGACTATTCAAACATGATATAAAGGCCCCATACTGATAATTCAAGCCCCAAAATCATTTTACCTAAGTTGCCCTTTCAAAGCCCGAAAGATCAAGAATTTTTGCCCTCTGCAAAAGGCTTACGGACCGTAAGCCACCCCCTTACGGTCCGTAAGGGTTGCCCAGCGACAGTAAATTGGCTGTTGGCTGTTGGCTGTTATGAGCTTGTAACCGACTTAAAAACGATTTTCCTCATCCATGGACGACCCCTACATGTTTTTAGACCTTAGGGGCACTTGTTAATGATCTGGGAACAATGCTAGACTTGGTTGTCATGATCACAAGCCCTCAAGAACACTATAAAAGGCTCTTATGTTGCAACATTGTGATCACACCTTCCATCTGCAATTCTGATCATTCCTGGAGCATAAGAGCAGACCCAAGTCCTCACTAATCGTGCATAGGACTTTGGTAAGTACCCTTGACCTTTCTTAATTGAGTTTCTACTTAGTTTTAGCTTAAAAGTCAAATCGTCGTAATTAACGTTTGACTTAGCGATTAATCATTAATGGTCTAGTGATTAGTCGAATTGAAGGTAGTTATAAGTTGGTAATTATGTGGGCAATAAACCCTTAAAAGGGTACCCTCTGATTCCCACTCTAACTAGACCATTTGTCGGGTCAAAGTTGATTAGAAAAAGTCAACAGAATGCTAATCTTCGAATTAACGCATAATTAACATTGTATAAGGCATGTAACCTATTTTATCACTCATATAACTTGGTAATAAGTATAAGAACTGGTCTAGGCTTGTTTGATCCGACAATTTTCTGTTTAGACCCGGTTCAGAACCGAAAGTCGCAAAACTTTGACTTTTGCTTTGACTTCAGTTCTGACCCGTTTTAGATAAGTTTGGAAATTCCTTAGATCTTCCTTAGGACTAGGTTACATGTTGGTATAACCCTCTGTGGTTGGATCGTTGATTGTCCGATTCGTTTACACGTTTCCGTTAAATGCCTAATGTTGACCAATATGCCCTTTTGACCATAAAACGAGAATTTAAGAAATGTGAAAGGACAATAATCTTTTCTACTGAATTATAAACTTGTCCCTAAAATTTCACATCAGTTGGAGGTCTAGATTAGGAGTTATGCCCAATAGCGTAATTAGGAAACTTTTTTTGTTAATTAAACGGCGTAATTAGCGTAAAGCCTATCTAAACCCAATTTTTGACACCAAAACTTTTACCCACTGATGTAATATAATATTTTGAGATTTTTGAAGATTTTTAGATATTTTTAACCTGCTCATAACCTAAGGTTATGGCCTCGATTCGGTAAATACCGATTATACCCTTTTTGGTTATAAAATGAGTTCTACATAGTATTTTGACACCAATCCAATTGCTACTGATTTTATATAATAAATGAAGTATTTTAAACCTTATAACCTGATCAGAAAACTCAGATTTCCTGTATAACCCGGAAATCGCTTAAAACGACTTTTTACGCGTATTAAACACCTAGTATAGGTTTAAAACCATTTTTGGCATACAAGACTTATCACCAACTGATATAACCTATTAAATTAAGTCATTTTACTGATTATTTCAGACCCGAGTCTCAGAGTTAAAAATTATCTCTTTTATAATCTTTAAAATGACCAAAATACCCCTACGGGGCTTAAATTGAAATTAAACTCGTGTTGGGCATAATGGAAGGTATCCTACTGATATCACAACATATTTAAAGCATATTAACTTAGGAAACTTGTATATGACTGATATGGTTACCCGTACGCACTTTTCGCGTTCGGATCGGCTTATGTAACTAGTTTGCATAATTTAGCCGAAACGGGTCAAACCATATCGTTTTCATCTCAAAATCCAGATTGTGTTTAAGTTACCCATATTAAACAAGCATACAAGCTTGCCGGGTCAAAACCACATTCCAAACCGGTCTTCGCCTTGTCATGCGTTTGAACCGTATCTTCCTTTTGAGCACTAACCGGTCTAAGTTTAGGCTTAATTAAGACCCGTTAGGATTCTAATAGGTTATTAAAAACCTTCGTTCCAGATATAGGAGCCCAGTAAAAGCTATCTGTACTTGCTGATTTGATACGGCTGGCATTTGAATTTTATATTTAGCTCAGGTAAATACTTTTAACTTATTTTCCCTATACGGGCTTGGGGTACGGTATATAAAATACCGCTTGGTCGGTCATTAAATCTTTAATCGTATGGTGGTTAATTGATATTAATCGGCCCGTTTAAATTGTTTTGTTTGCTTAAAGCCTTTGGGAGGTTAATGACCATGTCCCGGATATCCTTGGCATCATTTTACGAAATGGCCACGACCTAAGCGCGGGGTGTAGGCGTACACTCGTCAGTGCATAAATAAATAATGTGGTGTGTCTATTGATCTTTAACCCGGCATGAACCGGGCTACTGAACGCATAAGGAACATGTAATTCTTTTACAAGTTTATATATTTAAATAATTATCCCAAGTTATAAAATGTTTGTGCCACGTGCATTCAAATCAATTTTAAACCTTTTCAAAATGAGTCAGTTAATTGTATTTACCAGTGTAAACTGACGTATTTTCCCAAAAAGGTTAAGTGCAGGTACTACTCGTAATAGGCTGGCCTCTCCTTAGCATCAATAAGAGTCTCGCAAGCTTGGATGCATTTAAATCTGATGAACTATGTTTCTTTTATTTATGATCCGCCTGTGGATCTTTTACATTCCGTTTGTAATACTTGGATATTACTTTATATCGGTTTGTAATATATTTATCTTTTGCTTCCGCTGTGCATTTAAATATTGTGTTGTTTGACTATGATGATATCAACTACGTCACGGTACTCCCCACCGGGCCCACCGGTAATACGTGGAAATATCGGGGTGTGACAGGTTGGTATCAGAGCCAACACTGAGTGAACTAAACACTAGCCTTTTGTGTTTAATCTCAGTTACACGATTGCACATTTTGATTCTTGAGTCTAGACAAAGAACTTAGGACTATTCCTGATTTGTTTTGTCCTTTATTTGTTTCCTTTGTTATTTTTCTGATTAGCCCCTGCATGGGCGAGTCATTGCTGTTAGAAGTCCCGTTTAGGGCAACCCTGTACCTATTTAAATTTTAATGGGACGGTTAGATTTAAAATAACGTTCCTATTATGAGATCTACCATTATAACAAGATGGCAAAATCTAAAAAGGGACAAGACCTAGCTCATGTGTCGTTTTAAGACAGGGCCAAGACGGTAGTTCCACAATTAGATTCAGATCCTTGTTTACATCTCAATTTAGGATTGTTCTGCGTTAAATATTAAAAGAATCTTAAAGGTAAAACCTAGCCTAAATGTCAATGCAGACATGGTCAAGATGGTAAAACCTAGCCTAAATGTCATTGCAGACATGGCCAAGACGGTAAAACCTATCCAAAAGATTCCAATCCCTGTTAACATCTGTAAGTATGTTAACATTTTTGGCAAATTGTGAATCGTTAAAGTCACACAGGCCACCGGGGTTAATCTAAATTCTCTTATTTGAAATAATCATCCCTTAAGGATGAAGTGCCTACGGGCTATAACTAACGTCCTCTGAGACTAAAGACAGTAGTAGCCTACAACTCCCTGCCAAGAAAGGCAATGAACAACGTTCAAAGCCTAAATACCTGATTCTGCAAAATCATGGCTTATAATTTAAAGCTGCCCTTGTGACTTGGCCTCTTGTGCCATAGTTATATTTTAAATAAATTTAGGATAATTATAAACCCTGAATAAAATAAGTATCATTCCTTTCCTGCCAGTATATACATTAAAAAGAATCTTAAAAGGTATAACCTAGCTTGAATGTCATTAAAGACCTGGCTAAGATGGTAAAACCTGTTTAAAAGAGATTCAGATCCTTGTTAACATCTGCAAACATGTTAACACTCCCGGCAACAGTGATGCGATAAATCACACTTGTCGTCTTTATATTAGGAATTTCCAAACCCCTTATTTTAGCATATGCGATCAATAGGAATCATGGCTAATAAACGTCGAACATGATGTACACATCAAAACATCCATTTTGGGATGTATACCTACGGACAAAGATGAATGCATGAAAAAGATAGTTTTATTTCATAACTTCTTGTCAAGACAATGAACTATGAAATTTTCCGATCCAAAGGAATCATCGATTATGTTTTAAATTTTTCCCTAGTGACAAGGCCCCTGTGCCATCAAAAGTCCTTGGGAACAAGCCCTTGTGCTATATAAAATGTCGGTACGACATTGACAGTCGTGACTTATGTCCCCTGTCTATAGATAGGAAAGATTATATTCCGTTAAAACGCCAAAGATGGTTTATTTAAAAACCTAGGCAAAACATAATCAAATAAATTTAATACTATCTATTCGCCTATATGGCTTAATTGTACCATGGCTATTTAATCATCAAATTCGACAATTCACCATATACTTAAAACCAATTATTACTACTTGGTTTGTAGCCTTCAAAGCTTCACCATGGTTGACTCATCTGAAGCTCACAATCATCCAGTTAATCAGAATGATGATGCAAGACTGAACTTAACAAGCACCGAGTTACAGGCTATGATAAAAACAACCGTAAACAACGCTGTGGACCATGTGTTGAAGGATCATAAGCGGAAGTGCGATAATACCCCAAATAAAGGTCGTAAAAAGGGTAAGACCGGTTCAAACCATAACCCGTCCAAGCCAAAGAAGGCAAAGCCCAAATGCAATAACTGCAAGAAGCAATATTCTGGAAAATGCACAATCGACCCACGTGCAAAATTATGTGGAATTTGCAAAACTAAGGGTCACAAGACCTTGGATTGCAAGAAATTGGAAGATGCGACCTGTCATGGCTGCGGCGAAAAGGGCCACATCAGTACTAATTGCCCTAAGGCTGCCAAGGAAGAAGCAACTAAGTCTGGGAAGGATTTGAAGGACAGACAGCAGACTGGTGAAAAGACCAAATGCAAAACCTGTAGGAAATACCACCTCGGGAAATGCAGATATGAATCTCAACCTCTACCCTGTGGAATCTGCAAGTCCAAGGAGCATAAGACCTTGGATTGCAAGAGATTGGGAGACGCAACCTGCTATGGTTGCAATGAAAAAGGGCACATTAAGACCAACTGCCCTAAATACGCTAAAAAGCTTGAGGAAGTTAAGAAGACCAAAGCTGGAAGCTCTCAGATGAATGCTCAAGAGGCTATTCAGGATGACGATGTCACGACAGGTACTTTCTTTATCAATAACGCTCATACTAGAGTATGATTTGATTCAGTTTCAGATAAGTCTTTCATAGACAATAGATTTTGTAAATCATTAAATCTGCCTGTTAAAATTCTAAGCGTTAAGTATAAAGTAAAATTGGTCGACAGTACCTCAGAGACTGCTTCAGCAACATTAGATGGATGTTTATATCCATTAAGAACCATTCTCTTTCCGATATCCTTGCTTTCATTAATATAAGGACTCGATATAGTCATAGGAATGGATTGGTCGTCTTGTGACCAAGCCCATATTGTGGGTGTAATAAGAAGTATGTAGTTATCAAAACTCCTTATGGTGAGCCTTTGACCATTCAAGGAGACACTGGGTATGGATTGCCTAAACACTTGTTGAATATGGTATTTAATACCAAAGATTCGAGCATGGAAACTCAGATAAGACAAACAACAGTCGCGATGCTGGGGATGCGACAAATGTTAATGGTGCATCCGATGTGAACCTCAATGTTAATGGAGTTAATCTCCAAAACTGTAATTAACGCAGCTATTAGAAAGGCTATGAGAAAAGTCATGAAAAAGTTTAAGAAGCCGAATGATGTTCGCTTTAAAAACACAGGTCGCTGCTCATGAGAAGAGCTATATTCATACTTCAAATGCGAAGAATAACCCAAACAAAATCATATGTGGCAAGAAGCCCCTCTCCTTTTAGGATGTACTTAAAAGTACTTCGTCTCTTGGAAGTCAAGAGACTTCAATAGTAAAAAGGGGCCATCGATTTCAGGAAATTGATGGATGAAGTAGAAACCATTAGGTATATCGGCGGTTATACTGGAAAGAACATGGTAAGGTATACATCACAGTCATTCGATGGCAATGCCCTTAATTAGTGAGGACATTAATGAAATCCTCAAGAAGGATCCTCTTATACATTGTGGGATGGTCCAAGTTTTAAGAACCTTATTAGAAAAACCTAGTATCCGCTTCGCGAAATGGGAAAAGATGGAATAAGAATTTTATGACCCTCGCCATAAAAGTTCTAGGCTGTTGACAGTATGTTACAAATTTTAACACATTGGCTGAGATAGTGCCCCAATCAGTCTACCCAAAAATCTAAGCTTAATGCAAATAATTATTTGTGGTTAGCATCGGCAATAAGAAAGCACATTAAGGTGTCAAAGCCTGCTTGTTATAAATCCATTATGGATCTACCTCAGCTACTCATGTTATATAGATTAAGAAACGACCAGTCAAAGCTGAGACTGCCCTGAATTTGTCATAGATTTTGCGGCTAAGTTCAAAAGGATTAAGAATGGAGGTGCTAACCCTCCTGATGTATGAATAGAGGCAGTTCACATTAATAATGACACTAGATAAATCCCTTATTGTGATTTATTTGCTAAGAGTTACGTTTGGGTTCAGGTGCTGGTAAGTCTCTCATAAGACCATAAGCTTAGCAAACTTTTAGAAATTTTTCCCCTAAGAAACCCAGATATTAAGTATAAGGTAAAACTCACAGGCAAATCATAAGAACCATTTCTTCGGTTCCTGCCAGAAACCTTCAGTCATAGAATTTTAGAAGTATCCCCTCTCTAAAAAGAAGTGCGTCAGCATACGTAGTTGATATCTCTTTGATCTCTGTCGATTCCGAATACCCGATGGTATGATAAAAGCGTCATATGAGGATTGGTGTATCTTAATAAGTTCCATAGATTGCTTCCATGCCTGATCAGTATGGAGGTTTAATGCATGGGACCACAAAGATACTCCGATAGGTCATATGGTGCTGAAGTCAACTAATGGTATTCAAAGGAGATATCCAGAATGGAATTGTCAAGTAAATGTTCCCGATTAAGGAATTCGTGGACTTGTAACATAAATGTGTCACTTATTTGACACAAGCAATGATGGATGAATTGGAGCCTGAGATTTGTAAAAATCTCTGTAACCTCCTTGTATCTTGATTATCTTCTCCTAAGATTACCCTGTCTACCCCTGAGAGGCAGGAAGAGTTAAGGTTTATATCCCATTTAAGGCTGTATTATTATGAAATCTCCAAGACGGCTAGTACCATCATTGGAAGAATCGAAACCCTGATTAACTAAGTTTTAAAACAGAGGGTTCATATAGCCTAACTCAATATCCTGAGAATTCGGTATAGTTAACTATGAAAGACGGTTCATTTTGCTTATGCATTGTTTACCTCAACCCTAATTAGGCAACGATTAAGAATCGCCATCAGCTGCCCAGGATCGTCGATTTGTTCGACTAACTGTAAGGATTAGCTACTCCTTAAGATTAGTTTTGAGCAATGGTTGAAATAACCATCTCACCTTAAGATAAGTTTTTCTATAATAGTTGTTATATAAGTATCTAGATGGCTCCTTTGGAGACCTTGTATAGATGAAATATCAAAACATCCGTTGGATGGACGAGACTTTGGGAAGTCCACTTATCAGGATCTGAAAGTTGCATTGGAAACAACGAATAAGATCATACAAATCCCTAATCATCTGTAAGTTGCCAGTATTCGGCAGAAAACCAAGAATTTATGAAAGTAGCAACCCTCCTAAACTCTTGTTAAGGAATAAGGTTCAACAAAAGATATCACCCAGGAAGGGTGTGCCAAATTTGTTAAAATTATCAGGATAGTTAAGCTCTGAATATATAGAATCATCCGAAGGAAATCGAATGTATCAAGATCAAGTATCTTATAAGCAAAAACCTATTTAAGGGGCTTGGCGGAGCTCGCAATACATTAACACACTAACGATTTAAGGATGTGTTTCGCCAATAAGTCAAGAAACACTATCACATAATGATATGCAGAATTATGATGAGCATCCTGTATCGATTGAGGATCGACAGGTTAAGAAGCTCCAAAAAGATTCATGTACCTAATATAGGGGTCACTTTGAGAGCCTGGAAAGACTCCAGACATGTTATTGAAGTTAAGTCCATTATGCGACAAAAAGTACTTCTAGCATTTTAGCAAATCTCGAGGTCGAGATTTCTTTTAAGGGGGTGAGGATGTAACACCTCGAAAATTCACGTCCTATAATGTATTGACACGTGTCATAAGCTTTGAACATGTGAAAGAAAACTCTGGAAGGACTAAAGTTGACAAACAAAGGAAGTATGAGAATATAAGGGTTCAAAGTGTCAACAATGGATAAATATACCTTACAATAACCCTACATGGTGCTCATACCCTAAAACGAATGAATCATGGATCATACGAAACTAATTGTGAAAGAAAGTGAGAGGTTACAAACTACAGGGGTTAAATGTGTCAACATGTTTAAAGTATACCTCTGAATGACCTTTTAGCAAACCCGAAGCTTTGTAACGATTAATTATGCTTACTAGGATACATGATAAAAATTTCACCAAGTTTCGTTATCGTATGAGAAAGTTATGATAAAATTCATATACGAAGGGTTAAAGGCGTCGACATGTTAATTAACACCTCTGAACGACCTCGTTATGAATCCCAAGACCCTAATACATATTTCAAACATCCGATTTATATTCAATCCGGTAATTGCTAGCAATAATCGATTCATATTTGCAAAAGTGGAATCCTATGAGGATATGCACGATAAACCTTCGTTTATGGTTTTCGTTAAAGCCCAAGACAACAATTCATAATGGTAGGGTGTACATGACTATTCAAACATGATATAAAGGCCCCATACTGATAATTCAAGCCCCAAAATTGTTTTACCTAAGTTGCCCTTTCAAAGCCCGAAAGATCAAGATTTTTTGCCCTCTGCAAAAGGCTTACGGACCGTAAGCCACCCCCTTACGGTCCGTAAGGGTTGCCCAGCGACAGTAAATTGGCTGTTGGCTGTTATGAGCTTGTAACCGACTTAAAAACGATTTTCCTCATCCATGGACGACCCCTACATGTTTTTAGACCTTAGGGGCACTTGTCAATGATCTGGGAACAATGCTAGACTTGGTTGTCATGATCACAAGCCCTCAAGAACACTATAAAAGGCTCTTATGTTGCAACATTGTGATCAGACCTTCCATCTGCAATTCTGATCATTCCTGGAGCATAAGAGCAGACCCAAGTCCTCACTAATCGTGCATAGGACTTTGGTAAGTACCCTTGACCTTTCTTAATTGAGTTTCTACTTAGTTTTAGCTTAAAAGTCAAACCGTCGTAATTAATGTTTGACTTAGCGATTAATCATTAATGGTCTAGTGATTAGTCGAATTGAAGGTAGTTATAAGTTGGTAATTATGTGGGCAATAAACCCTTAAAAGGGCACCCTCTGATTCCCACTCTAACTAGACCATTTGTCGGGTCAAAGTTGATTAGAAAAAGTCAACAGAATGCTAATCTTCGAATTAACGCATAATTAACAATGTAGAAGGAATGTAACCTATTTTATCACTCATATAACTTGGTAATAAGTATAAGAACTGGTCTAGGCTTGTTTGATCCGACAATTTTCTGTTTAGACCCGGTTCGGAACCGAAAGTCGCAAAACTTTGACTTTTGCTTTGACTTCAGTTCTGACCCGTTTTAGATAAGTTTGGAAATGCCTTAGAGCTTCCTTAGGACCATGTTACATGTTGGTATAACCCTCTGTGGTTGGATCGTTGATTGTCCGATTCGTTTACACGTTTCCGTTAAATGCCTAATGTTGACCAATATGCCCTTTTGACCATAAAACGAGAATTTAAGAAATGTGAAAGGACAATAATCTTTGCTACTGAATTATAAACTTGTCCCTAAAATTTCACATCAGTTGGAGGTCTAGATTAGGAGTTATGCCCAATAGCGTAATTAGGAAACTTTTTTGTTAATTAAACGGCGTAATTAGCGTAAAGCCTATCTAAACCCAATTTTTGACACCAAACCTTTTACCCAATGATGTAATATAATATTTTGAGATTTTTGAAGATTTTTAGTTATTTTTAACCTGCTCATAACCTAAGGTTATGGCCTCGATTCGGTAAATACCGATTATACCCTTTTTGGTTATAAAATGAGTTCTACATAGTATTTTGACACCAATCCAATTGCTACTGATTTTATATAATAAATGAAGTATTTTAAACCTTATAACCTGATCAGAAAACTCAGATTTCCTGTATAACCCGGAAATCGCTTAAAACGACTTTTTACGTGTATTAAACACCTAGTATAGGTTTAAAACCATTTTTGGCATACAAGACTTATCACCAACTGATATAACCTATTAAATTAAGTCATTTTACTGATTATTTCAGACCCGAGTCTCAGAGTTAAAATTTATCTCTTTTATAATCTTTAAAATGACCAAAATACCCCTACGGGGCTTAAATTGAAATTAAACTCGTGTTGGGCATAATGGAAGGTATCCTACTGATATCACAACATATTTAAAGCATATTAACTTAGGAAACTTGTATATGACTGATATGGTTACCCGTACGCACTTTTCGCGTTCGGATCGGCTTATGTAACTAGTTTGCATAATTTAGCCGAAACGGGTCAAACTATATTGTTTTCATCTCAAAATCCAGAATGTGTTTAAGTTACCCATATTAAACAAGCATACAAGCTTGCCGGGTCAAAACCACATTCCAAACCGGTCTTCGCCTTATCATGCGTTTGAACCGTATCTTCCTTTTGAGCACTAACCGGTCTTAGTTTAGGCTTAATTAAGACCCGTTAGGATTCTAACAGGTTATTAAAAACCTTCGTTCCAGATATAGGAGCCCAGTAAAAGCTATCTGTACTTGCTGATTTGATACGGCTGGGATTGAATTTTATATTTAGCTCAGGTAAATACTTTTAACTTATTTTCCCTATACGGGCTTGGGGTACGGTATATAAAATACCGCTTGGTCGGTGTCACACCCCGACCACGTAGAACATAGAAAACGTGGCGGAAACATCGGGGAGTGTTGTAACAGAATTAATTGTTTCAAATCCATGGCAATTGAAGTTTCGTTTTATTTATCAAAAGTGTTACAATGTCTTAACAAACAAAGAAGTACAACATAATTAACTCGTCTTGTCTCGTTTTAAATCACTAAGGCACAGGTCCGCCTAAGTATGTCTTGATAAGTCCTATGCATCATCTCCTGAAAACACATATGAAAATAGGTACGTCAGCATAAAAATGCCTGTGAGATACATAGGTTTTGTGAAAATAGGATTCATGACTTATGTTTGTGAAAATGTTTAGTCATGAACCTTGTAATTTGCTTTGTCTTGTAAATCATTTGAAAGACGATAAGATCAGATGATATGTATAAATAAGTGAATAATGTATGGTTAAATGAATAACCATATAAAATGAGTTTGTATAAGATATGTTGTTTATAAATCAATGTTTTGTGAAAAGTATGTTATTTGTATAAAATGTTCTATGTCTCAACTGAAATGATTCAAATAACGCTACGATATATAATACCATACAAACACTTATATATAGGAAGTACCAGCGGCGTATCCACCATGCTTGTATCATATTACACACGTCTCGTTACTTAATCACTTAATCAAACCAAACCACCAAGATGTAATGTTTAACAATTGTAGAAATGTTTATGTATTGTAAGTAATGTAAGGTTAAACGAATAACCTTATAGTAGCATATCAAAAGTATACTTTGGATTTGTAAGTAACATATTAAACTATGTTTTGGTTTCATAAGTAACATATCAAAATATGCTTTGGATGTGATAAATAACATATTAAACTATGTTTTGGTTTTGTAAATAACATATCAAAATATGCTTTGGATGTGATAAATATATGTTGGTTTGTACAATACCACACATGAGAGTATATCAAACTATACTTTAATAGTGTGATTTAAGAATTCATTCAGACCTGGTGCATCAAAATACACCTTTGAGACTATAGAAATACCACAAAGGCAATCCCTATTTGGATGGAGCAACAAATTGGTTTCAGACATTCCATGACAACAGGAATGGGGTGTCAAATCCTATAGCGCTATATCATACTAACAATCGGTCTGGTGAACATAAAATAAGTACAATTCAACAATTTATTTTATGTTCTTTGAGAAATCAATGTTTAAACCATAGATAGTCATTTAGTTTGTCAAATGATAAGTAATAACATGTATAAACAAATGTCAAAATGTAAGCATGTGATGAAATCAGCTGTACTAAGTAATGCACACCATGGGCACACGTAGCATGAAATGTAATGTAAAACGATGTACTAAATACGCACTCAATGGGCATACATAGCATAAATGGTAATAAAATCATGTACTATAATGTACTAACGAACATAGCAGGTATATGATGTGAAAACAGGAAAGCATGAAAGTAACAAGTAGGCACATGTGTTTCACCCCAAAACAGTTTGGAAAACAGTAAAAGAGGGGTCTATGTACTCACTTGCGATTGCTCAGAAGTCCTTGAGTAACAACCAAACAATGCTAGAGATCGCGGATATCAAATGGCACCTAATATAGGTAACTATGTTAATTAACCGGACCTAGATCGGAAGATCGGATAGCATGAGGGTTTGTAAACCAAACGAGTGTGGAGACTCGTGTGATATGGTTTAACAAAGCCTACATACTAAATGAAACCTAACCTGAGTGCTTTCGACCCATTACGACCCGTTTAGGTAGCTTATGCTACTTTAACGCGTCGTGCGCGTGAAACGCGTTCGGACCGCCTAACTAGTCCTATGACAAGTATTATATGCCTATACATGTTACATAATCAGTTATGTGACAAAATTTTAGGTTACATATGCTTAATTACCAATTATATATGAAAAGGGTATTCTGGTAATTTACCTAAGGCATATAAACTACCTATCATACAACTACTTAAACGATGTGACCATAAGGTATAACCTCGAAAGGTTATTCCCTACACTATGGTCACCTAATGTATTTGGTCGGATCCTAATGATCGACCAAACTGGGTCGGGTTCGAAGGTATAGGCGATTTATCAGATCGCCTACCCTACGACCCTAGACAACGTGGTAATCAGTGGGCATAGTCCCAAGGGACTATGACCAACGTGATTACACTCACGTTGCGAAGTTCAAAAGAACTTCGCATTGACCATTACTGGTCAACGCTGAAAGTCAAACAAAGTTTGACTTTCGGACTCGAAAAGCAATAAAATAAGGAAAAGAACGAAAGAATACTTACGAAGGGTCCCCGAATGCTAACCTCGATTCAAAAATCTCAGGTATGAAACAATAGTTTCAACTTAGAGTTTCTCAAATCAAAGTTCTTGTAAGTTTTGCATTGGGGTGATGGGGTATTTATAGTTTTCGGGTAACCGTTAGGATCGTTTCATGGAAAACGTGCCTTAATCCCATCCGTACATGTGTTGCAAAGTTATGGTGCCTAAATTCCATCCTTATCATCTGACTAAGCAATTTAGAATGTGTGGTTGAGGATTAAACAGCTGCAATCTGATGTTAAATACACTTAATCTGGTCTGGTTAGGCAGTCGCGTAGCGCGACTGGTAAGCCTATAGGGCTCGCGCTACGCTAGCACCCCCCTGAATCAGAAAAGTTTCAGAATTGGCAGAAATGGTCCCTGCACGTGTTTAAGGCCTTTTTCGATGCGTTTGAACCCCGTTAACCTCATTTCAAGGCTCTAAAATGAAGTTAAAGTATAGGGAACTCAAAAAATGCTCAAAAATATGCCGGATGATGGTTCGTTTGGTCGTACGAACGCGATGTTCGCTTAATTACGACGGAATGTGCATAAGCGCGAAAAACGATCCAAATGACGCGACGAATGGATTTTTCTTATGGAGAACACTAAAATATAATATAGTCATGCTTACATAAATTTTTGGATGTCCGGATGTATTCAGAACGTAAGTTATGCGCGAAAATGCAAACTTGTGCACTTTTTGACACTTTTAGTCCCTGAATGACCCAAAAGTTTATTTTAGCACACCGAACCCCTCAAAGCCTATTTCTAAGCTATGTAAAGGATATATATGGTATGTTTAACTTATGGTCATGTTCCGGAATGTCTGTTACAGTTCAAATTGGCATACTTTCGCAGTTTGTCAAATTTAGTCCCTGTAAGCGAATAAACTTTGATTTCACCATACCAAACCTTCCAAAACTTATATCTAAGTTATGTAAAGGTTATTTAAGGTATGTTAAGCCTATTTCACTATTCTGGAGTGTTCGTTGGATTTAAACTGGTTATATTTACGCATCAGTGCGTGTATAACCTTCCAGAAAGCGATTTAGAGCTTGAAATCGAACAAGAGTTGATATGTGCAAAAGCTACACATATTTATACAAGTCCAAAGTATGAAATACAATATTTCATTGGTTTGGAATTTGTTTGATGGTTGAAGTGACACAGGTGTTACAGTCTCCCCTACTTTAGGAAATTTCATCCCGAAATTTAATTTTAGAGGAAACTTGTGAAGACAGCTGTGACGATTTCGCCTTCTAATAGATCCATTGAACCCTTAAGTAAAAAACTTTGGGCCATTTTAGAACTCTTAGCGAATTTGTTAACCCTCAAAGTGAATTCCTTGTAGTAGTAAAACATGGAATTTTTTTTTTTGAACTACGGACAGAAGAACGTTTCTTATGAATACTTATCATAGGAAACTTAGTGTGTGCTTGAAATCAGAATTGGGGAGTGTGAGAATGAATGACATTGGTTAAGGTCCAAGACTTCTCCCGTATCATTATTCTCGTCACTATAGATCTTAACACATGACAAAACTTCTTGTGGTTTCTGTGCACTGAATTCCATAATTATGTAGGCCTCCATAATTACGAAATTCCTTGCACAGTCCGCACAGTTCATTTCGTAATGCGTAGAAAGGAAAATCATTTGAATAAACATGAAACGACTCGACTAGACCACCAAAGGGTCCTTTTAGTTAGATCAACGAACGATCCTTTTAACTAGATCAACGCATGATCTTCTTAACTAGATCGTCGTATGATCTTTTTAAATAGACCACTTAAGGGATCTTTTCATTTATATCATCACATGATATTTCTAACCAGATTTTCAAATCAATCTGTTTAACTAGACCATGCAAGAGGTCCAATTATAGAATAGTACTTTAAAACCCAAAGGACTTGACTACAACGTAGAAGTCTATTAAGGATTTAAGATAGTAACTTTGGATATCCTACTATGAACCCCTCATATAAGATATGAAAGATTTTACGAGGATTTGGATGGATCATAAACAACCACAAAACATAAAAGAAACACATAAGCACATAATTAGTTAACTTGATTCTTTAATTCGTTCTCTTTAGGTATAGATAATTAAAGCACACTAGGAATCCAATCTATGGATTTCATTTGGCACTTTAACCATTTCCAAGGATCCATTTATAAAGATAGAAGGATTCTTATTAAGAGTTTGGCTTTGTTTCTTAAAAGAAACAAGTGTTTATGGTTCTAGGGGAGATCATAAGTGATCATAAAATGACAGAACCACACGAGTAGTTTGTATTTGGGTTGACATCATAAGGTTGTATCAAACATTCACACAATCGTATCAGTTTTGCAATAATAAAAACGACGAATTTTTATTTATATAACAACTGACTTGTCTTTAAACGTCAAAGATAACAACCAAGGGAAATAACAAAACACTAGTTGTTCACCGCTGCATCATTGTTCATGTTTGCCTCATTGATGTTAAATGCTCATCCTCGCGCTGGAGGTATGTTAACAAGTCTTGGGCAATTGTTCCTGTAGTGGGTAAGGTCACCACAGTTATAACATGACCCCGGAGGGAACCGTGCTTGAACAGCAGCAGGGTTTGCAGCAGCTTGATTTGCATATCGACATACATTGATCAAATGTCCCAACCGCCCACAGTGGGTACATTTGTGACACTGCTCTTGCTCTAGATGATGACGGTTGCACTTGTTGCACAAAGGTGCGGTACCAACATAGTTTTGCCTTTTGCGAGGTTGTGCTGGCTGGTTTGGTGCAACCTGTTTGTCTTGAGCAGTTACTGCGTAGTTTTGAGAGGCTTTGCGTTTCTTCTTCTTGGACACCTCAGCATGTTCTTCCTTTGGTTCCACTTGAGCAGTCTTGTCAGATGGTCTTGGGTCACCCTTCCGAAACAGCTTTTTCTTTCTGATGTGGGATTCAGTTAGGGTGGCAGAGAGTTCAATGGCTTGTCTGACAGTAGTAGGGTTGCTGCCAGTAACAATATCCTGAACTAAGTCAGGAAGACCATCAGTATATTTCTCGATCGCCTTATCCACAGGAGTAACCATAGCAGGACACAACAGGCTCAATTCTTCAAAACGGTCAGTATAGGCTCGATGTTCACCACTGTCTTGCTTCAAATCATCAAACTCCCTCTCCAAAGCTCGTAGTTCATGACGAGGGCAAAACTCCTTCATCATAAGAGCCCTAAGCTCAGCCCAAGTCTGTGCTAATGCAACCTCAGCACCGCGGTCTCTCATCACCCCGTTCCACCACGTAAGAGCCCTCTTCTGAAACACACTTGAAGAAAACTCGACCTTGCGATTTTCAGGACACTGAACGTGATGGAAGGTATTCTCAATGCTTTCAAACCATTGAAGAAGCCCAGTCGCTCCCTCAGAACCACTAAATTTGAGTGGTTTAGCCGAGTTAAAAGTTTTGAAATTGCATGGGGCATTGTTGTTGTTGATGGCTTGCATCATTTGAGCATAAAGATTTGGGAAGGCAACAGCCATTTGCTGTGCGATGATTCCCGCCAGTTCGTCATTTGCCATCTGATTGTCGCGTCGAGGAGGCATTCTAAAAGAGGAAACATGAAAGGAAACGAGTGAGAGATTTAGACGAAAAGAATGAGATGAATCAAATCTGATGAAAGCAAGGATAGTGGTCATTTGTTTGTTACTACAAAGCAACAAACGACACACAATGACTAATCAAAGTAAATGGATTAAAATAATGTATCGCGAAGACATGCTCGCCTATAAGTGAACACTCATCCCAAGAATTCCCAGGTAAGCACAACTGGTCTCGCGTCTGATGAGATGTATACGAAGTGCTTGCCTAGACAGAAAACCCAGAATACAGGCATTCACCCTTCCAGTTTGCACGTGTTCACATTATTTAAAACCCAAAACCTTGACGAGATTTTTGAAAATTCAAAGGGGTTCAAAACTTTGTAATAATTCATCCTAGAACAGATGATTTGTTTTCAAAGCGGTTTTGAAATTTATGTTCTTGTTGTGGTAGTCGCCTAAGGATAGGTGACGGTATTGTTTTATGACTAAACGCAAGTAAACTCGCGTTAAGGTCCTAGAAAGGTTATAGACTAGGTCAAAGCATTACTAATAACCTAATTCCCTATAACCATTGGCTCTGATACCATCTTTTCTGTCACACCCCGACCACGTAGAACATAGAAAACGTGGCGGAAACATCGGGGAGTGTTGTAACAGAATTAATTGTTTCAAATCCATGGCAATTGAAGTTTCGTTTTATTTATCAAAAGTGTTACAATGTCTTAACAAACAAAGAAGTACAACATAATTAACTCGTCTTGTCTCGTTTTAAATCACTAAGGCACAGGTCCGCCTAAGTATGTCTTGATAAGTCCTATGCATCATCTCCTGAAAACACATATGAAAATAGGTACGTCAGCATAAAAATGCCTGTGAGATACATAGGTTTTGTGAAAATAGGATTCATGACTTATGTTTGTGAAAATGTTTAGTCATGAACCTTGTAATTTGCTTTGTCTTGTAAATCATTTGAAAGACGATAAGATCAGATGATATGTATAAATAAGTGAATAATGTATGGTTAAATGAATAACCATATAAAATGAGTTTGTATAAGATATGTTGTTTATAAATCAATGTTTTGTGAAAAGTATGTTATTTGTATAAAATGTTCTATGTCTCAACTGAAATGATTCAAATAACGCTACGATATATAATACCATACAAACACTTATATATAGGAAGTACCAGCGGCGTATCCACCATGCTTGTATCATATTACACACGTCTCGTTACTTAATCACTTAATCAAACCAAACCACCAAGATGTAATGTTTAACAATTGTAGAAATGTTTATGTATTGTAAGTAATGTAAGGTTAAACGAATAACCTTATAGTAGCATATCAAAAGTATACTTTGGATTTGTAAGTAACATATTAAACTATGTTTTGGTTTCATAAGTAACATATCAAAATATGCTTTGGATGTGATAAATAACATATTAAACTATGTTTTGGTTTTGTAAATAACATATCAAAATATGCTTTGGATGTGATAAATATATGTTGGTTTGTACAATACCACACATGAGAGTATATCAAACTATACTTTAATAGTGTGATTTAAGAATTCATTCAGACCTGGTGCATCAAAATACACCTTTGAGACTATAGAAATACCACAAAGGCAATCCCTATTTGGATGGAGCAACAAATTGGTTTCAGACATTCCATGACAACAGGAATGGGGTGTCAAATCCTATAGCGCTATATCATACTAACAATCGGTCTGGTGAACATAAAATAAGTACAATTCAACAATTTATTTTATGTTCTTTGAGAAATCAATGTTTAAACCATAGATAGTCATTTAGTTTGTCAAATGATAAGTAATAACATGTATAAACAAATGTCAAAATGTAAGCATGTGATGAAATCAGCTGTACTAAGTAATGCACACCATGGGCACACGTAGCATGAAATGTAATGTAAAACGATGTACTAAATACGCACTCAATGGGCATACATAGCATAAATGGTAATAAAATCATGTACTATAATGTACTAACGAACATAGCAGGTATATGATGTGAAAACAGGAAAGCATGAAAGTAACAAGTAGGCACATGTGTTTCACCCCAAAACAGTTTGGAAAACAGTAAAAGAGGGGTCTATGTACTCACTTGCGATTGCTCAGAAGTCCTTGAGTAACAACCAAACAATGCTAGAGATCGCGGATATCAAATGGCACCTAATATAGGTAACTATGTTAATTAACCGGACCTAGATCGGAAGATCGGATAGCATGAGGGTTTGTAAACCAAACGAGTGTGGAGACTCGTGTGATATGGTTTAACAAAGCCTACATACTAAATGAAACCTAACCTGAGTGCTTTCGACCCATTACGACCCGTTTAGGTAGCTTATGCTACTTTAACGCGTCGTGCGCGTGAAACGCGTTCGGACCGCCTAACTAGTCCTATGACAAGTATTATATGCCTATACATGTTACATAATCAGTTATGTGACAAAATTTTAGGTTACATATGCTTAATTACCAATTATATATGAAAAGGGTATTCTGGTAATTTACCTAAGGCATATAAACTACCTATCATACAACTACTTAAACGATGTGACCATAAGGTATAACCTCGAAAGGTTATTCCCTACACTATGGTCACCTAATGTATTTGGTCGGATCCTAATGATCGACCAAACTGGGTCGGGTTCGAAGGTATAGGCGATTTATCAGATCGCCTACCCTACGACCCTAGACAACGTGGTAATCAGTGGGCATAGTCCCAAGGGACTATGACCAACGTGATTACACTCACGTTGCGAAGTTCAAAAGAACTTCGCATTGACCATTACTGGTCAACGCTGAAAGTCAAACAAAGTTTGACTTTCGGACTCGAAAAGCAATAAAATAAGGAAAAGAACGAAAGAATACTTACGAAGGGTCCCCGAATGCTAACCTCGATTCAAAAATCTCAGGTATGAAACAATAGTTTCAACTTAGAGTTTCTCAAATCAAAGTTCTTGTAAGTTTTGCATTGGGGTGATGGGGTATTTATAGTTTTCGGGTAACCGTTAGGATCGTTTCATGGAAAACGTGCCTTAATCCCATCCGTACATGTGTTGCAAAGTTATGGTGCCTAAATTCCATCCTTATCATCTGACTAAGCAATTTAGAATGTGTGGTTGAGGATTAAACAGCTGCAATCTGATGTTAAATACACTTAATCTGGTCTGGTTAGGCAGTCGCGTAGCGCGACTGGTAAGCCTATAGGGCTCGCGCTACGCTAGCACCCCCCTGAATCAGAAAAGTTTCAGAATTGGCAGAAATGGTCCCTGCACGTGTTTAAGGCCTTTTTCGATGCGTTTGAACCCCGTTAACCTCATTTCAAGGCTCTAAAATGAAGTTAAAGTATAGGGAACTCAAAACATGCTCAAAAATATGCCGGATGATGGTTCGTTTGGTCGTACGAACGCGATGTTCGCTTAATTACGACGGAATGTGCATAAGCGCGAAAAACGATCCAAATGACGCGACGAATGGATTTTTCTTATGGCGAACACTAAAATATAATATAGTCATGCTTACATAAATTTTTGGATGTCCGGATGTATTCAGAACGTAAGTTATGCGCGAAAATGCAAACTTGTGCACTTTTTGACACTTTTAGTCCCTGAATGACCCAAAAGTTTATTTTAGCACACCGAACCCCTCAAAGCCTATTTCTAAGCTATGTAAAGGATATATATGGTATGTTTAACTTATGGTCATGTTCCGGAATGTCTGTTACAGTTCAAATTGGCATACTTTCGCAGTTTGTCAAATTTAGTCCCTGTAAGCGAATAAACTTTGATTTCACCATACCAAACCTTCCAAAACTTATATCTAAGTTATGTAAAGGTTATTTAAGGTATGTTAAGCCTATTTCACTATTCTGGAGTGTTCGTTGGATTTAAACTGGTTATATTTACGCATCAGTGCGTGTATAACCTTCCAGAAAGCGATTTAGAGCTTGAAATCGAACAAGAGTTGATATGTGCAAAAGCTACACATATTTATACAAGTCCAAAGTATGAAATACAATATTTCATTGGTTTGGCATTTTTTTGATGGTTGAAGTGACACAGGTGTTACAGTCTCCCCTACTTTAGGAAATTTCATCCCGAAATTTAATTTTAGAGGAAACTTGTGAAGACAGCTGTGACGATTTCGCCTTCTAATAGATCCATTGAACCCTTAAGTAAAAAACTTTGGGCCATTTTAGAACTCTTAGCGAATTTGTTAACCCTCAAAGTGAATTCCTTGTAGTAGTAAAACATGGAATTTTTTTTTTTGAACTACGGACAGAAGAACGTTTCTTATGAATACTTATCATAGGAAACTTAGTGTGTGCTTGAAATCAGAATTGGGGAGTGTGAGAATGAATGACATTGGTTAAGGTCCAAGACTTCTCCCGTATCATTATTCTCGTCACTATAGATCTTAACACATGACAAAACTTCTTGTGGTTTCTGTGCACTGAATTCCATAATTATGTAGGCCTCCATAATTACGAAATTCCTTGCACAGTCCGCACAGTTCATTTCGTAATGCGTAGAAAGGAAAATCATTTGAATAAACATGAAACGACTCGACTAGACCACCAAAGGGTCCTTTTAGTTAGATCAACGAACGATCCTTTTAACTAGATCAACGCATGATCTTCTTAACTAGATCGTCGTATGATCTTTTTAAATAGACCACTTAAGGGATCTTTTCATTTATATCATCACATGATATTTCTAACCAGATTTTCAAATCAATCTGTTTAACTAGACCATGCAAGAGGTCCAATTATAGAATAGTACTTTAAAACCCAAAGGACTTGACTACAACGTAGAAGTCTATTAAGGATTTAAGATAGTAACTTTGGATATCCTACTATGAACCCCTCATATAAGATATGAAAGATTTTACGAGGATTTGGATGGATCATAAACAACCACAAAACATAAAAGAAACACATAAGCACATAATTAGTTAACTTGATTCTTTAATTCGTTCTCTTTAGGTATAGATAATTAAAGCACACTAGGAATCCAATCTATGGTTAATTGATATTAATCGGCCCGTTTAAATTGTTTTGTTTGCTTAAAGCCTTTGGGAGGTTAATGACCATGTCCCGGATATCCTTGGCATCATTTTACGAAATGGCCACGACCTAAGCGCGGGGTGTAGGCGTACACTCGTCAGTGCATAAATAAATAATGTGGTGTGTCTATTGATCTTTAACCCGGCATGAACCGGGCTACTGAACGCATAAGGAACATGTAATTCTTTTACAAGTTTATATATTTAAATAATTATCCCAAGTTATAAAATGTTTGTGCCACGTGCATTCAAATCAATTTTAAACCTTTTCAAAATGAGTCAGTTAATTGTATTTACCTGTGTAAACTGACGTATTTTCCCAAAAAGGTTAAGTGCAGGTACTACTCGTAATAGGCTGGCCTCTCCTTAGCATCAATAAGAGTCTCGCAAGCTTGGATGCATTTAAATCTGATGAACTATGTTTCTTTTATTTATGATCCGCCTGTGGATCTTTTACATTCCGTTTGTAATACTTGGATATTACTTTATATCGGTTTGTAATACATTTATCTTTTGCTTCCGCTGTGCATTTAAATATTGTGTTGTTTGACTATGATGATATCAACTACGTCATGGTACTCTCCACCGGGCCCACCGGTAATACGTGGAAATATCGGGGTGTGACATTTTAGTAGCAGCCAAAAAAAAAAATTTATTTTATTTTTTTATTTTTTTGCTAACAAAATGTAGCGATTTTTTTATAAAAAATATTAAAAAAAATTGTGTTTTTTAGGTATTTTTGGTTGAGTTCACATTTGTATAGTAACTTTGATAGTTGTGGTAATTACAAAAATGCCACCTTGTCTTTTTGAGTTTTCCTTCAATTTGTATGTTTAGTATGTTAAGATTATTTGTATTTGATCTTTTGCCTAGCTTTAATTGCATGTTTCTTTTTTAGTTAGATAGATTTTCGTTGTTTTCGTTTAAGCTATTTTTGTGATGATAACTTCACTATTATCTTTATAATCAACTCGGGTGATGATAACTTCACTATTATCTTTATAATCACTATTCATAAACACCAATCCTTTAAAGTTGAGTCTTTAAAGTTGAGTTAACTGCCCGGATGGTCCCTGTGGTTTTACGTTTTTTCACATTTAGTCCCCATCTTTTGGAAATAGCAGGTATGCTTCCTATAGTTTGTCATTTTGTTACTCGGATAGTCCCCTGACATTTACTCAGGGGACTATCCGAGTAACAAAATGACAAACCATATGGAGCATACTTGTTATTTCCAAACAGTGGCGAAGCTTGAAGTTTTCGTCGGGGGGGGGGGGTCGAAAACGTATATACCCAAAAATTTCTATAGAACCGGGGGTCGAAAACATATATACCCAAAAATTTCTATACGAAAACTACATGTACAACACTACTTAGCGAAAAGTTCAGGGGGTCGGGCGCCCCTCCCGGTCCCTTAAATGCTACGCCCCTGTTTCCAAACTAACTGATATCTAATCGGGGGACTATCCGAGTAACAAAATAACAAACCATAGGGAGCATATCTGCTATTTTCAAAAGGTAGGGACTAAACGTGAAAAAAGGTGAAACCATAGGGACCATCCGGGCAATTAACTCTTTAAAGTTTAAGTGAATTTTATTTCCATTTGGTTTGTTATATGTATCTGGTTTTAAAAGACAAGGTAACACATAGCTTATTATTTTAGGACAGTATAGCATTGGTATATGTTGGATAGTTTTGGGTTTTAATTTTATACAATTTACTCTTTTTGTTTATTGATTTAAATTTTTACTTTGCTATATTTTTTTTCGTTTCTGCTTTTACATAAGATTTTTTTGGTCTTTTGGATTCTAATTTGGGGACATTCACTTTAGTTAATACGAATTTGGGGCTTCTATTTGAGTTAAATGCCTAGTTGGTCCCCGTGGTTTGCAAATATTGCAAACTTGTCCTGGTGGTTCAATAATTACAAAGTTGGTCCCGAACTTGTAATTTTTGCACTCGGATAGTCCTTATCAGTAACCCATGTAAGATTTTTCAATTAAATATGTGTAAAATAACATAAATGCCCCTGAACAATAAGAAAACTAAAAATATATAAATTATAATTATTAATAATTCAAGTGGGTCCCATTTCCTACCCCTACCCCTCACCCACCTTATTCTTCTTCAATCTTTCTGATATCTTCCTAGACCACCATAACCACCCATTTCAGGTGACAATAAAACCTCCACCACCACCACGGCCTCACCTCCACCACCGGTAACCCACCACTGATCGAATCTGAGTTGTTAACCGGGCAACGCGTCATGGGCGGCACCAACGACGACATCAGCGACAGCAGTGGTGGTGGCAGCAACTGCAATTGCACATCTGCTCTGTTCTTCATAGTTGTTGATGTGAATTGGAGTCTCCGGTCACCGGAATTTGATTCTGTTTTGAAACCAAACAATGTCTTCAACCACCTGTATCATTTTCCCCATTTTTTTGTTCCTATAAGTTAAAAAGAAAGAGAAAGGGGTTTTTGTAAGGGTATAAACTAGTGTAAGTTTGCGTTTCTCTTGGATTATTTATTTGTTTTGGGTTCGAGTAGTATAGTGGGCTTGGTAGGTGTTTTGGTAGTCAAACGGGTATGTGCTTGGCCCAATGTAATAGAGCTTCCTATGTGATTATAAATAAGAGGTTCCTCATATGTTTTTGGTTGTTGATTCTCATTCAAACTTTGTGCTTTGTGCGACCAAGGATACCAAACGATTCATTGTAATCGTGTGTTCTTGTGTTATTAAATCAATACAATTGCTTTTGATCTTCTACATCTTACTCGTATTTCCGCTACTTGTTTGGTGTTTGATATCCGATTGTTAAGTGATTCTGGACTTACAATTGGTATCAGAGCCTAAGTAGTCTCACGAAGGCTCGGTTGATCGGATATCTTGAAGATTGAACGTGATTTTACTTCTGTTTGCTGCTGTTCAAAGACTCGCAAGAAAAGGTTTGTTCTTTCGGTTCAATTAAATCTATTTTCACATCTTATTTGTTCGACTGTTCTTATTGGTTTTGAGTGTACGAGTTGAAAGTTTTTGTCACAACTCGAGGTTCCAAGATTCCATCTTCGCATTAATTGCACGTTAATTGTTTAAGTTGTTTGTTTATTGTTAAGTTGTTTGTTTACACGACTTGTTTGCTTTGTAACCGTACACGTTTGTGATATGTTAAAACGTATTGTGATTATTGTGTTATATGTTTGGTGATTTAAACTGGAAACCTGTTAACCTATTTAGAAGTTAGAATCTTAAAATGTTGTACCCCGAGCAACCTCGACGAAACCCAGAGTTTTGCCATTAACCATATCGACGAAACAGGGAGAGTTTCGTCACAAACACCTCGACGAAACGGGGAGTTTCGCCGGCCTAGGTTTCTCCGAAGCCCAGTTAAGGCCCAACAGTTACAGTTTACATATTTAAGGGACGTAGGTTACGTGAGTTGTCATTCTTGCAAACCCTAGAGCTCTCCCTCTCCCTATTGACGGCGACTGTGTGTCCACGAAGCCATCTAAGATCGATCAAGTCATTGTTCCGTGCAACCGGTTAGTGTGTAATATCTCGGATTGATCAAACTGTTAAGTTGTTGTGTAGATGGTTGTTATTATGGTTGGATTCCATTGATTGTTGATGATGATTATTTACGAACCTGTTAATAATTAGGGTTTCTTGGTATTATTGATTTGAATAGATTTTTGATCAATGAGATAGGTTGTCGGTAATGATGAATATGTGAAAATGTATTCGTGCAATGGCCATCATATATGCTAGATTGGTTAAGGTTAACACACAATTCTGTTATAATTGGATAATGATTAGAAACTGGTTGTTTTGACATGAATAGAATGATCGGCGGTTAGGGTTTCTGGGTAATCAACAGTTACACGCCGTAACTGACCTAATGGACGAAACACCGATGACGACGAAACAGGTGCGTTTCGTCGGAGGGTAATCACGACGAAACAGGTGCGTTTCGCCGGAGGGATGCACGACGAAACATGGGGAGTTTCGTCAAGTGGGAGTCACGGCGAAACAGGGGAGTTCCGTCAAGGGTTTAAACAAGTACAGTAACCCGGTTAGGTCTGTTAAGGGTTAACTGGGTTAGTTAGTTAGTTATGTGTTGTTAAATATAAAACATGGGTTGCATGAGCATGTATAACTGTTAAATGCTATGTGTTAGTTGTTGCTCGAATATACGTTCTGATCATGACTGTTACTTGAACTATGTGATTATCAACTGATTACGTATGTATAAACACTATAGGATTGGATTGAATTATTTGTGAGCGAGTAATAATCTTACCGAGCAAACCGAGGTGAGTTCACACTTCTAAGGCATGGGATTCCCGGTGGGTTGGGAATGGGATTGAATAACTACGACAGAACTTGTACATATGCCACTACTAGACTACTTACCACCGTCCTCGGATTGGGAAGGACGCCAGCGCTAAACCTACGTACTCGCTACGTACCACCGTCCTCGGATTGGGAAGGACGCCAGCGCTAAATCTACGTACTCGCTACGTACCACTGTCCTCGGATTGGGAAGGGCACTTACGTAAAACCTACGTAATCTCATACTTATCACTGTCCTCGGATTGGGAAGGGCACCTATAGATACCACTAGTCTAGTAATATACAACATGGGAAGCCCCCACTAAATATCGTAAAGGTTTGGGAAACAAGGATACTGGGTAACACATGATTCTGAAACAAACTTACGATTTCTGAAACGAACTCAATAACTGAACAATCAACTGTGAACTCGCTCAACTTTGTTGTTGACTCGTTGTTACATGCCTTGCAGGTCGATAGGTACTCATGGAGCTTGCACAGGGAGGCGCGGTCGTTGTGGGCATGGACAGTGGGTGCCATGTTAAAAACATTATAACATTTCGAACTTAATACTTATGTTGGGTTTTCACATTTATGCTTCCGCTAAACACTTAACTATGTTTTGTTTTGAACACCTTTTGTATTGTTGGATTGAACTTTATTTATTACTTACAATGTTCAATATGATTGGTGGCTTGATCCTGGTCAGTCACGCCTCCAGGCGGTGATACTCCGCGTGTGGATTTTGGGGGTGTGACAGATTGGTATCAGAGCCATTGGTTATAGTGAACTTGGTTTTAAAAAGGGGAAAAACTTTTGGATAAAACCAGACTATAACCAGAACAGTGCTCAACGATCCACAACGACGCCTCGCTCCACGTGCAAGACTCAACACTATAGGTGATATGATTTGTGTTTATATTGCCTACTTGCTAGTTACATAGAACTTTGCTCATGATATGCTTAGATAAACGTAGCAACTATTGATTGAAAACACTTGTGTGCTTACTCTCTTCTGTCATCGCACTTTTGCGAACCCCTCTCACTCATGTTTCCTTTGATATGAAGATCATGAGTGGACGTATCAACATGACTCAAGCCCAGCTGACGGCTTTAATCAACAAACAAGTTACTGCAGCACTTGCAGCCGCTCAGGCAGGAGGTATAACCTGCCATAGCAACTTACTCTAGGATCTTTAGGTCCTACTCACGTAAACCAACACTTGTGCTTAACATTGTTTCTTCTTACACACACACGACAGGTCAACATGCTCAGCCTCCTGCATGTACCTTCAAAACTTTTATGGACTGTCGACCTACTACATTCAGTGGCACTGAAGGAGCGGTAGGCCTCCTCCACTGGTTTGAGAAGCTCGAATCGGTCTTCGAGATGTGTGAATGCCCTGAAGATCATAGGGTGAAGTATGCTACTGGAACACTTGAGGGCATTGCGTTAACTTGGTGGAAAGCGCAAGTTCAAATGTTAGGGTTGGCAGTTGCTAACGCCACCCCATGGAATGATTTCAAGGAACTGATCAAGGAAGAATACTGCAGTCGTGATGACATCCATAAGTTGGAGGTCGAGTTCTTCAACCTAAAGATGACAGGGTCAGAAATCGAAGCGTATACGAAAAGGTCGAATGAGCTGGCAATATTGTGTCCTACTATGGTGGATCCTCCTATCAAGCGCATCGAGCTATACCTTAAAGGTTTGGTGCCAGAAATTCAAAGTCACGTGACCTCAACTAATCTTGGCACTATTCAGCAAATCATCAAGTTGGCTCATCGTCTCACTGATCAGGCGGTGGAGCAGAACAGGTTACCAAAGCGTATTAGTGCTACTACCACTACATCTGATGCCCCCAACGACAACAAGCGTAAATGGGATGGGATCTCAAGCAAGGGTTCAACCTCTGTTCAGTCACAGGCTCAACAATGAAAGACAGACGATTTCAAGAGTCCCAGTCAGCAATCTTCAGGGGGTCAAGATCAGGGTCAGGGTGGATACAGGGGAAATCACCCAAAGTGCAATAGATGCAACAAACACCACAGTGGTCAGTGCAACAAGGGTCGTTGTCAGAGGTGTCTCAGGATGGGTCATGAAGCCAAGGATTGCAGGAGCTCACGGCCTGCAAATCAGAATCGTCAGCAGCAACAACAAGCACCGCAGAATCAGCAACAACAACAGGGCAACAGGGGATGCTTTTAGTGTGGCGCTGAAGGTCACTTCAAGAGACACTGCCCAAAATTAAATCAGAATCAGAATCAGAACCACAACCAAGGAAACGGGAACAATAATGGGAATAACAACGGGGGAAACAATGGAAACAATGGCGCCCGGGGCCGTGCGTTCGTGATTGGTCAGGGTGATGCAAGGAATGATCCCAACGTCGTAAAGGGTAAGTTCATTCTGGACGACTTTTATGTTAATGTTTTATTTGATTCGGGTGCCGATACCAGTTATGTGTCTCTAAAAGTTAGTCAAATGCTTAAGCGTGTTCCAACACTTTTGAACACCAAGCACATGGTAGAGCTAGCAAATGGTAAAAGTTTAGAGGCCACACACGTAGTTAAGGGTTGTAATCTCATCTTAGCTGGCCAGACCTTCTCTATCGACCTCATTCCTATAGTTCTGGGTAGTTTCGACATCGTCATTGGGATGGATTGGTTATCCCAACAGCAAGCAGAGATCCTATGCAAAGAGAAGATTGTTCGTATTCCTCGTTCTGGTAAAGAACCTCTCGAAGTTCAAGGCGACAAGAGTGGTGCTGTGGTGGGCATCATCTCCTTTCTTAAGGCCCAGAAGTGTTTGCGAAAGGGCCACACTGCTATCCTAGCCCTCGTTTCTGATGCATCCTCGAAAGAAAAGAAGATTGAAGATATTCCGATCGTACGTGACTTTCCCGAGGTATTCCCTGAGGAATTACCTGGTCTTCCGCCTCACCGTCAGGTTAAATTTCAGATCGAGCTAGCTTCTGGAGCAGCGCCCATAGCTCGTGCACCTTATCGTCTAGCTCCCTCAGAACTTGAAGAACTATCCACGCAACTACAAGAGCTCTTGGATAAGGGTTTTATTTGTCCTAGCTCTTCGCCTTGGGGAGCTCCAGTATTATTTGTGAAGAAGAAAGACGGCACCTTCCGAATGTGTATTGACTACCGCGAACTCAACAAGGTGACCGTAAAGAATCGCTATCCACTTCCACGCATTGATGACTTGTTCGATCAGCTGCAAGGTTCGAGCTACTATTCGAAGATTGACCTGAGGTCAGGCTATCATCAACTGAGAGTCCGAGACGAGGATATCTCTAAGACAATGTTCAGGACTCGTTATGGGCATTACGAGTTCCTGGTTATGCCTTTTGGATTGACAAACGAACTCGCAGTCTTCATGGATCTTATGAACAGAGTATGCAAGCCTTACCTGGATAAGTTTGTTATAGTATTCACCGACGACATTCTGATCTACTCTAAGAGTCGGGAGGAACACGAGCAACATCTGCTGATTATCTTGGAACTGCTTCGAACAGAGCAACTTTATGCTAAGTTTTCGAAATGCGACTTCTGGCTTCGTGAAGTCCATTTCCTAGGCCATGTGGTAAACAAGTATGGGATTCATGTTGATCCATCCAAGGTAGACTCGATCAAGAACTTGCCTGCACCCTGCACACCAACAGAAATCCGCCAATTCTTGGGTTTGGCGGGCTATTACAGAAGGTTCATCAAGGATTTCTCCAAGATTGCACAACCTCTCACTTCACTAACTCAGAAAGGTGTCACCTATCGTTGGGGTAATACACAGGAATCTGCATTTCAGCACTTGAAAGACAGACTTTGTAGCGCACCGATTCTTTCATTGCCTGAAGGCACAGACGATTTTGTGGTTTATTGCGACGCGTCAGTTCAGGGTCTTGGTTGCGTGTTGATGCAACGGGATAAAGTCATTGCTTATGCATCGCACCAACTTAAAGTTCACTAAAAGAATTACACTACACACGATCTGGAGCTGGGAGCTGTTGTTTTCGCACTCAAGATATGGAGACATTACCTGTACGGTACCAAGTGCACCATTTACACCGATCACAGGAGTCTCGAGCATATCTTCAAACAGAAAGAGTTGAACATGCGACAACGTCGATGGGTCGAGCTCTTGAATGACTACGAATGCGTGATCAAGTACCATCCGGGCAAAGCCAATGTGGTGGCCGACGCCCTCAGTCGAAAGGATACTACACCTAAACGCGTGCGTGCATTACAACTTACCATCCAATCTAGTCTTCCTACTCAGATACGGGATGCTCAGGTTGAAGCATTGAAAGCAGAGAACGTCAGGGCGGAGTCCCTACGTGGGTCAAGGAAATGATTAGAACAAAAGGGAGACGGCGCTTACTACGTTACAGGGCGCATTTGGGTCCCACACTATGGAAACTTACGCGAGCTGCTGATGGATGAAGCACATAAGTCTCGCTACTCAGTACATCCTGGTTCGGATAAGATGTACCACGACTTGAAGACTACGTACTGGTGGCCTAGCATGAAAGCCCACATAGAAACCTACGTCAGCAAATGTTTGACTTGTGCGAGAGTCAAGACCGAATATCAGAAACCCTCGGGCCTACTCCAACAACCAGAGATACCACAATGGAAATGGGAACAAATTTCCATGGATTTTGTTACTGGCCTGCCTAGATCGCAACGTGGAAATGATACTATTTGGGTGATAGTGGATCGATTAACTAAGTCTGCACACTTTTTGGCCATCAAAGAAACAGACAAGTTCTCTACTTTAGCAGACGTTTACTTAAAGGAAGTGGTTTCGAGGCACGGGGTGCCAACCTCCATTATTTCCGATCGTGATGCACATTTTACTTCTGAATTGTGGCAAGCTATGCACAAATCCTTTGGCTCACGTTTAGACATGAGCACCGCTTATCATCCACAAACGGATGGGCAGTCTGAGCGCACCATCCAAACCCTCGAAGAGATGCTTAGGGCATGTGTAATCGACTTTGGTAACGACTGGGAAAAACATCTACCGTTAGTGGAATTCTCGTATAATAACAGTTACCACACCAGCTTCCAAGCCGCTCCATTTGAGGCATTGTACAGACGTAAATGCCGATCACCTCTTTGCTGGGCAGAAGTTGGTGACAGCCAGATCACGGGTCCAGAACTTGTAGTAGACACAACGGAAAGGATTGCACAAATACGACAACGAATGGCGGCAGCTCGTGACCGTCAGAAAAGCTACGCTGATAAGCGCAGGAAACCACTCGAGTTCCAAGTTGGGGATCGAGTGCTACTCAAAGTCTCACCTTGGAAAGGTGTAGTTCGTTTTGGCAAACGAGGCAAACTCAATCCGCGTTACGTCGGACCGTTCGAAATCATAGAGAAAATAGGCAAAGTGGCCTACAAACTGAACCTACCAGCAGAACTCAGTGGAGTTCACAACGTATTCCACGTGTCGAATCTGAAGAAGTGTCTGTCAGATGAGACCCTCATAGTTCCTTTGAAGGAGCTCACTATAGACGACCAGTTGCGATTCATCGAAGAACCAGTTGAAATCATAGACCGAGATGTTAAGGTTCTCAAGCACACCAGAATACCTCTTGTTCGAGTTCGTTGGAACTCCCGTCGTGGCCCAGAGTTCACCTGGGAACGAGAAGATCAAATGAAACTCAAGTATCCCCAGTTGTTCGGGAACAATGCAACTACTACTGAGGCTGAAGCTACTGCGGAATTTCGGGACGAAATTCCAAACCAACGGGGGGATGATGTGACGCCCCAGGAAAACCAGTAAATCACGCAACTTAACTAGCTTCCTCAGTAACCGCATGCTAAATTTCGGGACGAAATTTCTTTCAAGTTAGGGATAATGTGACAACTCGAGTTTCCAAGATTCCATCTTCGCATTAATTGCACGTTAATTGTTTAAGTTGTTTGTTTATTGTTAAGTTGTTTGTTTACACGACTTGTTTGCTTTGTAACCGTACACGTTTGTGATATGTTAAAACGTATTGTGATTATTGTGTTATATGTTTGGTGATTTAAACTGGTAACCTGTTAACCTGTTTAGAAGTTAGAATCTTAAAATGTTGTACCCCGAGCAACCTCGACGAAACCCAGAGTTTCGCCATTAACCATATCGACGAAACAGGGAGAGTTTCGTCACAAACACCTCGACGAAACGGGGAGTTTCGCCGGCCCAAGTTTCTTCGAAGCCCAGTTAAGGCCCAACAGTTACAGTTTACGTATTTAAGGGACGTAGGTTACGTGAGTTGTCATTCTTGCAAAACCTAGAGCTCTCCCTCTCCCTATTGACGGCGACTGTGTGTCCTCGAAGCCATCTAAGATCGATCAAGTCATTGTTCCGTGCAACCGGTTAGTGTGTAATATCTCGGATTGATCAAACTGTTAAGTTGTTGTGTAGATGGTTGTTATTATGGTTGGATTCCATTGATTGTTGATGATGATTATTTACGAACCTGTTAACAATTAGGGTTTCTTGGTATTATTGATTTGAATAGATTTTTTGATCAATGAGATAGGTTGTCGGTAATGATGAATATGTGAAAATGTATTCGTGCAATGGCCATCATATATGCTAGATTGTTTAAGGTTAACACACGATTCTGTTATAATTGGATAATGATTAGAAACTGGTTATTTTGACATGAATAGAATGATCGGCGGTTAGGGTTTCTGGGTAATCATCAGTTACACGCCGTAACTGACCTAATGGACGAAACGCCGATGACGACGAAGCGGGTGCGTTTCGCCAGAGGGTAATCACGACGAAATGGGTGCGTTTCGCCGGAGGGATGCACGACGAAACTTGGGGAGTTTTGTCAAGTGGGAGTCACGGCGAAACAGGGGAGTTTCGTTAAGGGTTTAAACAAGTACAGTAACTCGGTTAGGTCTGTTAAGGGTTAACTGGGTTAGTTAGCTATGTGTTGTTAAATATAAAGCATGGGTTGCATGAGCATGTATAACTGTTAAATGCTATGTGTTAGTTGTTGCTCGAATATACGTTCTGATCATGACTGTTACTTGAACTATGTGATTATCAACTGATTACGTATGTATAAACACTATAGGATTGGATTGAATTATTTGTAAGCGAGTAATAATCTTACCGAGCAAACCGAGGTGAGTTCACACTTCTAAGGCATGGGATTCCCGGTGGGTTGGGAATGGGATTGAATAACTACGACAGAACTTGTACATATACCACTACTAGACTACTTACCACCATCCTCGGATTGGGAAGGACGCCAGCGCTAAACCTACGTACTCGCTACATACCACCGTCCTCGAATTGGGAAGGACGCCAGCGCTAAACCTACGTACTCGCTACGTACCACCGTCCTCGGATTGGGAAGGACGCCAGCGCTAAATCTACGTACTCGCTACGTACCACTGTCCTCGGATTGGGAAGGGCACTTACGTAAAACCTACGTAATCTCATACTTATCACTGTCCTCGGATTGGGAAGGACACCTATAGATACCACTAGTCTAGTAATATACAACATGGGAAGCCCCCACTAAATATCGTAAAGGTTTGGGAAACAAGGATACTGGGTAACACATGATTCTGAAACAAACTTACGATTTCTGAAACGAACTCAATAACTGAACAATCAACTATGAACTCGCTCAACTTTGTTGTTGACTAATTGTTACATGCCTTGCAGGTCGATAGGTACTCATGGAGCTTGCACAGGGAGGCGCGGTCGTTGTGGGCATGGACAGTGGGTGCCATGTTGAAAACATTATAACATTTCGAACTTAATACTTATGTTGGGTTTTCACATTTATGCTTCCGCCAAACACTTAACTATGTTTTGTTTTGAACACCTTTTGTATTGTTGGATTGAACTTTATTTATTACTTACAATGTTCAATATGATTGGTGGCTTGATCCTGGTCAGTCACGCCTCCAGGCGGTGATACTCCGCGTGTGGATTTTGGGGGTGTGACAGTTTTTCTTCTTGAAAAACTTCAATCTTTGTCTCTTAAAATCGACCGGTTTTATCGATAATACCCAATTTTGGGTTTTGCTTGAAAAAGACAATTTCTTGCCATTAAAATTCGGAATTTGGAATCTACGAAAACTGGTTTATGATTAAACCCAGAACTGTGTTTTCTTAAGTGTCAAAACTGTGTTTCCTGTTAAAGTGGTTCGGAAACATCTTTTGAACAAGTTATAAAGGGCCTGAAATTTTGTCAATACTGCTTTTGAAATTACAAGTTCTGGATCTTTTATTCAAGCACAATATAAAAGTTCATAGATTTTCGAAGAAAACTGGGCATTTGATCTGTTTTGGGGCAAGATAATTTGTGTTTGCAGGATTTTCGGAGTTTTTGTTTGCAGGAAATCATCAAACAAAATTAAAGATTGAACTACCAGATTTTTCAGAGATTCAGTTGACAATTCATGATTGAAATTTCCTAAAATAAGTGTGCGAGATTACTTATGCGAGCTGGAAATTAGTTTGGGCCATTGGAGATTGTACGTCCCCAAAACAAAGACTGTGCAGTCCAATAAGTTAGTGTATGACCTAAATTCAAGTGTGCAGTCTACTGTTTTTGGAACTTTGGACTGTGCGAGTTGAATTGGACTATTAATAGTGTGCGAGTTCAAGTTATTGGGCTATGCGATTTGACATGGACTGTTTGACAGTGTAAGGGTTCAAGTCGAAGTGTGCAACCTGTTTGACTCTATTGACGTGTGCGAGTTTAAAAGTTGGATTGTGCGACTCATATTGAACTTCTTGGAGTGTGCAACATCAACTGGACCTGTGTTTCAAGTGTGCGACCTGATTGTGCGATCACTCTGTGCGACCTGACTGTGTGATATAAAAACTTTTGGACTGTGTGATTTAGTGACTTTTGGACTGTGCGGTTTCTGCTTGAAACCTTAAGTGTGCGACTGAGTTTGATCTTTTGGATTGTGAGACAAACTGTTGGACCTTTTGGACTATTTTGATTAATTTGAACTATAACCATAAAGGTCATTAATAAATTGAATTATATTAACTCTTTTATTATTTATAATTTTAATTGTTTTTCAGAAACGGATCAAACTAACCAATTGGCATTGAGTGATAAGGCTGCTATTAATCAGGATCTCGATAACATAATTGGAACTAACAACAGGATCCCCAGGCTGATTTCGGGGGGATCGTTTTCAGAATGGAAGTTCAGATTCGTCCAATACATGAAGATCAAGGACCCAAAGGCTTGGAGGTCCATCTTGAACGGACCAACTGTGCTGACTTATGTGGTGGATGATGAAAAGGGAACTACTGCACCTAAACCTGAAGCAGAATGGGATGATGAAGATCGTGAGAAGATTGCCACTGATGAAAAGGCTACTGCAATGCTTCACTCAGCATTGGCGCCAGAGATTGATATCGGGGTTCGGGATATGAAGTCTGCCCAAGAACTGTGGAATGCTTTGATAGCAATGTATGAAGGGAATGAAAAGATGAAGGAGAGCAAATGGGATATGCTGACTCAAAAGTTCAATTTGTTCAACTATTTTCCTGGAGAGGCACTAGAGAACCAGATTCAAAGGTTTGTCGCCCTGGTCAGTGAAATGAGAACCCATGACATGCCTCTACAGAACTCTATAATCAACAAAAAGCTCTTGAATGCTCTTCCAAGAAGCTAGGATACGAATGTCACTCTCATCAAGAGGACCAAAGATCTGACAAGAATGAGCCTTGCAGAGCTGATCTCGTTGCTTAAGTCCTATGACATGGATGACAAACAACGACTCTACAACCATACCTCTAGCTACAATAATGCAGGGGTATTGACCAACACTACACTGGCTGCTCAACAAGGAGCTGGGTCATTTCAGATGTTCCCTTCTACACTAACGAACCCTACCAATCACCTTGAGACTTATTCTGACTATACTGGATACTTCTCTGCTCTAGTTCAGCAGGTGAACCCAGTCCAACCTGCACCCCAACCTACACCTTAACCTGCACCTACACTTGCACAAGCTCAGCCTGCCTCCTCCGCTGCATTTACAATATCGAACTGGTCCCCTCCCATTACTGTTCCTAAGTAGTTCGAAGAGCACATGGTTTTCAGGACAGGGGTCATGAACTACTATCATGCATTTATTACTGGGAAAATGGCTGACAGTCAATTTGCACCAACTGACCTGCACGAGGTCCATCCTGATGACATTGAAGAAATGGACATTACTTGGCAGATGGCAATGGCAATTTTTCGTTCCAAAAACTTTGTCCAAAGGACCGGTAGAAACAAGTGGGAGACGACTGATTATAGCTTGGTTGGAATAAATCGAAGCTCAGGTGCTACAATTGTAATGAACCTGGGCACTTTGCTCATGAATGTAAACAGCCAAGAAGGGAGAGACCTAACCCAAACGTTACTGTCAAAGTCAGTTCATCAGCAAGACCAACTCCGAATACCATGACTGCCTCAAACATCACTGTTACTAGTCCTGCTCACGGTTCAAACTCAAACACTGCTGCTAGAAACCAGACAAGCTCATCAGGATTTGCTACAAACCCTGGAAACGCCCTGGTGGTTCAGGAAGGAAGTGGGTTTGATTGGACGCAACAAATGCATGATCTGCAAATCACTCCAGACACCATTTATCAAATAAATCAAGCACTTGTGGCACAGATGAATGAAGATGTTGAATCAGCCACTGAAATCATTGAGGAGACCATTTATCAAGCTCTCATGGCTCAGATGAACGACTATCCTACTTCTGAAGTTGAGGTATGTGTAGATAACATATGTTGTACTCCTGCTTGTAGGGGAAAACTTAGGGGGTTCAAAGAGAAGGCAGACTCACTCGTTATGCAACTTAGATGTTTCAAATCAAAAGATTATGAAATTAAAAGGAAATTAAATGTATACAAGGATATGGTGGAGGCGCAGAAGCATGATATCCATGAGTTGCATAGCGATCCGAGTGAGGCAAGGTGTAGATATCTCCACTTTAAGGAACTGTCTGAAAAACTAACTGTTGAACTCGATAATTTAAAATGGAGTTTTGAAAACACAGAGTTTAATTTTAAAAAATTTGACGTGTCTAGTGAGAAAGTTGAAAAAATGATTAATCAACAGCTGAAATATAGCAAAAAGGAAGTGAGGAACAAAGGATTGGGATTTGTATGCATACATCCACCATACAATCACAATTACACCTCAATTCCCATGACTGAAGAGGAGATAGATAATCTGCCAAAGATGGAATATGGGAAACCCGGGGATAAGAAGGTTGAGCCTGCTAAATCTAGGAAAATAAAAATCACAAGGCCTGATAAAACTGAGATCATTTTAGAAAAACAAGCCTACAAGAAAACATTTATCAAACCAACTGATGTTTCAAACCAAACCGAGACTCTAAATTTTGAGAAAAATGCGAACATTGATAAACTCTTTTCAAGTACTAGATCTCACCGAGTCAAGTTTTTTTCAAAATACACTTGAATTGCCAAATCAAGAACAAGAGTCTAAATTAAATTCAGACAACTTCGAGTTTGCCATAATGAAGGAATTTCCTGAACTTCTCAAAGGGTTTAGGTTGGGTAAACAAATTGAATTAGCTTTTTCATCTGATTCATCAGGTGACTCTTTTGAAGCAACTAATTGTGAGAAATCAGAAATAGTTGAATCAGTCGAGTCTAAAACTAAATCATCTGAAAAAGCTGAATCACCAGAGACTGAACTCGAGTCTAACGAACATACTGAATCACCCGTTTCATCTGATTCGACATGTGATTCCTCAGAAACAGCTAACTATGAAAATTCAGAGTTAGTTGATTCAGTGGAATCTAGAACAAACCAACGAAGAATCAGAATCGACATCAGGAGCTTCTGTTAAGTCTAATGGTGATACGACTACAGAAGCCCCTGTGGCACTTTCAAATGATAATGATTCTGAAACTCATGAACCAACGGTGTCACTCGAAACTGAAAGTACTGCTACGGCATCGCCTGCCACCATTTGCGAACAAGTGAATGTTACTAACCCTGTTGCTTCGAATGCAGACAAAGTGATTATTGAAGAGTGGGTAGATGAAGATGATGAGGGTGATGTTTATTTAGTTGCTTTGAAAAATAAAATTCAGATTAACAATATTTTAATTTCTGAAAAAACAAACAATATTTCAATTTCTTCTGATGCCTTAGATTGTGTGGGCTCTGTGTTTAAGAGCGATGAATGTTCTAACATTTACTTTGGTTCTATTTGCATGGATTTGAATTCAGTTGTTTTGCCTAATAAAGCTGATGAATTTAAAATCTATTGGTAAAACAAACTAAAAAGGGTGGTGAAACAAAGTATATTCCCCCAAGATCAAGATTGAAAAATGTAAACAACAATAGTTAGGCTTCTAAAGATCAAAGTAAATTTGTTTCGCTTGTATCTCAGGATCCACACAAATCCTCAAGTTCTGCAAAGATTGATGGATCTCAGGCAAAGCCGCACGTGAAACGACAAATATGTTACACATGTGGCATTGTTGGACACATTGCAAGAAATTGTCAGCATCGTCCTGATAAAATCAAAGAAGGAGAGCATCAGAAGGCTCCAAAAGGGAATCTCAAAGCTTTGAAACAAGGGAAGACTAAAAAATCTAAACCTTTTAAGAAGTTGAATTCCAAGGTGAAGCCTTTTGATGGAGACTGGAACAGGGCAAAAGAAATGAAACTTAAAAACAACTTGAAGTCTCCAAACTCTAAAACGGTTTTGCCCAAGGCATCTAAGAAATTGGAAAAGCCTAGGCAAGTCTGGAGACTAAAGAATCCTGTTCCAGATGTCTTTCCTGAATCATCGTGCACTAATGCTAAACCTATCTACTATAAAGGGAATTTGATTTGGATGCAAGTAACATATGTTAATGAACAGGGTGTGCCCACTGCTACTATGGTTTGGGTACCAAAATCTAATTGATCCCGCATACTGTGCAGGAACGGCTATGGAGGGCTGTCATTCGACTTTGGGTCATTGATAGTGGCTGTTCCAGGCACATGACTGGCAACTTATCCCAATTGTCTGATCTTAAAAAATTCAATGGAGGATATGTTGGTTTTGCGGGAGGAGAGAAACGAAAGATCACCCAGCGAGGCATAGTGAAAAATGGTGATCTCCGTTTCAAGGAAGTCAACTACGTTCCTGAGTTGAAGCATAGTCTACTGAGCGTTTCTCAAATATGCGACAACGGTTACTCAACTAACTTCGCAGACAAACATTGCCTTATTCTAAAACCAGGAATGGTCATTTCTGAGGAGTGGATATTGCTGAAGTCTGCTTGAAAAGGCAACGCTTATGTCATTGACATGAACAAACCACCTACTGAAAGCGTTGCCTGTCTGTTTACTAAAATCTCTGAACACAATGCTATGTTGTGGCATCGTCGTTTAGGACATTCAAACGTGAAAATCTGAACCGTCTTGCTAAACTGGGGTTGGTAAGGGGTCTACCAGTGAAAGATTTTATCACCTTTGAAAAATGTGTTTCCTGTGCTAAGGGTAAACAACATCGAAAACACACTAACTTTCCCAAAACTGTCAACACAATTAATAGTGAGATGCAGCTTCTTCACATGGATCTCTTTGGTCCTGTGAATGTGCTTAGTCTGTCAGGAAAGTCTTACTGTTTGGTGATTACTAATGATTACTCACGTTTTACTTGGGTTTTCTTCTTAGTTAACAAGAGTGAGACTGCAGAACTGGTCAAAAGATTCATAGTTTTCATGGAAAACCAGACTGGCAAGAAAGTAAAGGGAATTCGAAGCGACAATGGAATCGCTATACAATACAGCGCTGCTAGGACTCCTCAACAAAATGGAGTTGCCGAAAGAAGGAATCGAACCCTTATTGAAGTGGCCTGCACGATGCTGTGTGATTCTAAGCTCCCAGTCTTCTTTTGGGATGAGGCTATCAATACAACGTGCTATGTTCAAAACAAAGTGATTATAAACAAAGCTCGCATGAAGACGCCTCACGAAGTGTTGTTTGGTGAGAAACCCTATGTTAGGCACTTTAGAACTTTCGGTTGCCCATGCACTCTTCTGCACATGGAAGCTATACCAAAATTTGATGCTAGGGGAGATGAGTGCTTTTTCATTGGATATGCTGGAAAAGCCGCACATGAGAACAAAACTGCATATAGAGTGTACAACAAGAAGACAAGACAGATTGTTGAGTCTTTTGACGTACAATGGCTCGAGGAAAATCAGACTGATGCTGGAAACAAGCCATTTACTCTCTATAATTATGCTCATATTTTTAAATCATTTGATATTCTTGATGATCCTCCTGTTGTTCATACAGGTAACTCAGGTCCTTCGAATGCTGTTTCTCGGCCCTCAACTGTTACACACAATGCTGAAGAAGATGTGGATGTTGAATTTGAGGGGGATACTACAGCTGTGGGGGATCACACACCTGAAGCCTCATCTTCAACATCTGCACCTGAGATTCAAGTAGCTCAAGATTACACCGACATTCTCAATGAAGGAGGGGAAGCTTCAGATTCATCTGATGAAGAAGATTCGTTGAACAACCAAAATGACACGTTCTTCGATGGTCCCATTCCAGACGAGTATGTTGCTGATGACTCGGCATAGGAACCTGTTGCTGATCAAACAGAACCAGTGGCAATTGAGAACCTGACTAATCTACCATCGACTGGAACTGCTCCAGAAACTGCTATTTCTACAAGTTTCCAACGTGATCATCCCATCGAAAATGTGATTGGACCTGTGGGAGCTGGAGTGTTAACCAGAAGTTAGACAGGAGTTATCAATACTTGACTATTCTCATGTTTCATCTCACAAATAGAGCCGAATACAATTTATAAGGCTCTTCAAGAGCCTAGCTGGGTAGATGCAATGCAGGACGAGTTGAACCAGTTTGAAAAATTAAAAGTGTGGAAGTTGGTTCGTTTGCCTGCTGGAAAGAAATCACTCAGAACTCGATGGGTCTATCGAAACAAGCGAGATGATAATGGAGTGATTGTTCGAAATAAAGCAAGACTGGTCGTTCAAGGGTTCGGACAGATTGAGGCCTCGACTACAATGAAGTGTATGCTCCTGTGGCCAGATTGGAAGCAATACGGATCTTTCTGGCATATGCATCTTTCATGGGGTTCAAGTTCTGTCAGATGGATGTCAAAATAACATTTCTCTATGGCAAAGTGAAGGAAGAGATATATGTATCGCAGCCTCCCGGTTTCGTTGATCCACGATGTCCTCGTCATGTTTATAAGCTTGACAAAGCATTGTACGGGTTGCACCAAGCTCCTCATGCATGGTATGCTACACTGACAGAGCATCTGCTCGCACACGGATACACTCATGGAATCATTGATCAAACATTGTTTATTTGAAAGGTGGTCGAGGATCAAATCTTAGTGCAGATCTATGTGGACGACATCATCTTTGGATCCACTAGTGAAGCACTGTGCAAGGAGTTCAAGGAAGTGATGAAAAAGCAATTTGAAATGAGTGCATTGGGAGAGCTGAATTTCATTTTGGGTTTACAAGTTCGTCAAGATTCTAAGGGAATTCTGATTCATCAAGGAAAATACGTTGATGACATTATTGCAAAGTTCAAACTTTAGGACGTGAAACCTGCAAATACTCCTATGGCAGAAAGATCAGTGCTGACCGAATATCTAGAAGGGGAAGCTATTGACGAGACACTTTACTGGTCGATGATTGGCTCATTGATGTACTTGACGGCCAGTAGACCAGACATCAAGTTTGCTGTGTGTCAGTGTGCATGTTATCAGGCTGCTCCTAAACTTTCTCATTTAAATGTTGTTAAGAGAATCTTTCGATATCTCAAGGGCAGGCCTCGACTTGGACTTTTGTATCAAAGGGAATCTCCATTTGACTTGTGTGCTTTCTCTGACAGCAACTTCGGAGGTACAGGTATGTGATTATAGCTAGGAGGTTCCTCATATGTTTTTGGTTGTTGATTCTCATTCAAATTTGTGCTTTGTGCGACTAAGGATACCAGACGATTCATTGTAATCGTGTGTTCTTGTGTTATTGAATCAATATAATTGCTTTTGATCTTCTACATCTTAATTGTATTTCCGCTACTTGTTTGGTGTTTGATATCCGATTGTTAAGTGATTCTGGACTTACAGTTTCTAATTCTAATTTAAACAAATTGTAACAACTCATAGATTTTAAATATTTATATTAAGAGGGAAAAGTCCACAACAGATATATACATACATATTATGAGTATCTATATACACGTTGGAAGAGAGAGAGAGAGAGTCACAACAATATAGCACCGAACACCCACCACCGGTAACCCACCACAAGTGGTCGAGGTGGTTGTGGTGGGTTACCGGTGGTGGAGATGAGACAGTGGTGGTAGTGGTGGAGGTTTTATTGTCACTTGAAAATGGGTGGTTACGGGGGTACGAAATGAGACCCACTTGAATTTATTAATAATTATAATTTATATATTTTTAGTTTTCTTAATTGTTCAAGGGCATTTATGTCATTTTACACATATTTAACATGTGTTAGTTATAAGAACCACCCGAGTGCAAAAGTTACAACTATTGGGACCAATTTTGTAATTATTTTACCACTAGGACCAAATCTGCAATATTTGCAAACCACAGTAACCAACCAAGCATTTAACTCGCTTCTATTTTGACCATATTTAAGTTTACCTTCTTGCTACGAAAGGCGTATAGATAATTCTAGCGGAGGCTATGATGTTAGACTATGAGGTGTGGGGTGTGGGGTGTGGCGTCGGCTGCTCCACCCCGGGCAAGCATTGGGCATGGCATTGCCTCTTTGGCATGGGGATTGAGCCTGACGTGGTTGGTTTTGATTGGCTGGTTCGATCTAGCCGTTGGAGGTAGCCGTTTCTAAACCAAAAAAACAAAACCCATGGCTGGCCACACCAAGCTAAGCCACGCCACACCACACCCCTAGTTTTTGGGTATTACCTTGTGGATCTCGTCCTCGCCATGTGTCGAGCAATGCCCCCAACCCAACCCCCTCCACACCCCACAGTCTTAGGGCTCAATGCCTTTTGGTGTATCGGTGTCGCTCTATATCTTTTATTTCTTTTTTACCGATCGAGAAAAAAAACTTGCTATATATCAACCTTCAATATCTAGGTAGAAGATAATTGTCAATATTTAAATTGAATAGAAAAAGTCAAAGAAACTATACGGATCCTTGCCAAATAAATAATCTAATATGCATTTTTTAAAACCCTCTACATGCAACTCAGCATGTACAGATGAGAAGTTGAGTAATTTCTATACCAGTTTCTACCAACTTGTCTACTTATCACCGTTATGTGGGGCAACAACAACTCGGGTTATTTGTGGCTGCGTGTGAGGTGCATTGGGGCAACAAATGGTAGTGAAATAACATCAGATAATAGGGGTGACGACTACCATAACAGTACAACAAATGGACAACAATGAGGTGCAATCAGGTATAGTCTTGGGATTGATTACGGGTTGAACTATGAGTAACGGCCCAAGCCGAGATCTTTGGCAGTTGTGTAAGAGTGTTTTGGGGCTGCTAACGGTGTCTAAACAACCATTATAAGCGATGCTAACGGGTGCCAGAAAAGATCATAAACAGGAGCCCATGCTCAAGTGATTTTGGGTCGGTTTTGGGGTCGAATCATAGTGTACAAACTGTGAATTCGTAAGGTAATTTTATTAAATGGGATTATTTAAATAAACGGGATTTTTTTAATTAAGTTATGTGATTGATATATACTGTATGAAAAAGTTTTATTCATAGTATACACATATGATAGTAATAATATAGTTTTCATCATACAAAAAATGGATAAGAGAAGTGTTAGTTATGAGTTTTAACAAGGTTTGTGATTATAGATAAACTAATATAAAAAACAATATTAAATTGCAATAGTGAAAGATAATTAATCACAAACAGGACAAGTTGTTTTTCAATTGGTTCAAAATATTCAAAAGTTAGACTCTACAGACCCCCTAGCTAATCACTTAATAATTATGTGTGTACACAAGAAAAGGTGATGTGTGTGATAGATAGATCACTAACAGGTGTGATCTATTTATACTATGTACTATAGCACTGTTGTATGTGATTGGCTGACATCACACTGATAGTGACATCTAACATTCCACATATGTTGCAAACATCTGTGCAAATCCTATCATTTGTTCTAAACTATTCTATACTGATACAGAATAAATATTGTTACATTAGGAAACCACCGTCTAGACTATCCTCTGTTGCTGAGAACCAAACATTTGTTTGGCCAAACAGATGTTTCGCCTTCTTGATCAGACCTTTGGCTTCAACTGTCACACCCCAACCGATGGCAGAAACATCAGAGTGAGGCGAAATAGATTGCTCATTACACATAACGCTAAAATGTGACAAGTATTTACGAATAAATTTCATTTCATTGCTAAAAGAATCAATTACATTGTTTGAAATAAAATACAACAAGTCAAACAAAATGAATTACATTACAACAAGTATTTAAAGTTTATAATGCGTTTCTAGGCATCCTACTAAGTTCCGTGCATCGTCAACATCATCATAAACCTGCAACATGTTTTAAAGTATAGTTCAATACAAAAGTATTGGCGAGTATACAAGTTTGGTGTACTAGCATATAAGCATGAAATGAACAATCCGCATGGCAAACCTAGTTATCAAGATTAACGTATAAACCGGCATGTGAACAAACAAGTCAAACCAAAGTTTAACGCAAATAGGGGTGTGCATGGGTCGGGTTTGACCAAAAACCATAACCGTAACCGCGATGTCGGTTATTGGATAACCATAACCATAATCGATCGGTTATGGTGGTTATGGTTATTTGGTTTTGATGGTTATAGTGGGTCGGCTATGGGTGGTTAACCGTATATTTAGCTTAGCTAAAAATAGCTTATTTTTTAACATGGAATAAATTGTTATTGCATATTTGTATATATTAGTATATTACATAGTATTACAGAATACATATAATCTATAATATTAATAACAATTATTATCGAATGTTCAAATAAAGTGATATGATACATTCCATAAAATCAAATAAACATTCAAACAAAACCACAAAATGAAATGAAAAACCCATAAGTACTAAAAATCTTCAGTTAAAAACATCAAATATTAAAAATATGGTGAAACGTCCTAAATCCTACAAAGATTTAGTACATGTCGGTTCGGTTATGGTGGGTATGGAAAAAATGATAACCGTAACTGACCCGCTACTTTCGGTTTTCTAAAAAAATCATTAACCGACCCACCGGTTTTTATTTGGTTCGGTTTTTTTGGTTCAGTTTTGTTGGTTAATTCGGTTATGGTTCGGTTAATTCGGTTTTTTGCACACCCTTAAACGCAAGTATGAATGCATGACTTAACTTAACCCAACGTTCACAGGCGGTGCGTTACTCCTATAGCGTTATACATGTTAAGGGTAGGCTCGTACGAAGTTAATGACAAGTTTATCACAAAACAAACAAACCCAGAAAATACGAATCAAGCATAACATATTAGTAAGCATGTATTAGGTTGTTTGTACGTATGCTTGCATAAAAGTATGTATGTGTTTTTGTATATGTAAACATGTTGCACCCAAAAAGATTAAAACGGTAAAAAAGGCGTCGAGTATACTCACAATATTGCAAAGCTTTCCGATTATCTGTTCACAATAAGGTCCTCTTAATGGCATCGCCTAGAGTAGATGGGGATGCAAACCAAATGTGGGAGGACATGGCAATCACCATTACTAATGTGGCAAAGGAAATGCTAGGGGTTATAATAGGAAAGAGGTGTGGCCATAAGGAGTCATGGTGGTGGAATGAGGATGTGCATACTAAAATAAGGATTAAACAAGGGTGCTTTAAGGATCTTTTGAGGTGTACAGTCGAGGTAGAGCAAGTATTTTTAAGGGAGAGATATAAGGAGGCCAAGTGAGAGGCGAAGAAGGCAGTGTCAGAGACGAAGAACGCAGCTTAGAAGCAGATGTATGATCGAATGGAAACAAAGGAGGGGGAGCATGACATGTTCAAGATTGCAAAAGCTAGAGAGCATAGAAGGCAAGACTTAGGAGCAGTGAAGTTTTTAAAGGGAGAGGATGGATGCGTTTTGGTCAAAGAACATGACATTAAGATGAGATGGCAAGCCTACTTCTACAATCTTTTCAATGGTGGGAGGGATTATCAACAAGAAAATGATGATTCATCAACTCAAAGGCGACTATGGAATAACGGCTACTGTTGACGTATCACACGGGATGAGGTGAGAACAGCCCTTAGAGGGAATGGCTAAGGCAGTTGGGCCAGATAACATACCGATTGAGGAATGGAAATGCTTGGGAGAAGAAGGAGTACATTGGCTAACTATTTTATTCAATCTTATTTTCAAATCTGGGAAAATGCCAGATCAATGGAGGAATAGTGTAGTAGTACCTGTGTATAAGAACAAAGGGGATGCCCAATGTTGTGGGAATTACAGAGGGATTAAGTTACTAGGACACACTATGAAATTATGGGAGAGAATAATTGAGGCGAGAATCAGAAGAGAAACTCAAGTCACGGTAAACCAATTTGGTTTCATGCCAGGGCGATCGACTACGAAAGCAATACATATCCTAAGGAGATTGATGGAGAAGTATAGGGAGAAGAAACGAGACCTACACATGGTGTTCATTGATCTTGAAAAGGCCTATGACAGTGTGCCACGTAGACTGGTTTGGGATAGTTTGGAGAGTAGAGTGGTTTCTGGGAAGTATATAGACTTAGTTAGGGATATGTATGTTAGGATTGGGAAGTATATAGACTTAATTAGGGATATGTATGTTAGGACTGAGACTAGTGTCCGAGCGCCTGTAGGGGATACTGAATTTTTCTCGGTGGAGGTAGGACTTCACCAAGGGTCTGGTTTGAGCCCTTTTCTATTTGCAGTTATCCTAGATGAGTTGATAAAGTTAATTCAGGAGGCTCTCCCGTGGTGCCTACTTTTTGCAGACGATATTGTGTTAGTTGCTGATAGTAAACAAAGCCTGAATGCGAGGTTAGAAGAGTGGCGAGCAACTTTAGAGGACAGAGGTTTAAGGATTAGTCGATCTAAGACTGAGTACTTGTATTGTGACTTTAGTGGAGTAGACAACGATGAGGAGATTCAGATCACCATTGACGGTCAAGTGGTTCCGCATCTGACTAAGTTCAAGTATCTAGGATCGTTTGTTCAGAGGGATGGGGAGATAGATAGTGACGTTGCCCACCGCATCCAGGTTGGATGGTGTAGGTGAGAGAGAAAAGAAAATGAGCGAGTGACAACTAAGGCCGATCGCTTCCATTTATAGGCTGGAAACAGGGGGGCTCGCGCCCCGCGACCCATCTTTCCCTCTCTCTCGCGGCCCGCGAGAGACCTAGGCTACGTATCAGGACACGTGGCACAAGGGGGGTTTCGACAGATAAGGGGACCTCGCGCCCCGCGAACCACCTGGTGGGCTCGGTCGCGGCCCGCGAGCGACCCATTTTCTTTGTTTTATTTGATTTTTGTTAAAATTTAGGTTATATGGGTATATTTAGAGCGTTTAGGGTGTTTTTTTAGGGTTGTTATATCCTCCCCGCGTTGTTTTAAATCTCGTCCTCGAGATTCACTGGAACAGATGTGGATATTTCCGTTGCATTTCTGACTTGAGCTCCCAAGTGTATTCTGGTCCTCTCTTTGAATCCCATTTTACTTTGACCAGAACTAATCTCTTTTCTTTGAGATTTTTGACCTTTCTATTTTCAATCTGTAGTGGTTTTTCTACAAACTTAAGTTTCTTATTTACCTCTATGTCCTGAAGAGGTACCACTAATGATTCGTCTGCTAAGCACTTTTTGAGATTACATACATGAAATACATCATGTATTCCTGCCATTTCTCTGGCAGTTGTAGCTGATAAGCTACTGGTCCTATTCTTTTGATAATCTCAAAAGGTCCAACATACCTTGGGCTTAGTTTTCCTCTTTTAACGAATCTGACTACTCCTTTCCATGGAGAAACTTTTAACAATACCTTATCTCCAACTTGAAATTCCAATGGTTTTCGCCTGTTATCTGCATAACTCTTTTGACGATCTCTTGCTGCTTTTAGTCTTTCATTGACTTGAATAATCTTGTCCGTTGTTTCTTGCACTATCTCTGGTCCAAATAGTTGCTTTTCTCCAATTTCTGCCCAACAGACTGGAGTTTGGCACTTTCGTCCATAAAGTGCTTTAAACGGTGCAGCATTGATACTGGTATGATAGCTGTTGTTGTAAGAGAATTCCATTAATGGCAAATGATCGTCCCATTTTCCTCCGAAATCAATTACACAGGCTCTAAGCATATCCTCTATTTTCTGAATTGTCCTTTCGCTTTGTCCGTCCGTTTGAGGATGGCAAGTTGTGCTTAGATTTAACCTTGTTCCCATTGTTTTTGGAAACTTGTCCAAAAATGAGATGTAAAACGGCTATCCCTATCAGACACAATAGATAAAGGAATTCCATGTAATGAAACTATTTCATTTACATATAACTTGGCTACCTGTTCCATTGAAAGTTTCCTTCATCGGTAAGAAATGAGCAGATTTGGTTAATCTGTCTACAATCACCCAGATTGTATCATTACCTTTTCGTGTCTTGGGTAATTTGGTAACTGTGACACCTGTGTCACTGCGACCATCAAACGAATACCAAGCCAATGAGATATTGTGTTTCATACTTGGGATCTGTAAAAATATATGTATCATTTGCACATATCAATTTTTGTTCAATTTCAAACTCTACATCGCTTTCTGGAGAGTTATACGCCAACTGGTGCGTAAACGTAATCATTTTAATGCGAAAAACACTCCGGAACATCAACATATGCTTAACATACCTTAAATAACCTCTACATAACTTAGAAATAAGTTTTGAAGGCTTTGGTATGGCAAAATCAAGTTTAATCGCTTACAGGGACTAAATTCGACAAACTACGAAAGTATGACGATTCGTACTAGAACAGACATTCCAGAACATGACCATAAGTTAAACATACCATAAATATCCTTTACATAGCTTAGAAATAGGCTTTGAAGGGTTCGGTGTGCTAAAATAAACTTTTGGGTCATTCAGGGACTAAAAGCGTCAAAAAGTGCACAAGTTTGCATTTTCGCGCATAACTTACATTCTGAATACATCCGGACATCCAAAAATTTATGTAAGCATTAAAATATTTTATTTTAGTGTTTGGCATGATAAAATTCCATTCGTCGCTTAATTTGGATCGTTTTTGGGTTCGTTACGACTTCCGTCGTAATTAAGCGAATAACGCAACCGTACGACCAAACGAACCGACATCCGAGATGTTTTTGAGCATATTTTAAGTTCCCTATACTTTAACTTTATTTTAGAGCCTTGAAATGGGGTTAACGGGGCTTAAAAGTGCCAAAAAATCAAGTTTTACAAGTGCAGGGACCATTTTTGAAATTTCTGGCAGATTCAATGAACCTAGTCCATTTTGAAGTGTTGATGGTTTTAACCCATGGTTTTGCAAAACCATGGGCTGGTATTCAATGAACATAGTCCATATTAGGGGCTCCCATGGTTTTAGAAAACCATGGGCACACATGTAAGGTTCAGATCAAAGCTCAGTTTTCGATGAACGATCTTAACGGTTCTTGAATTCCTATAAATACCCACCCTCACTTCCTCCCAAAGCACACTTGAATCTGATTTTGGCTCTCTAAGTTGAAGTTTATGCTTCATACCTGAGAGTAAATCGGATCAAGAGCTTGCGGGGACCTTCTGTAAGTATTCTTTCGTTCTTTTCATTCGTTTTTGTCGTTAAAGTCAAACTGCGTTTGACTTTCTGCTTTGACCAGTTTATGGTCAACGCGAAGTTCGTTTGAACTTCATAACGTGAGCATAATCACGATGGTTATAGTCCCTAGTGACTATACCTACTGATTACCACGTTATCTAGGCTCAGTGACGAGTCGTAGTTTCGGCCAAAATGCGTTTTCTCGCGTATTTTGTAACCAAACTACTCTAGGATATCAAAACCGTTTGTTTTGATATCAAAACCTGTTTTCTAACTTAACTAAACATGTTCTAGCATGTTTAGCTCGTCATTTTTTTTAGATTAGTGCTTGTGTGGATCCGAAAGTCAAGCGGACTAAACACCCGCTTAGACTTTCGAACACGACCCGTTTGGTCGATCATTAGGATCCGACCAAACATGTTAAGTGACCATAGTAGCGTAGGGAATAACCTTCCGAGGTTATACCTTATGGTCACTTAGGTTTGATTAGTCGCATGATAGGTAGTTTATATGCCTTAGGTAAATTACCAAAATGCCCTTTTTACGCCAAAATTCATTTTAAGCCTATGTAACATAATTTTTGATATCTAAACTGATTTAGCAAAAATATTAGACATGTTAAGGCATATTTTACTTATCATAGGGCTAGTTAGGCATTCCGAACGCGTTTTACGCGAACGACGCATTAAAGTAGCATAAGCTACCTAAACGGGTCGTAAGCACTTAGATTAGGTTTCATTTTAGTATGTAGGCTTTGTTAAACCATATTACATGAGTTCCCACACTCATTTGGTTTATGAACCCTCATTCTATCCGATCCTCCGATGTAGGTCCGGTTTATTAACACAGTTACCTATATTAGGTGCCGTTTGATTCCGTGATCTTCTAGCTTGCTTGGTGGTTATCCTAAAACTTCTAAGCAATCTCAAGTGAGTACATAGACCCCTCTTTTACTGTTTTCAAACTGTTTTGGGGTGAAACACATGTGCCTACTTGTTATTTTCATGCTTTCCTGTTTTCACATCATATACTTGCTATGTTCATTAGTACACTATTAGTACATGATTTACATTACATTGTTTCGCTATGTATGTTTACTTAGCATACTTAGTACATTGTTTTACTTTACATTTCTGCTATGTATGTTGACTGAGCATGCTAGCACATTGATTTACATTACATTAGTTGCATATGTTTACTCAACATATGGACACATTGTTTTACATTGCATTTTGTTGCATATGCTCATCCAGCATATGAACACATTATATTACATTTTGAACCGTTTGTAACTATTTGACTATGTGAACCATTGCAACTATTTGACTATGTGACCCGTTGTAACTATTGACTATGTGAACCGTTGTAACCATTTGATTATATGAACCGTTTGTAACTGTTGAACCGTGTGAACCGTATTTGACCATACATAAACATTTCTACAATTGTTAAACATTACATTTTGGTGGTTGTTTTGGGTAAGTGATTTAAGTAACGAGGCGATGTGTAATACGATAAAAACATGGTGGATACGCCGCTGGTACTTCCTATATATAAGTGCTTTTATGGTATTACATATCGTAGCGTTATTTAAACCATTTCAGTTTAGACATATTACATCTACAATACAATCTTCACATAAACATCGTTTTACAAATAACTTAACTTATACAAACTCATTTTACATGGTTATTCACTTAACCATACATTATTCTTTTATACATATATATCATTTGGTTTATTTATCACTTTTCAAATGACTTATGAAAGGAACCACTCAACAAGATTCATGGCTACTTTTATTAAACAGTTTCTTTAAACACAAGTCATGAATCCTATTTTCACAAAACCTATGTATATCACAGGCATTTTTATGCTGACGTACCTATTTTCACATATGTTTCAGGGGCTGTTGCATAGGATGATCAAGTCAAACATAGGCGGACCCGTGCCTTAGAAAATTAAAATGAAGCTAGAACTAGTTTAATTATGTTATGTACTCTTTGTTTCCTGTTTTAAGACAATGTAACTCTCTTGTTTGATAAATAAAACGTAACTTTAATTTCCATGGTTGTGAAACAATTAATTCTGTTACAACACTCCCCGACGTTTCCGCCACGTTTTGTTGTTTTACGTGGTCGGGGTGTGACAGAAAAGTTGGTATCAGAGCCAATGGTTATAGGGAATTAGGTTATTAGTAATGCTTTGACCTAGACTATAACCTTTCTAGGACCCTAACACAAGTTATCTTGTGTTTAGATCTTAAAACATGCACTTCACCTATCCTTAGGTGATAACCACAACGGGGACATCAATTCCGAATCCGCCTTGAAAATTAATCATCTGTTCTTGGATGATTGATTACTAGGTTTTGAACCCTCTGTTGTAAGGTTTTGAACCCTCTGTTGTAAGGTTTTGAACTCTCTGTTATAAGGTCTTGAACCCCTTTGAGTTTTCAAAATCTCGTCAAAGTTTTGGGTCCTAAATAGTGTGAAACGTGCAAACTGGAAGAGTGAATGCCTGTACCCTGGGTTTTCTGTCTAAGGCTAGAGTGTTCGTACAAATCCACACAATCGGACCAGTCACTCTTACCTGGGAACTCTTGGGGTGAGTGTTCACTTATAGGCAAGCATGTCTTCGCGATACATTATTTTTGACCCATTTACTTTGATTAGTCACAATGTGTCGTTTGTTTGCCTTGTGGTAACAAACAAATGACCACCATCTTTGCTTTTGTCAAATTTTTGTATCACCTCATCCTTTTCATCGAATCATCTCGCTCGTTTCCTTTCATGTTTCCCTCCTTTAGAATGCCTCCTCGACGCGACAATCAGATAGTGAATGCCGAACTGGCGGAAATCATCACGCAGCAAATGGCTGCTGCCTTTCCAAATCTTATTGCTCAACTAAACCAAGCCAACAACAACAATAATGCTCCATGCAATTTCAAGAGTTTCAATTCGGCTAAGCCACTCAAGTTTAGTGGTTCTGAAGGAGCAACTGGGCTCCTACAGTGGTTCGAGAGCACTGAGAGTACGTTTCGTCACGTTCAGTGTCCTGATAATCGCAAGGTCGAGTTTGCTTCCAGTGTGTTTTAGAAGAGGGCTCTTACATGGTGGAACGGGGTTATGAGAGACCGTGGTGCTGAGGTTGCTTTAGCACAGACTTGGGCCGAACTTAGGGCCCTTATGATGAAGGAGTTCTGTCCTCGTCATGAACTGAGGGCTTTAGAAAGGGAATTTGACGATCTTAAGCAAGATAGCGGTGAGCATCGAGCCTACACGGACCGTTATGAGGAGTTAAGTCTGTTATGCCCAAACATGGTCACGCCTTTGGATAAGGCAATCAAAAAGTACATTGATGGCCTCCCTGACTCAATACAAGACATTGTGACTGGTAGCAACCCTACTACAGTTAGATAGGCCATTGAGCTATCTGCAACCTTGACTGAATCTCAGATCAGGAAAGGTAAACTTTTCCGAAAAAGTGACAAGAAACCGATTGAGGAATCAAAGACCATGGATGAACAGACTGAATCCCCTAAGAAGTCAAAGAAGCGAAAGGCTTCTCAGAACTTCGCCGTGGTCGCTCACAATGATCAAGCCGTCCCCAACCAACCAGCTCAACCCCCTGCTAGGAAGCCCTACAACGGAACTGCACCCTTGTGCAACCAATGTAGCCTACATCATCTTGCTGGTGTGAAATGCCGCACATGCCAAGCTTGTGGACTTATAGGTCATACAGCAAGGGTTTGCCCAACCGCAACTGCACCAAATCAAGTTAACAACAGTCCTGCTCAAGGTCGTTTTCCACCAGGTTCTTGTTTCAACTGTGGCGAGATGGGCCATTTCCGAAGAAACTGCCCAAAGCTTGCTAATGCGAATCCAGCGCAGGGATGAGCATCTGACCGAATGGAAGACAACGCTGTTTAGAAATAATCACGTCTAATGTATTATTTTCTTTTGTTGTCAAGGTCCATGAAACAGTTGCTGATGTTGTTTATAAATAAATCTTTTATTTACATTGCAATATGTTTATGTGGTTGCATGTATAAAACAACATAACCCCTGCAATACCGACAATCAAGGAACCGTATGCCTTGAAGAACAGACTACCCCCAAATTCTTCCACTTTATGATCTCTTGCGTGTTCCACGAAAATCCTAAGTACCTGTTTCCTCCAAGGAAAAACGAAGTACAAGGCGCAAGTTACAACTCCGGACGAATACCCACTCCTTAATGGGGTACCTAAGGGTATTCCCATAGATGCTTGAGGATGTTGAAGTCCATCAACTGGGTTCCTGGTATGCCTTGAATACCCATGTTCAAATCGACGCCAAGTTAATTGCAATCAATAACAAGATAATAACAATTAATAACCAAGGAAACAATTATGTGATTAAGTGCTTATGTGTTCCCTTTTATGTTTTTATTTGTGATCCAAATTAAGTTATCCAAATCCTCGTAGAATCTTCCATATCTTCGTATAAGGGATTCATAGTAGGATACCCAAAGGTACTAGCTAAAATCCTTAATGGACTTCTACGTTGTAGTTAAGTCCCTTAGATTATAAAGTACTACTCCATAATTAGACCCCTGAGAGGTCTAGTTAAACAGATTAATCCAAAAATCTGGTTAGGAATATCATGTGATGATATAACTGAAAGGACTCCTTGGTGGCCTAATTAAAAAGGATCATCTGTCGATCAAATTAAAAGGACCCTATGGTAGTCTAGTCACCCTCATCACAGGCTTGATTTTCTTCCCCTAAACATTACAAGACAAACTGTGCGGACTGTGCAAGGAATTACGTAATTATGGATGCATACATAATTATGGAATTTAGTGCACAGAAATCACAACAAGTTCTGTCATGTATCTAAAGTTAACCCTATTCATTTCCAACTCTGATGAAGCAACCGTTGAAAATGACTCCGTCTGTTCATTTTAGTTTCTAAAGATTTTCCATCGAGGAAATGAATATCCGTTTGTGTAATCCTTCATTTCCAACTCTGATGAAACAACCGTTGAAAATGACTCCGTCTGTTCACTTTTGTTTCTAAAGATTATCCATTGAGGAAATGAATATCCGTTTGTTTAATCCTTCATTTCCAACTCTGATGAAGCAACCGTTGAAAATGACTCCGTCTGTTCACTTTCGTTTCTGAAGATTACCCGTTGAGGAAATGAATATCCGTTGATTATTCCTTCATTCCCGTTTCTGACGAAGAACCCGTTGAGGAAAATGAATCATCCATTCATTTTCGCTTCTGAAGAATATCCGTTGAGGAAAATGAATATCCGTTGATTATTCCTTCATTCTCGTTTCTGATGAAGAACCCGTTGAGGAAAATGAATCATCCATTCATTTTCGCTCCTGAAGAATATCCGTTGAGGGAAATGAATATCCGTTTAGTTAAATCCTTCATTTTTCATTTCCGAAGAACCCGTTGAGGAGAATGACCCCGTTCGTTCATTTTCGCTTTTGAAAAATATCCGTTGAGGAAAATGACAAGATTATTCTTTATCTTTGATGGTCATTTAACACAAAGTCACAGACAGACTCCTACAAATAAATTTCGGGACGAAATTTCCTAAAGTAGGGGAGATTGTGACACCTGTGTCACTGCGACCATAAAACGAATACCAAGCCAATGAGATATTGTGTTTCATACATGGGATCTGTAAAAATATGTGTATCATTTGCACATATCAATTTTTGTTCAATTTCAAACTCTACATCGCTTTCTGGAGAGTTATACGCCAACTGGTGCGTAAACGTAATCAGTTTAATGAGACAAACACTCCAGAACATCAACATATGCTTAACATACCTTAAATAAGCTCAACATAACTTAGAAATAAGTTTTGAAGGCTTTGGTATGGCAAAATCAAGTTTAATTGCTTACAGGGACTAAATTCGACAAACTGCGAAAGTATGATGATTCGTACTAGAACAGACATTCCGGAACATGACCATAAGTTAAACATACCATAAATATCCTTTACATAGCTTAGAAATAGGCTTTGAAGGGTTCGGTGTGCTAAAATAAACTTTTGGGTCATTTAGGGACTAAAAGCGTCAAAAAGTGCACAAGTTTGCATTTTCGCGCATAACTTACATTCTGAATACATCCGGACATCCAAAAATTTATGTAAGCATTAAAATATTTTATTTTAGTGTTTGGCATGATAAAATTCCATTCGTCGCTTAATTTGGATCGTTTTTGCGTTCGTTACGACTTCCGTCGTAATTAAGCGAATAACGCAACCGTACGATCAAACGAACCGACATCCGAGATGTTTTTGAGCATATTTTAAGTTCCCTATACTTTAACTTTATTTTAGATCCTTGAAATGGGGTTAACGGGGCTTAAAAGTGCCAAAAAAATCAAGTTTTACAAGTGCATGGACCATTTTTGAAATTTCTGGCAGATTCAATGAACCTAGTCCATTTTGAAGTGTTGATGGTTTTAACCCTTGGTTTTGCAAAACCATGGGCTGGTATTCAATGAACATAGTCCATATTAGGGGCTCCCATGGTTTTAGAAAACCATGGGCACACATGTAAGGTTCAGATCAAAGCTCAGTTTTCGATGAACGATCTTAACGGTTCTTGAATTCCTATAAATACCCACCCTCACTTCCTCCCAAAGCACACTTGAATCTGATTTTGGCTCTCTAAGTTGAAGTTTATGCTTCATACCTGAGAGTAAATCGGATCAAGAGCTTGCGGGGACCTTCTGTAAGTATTCTTTCGTTCTTTTCATTCGTTTTTGTCGTTAAAGTCAAACTGCGTTTGACTTTATGCTTTGACCAGTTTATGGTCAACGCGAAGTTCGTTTGAACTTCATAACGTGAGCATAATCACGATGGTTATAGTCCCTAGTGACTATACCTACTGATTACCACGTTATCTAGGCTCAGTGACGAGTCGTAGTTTCGGCCGAAATGCGTTTTCTCGCGTATTTTGTAACCAAACTACTCTAGGATATCAAAACCGTTTGTTTTGATATCAAAACCTGTTTTCTAACTTAACTAAACATGTTCTAGCATGTTTAGCTCGTCATTTTTTTTAGATTAGTGCTTGTGTGGAGCCGAAAGTCAAGCGGACTAAACACCCGCTTAGACTTTCGAATGTCACACCCTGGCTTTGCGGAAGCGTGGTTAATTTGGTGTGACTTCTTAATACCATAGCTTAATCATAACCAAGCTATATGAATTAAAAACATGCAAGATCATCCATTAAGTTTTGAAAACCAAGTACAGTACCATTGTTTTAACGGGAACATACCCCAACAACCATAACCTTGTTCAACAGACATTACAAACTTAAAACATAACATAAACATGGTTTAAGGATTGTGTCTTGTCCAGGAAAGAGACACATCCCCTAAACCCCGGATGACCTCGGAAACTAGTGCAGCGGAAAACATGCCATACCGTGCCAGATCTCGTTAATTTCTTGAAATACATGTAAGTTGAAAAATCAACAATAATGTTGAGCGAGTTCATGTGTAAGTGAGTATGTAAAACACTTGTGAGTATAAAAATAGTCGTGGTATGTAGCAAATAAGGGGACTTGTGATCACCAATGGTTTGCAAGGCCACTGATATATGTGAAGTGCAAATAGGGAGACTCAAACCTAGCAGATTTCGCCACGGCATTTGTATGTGGACAAAGTCACCCCAAGGTCCGTTTCTAGTTTGGCCTGGGGCTGGGCTCGCTACACCCAGATAGATCTACCGCTCCTGTCCCTCGGTCCCGACATGAGGACTAATGGCCTCATATTGCTCCTACCCACTCACATGATCTGAGTAATAAACCTCCTTACGCTAACCATACCGTGTATAAAGTACTTGTAATCATAGTAACATGTATTTCACCCCCGCAGTTAAGAAAACTGAAAACAGTTAGAGAAAAGGGGGACATGAACTCACAGTGAAGTGTCTCTACCAAGTATCTCCTGCTCACGTAGCTGTGCGACGACCTACAGGTGCTAATTTCTATTAGACGGACGGCCGTGCCTTAGCTTCATGGTTTATGTCTTTGGGAAATAGTTAGACAACTATTTCGTGTTTACGTTCTGTAATATACTTGGTAGTTAATCTCCTTCCCAAGGATGGGGGATTCAATACATGTGCGTTCATAAATATTTCCGTAAGTTCGTAAGTTACGTCTAACAATTGAGTGGTAATATAATTACCGGTGTAACTTATATATATTTATGGTGAAAGCGTTCGTATTATTTTGGATTCGTTAACGTTCGTAAATATTATTTTTACTCTAAAAATAATATTTATGTATTTTCACAAAATAATCATAAACAGTGTGTGAAAATATATATTTATCACGTTAAATTTTGTGAAAATCCCACCTCCGAATATTTAGTAAATAAAGTCATGGCGAAATTTATATTTCAAAAACATGTCAAAAATAATTCTAACACTTGTAGTGTAAATAGTTCTAAGTGTTAGGTTGTTAGAAAAATTTCGCCAGAGTTTCCTCTGTAACTGGAGGTGGCCACGCTTTCAAGCGTATCATTTTCTTTTACAAAATCAATTTCAACAACTTCCTTATTCAATCAAACAATTTCCGACACATCAAGCTAGTCGACAAGTATGTAAATCGCATAATCGCATGAACTTGTAGTTTTTTCCGAAACTATAGTGTAAATCCCATTATATTTTGTGGATCTTTATATAAAGTAATTTTGATCTCGTAAAAACCTCGTTTTTAGAGAAATCCGTCTTTACAACTTCTCGTCCTCTTTTACAAAGTTTGTTATTTTGTCGATACTTTTCGTTTCACAAGTGTTTACACACTTGTGGTTTATAAAAATCATACTTGTTAGTGTAAGATCCGTCTTTTAGAAAACATGATTTCCTTGACACGTGGTTCTTTGAAAATACCACTTGCAGATACGTAGATCTGCTAGTTTTAAACACTATTGTACAAGTTAAAACATTTTTACACAAGTAAAACATTTTTACACAAGTTCATGTTTCATGTGTGGTAGAGTTTCATCTTTTAACCCTTGTTATTTCTAAAATAGCTTTGTGTCATGATTCAAGAACATGACTATACCGGGTTAAACGATGATTCGAGCTACCACAACATAGATCGGGTCTAAATAAACACAACTTTCAATTACTACAACATTTACACAACATATAAGCTATTAACCACCATTTTTCATGTTTTTAGTAGACTTTTGTGCCTCATTTTGCATTTTAACGAGATTTAACCGACAAAAATCCTTTTAACCACTTTAGATTAGTTCAGGATAGAGATTTAAACATTATACCTCTAGCTCGAGGCTAGGGAAGAATCTATGCGCAAAATGGGCGGATAAAAGCAAAGTAGAGAGGTCCTTCGCGTTCCGCTTGCTCCAAGACTCCTAATACGTGACCCTTGATGTTTGTAGATGATTGAAATGGCTTGAACAAGAACCGAAAAATTGATGGATGGGTATAGGGGGTTCGGCCGAAAGCTCTTAGAGGGAGAGAGGAGAGTGTGTTTGTGGTGTTGTGTTGTGTAATGATCTCATATGTTTAGACATGATCTTATAGGCAATTATAATTGTATTAACCAAAGGATAATGTGTCTTGTAGATATTAGACAAAAATTAGATTATGGTAATCTTGCAAGGACAAGTGTGTCCCCCTCTAATGGGGACGGTTAACAAGGGGGGGGGGGGTACTAGTTCCTTTCCAACAATTAGTTAAGTTATAGTTAGGTTAAACTAAGTTAAGTTAAGTATTTAACTTAGTTAGTTATGTTTAGTGAGATACAATGGGTGTTAGGGTACACGGGGACCCTAACTGGCTCAGAAAAAGAGTAATAATATTTATGGCAATATTTTCATGTTCCGGGTATAGTCCGGTTGTTTGGTTGGATAGTAATCCGTTAAAGTGCTTGACAAAGCTTTAAAGTGTCGTTATTTCTCTCTTTAGTGACACGGCTTACTCCTGACACTTTGGAAAGTGTCTAGTGTTATTTTTCTCATATTTTGGCACTTTATTAGTTAGCTAAAAGCTGAAATATTTTGTAAAGTGCTGAGTTTTGTACTTAGAGTACGTTTTAGGCACATCCAGTCATAGTGACTTATTCCTAGAGACGCAGTTCAACAACCCTTATATCCCTACACTCACTACTAGTGTAGCAAAACGTTTCTGGCTCATACAGGCCTTAGAGGCAGTGTCTTCCTGATGCTGGCTTTATCAGCATGTTCAATAGGTTATCCGTGTATTGTGCTACTGTGCTTTTTGTGCATCATGTTTGTCACTAAGGTTCAGTATGTAAATAATGTAGTGACGATAGGTAAAGTATGATGCAAGTACGTATATGTATCAGATATCAAGTAGTAGTTCATCAGCTAGTTCAAACAAGCACAGTAATTAAGCAGTAATTAATCATTAATTAAGTCGTACGGATACCTGGTTTAGTGCGGGTTGTCACATTCTCCCCCCGTTAAATAAATTTCGTCCCGAAATTTAAGTTCTGCTTGTAGATGCAGGGTTCTTAGGAAAAAGGTGGGGGTATTTCTCTTTCATCCGGTCCTCACGTTCCCAGGTGTATTCAGGACCATGTCTGGCATTCCAACGAACTTTGACGAGCTTGACACTGCTCCGGCGGGTCTTGTTAACTTTCCAATCCGTGACCTCAACAGGTTCTTCAATGAAGTGGAGCGTGTCGTCAACATGAATCTCGTCGGTGGGAATGGCAACAGTAATTTGAGTTGGACTTTTCTTTAGATTGGATACGTGAAATGTATCGTGAACGCCATTCAGTTCAGCAGGTAGGTCCAACTTGTATGCTACTAGTCCTATTCTCTCCAAAATTTTGAAAGGACCAATGTAGCGCGGATTTAACTTCCCACGCTTTCCAAAGCGTGCCACCCCCTTCCAGGGTGAAACTTTTAATAACACCATTTCTCCAACTTGGAAATCCACATGTTTCCGGTTTGGATCCGCATAGGCCTTCTGTCTGTGGCGAGCTGCTTCGATGCGTTTAAGAATCTGCGCGATCTTGTCTGTCGTCTCTTGGACGATCTCGGGACCAGCGAGTTGCCTATCACCTGCGTCAGCCCAACATAGAGGTGATCGGCACTTGCGTCCGTAAAGGGCTTCGAATGGCGCGACACCAATACTGGTGTGGTAGCTGTTGTTGTATGAAAATTCGACCAAAGGTAAATGTTTATCCCAGCTACCGCCCAAATCCATAACACACGCCCTCAGCATGTCTTCCAAAGTCTGTATCGTTCGCTCGCTCTGGCCATCAGTTTGCGGATGAAACGCAGTGCTCAGATTCAATTGTGAGCCAAAGGCTTCTTGGAAGGATTGCCATATCCTTGACACAAACCTTCCGTCTCTATCAGAGATGATTGAGAGAGGTACTCCATGGCGCGCGACGATCTCTCTCATGTAAATTTCCGCAAGTTTACTAGTACTGTCTTTCTCTTTGATTGGCAGAAAGTGTGCGGACTTTGTTAGGCGGTCAACTATCACCCAAATCATATCATGGCCTCTTGGCGTTCTTGGCAACTTCGTAATAAAATCCATGGAGATTTGTTCCCATTTCCACTTGGGAATTTCAGGCTGTTGCAGAAGTCCTGAAGGCTTCTGGTATTCGGCTTTAACCTTAGCGCACGTTAAACATTTGCTCACGTAAACAGCAACATCGCCTTTCATCCTAGGCCACCAATAGTAATCTTTGAGATCCTGGTACATCTTATCCGCTCCAGGATGGATAGAGTACCGTGATTTGTGAGCTTCATCAAAAATAACTTTCCTTAAACCACCAAACAGAGGAACCCAAACCCTTTTCTCGAAGCATAACTTCCTCGTTTGGTACCAGTAGCTTCTCCATCCCACGGAGATATTCTTCTTCAAGGTTTCCTTCCTTGAAAGCTTCTTTCTGCGTGGCACGAATGCGCAAGGAAAGATCGGTCTGAATAATCATTTCTAAAGCTCTAACCCTTATGGGCTTGATTCTCTCTTTACGACTTAGGGCATCGGCGACCACGTTCGCCTTCCCTGGATGGTACTTTATCTCACAGTCGTAGTCGTTCAACAATTCAACCCAACGTCTTTGCCTCATATTCAACTCCTTCTGGTTGAATATATGCTGTAGGCTCTTGTGATCTGTAAAGATTGTACACTTTGTACCATAAAGGTAGTGTCTCCAGATCTTTAAAGCAAAAACCACTGCGCCAAGTTCCAAATCATGTGTGGTATAGTTCTTTTCGTGCACTTTCAACTGACGCGATGCGTAAGCAATAACCTTTTGGCGTTGCATCAACACACAACCCAGCCCTTGACGCGATGCGTCGCAGTATACCACAAAATCATCAGTACCTTCTGGTAGAGCTAAGATTGGCGCGTTACAAAGCTTATCCTTCAGTATCTGGAATGCTTCTTCCTGTTTGATTCCCCAATCAAACGTCTTATCTTTCTGGGTGAGAAGCGTCAAAGGTTGAGCGATTTTTGAAAAATCTTCAATGAACCTTCGATAGTAGCCAGCCAAACCCAAGAATTGCCGAATCTCGGTTGGCGTCTTTGGCGTTTCCCAATCCTTGATCGCCTCGATCTTGGTTGGATCCACGTGGATTCCATCTCCATTTACCACGTGCCCAAGGAATTGGACTTCACGTAGCCAAAATTCGCACTTGGAGAATTTGGCATACAGCTGTTCCTTCTTCAGCAGCTCTAGAATGGCTCTAAGATGTTGCTCGTGTTCAGCCTTCGTCTTTGAATAAATTAAAATGTCCTCGATGAATACAATCACGAACTTATCCAAGTACGGCTTGCAAACCCTATTCATCAAATCCATAAAGACTGCAGGTGCGTTTGTCAAACCAAACGGCATAACAAGGAACTCGTAGTGTCCATAACGAGTTCTGAAGGCTGTCTTTGGGATACTTTCCTCTTGTATCCTTAACTGATGGTATCCAGATCGAAGATCGATCTTTGAATAAAAGTTTGAACCTTGAAGTTGGTCGAACAGATCATCAATTCTTGGTAGAGGGTACCTATTCTTGATCGTCAGCTTGTTAAGCTCCCGGTAGTCGATGCACATACGAAAACTACCGTCCTTCTTTTTGACAAACAGGACCGGAGCTCCCCAAGGCGAGAAGCTTGGTCGGATAAATCCCTTGTCTAACAACTCTTGAAGTTGTGTCGACAGTTCCTGCATCTCAGACGGAGCAAGTCTATAAGGTGCCTTAGCCACGGGCGCGGCGCCTGGAACTAAGTCGATGCGAAACTCTACTTGCCTCTGAGGTGGCAGTCCAGGCAAGTCTTCTGGGAAGACTTCTGGATACTCCCTCACGACAGGGATGTCTTCGATTTTTGGCTCAGCAGCCTTTTTATCCACAATGTGTGCCAGAAAAGCAACACATCCTTTCTGCAAACACTTCCTTGCTTTCAAGCAGCTGATAATCCTCAACGGCGTCTCACGCTTCTCTCCATGAACCACAATCGTTTCGCCATCTTCGGTTGGGATACGAACAACCTTTTCGTGACAAACTATCTCAGCTTTGTTACTTGATAACCAATCCATTCCTACCACCACGTCGAAGCTCCCCAACTGGACTGGTAGTAGATCTAGAGCGAACTCACGTTCTCCCAATTCGATCACACAACCTCTGATAACTTCATTGGCTTCTACTAACTTTCCATTAGCCAATTCGATTGAGTAGGGAATATCTAACTTATTAGCGACTAACCCAAGCATATTCTTAAATTCTAACGACACGAAGCTATAATCGGCACCAGTATCAAATAAAACGGATGCATAGCGTTGATTTACAGGGAACGTACCAGTAACAACATTGGGGTCCTGGCGCGCTTCCCTAGCTTCGAGTTGGAACACTCTTCCACGGGCTTGGTTTAACTCCGGGCAATTCTTCTTGTAATGCCCAAGATCACCACAGTTATAGCATCCGGGCCTTTGCCCATTTCCACCATCGTTTCCAACTTGATTGTTTCTCTGGTTGCGATTCACGGTGCCCGCTTGGTTTGCATTATAGACCCGATTTCCATTTCCTCCATTGTTTCCCTGTGGGCGATTCCCAATACCACCATGATTATTGTTTCTATTCCCATATCCTCCCTGGCCTCCCCGGCCAGCACTAGCCCAACAAGAATCTTTCGAGTGGCCCGGCTTTCCACATGCTTCACATATTTTCACATTAAAATGGCCAGTATGATGGCGTTGACAGGTATTACACTTGGGCTGGGTGCCCTGGTATCCTTTTCCTTTCTTTCCACTGCCAGCTGATCCTCCTTTCTTAACCGCCACACTGGCGCCCTGCTTGAAGTTTGAGAACTTCCGCTTGTTACCTCCTGACGACTCGACGTGAGTCTCTTTCTTCTTCGGCTCTGTTTCATCAAACTTGTTCAAACGAATAGCCTCCTCAGTGAGAGCTACGCTCAAATCGATCGCCTCAGTAATGGTCGCAGGCTTGGATGAGGTTACCATGCTTATGATTTGAGGAGCTAATCCCCAAATGAAACGTTCGATTCTCTTGAACTCAGGAGTGACCATGTAGGGTACCACATGCGATAAGTCATGGAACCTTTGAACGTATTCCGCTATCTTTGGACCGTCCATTTTCAAGTGCCAGAACTCGGTCTCCAATCGCTGGATTTTTGCGCGGGAACAGTACTTTTTGCGCATAAGTTCCTTCAGTTCGGTCCAGGTCAGCGCGTAGGCAGCAGCTTCGCCTAGTGTCTGTACTTGTAGATTCCACCAAGAGAGGGCTCCATCTAGAAACAGCCCTGAGATATAGGTGACTTGCTGGTCCAGCGCGCACTTGCTCATGCGAAGAACAGATTCGGTTTTCTCAGCCCAACGAACAAAGGCGACAGCACCTCCAGTGCCATCAAAGTTTACGGGCTTGCAGTCTAAGAACTGTTTGTAGGTGCATCCTGCACATATGTTGTAACATATGAACGGCATTAGCATCATTGCTAAAGATATCCAATTAGGTCACGGTATGTCTTAATGACTTAGTATTACCGTGAGGTGGATTGTTATTGCCTTGGTTAATACTTCCGCTCGTTCCTGGCTGGGATGCTGCATATTGTGCTATGGCAGCAGCAATAATCTGCTGGAGTTCTGCCTCATTGGTTGGCATGCGTGTCTCACGTCTCGGCGGCATCTTCTAAAAGATGGTTTACGTTGGTCAGGCCATAGTAAAACGTACGTATATAGTAATAGTAATAGCACATAACATCTCATGTCATCAACACATCACAAATACCAATCACACAACATCCCAAGTCATAAAAATATAAATAAGTAATCAAGCGAATCAAATATGGTGAGAATACTGCGATTGCCATATATCGAGACCACATAGTAAGTGTATCAGTACATCCCTGTGTCATACAATCATCAATCAACTAGGGGCTACATCACCCCTGTCCAAAAACTATATCATGTCAGTGTCAAATACAACATCAAATACATGTCAACAAAAGTCAGGATCATAAAGTAGTCTCCAAAAATGCTGTGCAGTCCAACAATCGCCGTCTTCTCACCTTCGTCTACCCAAACAGCACTGATGAGCTCTATACAGATGGTGGTGGAGGAGGGGGAAAGTGGGTGTAAAACAAACGACGTAACTGGAGCCAGTCCTCCTCCATGGCCTGCTGAGTACGAATGATAGAAGCAACCTGCTGCTCTAGTGCAAAGAGACGGGCAACATAATCTGGAGGTAAGGGTCGAAATGTCTGCAGAGGAGAGTGTGTCTGACCATGGCACTGGCATGGTGGCAGCTGAGCTCTCTCAAGCTCCTGGATGCGCTGCGTGTGCGACTCGTGCTGGGCGACAAAGGACATCAAAACGTCCTCGATAGTATACCCCATGTAGAAACGATGGTAGGGGTCAGTAGGCGGTACAGCAGAGTCTGGTGCCCAAAGGAACGGCTCACTAGTGGGATCGAAAGGTGCCACATGAAATGGAGCAATAGAGGGTGGAACAGATGACATCTGGGGCATGAAAGGGATAGACATCGGTACATGCCCAAAAGGATGGGCTGAAGAACCCTCTCCAGCCCTCGCTGGAGGTACAAACTGAGGAACCTGAAAAGAAAAATCAACATGTCGTGTATCAGGGATATGAGGGGGAAAAGGTGGAACATCCTCATCAGCAGGTATCCAACCGTGCTGTGCATGCTCATCTGGTGGATCCATGTGTGCCGCGAACAGTGCATGCTCGGGCTCTAGTGGGATGGGATCAGGTGGGGGAGCAACAAAAGGGTGAACGGGTGCAATGTGCTCAACAGGATGGTCAACAGGTATATCAACAACAGGTAGAGGAACAACAGGATCAACAACAACATGATCGCCCTCTAACAAAGGAACATCCATGGGGAGATCACCAACAGGTGGGTCTGCTATAACAGGCTCAATAGGGATGCCAGCATGTACGGGGTCATGCTCAAGTATGGGGTCTAGAGCGGCTGCCTGCTCAGGAGCGACGACAGGCTCGGGATCATCAAAAGCCATCTCGAAGTCAAACTCGGGGTCGATAGGGTCTACTGGGTCAGCTGGATCCTCCATGGGCTGATCCATAGGTATAAACTCGATATCACGATCCGGGTCGTATCCCGGGGGAAAGATGGGATCAGAATCCTCTATGTCATCATGGTCAAACGCAAAAATGGGTATAGGTGCAACAGAGGATGCCTGGTCAGGATCAGAATCATGCGCAAAGTGCTGTGCGCTCAATGTGTGAGAAGGTGCGGATGCCACAGACTCGAAGGAGTCTGGGACAGGAGAATGTGCAGGCGAATCATCAGCGGGAACGTCAGCGATCATCAGAAGATCGTCTGCAGGAAGAAGGGCCTCGCCCTGGATCTTATCCTCAAAAGGCTCCTCCTCAAACAGGTCAATATCGCCATCAGCCTCGGCGTCGAGAAGAATATCATATGCTGGATAAACGGCTAAGGGTATAGGAGCCGGAATCTCTACTAGAGGTAGGTACTCAGCGGGAGGGTCATCTGCAAGCTCATCAGCACCATCGGGTAGTGCGAAAGGCTGGAAATCATCCTCGTCAGTACTGGTATAGTCAGATGTGTACACCTCATGCTCGGAGGATGTGAGGTCATCAGATACGATAGGTATGGGTCCAGTGGTGTCCGAATCGCCAGTACCGGCTGAATCCATGAGTCTGTATCATAAACACAAATATGCTCAAATAATCAGTCACACAATCAGATAATCACATAAGTCACCAAGTAAGGTATCACATAATTCTCCTAGTCTCACTAGCCAATTTCTCCCAGTCTCTAAGACTGCTCTATCCTCCACCTCGACCACTTAGATCGAGCCTCGGTCCCCTTGACCGAGCCTCAGCCTTCATGACTGAGCCTACTCTTCCTAGCCAACTACCTTGGTCACCTAGACCAAGCCTCGATCCTCCAGACCGAGCCTCAGCCCTCCAGGCTGAGCCTATAATAAATCGACGTGTTCAACTACCTCGGTCACCTAGACCGAGCCTCGATCCTCCAGACCGAGCCTCAGCCCTCCAGGCTGAGCCTATAAATAATTAAATGTGCTCAACATTTGTTTGTAAAAAGTTTTGGATCTGGACTTAAGTGGTATGCAGAAAAATGTTTTCATGAGAGCCCTAGTGATCATAGTCTAGACTCGAGAAAGAATCCTAGTTCGCTATGATCAGAGCTCTGATACCAAGCTGTCACACCCTGGCTTTGCGGAAGCGTGGTTAATTTGGTGTGACTTCTTAATACCATAGCTTAATCATAACCAAGCTATATGAATTAAAAACATGCAAGATCATCCATTAAGTTTTGAAAACCAAGTACAGTACCATTGTTTTAACGGGAACATACCCCAACAACCATAACCTTGTTCAACAGACATTACAAACTTAAAACATAACATAAACATGGTTTAAGGATTGTGTCTTGTCCAGGAAAGAGACACATCCCCTAAACCCCGGATGACCTCGGAAACTAGTGCAGCGGAAAACATGCCATACCGTGCCAGATCTCGTTAATTTCCTGAAATACATGTAAGTTGAAAAATCAACAATAATGTTGAGCGAGTTCATGTGTAAGTGAGTATGTAAAACACTTGTGAGTATAAAAATAGTCGTGGTATGTAGCAAATAAGGGGACTTGTGATCACCAATGGTTTGCAAGGCCACTGATATATGTGAAGTGCAAATAGGGAGACTCAAACCTAGCAGATTTCGCCACGGCATTTTTATGTGGACAAAGTCACCCCAAGGTCCGTTTCTAGTTTGGCCTGGGGCTGGGCTCGCTACACCCAGATAGATCTACCGCTCCTGTCCCTCGGTCCCGACATGAGGACTAATGGCCTCATATTGCTCCTACCCACTCACATGATCTGAGTAATAAACCTCCTTACGCTAACCATACCGTGTATAAAGTACTTGTAATCATAGTAACATGTATTTCACCCCCGCAGTTAAGAAAACTGAAAACAGTTAGAGAAAAGGGGGACATGAACTCACAGTGAAGCGTCTCTACCAAGTATCTCCTGCTCACGCAGCTGTGCGACGACCTACAGGTGCTAATTTCTATTAGACGGACGGCCGTGCCTTAGCTTCATGGTTTATGTCTTTGGGAAATAGTTAGACAACTATTTCGTGTTTACGTTCTGTAATATACTTGGTAGTTAATCTCCTTCCCAAGGATGGGGGATTCAATACATGTGCGTTCATAAATATTTCCGTAAGTGCGTAAGTTACGTCTAACAATCGAGTGGTAATATAATTACCGGTGTAACTTATATATATTTATGGTGAAAGCGTTCGTATTATTTTGGATTCGTTAACGTTCGTAAATATTATTTTTACTCTAAAAATAATATTTATGTATTTTCACAAAATAATCATAAACAGTGTGTGAAAATATATATTTATCACGTTAAATTTTGTGAAAATCCCACCTCCGAATATTTAGTAAATAAAGTCATGGCGAAATTTATATTTCAAAAACATGTCAAAAATAATTCTAACACTTGTAGTGTAAATAGTTCTAAGTGTTAGGTTGTTAGAAAAATTTCGCCAGAGTTTCCTCTGTAACTGGAGGTGGCCACGCTTTCAAGCGTATCATTTTCTTTTACAAAATCAATTTCAACAACTTCCTTATTCAATCAAACAATTTCCGACACATCAAGCTAGTCGACAAGTATGTAAATCGCATAATCGCATGAACTTGTAGTTTTTTCCGAAACTATAGTGTAAATCCCATTATATTTTGTGGATCTTTATATAAAGTAATTTTGATCTCGTAAAAACCTCGTTTTTAGAGAAATCCGTCTTTACAACTTCTCGTCCTCTTTTACAAAGTTTGTTATTTTGTCGAAACTTTTCGTTTCACAAGTGTTTACACACTTGTGGTTTATAAAAATCATACTTGTTAGTGTAAGATCTGTCTTTTAGAAAACATGATTTCCTTGACACGTGGTTCTTTGAAAATACCACTTGCAGATACGTAGATCTGCTAGTTTTAAACACTATTGTACAAGTTAAAACATTTTTACACAAGTAAAACATTTTTACACAAGTTCAAGTTTCATGTGTGGTAGAGTTTCACCTTTTAACCCTTGTTATTTCTAAAATAGCTTTGTGTCATGATTCAAGAACATGACTATACCGGGTTAAACGATGATTCGAGCTACCACAACATAGATCGGGTCTAAATAAACACAACTTTCAATTACTACAACATTTACACAACATATAAGCTATTAACCACCATTTTTCATGTTTTTAGTAGACTTTTGTGCCTCATTTTGCATTTTAACGAGATTTAACCGACAAAAATCCTTTTAACCATTTTAGATTAGTTCAGGATAGAGATTTAAACATTATACCTCTAGCTCGAGGCTAGGGAAGAATCTATGCGCAAAATGGGTGGATAAAAGCAAAGTAGAGAGGTCCTTCGCGTTCCGCTTGCTCCAAGACTCCTAATACGTGACCCTTGATGTTTGTAGATGATTGAAATGGCTTGAACAAGAACCGAAAAATTGATGGATGGGTATAGGGGGTTCGGCCGAAAGCTCTTAGAGGGAGAGAGGAGAGTGTGTTTGTGGTGTTGTGTTGTGTAATGATCTCATATGTTTAGACATGATCTTATAGGCAATTATAATTGTATTAACCAAAGGATAATGTGTCTTGTAGATATTAGACAAAAATTAGATTATGGTAATCTTGCAAGGACAAGTGTGTCCCCCTCTAATGGGGACGGTTAACAAGGGGGGGGGGTACTAGTTCCTTTCCAACAATTAGTTAAGTTATAGTTAGGTTAAACTAAGTTAAGTTAAGTATTTAACTTAGTTAGTTATGTTTAGTGAGATACAATGGGTGTTAGGGTACACGGGGACCCTAACTGGCTCAGAAAAAGAGTAATAATATTTATGGCAATATTTTCATGTTCCGGGTATAGTCCGGTTGTTTGGTTGGATAGTAATCCGTTAAAGTGCTTGACAAAGCTTTAAAGTGTCGTTATTTCTCTCTTTAGTGACACGGCTTACTCCTGACACTTTGGAAAGTGTCTAGTGTTATTTTTCTCATATTTTGGCACTTTATTAGTTAGCTAAAAGCTGAAATATTTTGTAAAGTGCTGAGTTTTGTACTTAGAGTACGTTTTAGGCACATCCAGTCATAGTGACTTATTCCTAGAGACGCAGTTCAACAACCCTTATATCCCTACACTCACTACTAGTGTAGCAAAACGTTTCTGGCTCATACAGGCCTTAGAGGCAGTGTCTGCCTGATGCTGGCTTTATCAGCATGTTCAATAGGTTATCCGTGTATTGTGCTACTGTGCTTTTTGTGCATCATGTTTGTCACTAAGGTTCAGTATGTAAATAATGTAGTGACGATAGGTAAAGTATGATGCAAGTACGTACATGTATCAGATATCAAGTAGCAGTTCATCAGCTAGTTCAAACAAGCACAGTAATTAAGCAGTAATTAATCATTAATTAAGTCGTACGGATACCTGGTTTAGTGCGGGTTGTCACATCGAACACGACCCGTTTGGTCGATCATTAGGATCCGACCAAACATGTTAAGTGACCATAGTAGCGTAGGGAATAACCTTCCGAGGTTATACCTTATGGTCACTTAGGTTTGATTAGTCGCATGATAGGTAGTTTATATGCCTTAGGTAAATTACCAAAATGCCCTTTTTACGCCAAAATTCATTTTAAGCCTATGTAACATAATTTTTGATATCTAAACTGATTTAGCAACAATATTAGATATGTTAAGGCATATTTTACTTATCATAGGGCTAGTTAGGCATTCCGAACGCGTTTTACGCGAACGACGCGTTAAAGTAGCATAAGCTACCTAAACGGGACGTAAGCACTTAGATTAGGTTTCATTTTAGTATGTAGGCTTTGTTAAACCATATTACATGAGTTCCCACACTCATTTGGTTTACGAACCCTCATTCTATCCGATCCTCCGATGTAGGTCCGGTTTATTAACATAGTTACCTATATTAGGTGCCGTTTGATTCCGTGATCTTCTAGCTTGCTTGGTGGTTATCCTAAAACTTCTAAGCAATCTCAAGTGAGTACATAGACCCCTCTTTTACTGTTTTCAAACTGTTTTAGGGTGAAACACATGTGCCTACTTGTTATTTTCATGCTTTCCTGTTTTCACATCATATACTTGCTATGTTCATTAGTACACTATTAGTACATGATTTACATTACATTGTTTCGCTATGTATGTTTACTTAGCATACTTAGTACATTGTTTTACTTTACATTTCTGCTATGTATGTTGACTGAGCATGCTAGCACATTGATTTACATTACATTAGTTGCATATGTTTACTCAACATATGGACACATTGTTTTACATTGCATTTTGTTGCATATGCTCATCCAGCATATGAACACATTATATTACATTTTGAACCGTTTGTAACTATTTGACTATGTGAACCATTGCAACTATTTGACTATGTGACCCGTTGTAACTATTGACTATGTGAACCGTTGTAACCATTTGATTATATGAACCGTTTGTAACTGTTGAACCGTGTGAACCGTATTTGACCATACATAAACATTTCTACAATTGTTAAACATTACATTTTGGTGGTTGTTTTGGGTAAGTGATTTAAGTAACGAGGCGATGTGTAATACGATAAAAACATGGTGGATACGCCGCTGGTACTTCCTATATATAAGTGCTTTTATGGTATTACATATCGTAGCGTTATTTAAACCATTTCAGTTTAGACATATTACATCTACAATACAATCTTCATATAAACATCGTTTTACAAATAACTTAACTTATACAAACTCATTTTACATGGTTATTCACTTAACCATACATTATTCTTTTATACATATATATCATTTGGTTTATTTATCACTTTTCAAATGACTTATGAAAGGAACCACTCAACAAGATTCATGGCTACATTTATTAAACAGTTTCTTTAAACACAAGTCATGAATCCTATTTTCACAAAACCTATGTATCTCACAGGCATTTTTATGCTGACGTACCTATTTTCACATATGTTTCAGGGGCTGTTGCATAGGATGATCAAGTCAAACATAGGCGGACCCGTGCCTTAGCAACTTAAAATGAAGCTAGAACTAGTTTAATTATGTTATGTACTCTTTGTTTGTTAGTGCATACATCTGTCGACTTCGTCTTGTATCGAGTCTAGGACTAGATATGTTAGATCAGGGCACTTTGTACGAGAAAATAGGAGATTTTAGTGATTATTATGGGCATTTCGCTTGAAGGAAGCCATTTCGCTTGAAATGACATATGTCAGTTTCAAGCGAAACCAACTTATAGCAGTTCGCTTGAACTGATTCTAGTCATCTTCAACGAACTCATGGCTCTATAAATAGCCTTTCGAGCGATCTCATTTGTAACGGTTCTTGAAAATCATACCGAAGTGCTGCCGGTTTGATTCTTGATTGTATTCAGTGTTATATTAATCTACAAGGTGTTTAAAGTGATTTGCCAGCTGTATTGAAGTCTGTTTCTTAGTTTCCGCATCTGAAACAGATTAGAACTTCTCTGAACGACTCGTTTGGGTCATCCACACGATCCTACAATTGGTATCAGAGCTCAGGAGGAGGAGTTCTGCAGATTACAGTCTGTTATCATTGTGTTTTCTTAATTTTACACCTGCTTTTTTCAGTTAAACTACTTTTCACGGTTAAAATCGGCCAAATTTTTCACAGAATGTGTAAAAGTGCATTTTAACAAACCCTTTAGAGTTTCACATTAAAATTCGGACTAAAAATGGGTAAAATTGACCTTCGAAGTGGTTCCGCTTAAACATACCATCAGAGTTCGCTTGAAAAATTTGTGTTCATTTCAAGCGAACTATGTCATTTCGCTTGAAATAGAGGGTTTCGCTTGAAAAATTGTATTCCGCTTGAAACATCTCAAGCGAAACAGGTCATTTCGCTTCAAACAGTGACTTCGCTTGAAAGACTTATCTCGCTTGAAGTTGTTTGCAGGTTGTTTTCGCTTGAAAGTGGTATCTCGCTTGAAATTGTCTGATTTGAGAAAAAGTTTACGGAATCATGAGTGAAGAATTTTACAACGCATTTGCAACATCTCCGACTACTCCAGCTGCTATTGCTCAGAACATGAATCTGGAAAACGAAACCGGAACATTACAAAACCCCCGAAACTAATGAGCATTGAAGAATATTACGGATGGAAAGATCGTTTCGAAAACTGGGTTCAAGCCAATCATCTTAGATTATGGGAGTGTATTCTGAAGAGATATGTGCTACCTCGTACTGAATTGCAAACTGAAAAACAGATTTCAGAATTTAGTGACCAAGAACGGGAAATGTACCGAGCTGAAAAGATGATGATAAGTTTGCTTCAGCAAGCTATCAAAGAAGACATCTTTGTGTTGCTACAACATGACAAGACCTCAAAGTCAATCTGGGATGCTCTTAAAGTCAAGTTTGAGGGTAGCGAGAATATGATTAAGAGTAAAAAGGCACTGCTTAAGAAAGAATTTGATCTATTCACTAGTTTGCCCGGAGAAGATACAAAGAAGCTAATTGAACGATATTGCCATTTAGTGCGATCCATGTCAATGCTGAGCATAACAAAAGATCGTGAAGAATGGGTCGACAAATTAGTTGATGCGTTACCGCAAAAGGAATGGGGAACTTACTTGATGATTCTGAAGAACACTGGTGTTTATGATGGGTTGACAATTTCTCAGTTCATTGAGAAGATAGAAAGTCAAGATCTGGAACAGCAGAAGATTGCTAGGATGAACAATCCAAGTAGTCAACAAGACGTGAAAATGTACTACAAAGGAAGTATTCCAGAAATTGAAAGAAGCCCGAAGATTCAAACTGCTTTTAGTGCTGGAGAATCATCTGAAAAAGCTGATCAAAGTTCAAACAAAAGTAGTGGATTCTCTTCATATCCAAGTGTTAATCCAAAAGAAACAACATCAAGTTTTCAGCATCAAAGTTCAAAAACTGGAAATGGTTGTGTGATACAATGCAATATTGCTCTAAATCTTCCTGATGGTCAAAGTTTTTCTGAAGATGTAGCGAAAGATCATATGGCATTACTTGGCTCCATGCTACCATCCTATGAAGGTTTGGTTGTAGGGAGGATTGGAAATCCTATGTTGACAAAGGAGGATTACGATCAGATAGACGCTGAAGAAATGGAACTAATGGATATCAAGTGGTGTCGAGCTAGTGTCCTAAGAAGAGCAGAAAAGTTCAAACTGATTACTGGAAGAAATGACTTTCTTGATGCACATGTTTCTACTTTAGGTTTTGATAAATCTAAAGTTATTTGTTTTCGATGCAGGGAGAAAGGTCATTTCAAAAGAGAATGCAAGAATAGAGAAGCAAGTGATGCAAAGAATCCGTTCGGAAAAGATGACTATTACCGGAAAGCCATATATCAACAAGTTGGTCAACAACAACAGCAAGAACCACAAGTGGCTCATGGTAGAAAAGTAATAGAGGATTCAAAGAGAGCATGTTTAGTGAATCAAGAAAATTTCAACTGGGATAAATACATTTCATCTGAAAACAAAGCTTGCCTAATCAATCAAGATGATGAAAGGTTACCTGAAGGGTTCAGCTGGGATATGTTTGCAGATGAGAATGGAAATTTTAAAGCTTTCATCGCTAAAATTGTGAAAGAACTAGATATGTTTACCACATGGATGAAATCTATTGGTGTTAGTATGAAGAATGAAGATGAAAAATCTGTTTCATCAGATGAAAGCTCAGAAAGATCAGATGAGAGTTCAGAAAGAGAAATTGTTTTTGATCATACACCATCTGATTCTGGTTCTTCGGATGATAGTTCTGACAAATCAGTATAGTTTGATAAATCACCAACTAATGACAGTAGTGACGATGAAGAAGAAAGACTTATTAAAGTTGCAAAATCTCATCTGTCTCCTGAAAGTTTTCATTTTTATTTTGCAGATCGCTTGGAGAAGCTGAAGGAGAAACAAGCAGCAAAAGAACAAAAGCAAATGAAGTCGGAAAGTGAAAAGGATGAGATAGGTCAAAAGGAAGAAGTTAAAATTGTTGCTAAGCAGGTGAATGAAGCAGAAAGGTGACTGAAGCAGAAAAAGTTATTGAAGTTGAAAAAATCATAGAAGTTGAAAAGATTGTGGAAGTTATCAAACCATGCCAAAAGTGTTTGGAGACTTGCAAAGAATGTGTAGCAAAAGACGAGAAGCTAGCTGAGTTTGAGAAGATGAAAGAACAATTAATGTTCAATCTCAACTACGTGAAAGAATCTTATGATATGCTAAACAGAACAGTAACTGGTCTTCAAAAGACAAACTCTGAAAGAGAAAAGGCTTTGACAATGATGAATGCAACGATGATGACAAAACAGAAAGCTATTAACTTCTACATCGAAGAAAGTGCAAAGTGGAAGCAAGAGTTGGAGACCGAGAAAATTGAAAATGAGAGGATCAGACGATTATTATAGAGTTATTCTAGTTCTGATTATCTTATTGATCGAATTTATCCAGCTGTTGCAGGTTTTGAAGCCTTTAAAGATGATGAAAAGCCAAAGAAGAAGGATACTGGTAAGAAACCGAGTGTTAGCTATAACAAGTGTCCGCCTCCTATCTGGGAAGGTTATTCTCCCAGAAAACCAAACGAGGAGCGAGTCGAAAAAGCAGTCAATATAAAGTTAAAAACCGATACAACTGATGATTTACCAGAAAACATTGACATCACTTTCACATCGTCTGACACTGATCATGAGTCTGAGTTAATCAAAAAGGTGGTCGATCAGGTGTTGGATACTGATGAGGAGTCTGAGTTAAAGTCTGAGTCTGGAGGTTCAAATTCGTCAGTCAACGGTCCAAAATCGTCGGTTAAACGGTCTTACAGTAAAGAATTTTTGTTATCAAAATCGAATTTGAATGATGAAACATTCGAAGTAGTTTATACTTTGAATGATTCTGACAAATTATATTATAACAAAGAGTTTCCAATAAGAAGTGTTAGATCTGAAATGATTAAAAAGGTTTTCAAAATGACAGAAATTAATATTTCTGAAATAAAAGATTTAAATCTTACTGAAAAACCTAAAAAATACACTTCAAGAGTTCAACAGCGATTAAATAAGAAAAAGGGTTACAATTCTGGTTCTGGTTTTCAAAAGAAACCAAACCATAATGGTAGCTACAAAAAGAAAGGTTTAGGTTTTATTCCACCTAAAAATTATAAAAATGAGAAAAATTCTAAAACAAAAACAGAATTTGTTTCAGGAGGAAGTGCAGAAGAAGAACAGAAGAAACCTTTCTGGAGACAATCAAACCAGGAGTTTCTTGCTGAGAAGAAAAGGAATGGAACTGGAGTGTTTCATTCAAAAGAGACTCGAACCTGTTTCAAATGCAATGAAGCTGGTCACATTGCATGGAACTGTCCGAAATAGTTGTGAAAAACTGAAAGAAATAGGGAGTTTCTGAAAAACTGAAAGAAATAGTTGTTGATGTTGAACCACCAACCGAAAAATTCAAAATGTTTGAAAATTCAACTTATGAGGTTGGTGAATGTTCTAAAAAGAATTTTTACAAAAAGAAAGCCAAGGACAACCAAGTGTGGGTTGTTAAAAAGAGTGATAAGAAGGTTGGCGATGAATCTGATTCCACAAAATCAGTGGAGCCACAAGTTGAGGTTAAAAAGGAAAAATCTGTGCTTTCAAAAGATGATGTTGAAATTCCATCTTTGAATTTTGAAAATATTAAACAAAAAGTTGGTAAGGTTGAAATCTCAAATCAATTCTTTTCTGATCAGAAGGAATTTGATATTGAGAAAACATTCAATGGGAATGTTAAGAAAATTTTTGGGAAAATGATTGATGGGAAAGTGAAAGGGGTTAAGGATTTCTATTCAACAAAGAAAGTCACTTATAACCCTACTGAACAAGAATTGAAAACACCCAAGGTTGGTAAGACTTGGGTGGAAATTCTTTTTCCTTGAAATATCTGGACTTGCCGGAGATCCCAAGTTTGTAATCGTGGATCAGGAATCGGCATCTTTCTTGATAACTGATTTTGTGAATGAATCTTATAAAGTTTAAAGTTTTACAGGATAAGTGTGACTTGCCGGAGCTTCCAGGTTGGTAAGTGTGAAGCAGGAATCGGCATCTTGATTGGTAAAATGGTTTGTGTAGATGTTTTTATTCCTACACTGGGTACAGGTGATCTTACAACTAGTAAAGTAATTTGTCAAGGTCATTAGTTTGAACTTGATAGAATCATCATACAAGTGATTGAATGAACAAGATGATGAACCCTAATCTACAAGTGGTAAAAACAAACTCATTTTCCGGAAAAATCATTTTGATTAAAACAAACTTAAGTGTTTTGAAATCTAAATGAGAAAATAGTTTGTTGAAAGGGGAAGTTCTGATTGTTTATGCCTAGTGAATGGTGATCTGAGGCGATTCGATATCAGTTGTCATGTTTCTTGTACAGTTTGTTTTCAAATTTCTTTTAAATGTGTTTGCATTTTAGGGGGAGTAAGAATTTTTCAGAAAATCGAAAAACATTTGAAAATTTGAAAAAGTCAAAAACATGATAAAATGCAAAAATGAGTTTTTGTTGTATAAAAGAGGAAATGATAGTACATCAGTGGACGATCACAGCATGCTAAAGAATTGGAAAGTAAAAATGTGATAAACAATCTCACTGATGATATGTTAGTAGGTTTTTGCACATTTAGTAGATTGTGACGAGATATAAACTTAAAATTCAAACTTGCTTAATTCGTGGGTAACATTTCTTGGATATATGGGTAACCCCCGAAATCTTGTTTGAAAGGTCCCTCTTTCTGAGATACTAGGTCTTTATACTCAGTGATATCTGGGGTATTATCCCGAGACTTCTGCTGAATGGAAATTCTGACCTAGTCCCCGCATAATACTTTCTGCAATTGCTTTAAATATAGCGCCACCCTCAGCAAATATGATAGACAATAAATCTGCTAATCAATGCTGTTGTAAAAAAGATCCTCTAAAGGGGACACACCGAAAAGTTGAACTGTCATCTCTCTGCTGAACGGAAGTTCTGACTTGAGCTCTCACGGTTTCGCATCTAACCCCTTTACAGATATCATCTAGGTATACTCACCTGTAAGACTGAATATTGGGATCTGGATACGGGAGTATATTCAAGTAGTGGGACACGTGAATAAGTTTAAGTGTTTAAAACATTAATATCGTATCTCGAAACAGTTGAACTTTGTGTGAAAATTTAAGTGGACCAATATACTTACAATCTAAGTGAATTGTTTAGAACTTAAAATGAAATGAAGCTTAACGGTGTTGGTGATTTGTCTCAAAATCTGATATGATCCTCTGATACAAACTCACAAAAATATTGTCTGTAAATATTTCTTTACTGCATTTCATTTCAAAAATCCAAAAAGTTTTTAGTGTGTTTTAGCATAAATTTTTGAAAAATATAAAAAGATTTTCGACAACTGGTGTTGGAGAGCTGATTTTCAAAATTCCAAGTGCTAGACATGATGACATTTTTGTGAAAGAGAGTCTGTGATTGATTACAAATGTGTTTTTGATCAAATCTATAAATGAGTTCATCAAGATTATGGTTAAATTTGAGGAGAATTTGAATATCTAAAATTGAAATGTTTAAATGTGTGAAATTTATTTTGAGGTAGAGATTGTGCAGGGTTGAGTTAGAGCTGAATGTAAGCCAGGTTAATTGATCCTGAGAAGCTTGTGTTTAAAGAGCCAGGTTCCGATACCTGAGGACTCTGTGAACAAAATATGAGCCAGGAAATGATCCTGAACATGAGAGAAACAAATTATGATCCTGAAGCTGATGATGCTGATGAACTTAAGGAATGCTAGCATATCGTTAGGGGGAGTCTGAAGATATTCGAGAGAAGATTAAAAAGTGTACTGCCCAGAGACTGATCAAGATTGAAGACGTAAAGACTCGACACGAAAGACTCGTCAACATCTGAGGGGGAGTCTGTTAGTGCATACATCTGTCGACTTCGTCTTGTATCGAGTCTAGGACTAGATATGTTAGATCAGGGCACTTTGTATGAGAAAATAGGAGATTTTAGTGATTATTATCGGCATTTCGCTTGAAGGAATCCATTTCGCTTGAAATTACATATGTTAGTTTCAAGCGAAACCAACTTATAGCAGTTCGCTTGAACTGATTCTAGTCATTTTCAAGCGAACTCATGGCTCTATAAATAGCCTTTTAAGCGATCTCATTTGTAACGGTTCTTGAAAATCATACCGAAGTGCTGCCGGTTTGATTCTTGATTGTATTCAGTGTTATATCAATCTACAAGGTGTTTAAAGTGATTTGCAAGCTGTATTGAAGTCTGTTTCTTAGTTTCCGCATCTGAAACATATTAGAACTTCTCTGAACGACTCGTTTGGGTCATCCACACGATCCTACATTGTTTCATGTTTTAAGACAATGTAACTCTCTTGTTTGATAAATAAAACGTAACTTTAATTTCCATGGTTGTGAAACAATTAATTCTGTTACAACACTCCCCGACGTTTCCGCCACGTTTTGTTGTTTTACGTGGTCGGGGTGTGACAGTAACAAAGTCCATTGTTATCAATTCCCATTTCCAAATTGGCATCTCTAATTGTTGCAATAACCCTGAAGGTTTCTGATGCTCAGCTTTAACCTGTGAGCAGGTTAGACATTTAGCAACATAGTTTGCTATATCCTTTTTCATTCCTATCCACCAAAAATTCTTTCTTAAGTCTTGATACATCTTATCACTACCAGGATGTATCGTATACTTAGACTTATGGGCTTCTTTTAAAATTTGATCTCACAGGTTCCCTTGAATAAGTATCCAGATCCTTGTCTTATGGAATCTCCAAATTCCATCTGTTCCTTTTTTCTAATTCTTTAATCATTCCTTTTAAACCTTCAGCATCATCCTTGCTTGCTGTTTCTTATATCTCTCTAATTTGTTCATTTAAATCTATCTGTAGATGTAGTCTGAGAGAGAGTACTCGTTTTGGCTTTTCGTGATACTTTCGACTTAAAGCATCAGCTACTACATTAGCTTTTCCTGCATGATACTGGATGTCACAATCATAATCGATAAGAATTTCCATCCAACATCTTTGTCTCATATTTAATTCCTTTTGCCCAAAAACATATCTTAAACTTTTATGATATGTGAAGACAACAAACTTACTACCATAAAGATAGTGTCTCCAAATATTAAGTGCGAAAATTATAGCTCCTAATTCTAGATCATGGGTTGTATAATTCTCTTCATGTTTTCTAAGTTGTCTAGAAGCGTAAGCTATAACCTTTTAACGTTGCATCAGCACACATCCGTATCCTAACTTAGACGTTGTTAGGACCGGTTTTTGACTCCGAACGATTGCGTATCGACACGTGTGACGTGCGGAATCCGTACACGTGCGTGGACCGAACACGAGAACGTACTATAAACATGATTCTATTGATCGATTTGAAACGTACAAAGAACCGTGAATCACCTCTTGCACTTTCTCTCTCTAGACTCTCTCTCTAGCTCCAAAGCTCTCCAACTAGCAAATGTGCAAAAGTTCTAAATGAGAACCCTAAGGGTTCTATTTATAGGCCAAGGTGATAAGGAAGGTTTTCCTTATTTACAGAAATGCCACCTTGCCTTTTCTATTAAAATATTACAATATAAGCCTAGATTTTTTCAGTTTCAGCTACGGATTAGATTGACGCAGGCGATAGACATTACTGAACCAACAGACTCCCCCTTGGATATTGCCGCAGTCAATCTCGTAGCGTCTTGACTTCCTCTCTCTCTCTTAGTCTTCTTGAATCTTTATCATCTTCAGCATCACAGACTCCCTTTTGCTTGAACAGAATCCCCGAGGATCTGTCTTTAGCTTTAGCTCCCTCTTTCAGTAGACTTTTCAGGCTCCCCCTTTCGACAAGCTTCCGTGCTTTTGGGATCGACACCTGGCTTTCCGGTTACAAGCTCCTTGAGGATAGTTACGTGGCTCCTTGAATGCACGCTCCCCCTTGCGTTGAGCTCGTCTTCAGACTCCCCCTTAGACTCGGCTATCGGGATCGTAGTCTTGAATATTATCTGCAAACCTCAAACATTTATAAGTAACAATGTTTTGAATGTCCAGGATTAATGTCCTGGCTTTCTCAACATATGCTAAAATATTTAAAGTATTCAACGGTGAAAGCTTTTTCAGTTGTCCAGGAATCGTAACCTGGCTCTTTTAAAACTTTCTAAATCAAGATCCTGGTTCTAAAATATAAAAATATGAATATATCCAGGATTACTTGACTTCACTCCCCCTATCAACAAACTTCATGGATTTGGCAGTTTCAGAGACCACAATCGAACACTGGCTCTATTACAACAGATTTTAACAGTCTAAAGCATCCAAATCCCTCACAGTTATTCATCCAAGTCCAATTTAATGACATTGGAGATATCACAAACTGTTTTTGATTTTTGATTAAACACAAACTTCAAGTTTCAAATTAATGAACTTGTTTTATTTACAGAAACACAGTCAGCATACTTAGATTTTGAAACTCAGTTCTCAGACATCGGTTGTCGAAAATAAAGCGGAATAAAAATCTTTTTGGAATTTTTCTCAAACATAGAGCAGTAAAGAAATATTTACAAACATATTTACAGACAGTATTTTTGTTTGAGTTCGCGTCAGAGGATCATGTCAGTTTATGACAAATCACTATTACCGTTGAGCTTTTTAACACTTTCAGTTTTAAACGATTCACTTAGATTGTCAATATACTGATCCACTTAAATTTTCACACAAAGTTCAACTGCTTCGAGATACGAGATTAGTGATTTAAGGACTTTAACTTATTCGCGTGTCCCACCTCAGAATATACTCCCGTATCCAGACTCCTATATTCAGTCTTACAGGTGAATGTACACTAATGATATCTGTAAATGGGTAATGCGAGGCCATGAGAGCTCAGGTTAGAACTTCCGTTCAGACAAAGAGATGATGGCTCGACTTTAGGTGTGTCCCGTTTGGGGATCTTTTCTTCAACAGCACATGATTAGCATTTTTCAATGTTTCATCATTTTTTATGCTGAGGGGAGGCTTTAAGATTCAAGCAGTGCAGAGTATTATACGAGGACTAGGCTATTGCTCCCGCAAAATTAGAAGTCCTGGTATAATACCCCAGATATCATCACGTACAAAGACCTAGTATGTCAGAAATAGAAAGCCCTTCAAACAAGATTTCGGGGGTTACCCATATATCCGAGAGATGTTCCCCACGATATAAGCAAGTATTGATATTTAGGTTTATATTTCGAAAACAATCTACTAAGCGTGTAAAACCTAATGGCATATCATCAGTGAGACCGTTTATCACATTTTAACTTTCCATTTCTTTAGCGTACTGTGATTGTCTACTGATGTACTATCATTTCATCTTTTTACACAAAAACTCATTTTTGAATTTTATTATGTTTTTGGCTTTTTCAAATTTACTAATGTTTTTGGATTTTCTGAAATTTCTTACTCCCCCTAAAATGCAAAACCATTTAAAGAAAATTTGACAACCTGATACTGATAGCTTTGTCTCGCCATCCATTTTCTGCTTTTCATGCCCTGTTTTGCAGAAAATATAATGTACCCCCATGATTTACAACCCATTGATTTTCGACAGTTTAAAAACCGTTTTTCAATCTTGTGAAAGTAATCATTTTTGTTCAGCCGTGAGGGTTTCGGCGTATTCACTCAACATATTTTAAAATTTGTTTTTTTTTTAATTTTTTTAATTTTTTGAATTTTTTGACAAAATTTAAAAACAAACACATTTTTGAATTTTTCAATTTTTGACAAAATAAAAACATATTTTTGGTTTTTAAATTTTTCAATTTTTAGGGTTTTGAATATGGTTTATTTATGTACAAGAATCAAACAAACTCCCTGTTCAACAGTTGTAGGGACCAGCAGCCTCCTCTTCTCGTGCCAGGCTGCTCTTTGTTTCAACTTGATAATTTTCAGAATTCTTGAGCACCTGCACATTTACACACCTCAATTACCTAAACAAATTAGCCCAGGTATGTTTGACCTTAGGCATTTCAACACAATACGTTTCATTCAACTTCGGAAAATCTTTATCATTTTTCACAAATGAATTTTCATTCCGATTATCACTCACAGAAACCGTTTGTTTCTTTTCAACCCAAGTTTGTCCTTTCGAAGCACTTCTTTTGTAAAAATGCGATTCATTTTGAACATTTTGATTTTGAACAACAACTTTTGGTTTCCAAAACTGATTTGGTTTTGTTGCATCTACCGTTGTTTTCCAACTTTGTGTTGTTCTAAGTCTGGGTGTTACCGATTTCCATGTTTGTTGTGAGTCAGCCTTTGACAATATCGGCTTCCAAGTTTGCTTTGGATCAAACTTGGTTGACTTCTGATTCACAACATCAGACTTCTTTTTCTTTTCAACATCAACAGGTTTTAGATTTGGACACTTGCGACTGAGATGTCCAATTTGATCACACTTAAAGCATGTTCTCTTGGACACATCTTTAACCTGTTGTTGTTGCTTTTTCTTTTGAGCGTAGAACTCTTCATTAGACTGTCGTCTAAATTGGATTTCTTTCTCTTCTTCAGAACTTGTTCCGTGAACAAAGTTCATCTTTTCCTGATAATTTGGTGTTACATTTCTTTTCCAATTCTGTTTCTTTTTATAACCCAACCCAGCCTTCATGTTTTTCTTTTTGTAACCAGGTTTGTTATAAAAAGTTTTGTGACACTTTCCAGCAAACTTTGGAATTTCAGACTTTTCAATCTCTACTAGTTTGAAAACTTTGTTGATTTTATCTGAAATCACATTTTGAATTGGGGATTCATTATCCAAAAATAGTTTGTCCGATCCAATCATGGTATAAACCAATCCTTTTGAATCATCATTCACAACTTTTTCAGATTTTGAGTGTTTAAGATAACTATCATGAAAACTTCCCTCATTTTCATCTTGTGATTCAGACTTATCTGTTTTGGTAGACTCCTCTGCTAGAACACTTTCAACAACCTTACCAACCACCTCTGAATCACTGATGTCATCAGATTTGGTGTAAGTCACATCGATGTTGTCGGGTAACTGGTCAACCATGTTTATTGCTTTTTCCACCTTCTCGCCATCATAGAATGTATAATTATTCTCCAACGGTGGTGGAACCTGATGGTATTCAGACCCAATTCCCTTTTTGTTCTTTTCTGACTCTTTCCCATCGGGTGTGATGTTGAAAATACGTTCCAGAATGTATGAAGATGCATGATAACTTTGAAGTTTATTAACCAACTTTTCTTTATCTGCCAATTCTTGTTTAAGCTTAGCGACATCATCAATATATTGATTTAAAACCATTTGCTTTCCTTCAAATCTGGCTTCAAGAAATTTAGTGTTTTTCTGACATGCACACAATCTATCATCTAAACTTTTGACTTTACTTTTCAAAGTTTCATACGCTTCTTTTACAGTATGATATGACAATTTCATTCCATCATATTCCTTTTGCAACTCTTGAATTGTATTATCTTTTGGAACACATTCGTTGCAAACAGCTGAACACTTTTCTTTCAATATTTTTTTTTCTTTTTCAAGAACATCACATCTTTGATTCAGCTTTTCATTTTCTTGTTTCAAAAACTTTTCATTTTCAATCATTTCATGACTTTTATTTTTGAAAATCTTTTCTATTTTAGTGAATTCAATGTCTCTGATTTTAAGTTTTTCATCCTTTTCAGTACAAGCACTGCACGTTTCCATGCATTTCTTGCACTGTTGTTCAGCTTTATTATCAATTTGATCAGAAGTATCAGTTTAAGTAGTTACCTCAGTGATTGGCACTGTGGTTTCGTTTGCTTGTGGATTCTGAACTTCCTCAAACACCTGCTGTTTCTCTTCAACAGCTTCCTCAACCTTTTCATCAGCTTTCTTCACCTCATTCACCAACTTCTCACTCTCATCAACAATCTCCTCAACCGTCTTCTTTTTCTTCTCGAGACTGGAATATATCACCTTCCTTATGCCTTCTTCAACCTTTTGTTTGTACCTTGGAATCTCCTCAAGGCCTTTGCACCAAACACTTACAGTAGGTATAGCAGCAACTAATGCTTCAAAGTCAACCTTCTTAGGATCAACCTTCGGGTTTCCTTGAGGATCAACAAAGCATTCCTTTTCTTTACTCCACCTGCCTGCTTGTGTTGCTTCCTTGTAGGCATCATACACTTCATCCAGTCTAATGCGAGCATGCCTTTCTTCTCGACTTTGTTTGATCTCGGCAATCATTGCTTTGGCTTTTCCAACTACTTTGTCATGTTGACTCCAATCATACCCTTCATCATCATGAATTACAATTCTGGGTCTTTCCGTCTCATCAAAGTATTTATCCCAATCAAAATTTTTCAAAACACATTTTTCAGATTTTTCAGATTCTTTATTTTGTATACTGGATTCACTACGATCACGAAGTGTTATTACAACTTGTCTCTTTTCTTTGGAAGGTCCTTCTTCAATCTGCTTTCTGGTTGGTTGCTCGTTGTTCTGATGATAAATGGCCTTTTTGTAGTAATCCTCATAAAAAGGATTCACGCTATCATCGGCTTTTTTGTTCGTGCATTCTCTTTTGAAGTGCCCCTTTTCTTTACACTTGAAACAAGTGACTTTGTTCTTATCGAAACCTATCTTCATTTCCGGGCCTTCCAAGCACTTTTTGCCAGTTATCTCCATGAATCTTTGAGCTCTTCGGATGACGCTTGCCATGCACCAGCGAATGTCCATGAGTTCCATCTCTTCTGGATCGACTTGATCGTAATCCTCCTTCGTCATGTTTGGATTTCCGATCTTACCTGCAATTAAACCTTCGTAAGATACCAGAATAGAGGCTAAGAAGCTCATGTGCTGTTGAGCAAACTCATTGTTCAAAAGTGGAGAATTTTTCCAATCCTGGTTTGGATTAGATTTTGACAATGCAGATGCAGATGAAGAATGATATCCTGGATCATAGCTCGAAGATTTGTTCTTTGACGAATCACCAGTCTTTTCTACACTATAACCAGTTTTGATCTTTGGAGATTCGTTGTTTTGTAGCATTCCTCTGCGATAGTACAAACCGACATTCTGTTGATAACTAGAACTGGACACCTTGTTTTGTTTTTGTAACAACAGATCATGTCCCTCTATCTTTTCAATCAGACTGTCTAACGTCATCTCATCGAATTTATCATCATTTTTCAACTCAATCACATAGGTTTTCCAATCTTCCTCATGTGGTAATGCCTCGACGAGTTTATCCACCATCTCTTCTCTCTCTTTGTGGATTCCGAACCTTTCCATTTCAATCTTCAGATGGCAAAATCGTTCTATCATTTGACGAACTGTTTCATTCTTCATGCAACTAAACAAGTCAAACTCTTTCTTCAACAGTGATATGTTGTTTTTCTTGATATCCTTTCCACCTTCAGCTTTTAACTTTAACGCTTCCCAAATTGACTTAGACGTTTCACCATGCTGAAGTAGTGAGAAAATATCCTTTCTGATAGATTGTTGAAGTAGAGTTTTCATTCTTAATTCACTTGAATGTTCCTTTTTATCATCAGCTGTGAAATTTCTAAGTGTGATTAATTCATGTTTTTCATTTCTTGGTTTTTCATATCCTATGGTCAACATGATCCAACTATCATACATAGGCTTGTACCCAGTTTTCAAATCTTTCATACCACCAGTGATAATCTTCGATATTCATGAGCTTTGGTGGTCTCAGATGATTTACGTACACGTTATCATGATTCAAACTCTCAAATATTACGGTTGTAGCATTCTTTGGTGTCACTGGAGTTTCTTCTGATGTAAACGCGTTATAAAACGTGTTGTAAAACTCTTCACCAATTTCTGACATCTTTGAAATGCTTCTTGAATTTTTCGTTCCTTGAATCTTTCGCCTTGTTTATCACCTTGAATCACACCTGTATCACGCAAACAAACAAACACTATCAGTTTTAATCAATATCAAACAACTTGATCGAACGAGTATCCGATCGAGTGAGTCAACAAAAATCAACAGTGACAATAATCGGGTAACAACGCTGTCCGATCGGTTGGAGATACTGTCCGATCGGATGAGAATGTTGTTCGTACGAGCTGTTGTCCGTTCGAGCTGCTGTCCGAATGAGTCACAATGTATTTGAAAAGAGTGGTAACCCGAACGACCCACTGTTCGATCGAGTATCTTGTTGATCTTTGACACGGGTAGCTTTGAATCGAGTAACACCTCGTTCGACCCACTGTTCGTTTGAATGTTACTAAACAACAAAATTCTTGATCGAACGACCCACTGTTCGTTTGAATGTTACTAAATGAAAAATATGTTGTCCAAACGAGTGACAAGTCAATAAAGTCAACTTTAATGTAATGCAGTGAATCGAGTTGCTGTTCGTTCGATCTGTTGTTCGACCGAGTGACACATAGTGAAGTAATTATCAATCAAAGAACATGCAAACTGACAATATCACATGCACTTTTAATGGCTGACAACCCTAATTATGCAAACAACTGATTGTATCACATGCAAACTGATCATGAATTAATGCATATGACATAAATCACTAAAGTGTTATCTCATTGGACCGTTTAATATGACTCTATCTAATTCAAATGCATCACGTGATTACTGAAGTATGATGTTAATGATGGCAGGTTACTTTGTTGACTAAACAGTTGACTTTATTGAAATGGAACAAGTAAGATAGATGAATCAGACTACTGCTCGTCGGACTGTAGTCCGATCGGGTAGCGGTCAACAGGTCAATGACTTAAATGAATTTCAGTAACGTGTGAGACAATGATTCGGACTGCTGTCCGTGCGGGTGGTGATCCGATTGAGTAACAGTCAAACAAAGTCAACCCTTTTAATGAAATGGAATGACACGAGTGGTCACTCTTTCGGGTTGCCACCCGAGCGGTGAACATCAAGAACAATGTCAACAGCAACAGTTAGCATGTTCATACTTTTTCGGGCCAAAAAATTTTAGATTTCTCCCAAATGGCTTAGAATTAAGATCTGAAAATTTGTAGGCTTGTAGATCAGATGTTTTCGCACAACATATTCAAAAATTAGCCGATTTTAACAGTAAAAAGTCCTTTAATTTTGCGATATTCAGATAAAAACGTGAAGAGATGTAAAAGTGAAGAAATTTGACAAATCTGAATGAAATTTGGATCTGATTCTGATGAATTTCCGTGCGAATTCGTGTGATTGATCCGTGCAATCGAGCTCCTGCTCTGATACCACTTGTTAGGACCGGTTTTTGACTCCGAACGATTGCGTATCGACACGTGTGACGTGCGGAATCCGTACACGTGCGTGGACCGAACACGAGAACGTACTATAAACGTGATTCTATTGATAGATCTGAAACGTACAAAGAACCGTGAATCACCTCTTGCACTTTCTCTCTCTAGACTCTCTCTCTAGCTCCAAAGCTCTCCAACTAGCAAATGTGCAAAAGTTCTAAATGAGAACCCGAAGGGTTCTATTTATAGGCGAAGGTGATAAGGAAGGTTTTCCTTATTTACAGAAATGCCACCTTGCCTTTTCTATTAAAATATTACAATATAAGCCTAGATTTCTTCAGTTTCAACTACGGATTAGATTGACGCAGGCGATAGACATTACTGCACCAACAGACTCCCCATTGGATATTACCGCAGTCAATCTCGTAGCGTCTTGACTTCCTCTCTCTCTCTTAGTCTTCTTGAATCTTTATCATCTTCAGCATCACATACTCCCTTTTGCTTGAACATAATCCCCGTGGATCTGTCTTTAGCTTTAGCTCTCCCTTTCAATAGACTTTTCAGGCTCCCCCTTTCGACAAGCTTCCGTGCTTTTGGGATCGACACCTAGCTTTCCGGTTACAAGCTCCTTGAGGATAGTTACGTGGCTCCTTGAATGCACGCTCCCCCTTGCGTTGAGCTCGTCTTCAGTTTGGTTAATGGAATGGCTATTCTAGAAAAATCTTGAATAAAACGTCTATAATATCCTACCAATCCAAGAAAACTTCTTACTTCCGTTGGTGATTCAGGGACTTTCCAATTGGTATCGCCTCGATCTTTGTGGGATCCACATGAATTCCTTCATGATTAACCAGATGTCCAAGGAATTGCACTTCTTGTAACCAGAATTCGCATTTTGAGAATTAGCATAAAGCTTTTCTTTTCTCAATAATGTCAGAAGTGTATGTAGATGCTCTGCATGATCCTCTTTACTCTTAGAGTAAATTAGAACATCATCTATAAAGACAATTATGAATTTATCCAGGTATGGCTTACATATCCTGTTCATCATGTCCATAAATGTGGCTGGGGCATTGGTTAAACCAAATGGTATGACTGTAAATTCATAATGACTGTACCTTGTTCTGAAAGCAATTTTAGGAATGTCCTTTTCCTGTACTTTCAATTGATGATGTCCTGAGCGTAATTCGATCTTAGAAAAGAATCGAGCTCTTTGAAGTTGATCGAACAGATCATCGATTCTCGGTAGTGGGTACCGATTTTTAATCGTAACCTTGTTCAATTCCCGGTAATCAATGCACATACGCATTGATCCGTCCTTCTTTTTGACAAATAACACCGATGCTCCCCACGACGATGAGCTAGGTTGTATAAAACCTTTTTCAAGTAGTTCGTCCATCTTTTTCCTCAATTCCTGCATCTCCGTTGGTGCTAGTCGGTATGGTGCTTTGGCAATCGGTGTTGTTCCTAGTATTAGGTGAATTCTAAATTCAACCTCTCGATCTGGTGGTAATCCAGGTAACTCTTCTGGAAAAACGTCTAAGAATTTAGATACTACAGGAATATCTTTTAATTCTTTCCCTCTAGTGTTAACGATTACTGAAATCATATACACTATTCTTCATTTCCTCGCATAACTTGCAGCTTTCATCACAGAGATGAATTTTGTTGATCTGGTTGGCTTGTCTCCTTTAATTGTGATCTTTTCACCATTTGGTGTACTTAGTTGTACAGACTTTTGATCAAATAAAATACTGGCATGATTGGCTACCAACCAATCCATTCCTAATACGACATCAAATCCGGCTAGATTCATTGGAAAAAGATTGGCAGTAAAATTATGGTTCAGAATTTCTATTCTTGCTCCCTGCAAGATTTCACTTATCTTAATAGAATCTCCATTTGCTGTTTCCACCAGACAGTCTTGTTGAAGTTTAGTTAATGGTTGGTTGAGAAGTTTGTAGAAAGAAGTATTGATAAAACTTTGGTTTGCACCAGAGTCAAATAATACTTTAGCAAAAACATCATTAACTAAAAACGTACCGGCTATCACATCCGGAATCATCTTGGCTTCTTCAGCTGTCAGAACAAATGCTTTGGCATTCTTTTTGGGTCCTTCAGTTGCCTTGGCTTTGTTGGTTGTCGCTAGAGCTTGTTTCGGAGAGTTCGGTTTGATATGACCAGCTTCCCCACAATTGTAGCATAGCCTATTGCTAGCTTTCTTCCTGCAGTCTTCTTCCTTGTGTCTAGACATTTGCAGAAGTTGCAGTATATGGAGCACCTTCCTGAGTGTTTCCTTTTGCAATACTTGCAGTTGGGTGAAGAGGAAGAACCTGTACCTTTTCCATGGTAGGAATTACCAGAACGAAATTCTTGGGTAAGTTTTTGAGCTTGGTTCTTTCTCTGGTTTTCCTCTTGTGTATGTACCAATTCATCAGTCAAGGTGTTGGCCAATTCTACTGCTTCTTCTATGGTCTATGGCCTAGCTACCTTGAGTACATGTCTGATTTCACTAATTAATCCCAAGATGTAATGGGAGATTAACAATGGCTCAGGTGAGGCTAAGGTTGGTACTATCCTAGCATATTCAAAGAATATGGTAGTGTACTCCCTGCAGTTTATTCCAGTCATTTTATGATTTAGGAACTTATTAACAATCTGTTCTTTTTCATGAGGAGGACATAATTTCCTTTCAACTATCTCTTTAAAATTAGTCCATTCCATATTATAGACTCTGTCACTTCCTCTAGACTGGAGAATGGTATTCCACCACTCTAAGGTTGCATTCTTAAAAAGATTAGAAGCAAACATAATCTTATCTTCATCCGCGCATTTACTTATTTTTAAGACTGCTTCTGTCTTTTCTATCCAGCGCAAGGCTGAAATGGCTCCTTCATTGCCTGAGATCTATTGGTTTGCAGGCCAAGAATTCTTTGTAAGAACAACCATATAAGATGGTTCTTCTTCTTTTTGGAATTGGAGCTTGGATCAGTGGTCCGTGATTTTCGTTCACACTGTGACTTGGTTCAGTGATTTGACGTTTATTTCCGATTGCAGAATTATTATTTTCTGCTTCTTTAGTAGTCTTGATAATATATGGCATAGAATCTATAATTCCTTGTGCCACGATATGTTCAATGGCACTTTTATTCACTTGGTTCTCCTTATTATCGTTATTCTGGTTTTCCTGATTTACTTCGTTCGACATCTGAATTGAAAACATTTATTAGGTATTAATATCACAGAATAAGAATTAATACAAACAATCACACAAGCAGATTGATAAAAAACGTCATGCATTGTGACTTACTCTTTTTATATATCTATGTATATGCATCGATTACAAATTACAACTGAAAATTAAACACACTAGTAATTATGCATTGATAGGTATTTTAGTCTATCTATTTTAGTTGATTTGATTTTTTTTATCAAAGTAGACAAATTACACACACACATATATATATATATGTATAGGATTAGGTTCAAACGTGAACAAAATCCCAAGAGTGAACTGCGTGAACTGATCTGGACCATTGATTATTATGATCTTAATATTTTGAATGAGTGGCATGATTGTAATTATTAGGTTAGTTTTTATTGTTTTATTAAAATCAAAAGGGTAAAAGTGTAATTAGATTAATTGGTTATTTAAAATCAGGAAACTAGATTGTTTCCATATTATCCGAATTCATTAAATCCCGTAATTATCTATAGGTTTGTTTATTAATCTTTTGATTTCCCTTTTAAAATAAAAACTCATATCCTCTTTCTCCATGTGCCTCTAGATGACCGCCGGAGTATCGATCGTTGCCAATATAGGACATGAAAGCAAAGTGATCTCATTTCTTGTACAAATTTCGTCAAACACCTGTAAGTCACTTTCAATTCTATACAACAATTTCAACCAATAACAGAAAGATAAATCTTAGTGGGGTGCGTTAATGGCATAAACATATAAAAAACATGAATATCATTTTACCAAAAAAGTTTTTTTTTATATATTTTTATTGAATTCTGCCGTCGTATGAGATTTTCCGCAGGTGCCGTTCGGGTAACGGAAACATTGAGAAATGGATACGGACATGTAAATGAAGTCGAAAACGGCTGAGTGTCACCGGCGGCAGCCGCAATTTGTTTTTCAGATCCGAATCGATCACCGTAGTATTGATCGTTGCCAGATGACTGAACGGAATGCGATCTATCGGTTTTGTGATTTTTTTTGCATAGTTCTTATTTTTTGCTGCGGTAAGTTTCTGATTTTATTATATGATTAATGTGTATTCCGATTATTGGTATTGTTTTTTTGGGAAAAATGTTATGAAGATTGTACACTGGATTGTACACATATGTACAGGGGTGTTTTATGTCTATTATGCTCTGTTTGAGGCGGGTGTACACATGTGTATTCCGATTATTGGTATTGTTTTTTTGGGAAAATGTGATGAACATTGTACACTGGGTTGTACACATATGTAAAGTGTGTTTTTTGTTTATTATGCTCTGTTTTGAGGCGTGTGTACACATGTGTATTGCGATTTTGCTTTGTTTTTAATGCGATGTACACATGTGTATAACGTCTGTTTTTGTGATATCTCATAATTTTTTGTGTATTGAATGAGTAAAGTTGTTTGATGTACACTTGTGAATTATGCAAAATATTAGTTGCTGAGTTTTTTTGTGCTATTATAGGAGATGTCGTTAACGAGAAAAGTGGAGATGGAAGGTCGATGAGGATGATTCACGTATGAGCTTGGCTGATGTGACCCGGTTAACGAGTAATGGTATGTTTGTTTGCTTGGACGATAAAAATGATTCAGCATACAACGTGGCGAATAGTTGTAAAAGACTATGTTTTTTGTTTTTCGGATTATGTTGGGTTTATTGTTTTTATGAAACTGGAACTTTGTAATTGTATGTTGTTTTGCTTGGTTTGACAAACATTATGGAACTTGTAATTTCTTAAATATAAAATAGTTTTACAGGTATTGTTTCTATGTATGTATTATGTAGCTAGATACACATATGTACGATGCTGAGTACACATGCGTACTGTTCTATTCATATCCAAGTACACATGTGTATACCGTTGAAATATGAAGGTTACGTGGATCTTAAAAATCAAAATTTGAATTCTGGTGATGAAATCTGAAAGTTACTATTGATCTTAAAATTGAAATTGAAATCTGGTGATTTTTTGTTTGTTTTTATAATTATCTTCTTAAAAATAAAAGATATTGTGGATAATGAATTTAAAATAGGAAATATGTAACTTAATTCAATTATTAAAATAATGATTTAAATCTAATTTTTTTATATAATTACAATCCTACCCTTAACAACTGAAAAAGGAAATCAAGGGACCAGATCAGTTCACGCAGTTCACTCTTGGGAGGTTGTTCACTCTAGAACCTTACCCTATATGTATATATATATATATATATTATACTAGGTGCTGGCTTGTCTAGTACTGTCACACCCCGACCGCGTAAAACAACAAATCGCGGCGGAAACATCGGGGCGTGTTGCAACAGAATTAATGTTTCATAACCATGGATACCAAAAAGTGTTTCGTTTTATTAAACATTGAATAATTACATTGCCTGGAAATCTAAATACACTATTTAAACATAATCTATCATTGTTATTGAGTCACTAAGGCCTTGTCCAGTCCTATGTGAGCATGCATCTTATCAATCGATATCATTCAACAATACCTGAAACATATGTGAAAACGAGGTCAGCAAAGAAATGCTGGCGAGTACATAGGTTTTGTAGGAGTGTCGAAATCATGGCTAGTTTAGACGTTGCAATACTTTATTTAAAAACTTTGTTTTTGAAAAGAGTATAATATTGCAACTTAATTAACCAACTCAAATCAAGCGGGTTATAATTTGTAAAACCTCGTAGCCATGACTCTTAACCCAAAAACATTTGTTTTAGTAAATTATTTGAAAAACAATAAATGAGTTCAGATGATACGTATAATAAGAAAATAATGCATGATTAAATGAATAACCATGTAAAATGAGTTTGTATAAGATAAGTTGTTTGTAAATAAATGTCTTGTGAAAAGTATGTTACTTGTATAAAATGTTCTATGTCTCAAACTGAAATGATTCAAATAACGCTACAATATGTAATACCATACAAACACTTATATATAGGAAGTACCAGCGGCGTATCCACCATGCTTGTATCATATTCCACACGCATTGTTACTTAATCACTTAATCCAAACCAAACCACCAAAGTAATGTTCATGCCCAAATGTAAATCGTGTAATATGTATAACCAAAATAATATCGTATATCGCTTTGAAGCCAATCGTTTACCCAATCGTTACCCAATCGTTAAAACATCGTGTGAAAACCAATCGTAAATCGTTTAATTCGTTTTAGGTCGTGAAACTACTTATATGGTCGTCTCGCTAATAACATTCAAACCTTCTTGACTCGCATTAATAAACCCTTACCAAAGGATAGATTAACATCTCGCATTAATAAACCCTTACCAAAGGATAGATTAACATCTCGCATTAATAAACCCTTACCAAAGGATAGATTAACATCTCGCATTAATAAACCCTTACCAAAGAGTAAATTAACAATTTACAGATTCAGTCGCTACCCACAACACCCACACATAACTACGGGTGTAGTAACTAACGGGATTTGTCAGATCCTATGGTACCATAACCTAATACTGGTCGGCTTGATCATTGCTAATGAATGTCATTTGTTATGTACTACAACCAACAAGTTTGTTCACTTTATGAAATCGTTATTAGTTTTGTATAAATCGTTTTAGTCGTTTTTGAAACCATCGTTATAATATTGAAAACATTTAGCACATATGAGTCACCCCAAAACAATTGAAAACAGTAAAATAGGGGAATAATGTACTCGCCTGATAATGCTTGGAGGTCTTGAACAACAACCAAACAAGCTAGAGGGAGCACGGAATCAGTCGGCAATCTAAAACTATATAAATAAACCGGACTTAAATCGGGAGATCGGATAGGATGAGGCTTGGTAAACCAAATGAGTATTGGAACTCATATGATATGGTTTAACTAGGCCTACATACTACAATGAAACTTATCCTAAGTGTTTTCGACCCATTACGACCCGTTTAGGTAGCTTATGCTACTTTAACGCGTCGTTCGCGTGAAACGCGTTTGGACCGCCTAACTAGCCCTATGACAAGTGTTATATGCCTAAACATGTTACATAATCAGTTACGTGACAAAAGTTTAGGTTACATATGCTTAATTACCAATTATACATGAAAAGGGTATTCTGGTAATTTACCTAAGGCATATAAACTACCTATCATACAACTACTTAAACGATGTGACCATAGGGTATAACCTCGGAAGGTTATTCCCTACCTACTATGGTCACCCACTGTATTTGGTCGGATCCTAATGATCGACCAAACTGGGTCGGGTTCGAAGGTATAGGCGATTTATTAGATCGCCTACCCTACGACCCTAGACAACGTGGTAATCAGTGGGCATAGTCCCAAGGGACTATGACCAACGTGATTACACTCACGTTGCGAAGTTCAAACGAACTTCGCATTGACCATTACTGGTCAACGCTGAAAGTCAAACAAAGTTTGACTTTCTGACTCGAAAAGCAGTAAAATAAGGAAAAGAACGAAAGAATACTAACCCAGGGTCCCCGAATGCTAATCCCGATCCAAGAACTCAGGTATGAAACAATGGTTTCAACTTAGAGCTCTCAAATCAGAATTCTTGTAGGTTTTAAAGCATGAGGGGGTGGGGTATTTATAGTATTCGGTCCACCGTTAAGATCGTTTCATGGAAAACGTGCCTTAATCCCATCCGTACAAGTGTCGGAAAGTTGTGGTGGCTTAAAATGATCCTTATCAGCTGAATTGGCAAGTTGTAAGCTTGTGGTTGTGGTTAAAACAGCTGGATCATGCTGACTGTTCGTTGTTATCTGATCAGACAGGCGGACGCGGCCCGCTTCAAGATGACCAGAAGCTCAGGCGGGCCGCCTGACAGTGGCAGATCAGAAACAACTTTCTGTTTTGACAGTTTCAGTCCCTGTTGATGTTTAAGCCCATTTCCGACACTTCTAAGGCCCGTAAAGCCAACTTTAAGGCCCTAAAATGATGCCTAAACATTGTGGACATGAAACATGCTCAAAAATATGTCGGATGATGGTTCGTTTGGTCGTACGAACGCAATGTTCGCTTAATTACGACGGAATGCGCATAAGCGCGAAAAACGATCCAAATGACGTGACGAATGGATTTTTCTTATGGCGAACACTAAAATATAATGTAGTCATGCTTACATAAATTTTTGGATGTCCGAATGTATGCAGAACGTGAGTTATGCGCGAAAATGCAAACTTGTGCACTTTTTGACGCTTTTAGTCCCTGAATGACACAAAAGTTTATTTTAGCATACCGAACACCTCAAAGCCTATTTCTAAGCTATGTAAAGGATATTTATGGTATGTTTAACTTATGGTCATGTTCCGGAATGTCTGTTACAGTTCAAATTGGCATACTTTCGCAGTTTGTCAACTTTAGTCCCTGTAAGCGAATTAACTTTGATTTCACCACACCAAACCTTCCAAAACTTATATCTAAGTTATGTAAAGGTTATTTAAGGTATGTTAAGCCTATTTCACTATTCCGGAGTGTTCGTTGGATTAAACTGGTTATATCTACACATCAGAGCGCGTATAACCCTCCAGAAAGCGATTTAAAGCTTGAAATCGAACAAGAGTCGATATGTGCAAACGATACACATATTTTTACAAATCCCAAGTATGAAATACAATATTTCATTGGTTTGGTATTTGTTTGATGGCTGCGAAGGCACAGGTGTTACAGTCTCCCCTACTTTAGGAAATTTCGTCCCGAAATTTATTTAGAGGAAACTTGTGAGAGTTTAAAACATGAAGTTGAAAAGATCAAACAACATTGGTTAGGGTTCTTGAACTTCTAGTAACCTTAATAACATTATGTTTGCAATGTAAGAGGGACACTTATATACAAGTATATGAAGCGTCATTGGTGCGTCCACCATGCCTCCATTACATCGTTCTCATTTTGTTATTGTTGTTACTATCGGTTCTTTCACATAATAAACCTTACTAGATTTCTGTGCACTAAATTTCATAATTATGTGCGCATCCATAATTAGAGAATTCCTTGCACAGTTCACACAGTCTATTTTATAATGTGTAGGGTAAAACCAAATGAACAATCCTGTGATGAGCGTGACTTAGACCGCCATAGAGTCCTTTAGACTAAATCAATAAATGATTTAAATAGACTATCAAGGAGTCTGTCCAGCTACATCACTAGATGTCGTTCTTTAACCAAATTGTGAATCAATCTTTTTGATTAGACCACTAAAGGGTCTCTAATGAATCATGGAGCAGTACTATATAATCCAAGGGTCTTAACTATTACATAGAAGCCCATTAAGGATTTAAGGTAGTACCTTTTGAATATCCTGCTACGAATCTCTCATATGAAGATATGAAAAGATCCTGCGAGGATTTGGATAACGAATATCCAGAGTATACAAAAACACAAAAATCATAGAGAAGAACACATAAACACATATCATATAACCACAAAATTGTTTAACTAGAAGTTTGTTCTGCTAACAGAGTACATGTATTTAAAGCACACTAGGAATCCATCTCGTGGATTTCATTTGGTACTTTAAACATTATCAAGAATCTAACTATAAAGATAGACAGATTCAAAAAGAAAATTCGATTTCGATTATTAGGAACCGAAGTGTTCGAATTAAGGTACATAAGGAATCCAATTAAGGACTCTGATTTGAATGATGATCATCCACAAGGATCTAATTGTGAAGATAAAAAGATCCCTTACGGATTTTTGAAGTTGAAGATGTTTTGATATCTTGCACTGGACGTGCTTATGTCAAAACATGAAGTAAAAATGCTTATGAAATTGAGATGCTAGATATGCCAAGGCGACATATGAAGCAGAATTTTGAAGGTTAAGTCAATGTATGAGGAAAATATTTTTGAAAACTATGCATGGGGTTCTTTTAAGAAAAAGGTGTTTAACGTTTTTGAAACCTTATATATAATACTTTTGAAATAAAGTAGGTGTATTAGGTAGATATATTTACAAAAAAAATGTTTTTAAAATCATGCGAGATGAATTTTGAAATTATGTATAAGGTTTTTGAAAGACATGAATGATGCTTTTCGAAATCATGCACTTGATCAGAAAATGTATTGTGTTAATATTGTCTTCAGACTATATGAAATATTTTGAAATTAGAAAGGTTGGTTTTGATAACATGGCCAATGTTTTTGAAATAACACAGACAATGCATCTAGAAAAATTGTTTTCAAACTATATGAAATGTTTTGAGATCATGAAGATTGTTTTGAAATACTGGTACTGTGTATGTTGAAAAATCAAAACGTAATGGGTATGAGATTTGAAAATACCCTTAGTTATCTAACCAAGGATTTAAAGGCACAGATGTGCGAAACGCACGATTACTCATAATGTCACTTAATTTTCTGTACTTTGTTTCTTAGAGTGAAACGAGTACTTAAAATTTTTGAGGGAATCATGAGCAATCATTTGAAAGAGAGAAATCACAAGAGTAGTTTGTAAGGTACATAGTTTCTTGATGTAGGTATCATAGGAAAAGCCATACACACCTAGCAGGGGGGTTGAGCTGGTTGGTTGGGGACTGCTTTACCATTGTGAGCGACCATGGCGAAGTTCTGAGAAGCCTTTCGCTTCTTTGACTTCTTAGGGAATCGTTCATCCATGGTCTTTGATTCCTCGATTGGTTTCTTGTCTGGTGGTGCTATCACCTGACTAGGTCCTGCCTGTCTTGGTGACTCTTGAGTGGCTTCATCCTGGAGATGATACATGGCAGTAGCTAATTCAACAGTCTTCAGGACTACTTCGCCTATTCGCTGAGCGAATTTTGGCTGCTTGCTCAGATATCTGGGCGTCATCGTGATGAAGAGACATTCTTGAAGAAAAAGAAAGGCATAGGGAGAACCAGGTGAAAGATTATTGGACAATCAAAACAGAATGATAACGCATGAAGATTTCGATCATTTGTTTGTTACCTAAGGCAAACAAATGAGACGGTGACTGATCAAAGTAAATGGGTCAAAAATAATGTATCGCGAAGACATGCTCGCCTATAAGTGAACACTCATCCCAAGAATTCCCAGGTAAGCACAACTGGTCTCGCGTCTGATGAGATGTATACGAAGTGCTTGCCTAGACAGAAAACCCAGAATACAGGCATTCACCCTTCCAGTTTGCACGTGTTCACATTATTTAAAACCCAAAACCTTGACGAAGTTTTGAAAACTCAAAGAGGTTCAAAACCATATAATAGAGAGTTCAAAACCTTACAATAGAGGGTTCAAAACCTAGTAATCAATCATCCTAGAACAGATGATTAGTTTTCAAAGCGGTTTTGAAATTTATGTTCTTGTTGTGGTCGTCGCCTAAGGATAGGTGACGGTATTGTTTTATGACTAAACGCAAGTAAACTCGCGTTAGGGTCCTAAGAAGGTTATAGACTAGGTCAAAGCATTACTAATTACTAATAACCTAATTCCCTATAACCATTGGCTCTGATACCATCTTTTCTGTCACACCCCGACCGCGTAAAACAACAAATCGCGGCGGAAACATCGGGGCGTGTTGCAACAGAATTAATGTTTCATAACCATGGATACCAAAAAGTGTTTCGTTTTATTAAACATTGAATAATTACATTGCCTGGAAATCTAAATACACTATTTAAACATAATCTATCATTGTTATTGAGTCACTAAGGCCTTGTCCAGTCCTATGTGAGCATGCATCTTATCAATCGATATCATTCAACAATACCTGAAACATATGTGAAAACGAGGTCAGCAAAGAAATGCTGGCGAGTACATAGGTTTTGTAGGAGTGACGAAATCATGGCTAGTTTAGACGTTGCAATACTTTATTTAAAAACTTTGTTTTTGAAAAGAGTATAATATTGCAACTTAATTAACCAACTCAAATCAAGCGGGTTATAATTTGTAAAACCTCGTAGCCATGACTCTTAACCCATAAACATTTGTTTTAGTAAATTATTTGAAAAACAATAAATGAGTTCAGATGATACGTATAATAAGAAAATAATGCATGATTAAATGAATAACCATGTAAAATGAGTTTGTATAAGATAAGTTGTTTGTAAATAAATGTCTTGTGAAAAGTATGTTACTTGTATAAAATGTTCTATGTCTCAAACTGAAATGATTCAAATAACGCTACAATATGTAATACCATACAAACACTTATATATAGGAAGTACCAGCGGCGTATCCACCATGCTTGTATCATATTCCACACGCATTGTTACTTAATCACTTAATCCAAACCAAACCACCAAAGTAATGTTCATGCCCAAATGTAAATCGTGTAATATGTATAACCAAAATAATATCGTATATCGCTTTGAAGCCAATCGTTTACCCAATCGTTACCCAATCGTTAAAACATCGTGTGAAAACCAATCGTAAATCGTTTAATTCGTTTTAGGTCGTGAAACTACTTATATGGTCGTCTCGCTAATAACATTCAAACCTTCTTGACTCGCATTAATAAACCCTTACCAAAGGATAGATTAACATCTCGCATTAATAAACCCTTACCAAAGGATAGATTAACATCTCGCATTAATAAACCCTTACCAAAGGATAGATTAACATCTCGCATTAATAAACCCTTACCAAAGAGTAAATTAACAATTTACAGATTCAGTCGCTACCCACAACACCCACACATAACTACGGGTGTAGTAACTAACGGGATTTGTCAGATCCTATGGTACCATAACCTAATACTGGTCGGCTTGATCATTGCTAATGAATGTCATTTGTTATGTACTACAACCAACAAGTTTGTTCACTTTATGAAATCGTTATTAGTTTTGTATAAATCGTTTTAGTCGTTTTTGAAACCATCGTTATAATATTGAAAACATTTAGCACATATGAGTCACCCCAAAACAATTGAAAACAGTAAAATAGGGGAATAATGTACTCGCCTGATAATGCTTGGAGGTCTTGAACAACAACCAAACAAGCTAGAGGGAGCACGGAATCAGTCGGCAATCTAAAACTATATAAATAAACCGGACTTAAATCGGGAGATCGGATAGGATGAGGCTTGGTAAACCAAATGAGTATTGGAACTCATATGATATGGTTTAACTAGGCCTACATACTACAATGAAACTTATCCTAAGTGTTTTCGACCCATTACGACCCGTTTAGGTAGCTTATGCTACTTTAACGCGTCGTTCGCGTGAAACGCGTTTGGACCGCCTAACTAGCCCTATGACAAGTGTTATATGCCTAAACATGTTACCTAATCAGTTACGTGACAAAAGTTTAGGTTACATATGCTTAATTACCAATTATACATGAAAAGGGTATTCTGGTAATTTACCTAAGGCATATAAACTACCTATCATACAACTACTTAAACGATGTGACCATAGGGTATAACCTCGGAAGGTTATTCCCTACCTACTATGGTCACCCACTGTATTTGGTCGGATCCTAATGATCGACCAAACTGGGTCGGGTTCGAAGGTATAGGCGATTTATTAGATCGCCTACCCTACGACCCTAGACAACGTGGTAATCAGTGGGCATAGTCCCAAGGGACTATGACCAACGTGATTACACTCACGTTGCGAAGTTCAAACGAACTTCGCATTGACCATTACTGGTCAACACTGAAAGTCAAACAAAGTTTGACTTTCTGACTCGAAAAGCAGTAAAATAAGGAAAAGAACGAAAGAATACTAACCCAGGGTCCCCGAATGCTAATCCCGATCCAAGAACTCAGGTATGAAACAATGGTTTCAACTTAGAGCTCTCAAATCAGAATTCTTGTAGGTTTTAAAGCATGAGGGGGTGGGGTATTTATAGTATTCGGTCCACCGTTAAGATCGTTTCATGGAAAACGTGCCTTAATCCCATCCGTACAAGTGTCGGAAAGTTGTGGTGGCTTAAAATGATCCTTATCAGCTGAATTGGCAAGTTGTAAGCTTGTGGTTGTGGTTAAAACAGCTGGATCATGCTGACTGTTCGTTGTTATCTGATCAGACAGGCGGACGCGGCCCGCTTCAAGATGACCAGAAGCTCAGGCGGGCCGCCTGACAGTGGCAGATCAGAAACAACTTTCTGTTTTGACAGTTTCAGTCCCTGTTGATGTTTAAGCCCATTTCCGACACTTCTAAGGCCCGTAAAGCCAACTTTAAGGCCCTAAAATGATGCCTAAACATTGTGGACATGAAACATGCTCAAAAATATGTCGGATGATGGTTCGTTTGGTCGTACGAACGCAATGTTCGCTTAATTACGACGGAATGCGCATAAGCGCAAAAAACGATCCAAATGACGTGACGAATGGATTTTTCTTATGGCGAACACTAAAATATAATGTAGTCATGCTTACATAAATTTTTGGATGTCCGAATGTATGCAGAACGTGAGTTATGCGCGAAAATGCAAACTTGTGCACTTTTTGACGCTTTTAGTCCCTGAATGACACAAAAGTTTATTTTAGCATACCGAACACCTCAAAGCCTATTTCTAAGCTATGTAAAGGATATTTATGGTATGTTTAACTTATGGTCATGTTCCGGAATGTCTGTTACAGTTCAAATTGGCATACTTTCGCAGTTTGTCAACTTTAGTCCCTGTAAGCGAATTAACTTTGATTTCACCACACCAAACCTTCCAAAACTTATATCTAAGTTATGTAAAGGTTATTTAAGGTATGTTAAGCCTATTTCACTATTCCGGAGTGTTCGTTGGATTAAACTGGTTATATCTACACATCAGAGCGCGTATAACCCTCCAGAAAGCGATTTAAAGCTTGAAATCGAACAAGAGTCGATATGTGCAAACGATACACATATTTTTACAAATCCCAAGTATGAAATACAATATTTAATTGGTTTGGTATTTGTTTGATGGCTGCGAAGGCACAGGTGTTACAAGTACTGCATCTCACGCTCATCATACTTCTAGACGAGTTTCTCTCCTATCTGACGGATCTCGTTTCCCTCTTCAACTAAATCTTCGCCATATGAGCAAAGTTCCTCCACATTTTCTTGGCTCATAGGTGGTAATGGTGCTAGCGCTGGTTCAGGATAACGTGGAATGGGTTGTTCGTAAGGGTATGGGTTGGCTAATATATCCTGAATATACCTGTCATCGTTCCACCATAGGTCTAAAGGGTTCAGGTCAGTATACTGTGCTATAGGGTTTGGTGCGGGAATTCTAGGGATCTCATTGGGGTCGAATGCTGGGATTGGGAATTGGTTCTCCTGGTTATGCTCTTGTTCCATTGGTTGGTTGGGGAATAAGGGTAGAAGTTCTGGTTCAGCTATTTGGTTCAGATTTGGGTTTGTTACTGTATCTGCTAACATGTGGAAATCAGCTAACTGCCTATCAAGCTCCTCCTCCCATAATGGTCTATTAGTTTCCTGGGTTTGGGCATTCATTTCTCTATTGGCTTTTGCTATCGCTTGCTGTTGTTGGAGTTTTTTCATTCTTTTCCTTCTTTGATGCGCTCCTCTACTAAACCATCCTCTCTTTTTAGGAGGGAATGATGTCACACCCAGACTTTTGCGGAAGCGTGATTTGGTGTGACTTGCTTAATATCATTGCATTCAACCATAACAAACAACTATATGATAATACCAAGATGTTCATCCATATATAGTTTTCAAAATAGTACAACTGTCATTGTTTAACATCAAACTAAGACTTCAAATTTAGATCTCATGACAACCAAAGCTTAAAGTTCCATACTGGACTTCACAAAAGACACAAACAAAATAGGTTTCGAACCATGTATCTTATCCAAGATAACATACATAACCCAAACCCTTCGACTTCGGATGACACCTTTTATTAGAGACATGACTTGTAAATTCCAACGCCCGCCAGATCCATACTTAATTTCCTGAAATACATGTAGTTTGAAAACATCAACAAAAGTTGAGTGAGTTCATGTGTGTGTTTGTGAATAAACCTTTGAAACCTTTGTAATTATGTTTGTATGTACTTGACAACCCGGTATGAAATCAACAAGGAAACAGATCAATTAATGTGTAGCTAATATATTAATATACGTGACATGGTGTAGGAAGACTCAAACCTAGCAGATTTTGCACCGGGCCTCCGGGTGTAAGACATAGTCACCTCATGGTCCACTCGATGGACTCATGAGTGGGGCTCGCTACACCCAAATAGATCTATCACTCATGCCCCTCGGTCCTAGAACGAGGATTAATGGTCCTAAGAGTGCGCCTACCCATTCACATGATCTACTGTACTTTCCAAAGCTAACCATACCATTTGTAATTGTATGTAATCATTTTGTAACATGTACTTCACCCCTGAAGTTATAAAACAAAAACAGTTTAAAGAAAAGTGGGACATGAACTCACAGTTTTTGCGTTCCTTGTATCCGATGTAACTCAAAGCTTCCTCTAGAACGCACGACTACCTACATGCGTACTATGGTCCATTAGACGAGCGGGTCGTGCCTTGTCTTAGTATTGATTAGTGTCTTTGAGTTACGTTTCAAAATGTCTTCATTATTATTCAAAGTATATAATTATTTGTTAAAATAATTAATATTTTAACTTAAATTGTATTTATTAAATTTTGGTATAATTGTTAAAACAATATATTTTAACTTAATACTTCCCAATTATTTATGCTTGTATTTCCTTCCCAAGGATGAGGTATCTTATACTTGTATATTTTGCCATGTTTTCGGGTCGTATTCTGGTGTGTATTTATGCGTATGAGAATACGTATTTTACGGTATTCCTTAAGTATCCTTTATTCTTAGTTTTATATTAATTATTCCGGAATATTTTCTTTAATAAGGATTCAATATATATTTCCAAAATATATATTGTAATAAATATTATTTAGAAAAATTATTTATAATTTTTCTTTTGGCAAAAATATATTTGTATTTTCTCATAAGTCTCAAAAATAATATATTTTCATGTCCAACATAGAAAACATATATATCCACTCATTTTTCTCCAAAAATGATATTCTTCATATTTATTTGAGGAATTATATTTTTCACCTCAAAATATTGTATTTTTTGTTTGTAAGAAAATATACCTTTCTTAAAATAATATATCTTCTAAAAATTTCAAGAAAAATGTATATTTCATACTTGTCAAAAATAATATATTTTCCCTTGTTAAAAATATGATATATTCTTGTAGAAATTGTAAAAATCATATTTTTACTTCCTTGGTGTCCAAAATAGTATTTACCAAAATATCCTTTGTGAATAAATTTTCCGGAATATTTCGTAAGTCCTATATTTCATAGTTCGGTTTCATCAATAATTTGTATAAGCTTATATTTATTCCTTGGAATTTTGGTAATATTTTGGATTGTAATTCTTGGTATTTTGATGCGTTATATTGTTTCATGTCCTAAAATAATATAACTAATACACAAAATATACAAATAATCACACACATGGTATCTTCTAAATATGTATTTCCCAAATACATATTTAGTTACTTTTATTTATGAAAATCAACCTCCAATAATTATATTTTTGTGACAAAAATTATGGCAAAGTTTTTATAGGAAACTCATGGTTTAAAATACACTTGTAAATATTTGTTTAAAAATATTTTTCTAAGTGTTTATATTTTTAGAAAATTTTTCCATAGTTTCCCCTAAAAATGGAGGTTTCCATGCTTTTAAGCATATCATCTTCTTTTATAAAAATCATCACAATCAATTCACCAATAATAATAATCATCATTTACTTACCAACCTTGCCAAAATCATGCATATTCTACTACTTCAAGAACTTGAATATTTGTAAAAATTTGTAGGAACTTACTAGTGTTCTTAGTAAGCCTTGTTATCCTTTAAAGTGTGATTAGTTCTTTAAAAACTTCATTTTTAAAGAATATGGATCTTTACAACTTGTATTTATATTTTCTAAAAATGTTTCTTTGTGAAACCTTCTTGTTATACAAGTGTTTCTACACTTGTTTACCCACCAAAATTGAGGTTTGTTTATGTAAGAACCAAGATTAAATAAAACTTATATTTTTAACTTGGTTTCTTTAGAAATCATCCATAAAATTTCTAGATCTACAAGTATCACAACTTACTTTGATCATCATTTTACAAGAAAAACAATTTATACTTCAAGTTCATGATTTACATAAGGATGATCTATTGATTTCTTAACATAATCATCCTCTTATCTTGTTAAATCATGTTTTTAATCATGATCTAGCAAGATCATATTATGATCTACATCATTTACACAAGCAAACAACAATCATCAAGTATAACAACACATAAATAACATGATTTCTTCATGATTTCCTATAATTTTAAGCTTATGTTCATGTTTCATCTTCTTGTTTCTTAGTGTTCTTCTTGATAATCATCTTGTGGTGCATACGTCTGTCGACTTCGTCTTGTATCGAGTCTTGTATTGTATTGTATTAGATAGATCAGGGCACGTTATTCGAGAAAAATGTCAAAAATAGGTTGTGCGGTAATTTCGCACGAAATTACAAGTTGTAATTCCGCACGAAATCACCAAGTCATTTCACACGAAATCATTGATTTCGTTTGAAAGTAATTCCGTTTGAAGCTGGTTCAAGCGAAATTACCATGCCTATATATACTAGGTTGAGCCGTGTCATTTAAAAAAAATTACGAAGGTGTATTCCGGAGCCGAAGTACTGCCGAAGTGTCAACTCGCTGTAAAACGTTGTCAAATCAATCTATAGACAGTTTAAAGTGATCTGCTAGCTGAATCGAACTCGATATGTATGTTTCCGCCTTTCATATTGAGTAGAACGCCTCTGAACGACTCGTTTTGGTCGGTAAAACGATCCTACAATCTTTTAACCACTTAAAAGAGAAGTAAACTAGCAAGATCATGGTGCTTACCACTAGCACAAGGCTAGGGACGATCAAGAGGAGAAAACAAGTGGATAAAAGCAAACGGTGAAGGTCCTTCAACTTCCGAAAGCTCCAAGCTCCTTAAACAAGCTTGATGTGGGTGAAGTGTGTTATGGTTTTAATGTTTATTTTAAACCCTTTTACACTTTCTTTAGCCAAGTTTTAAATTTATAAAATACGATATTTACTAACACTAAACACACATATGGGCAAGTGCACCCATCGTTAGCGTAGTATAGTGTTGGTAAGATACCGAGGTCGTCCAAGGACACAAGAGCTTTTAGTACCGGTTTATCCTCAACGTCTAATCAAATCAAAAGTTTAGAAAAATGTTTTAAACTAAGAAAATAAAAACTAACTAAAATGCTGAAAATAAAATAAAAGTAAAAACATATAGACAAGATGAATCACTTGGCTCCGACTCGTGTTTAGTGTAACCTTTGATTATTTCCGCACTTTTGCACTATTTAAGAGATTATCTTAGTTATTGTAGTAGGCCCCTCTTTTGAAGGTGACGTTACCCTCAACCCAGTAGTTTGAGTCAGCAAGGATACAATCCTAAAGGGTTGGATTATTGAAAGATAATTAATTAAGTTATTAATGAATAATGTGGTAGGCCCCTCTTTTGAAGGTGACGTTACCTTCGGCTAAGTAGTCTGAGTCAGCAGGGATACAGTCCTAAGTAGCCGGGTTAAAGTATTAATAGTAGTTTAACTTATGAGGGGATCAAAGAGTTTGGACCCCCGCCATCCAATACCGTTAAGTATTGAAGGAGGTCCTACTAAATTTGACCCAGGTCCTTTGCAGGATCTATACACTGAACAATGGCAAGACTCTTACCAAACCGTTCCCTTAACCCCCGACCAGGTAGCCAACATACCTCCATATAGACCGTGGAGATATGAATGGTGAAAATCTTTTATTTTATATAGACAGTAAAATAATGCCAAGACACCACGGACAAACGATAAGGAAGAATCACCTTCAACATCAGAAACTAGTTATTAAAGTCATTAATACATAACCAATTAAAAAGTGCGAAAAGATTAAAAATAAAAAGTATTACACTAGACACTTTGTCTTCACCAAGTGATGTAAGAGACTAAGGCAAACATGGCCTTGATTGTCAAGAACTCTTACGATCAATCTTGGATCCCGAGACGACTCACACACTCTATGATGGACAATGGATGATGGTGGTGGATGATGGTGTTATGGTGGTGGTGGGTGGTGGGTGAAGTGTGAGAGAGGTGGTGTGCTAAGGGATGGTTTGAGCTTGAGCCAAGCACTCCTATTTATAGGCTGAACAGAAGCTCGGGCACGGCCCCGTGTCCAGTGGGCACGGCCCCGTGTCCACATCCTTCTCTGTCTTCATTAATTGCTCTTGTCTGTATTAGTTGACCACGGCCCCGTGTCCGCTGGGCACGACCCCGTGTGCAGAAGCATATCTGTACTATCAAGATTTGCCTGGATTCTGCGAATCTTATAGTTGACCACGACCCCTTGTCCGCTGAGCACGGCCCCGTGGTGGGCGATGGAAGCTTCTACAACTTTGTCTTTTATGCTGACACTTGGGCACGCCCCCGTGTTCACTGAGCACGGGGCGTGTTCAGCCTTCTGTTTTCTTGTTTTGCTTGGGAAGATGCTTTCGGGGAGGTCGGGCATGCCGCGTTTGTTCCTTTTCTTGTATTTATGTTAGATTTAGCTGCCTTTTTGCTTCTTTTGTTAATTTGAGCTCATTTAATCCTGAAAATACAAAAGGAAGACAAAAACACACTTTTTCCAACATTAGTATAAAAAAGGGTTAGTTTTATGCCACAATTGATGTAATTTATATGTTTCATTTTGCACATAACAAATACCCCCACACTTGAATCTTTGCTTGTCCTCAAGCAAAACTCTTTATAATGTGGCTTCACACTCCCAAATGGAATGGGTAGAAGAGAAGGTTTTTGGGCTTGTCATAGAGTGTCGGGATTTCCAAGATTATTTATTAAGTTTTATTTTTATTTATTTACAATCCTATTCGTCATGATTTATTTAAAACTTTTCATAAGATAAATTACTTATTAGGGCATAACATGCCTCTTTAAAATTCTATTTATATACAAGTTCACATACCTCACGGGGGATCACTCAACACTCGACCGAAGATGTATTTTAGTGAATCACTCGAGAGCGGCATGGAACTTACTCCTACCATAGGCTTGCCAGGCAATCAATCCTCCTCATTTTTAACTATATACCTTTGTAAATATCAGGAGGACTTTTGGGTGAAGGGTTAGGCTTGGGTTAAAGGTAGGTGGTTGGGTTAATGGTTAGTAGAAAGGGCGAAAAGCGTAAAAAGCATCGGTTTTCGTAAGACTTTTTTTTTTTTTTTGCAGTTTTTATTTTGATGAAGCCATAATTCAAACAAAGTTATTTTTGATGAACTTGCTTGTTTTTATTTCTTTTGCTTCATCATCAACATTTTTTTTTTGAAAGTCATACGAAAAACCGAGCTTGTTACTAAAACAAAAGGGTTAAAAATAAAAAGGTTTTGGTGGGTGAAAGGGTGTTTGGTTTGGGTTAAGAAATGAAAAGGTTTAGGCTCAAAGGTGTTAACTAGGGGGAATTTGGGTAGGTGGTAAAAAAAAAAAGAAGAATAATGGTGTAGAAATAAAAAAGGTTAGTCCTAATGCCTCCATTATTTACTTACTCGGGTTTAAGTTGGTAAGGACCGGGAATGTATCGTCGTGGCAAGTTCTAGAGTTGTAAGAACCAAGCGGCTATTCACACAAGAAACGAAAAATGAGCATTTAATTTAAAGATATGTATTTGTATGCTCAATAAAGGCTCAAAACTCACTTTTGTGGGAATGAGTTTTTATGTGATCAAGTATATATAATTAAATTTTAACTAAGCTTGTCATGCCTTTTCATAATTTTCTTATGTTGGTTCTTTTTATCACGACGCTATCGGTTGTAAATTTGTAAAAATATAACCTTTTTAGAATTTTAAAATTCCCAAATTAAACCTAAACAAGTAAAAAAAATGAAAATTACACATTGTAAGTCATGTTATTAGGACTTGCAAGATTCAAGGTTTTAGCATCCCCCCACACTTAAATTACACATTGTCCTCAATGTGTCCCAAAAATAAGTTTTTAGGTTGATTGAATGTGTAAAAAGGTGTGAAAAAGCAAAAATTTGTGTTACTGGGCGATGGACACGGCCCCGTGTTCAAGTGCCAGTAACAAAATTGAAAAAGAGAAACAAAAGTCTGGACACGGGGGCGTGTTGGGTGAACATGGCCCGTGTCCAGTTTACCTGAACTGGGTCATTTCTGCAGACTGTGCAGCACGGGGCCGTGTTGGGCGGACACGGCCCGTGCTGAACTTGCTGTAATGAAGAAAATTGTCGGATGGCCCTGTTTTCCTTCATGGGGTGCTGGTTCAAGTTTCCCTTGTTATCCTTTGCCATCCCGAGTGTGTTTTATTCCTGAAAATTAAAACTAACTAGAAAACATAAAGATTAATCTAAACTAAACTAAGGATAGTTCCGCGGAATGCCTCCGTGGTGCGCCACGTTTATAAGGGTCCTTGGCTAGACCCAAAGCCTGGTCATATGTTACTCAAGTGGGATGTTTTGCATCCCATGCTACACCGTCGGAGAGCGTCATCCAAGCTTGAGTCTATGACCTTCATGTAGTTGACCGGGTCTTCGTCTTCTACTCTTTTTCCAACTCCAAACTTCACTTCCTCGTCTCCAAACTTCAATGTTAGTGTTCCGTCATTCATATCCACCACTGCTTGGGCGGTGGCTAGAAATGGCCTCCCGAGAATGAGAGGGACATCGGCGTCTTCCTCCATGTCTAGGATGACAAAGTCGGCCGGGAAAACGAAATTGTCAACTTTGACCAATAGATTTTCAGCGACACCTTGTGGAAATTTGACGGATCTGTCGGCAAGTTGTATGCTCATCTTTGTAGGGCTCGTTGTTCCTAGGCCGAGTCGTTTGAACATTGATGTGGGCATGAGGTTAATGCTAGCCCCAAGATCGGCTAGTGCATTACGAATGGGGGATTCCCCAATTGAGCAAGGAATCGTGAAGCTTCCGGGATCAATTTTCTTTTGCGGGAGTTTGTTGAGTACTAAGGCGGAGCATTCTTCGCCTAAGTTAACTAATTGCAATGATTCAATTTTCCTTTTGTGAGTGAGGAAGTCCCTCATAAATTTTGCATATGTAGGCATTTGGGTTAGGACCTCGATAAAAGGAATATTAACATGCAATTGTTTTAGTAAATTTTCGAACTTTGCGAATTGCTCATCGGTCTTTTGACGATTTAACCGACCGGGGTATGGAACCGGAGGAGTCTTGGTGGGCTCTTGATTTGGCGGAGAAGCCTTTTCTGGTTGGGGTGCGGGTGGAGTCGTGGTTTGGCTGGATTGGCTTCTTTCAGCCGGCGGTAACGGAGCCTCCTCGGGACCCACAGTTCGGTTTCTCAATGTGATGAGATGTACTTGCGCTTTTGGGTTGGTTTCGGTATTGCTTGGTAACGCGCCTTGTGGTCTCTCGGAGAAATTTTGAGCTACTTGATTTAATTGTTTTTCAATGTTTTGAATGCTAGCTTGTTGATTTCTAAAATTCGATTCCAATTGCTGAAATTGATCCGAGTTTTTCTTTTCGGTGTCGGAGATGAGGCGAGATACAGTATCTTCAAGCCTTTCTCGTCCACCTTGTTGTTGAGAAAAGTTTTGTGGTTGTTGAAAGTTAGTTCGTTGGTTTTGTTGGTTACTACTATTGCCGGGATCTCTCCAACCAAGGTTAGGGTGGTTACGCCATCCTTGGTTATAGGTACCCGTTGGTGGACCCGACGGCCTAGGTCTATTATCAATGTAGTTTACCGTTTCTGTTTGATCGTCTACTTCTTTCATACAACTCCAATTTTCATGTGGTCCATCCACCACACCCCTCACAAGCCATAACCGAGGCCGTTTTTGCCATTTCTAACTTTTTTATTTTTGAAGAGAGGGCCTCGATTTGGGCTTGTAAAGAAGTGCTTTCATCAACCTTATGGGCGCCCGGGGCAATAGATTTATTACCTCGGGCAGTGTGCCACTGAAAATTGGTTTGAGCAATTTCCTCAATTTGATTATATATTTCATTTGGGCGACGATTACCTAGAAGTCCCCCGGAGCTAGAATCAAGTGTTTGTCTTGTGTGTGGCAACAACCCATTGTAGAAAGTGGATACTTGTTGCCATACCGCAAGACCGTGATGAGGACACTTTCTTAGTAGTTTCTTGAACCTTTCCCAAGTTTCATATAAGGATTCCCCATCCTCTTGAGAATATGTATTAATTTCAGTCATTAATTTAGCCGTTTTAGCAGGAGGGAAATACTTATATAGAAACTTTTGGGCTAGTTCATCCCAGGTGTTTACCGAGCCAACTGGGAGGGTGTTAAGCCAAGCCTTAGCTCGGTCTTTTAGTGAAAATGGAAACATTCGAAGGCGGATGGCGTCGTTTGATGCTCCATTGATCCGAAAGGTATCACATATTTTTAAGAAATTAGTAATATGTAGATGGGGATCCTCGTCCGCAAGCCCATGAAAGGTTGCGGAGTTTTGAAGCATTTGTATCAAATGCGGTCGAAGTTCGAAGTTATTGGCTTCGACATTCGGTGCATTGATAGCGGCGCCGAGATTACCTACAATGGGCCGTAGGTAATCCATGAGGGTACGTTGGTCCGCCATTGGAGGTGTGTCCCCCGAAACTTTCTCTTGGTTTTTAGCTTTAAGTCTTTTTCTGAAAAAGCGTTCGGGTTCTTCTAGAGGTTCTTTTATGTCTCTACTAGAACTGGAGCTCATGCACTACGTAGGAAATTCAAATGTGGCGTCTGGGTTCCAAGTCCTGCAATAAAAACAGAAAAGAACGTTGGTCAGAAGGTTCACCACGGCCCCGTGTTCAGTGAACACGGCCCGTGGTCAGAGATACAGTGATTGTTTTCCAGATCCCTGTTACTGGGGAGTTGGACACGGCCCCGTGTTGCACCGACACGGCCCCGTGCTCAGCTCTCTGTAACTCGGAAAATAAAAACTGCCAGTAACAATGCTGGGCACGGCCCGTGCTGAGCTCTGCAGAAGCTGAAAAAACTAAGAAAAAATCCTAAAAAATAGAAAAATAAAAAAATATTAGGCCGTTGATTCCTAACTTTCTTAAAATCCTTGTGTCCCCGGCAACGGCGCCAAAAACTTGGTGTGCGTGAAGTGTGTTATGGTTTTAATGTTTATTTTAATCCCTTTTACACTTTCTTTAGCCAAGTTTTAAATTTATAAAACACGATATTTACTAACACTAAACACACATATGGGCAAGTGCACCCATCGTGAGCGTAGTATAGTGTTAGTAAGATACCGAGGTCGTCCAAGGACACAAGAGCTTTTAGTACCGGTTTATCCTCAACGTCTAATCAAATCAAAAGTTTAGAAAAATGTTTTAAACTAAGAAAATAAAAACTAACTAAAATGCTGAAAATAAAATAAAAGTAAAAACAGATAGACAAGATGAATCACTTGGCTCCGACTCGTGTTTAGTGTAACCTTTGATTATTTCCGCACTTTTGCACTATTTAAGAGATTATCTTAGTTATTGTAGTAGGCCCCTCTTTTGAAGGTGACGTTACCCTCAACCCAGTAGTTTGAGTCAGCAAGGATACAATCCTAAAGGGACGGATTATTGAAAGATAATTAATTAAGTTATTAATGCATAATGTGGTAGGCCCCTCTTTTGAAAGTGACGTTACCCTCGGCTAAGTAGTCTGAGTCAGCAGGGATACAGTCCTAAGTAGCCGGGTTAAAGTATTAATAGTAGTTTAACTTATGAGGGGATCAAAGAGTTTGGACCCCCGCCATCCAATACCGTTAAGTATTGAAGGAGGTCCTACTAAATTTGACCCAGGTCCTTTGAAGGATCTATACACTGAACAATGGCAAGACTCTTACCAAACCGTTCCCTTAACCCCCGACCAGGTAGCCAACATACCTCCATATAGACCGTGGAGATATGAATGGTGAAAATCTTTTATTTTATATAGACAGTAAAATAATGCCAAGACACCACGGACAAACGATAAGGAAGAATCACCTTCAACATAAGAAACTAGTTATTAAAGTCATTAATACATAACCAATTAAAAAGTGCGAAAAGATTAAAAATAAAAAGTATTACACTAGACACTTTGTCTTCACCAAGTGATGTAAGAGACTTAGGTAAACATGGCCTTGATTGTCAAGAACTCTTACGATCAATCTTGGATCCCGAGACGACTCACACACTCTATGATGGACAATGGATGATGGTGGTGGATGATGGTGTTATGGTGGTGGTGGGTGGTGGGTGAAGTGTGAGAGAGGTGGTGTGCCAAGGGATGGTTTGAGTTTGAGCCAAGCACTCCTATTTATAGGCTGAACAGAAGCTCGGGCACGGCCCCGTGTCCAGTGGGCACGGCCCCGTGTCCACATCCTTCTCTGTCTTCATTAATTGCTCTTGTCTGTATTAGTTGACCACGGCCCCGTGTCCGCTGGGCACGACCCCATGTGCAGAAGCATATCTGTACTATCAAGATTTGCCTGGATTCTGCGAATCTTATAGTTGACCACGACCCCGTGTCCGCTGAGCACGGCCCCGTGGTGGGCGATGGAAGCTTCTACAACTTTGTCTTTTATGCTGACACTTGGGCACGCCCCCGTGTTCACTGAGCACGGGGCGTGTTCAGCCTTCTGTTTTCTTGTTTTGCTTGGGAAGATGCTTTCGGGGAGGTCGGGCATGCCACGTTTGTTCCTTTTCTTGTATTTATGTTAGATTTAGCTGCCTTTTTGCTTCTTTTGTTAATTTGAGCTCATTTAATCCTGAAAATACAAAAGGAAGATAAAAACACACTTTTTCCAACATTGGTACTAAAAAAGGGTTAGTTTTATGCCACAATTGATGTAATTTATATGTTGCATTTTGCACACATCAAAGCTTCTTGCACCTTTGTATATATGTGGATTGAATGGAGATGGTTGAATGATGGTGGTAGGGTAGTGGATGGTTGTGGCCGTGAACAAGCAAGGAGAAGAAGGAAGAACTTGTGTGTATTTTAGTAGGTGTAGGAAATGAAGCTTATGTCTTGCATGTTTATTTATAATCCATATCACCATGTTAACTTATGGATATTGTGTCATTTAAAGCATAAACAAGATCTTTTAAAATAATAAAACAAATCATCATGTGGGGCCATATGTTGTGCCGATTGTAGGTGGGGGGGGGGGGGTAGTAGACTAGGTTCTAACTAGTTTAGTTACAATCTAGTTTAAATCCAAGTATTAGTTACATGTTTTAGTTATTAGATATTTTTAGGAGGTGTTATGGTGTTCGGGGACCATAACTAGCTTGGTAATGTTAAAACAATGCTTCTAGTGTAAATTTGATGTTTCGGGTAGTGTCCGGTTGTTCGGTTGGTTACTGGTTCGTTAAAGTGCTAAACTTTGCTGTTTAGTGTGCTTTATGTATCTTTTTGTGACACTTTTGATTCCCGACACTTAGGAAAGCATTCAGGACCATTTTACCATTTTTCTGCATAATATTAGTGTGTTAATTTGCTGAATTTAGCACCTTGGGTGAGTTTTAGGCACTTTCCGGCACCTAAACTATCACTAGGAAGGCAGTTTTATGATCCTTACTTTCCTACACACTATACTAGTGTAGTACTTAGTTTCTAGCTCCTTCTGTGTCTCAATGCACTGTCTGTCTATGTGCTGAGTTCTGTCAACATTTTCCTGATTTATCAGATAACTATGCTAACTGTACTTAATGCATCATTTAAGGCAATACAACTTTCATGCAATATTGGTATGACATTAAACAATGTATGATGCACATGTATGTATAAGGCAGTAATCAGAAAGCAGTTAATTGTAATTCAGCACAGTCATTAAGCACTAATCATGATTAATTAATTGTACGGATACCTGGATTTTTGACAGTTGTCACAAATGGTTCCTCAGATTGAGCCTTAAAGATAAAGATTCCTTCCTCAGAATCAGTTGAGTAGCCTGAGGTAGGCTGGGATGAGGTTCCTTCATTATTTGGGCAATTAGGCAATTGACGGTAAGCGTCAGATGTACCTTGCTCACTCATACTGTAAACTAACAAATTGTCAAATAACACAAAATACTAATATACATATTTACACAGAATCACATAAGTTATTTCCTAACACAATTGGTTAAAATTTAGGTATTATCAGAACACCTAAACGGCTTAAACCAGTGGCTTTGGCTCTGATACCACCTTCTGTCGCAGTCCCCGACCCCTACCCCGGGAGCGGAAGCCGCGAACCAGTCAAGTGGTATCGGTGTTTATTGATTTAGCAGCGGAGTTTAAACATCAGGACCGTAGTTAGGAAATAGTTTCAGAGTTTCAAAACACCAAATTTTTATAATAAATAAATGGGATAAAACCTAAGTTTCATTCACAATACAATTATAGGGATAAACCCTAATTATTAAAAACATAAATTTTATTTAGGTAACTTTTATAGCCACTTCTTTAAGCTTTTTGTTCTCCCCTGCTGGCTTCTATTAGCTTCACATTAAGTTACTTGAAACGCGTTTTAAAAAGATTTTATCAGCAAGAAATACTGGCGAGTGCATCCCAGTTTAATCAAAACAAGCTTTTATATCTTTACAGTATTGAGAGCGATTACAATGTTTATATCTACCAATATACTCATTCAGTATTTGTCATGTTCACAGTTCCATGACTGTGGTCGTGTTACTCATTGGCTAACTCGTCGTCCAATAGTAACGGATTACAAGTAATGTATACAAAACCCCACATACCGGCAACAATTGTAGAATACATAGACTCAATCACTGTAAGTATAACTGAAAACATTTGAGGTTTTTTAAAACAATTTGGTGGAAAAAGAGAATGACACACATTGTAGACTTAGGTAATACTATAGCTTCCTGTTGGTGTTCCTAATTATTATCTATTTAAAAATAAACAATGCACACGTGTTAGTAAGATAACCCAAATCACATTAGCCTTACAACACGAGACAGACTCCAACGAACTGAGTCAGGCAGAGCCTTGACATGCATTACGGAACCCTAGATCAATCGGGTAGGGTAACGAATTAGTGATCGGGGGTTAAAATACTTACAACGAGGTAGAGCTTCGTGTTTTAGGGGTATTATACCCGAGTATTTTAGAACTATATGTCTGAGATAGAAATGAAAATGAGCGAGTGACAATTGAGGCCGATCGCCTCCATTTATAGGCTGGAAATAGGGGGGCTCGCGCCCCGCGACCCATCTTTCCCTGTCTTTCGCGGCCCGCGAGAGACCTAGGCTAGGGCCTAGCTTTGGCAGCTCACTTGTATAGTCTCGACGCGTATCAGGACACGTGCACAAGGGGGTTTCGACAGATAAGGGGACCTCGCGCCCCGCGAGCCACCTGGTGGGCTCGGTCGCGGCCCGCGAGCGACCCATTTTCTTTGTTTTATTTGATTTTTGTTAAAATTAAGGTTATACGGGAATATTTAGAGCGTTTAGGGTGTTTTCGAGGGTTGTTATAGCAGATAATAGAGCCAGTTAGAGTGGTTGAAACTCTCGAGGTGGAGGGGAGGAGGAGTAGAGGCAGGCCCAAAATTACTTGGGATGAGCGGATTAGGTAGGATTTGCAAAGATTGCACCTCTATGAGAACATGGTCCATGATAGGAGCTCGTGGAGACATAGGATTAAGGTTAAGGATTTCTAGGAGAGGGTACAATTGTGTTTTTAGGTGTAGTGTTTGGTCGTGATATGTAACTATGTGTATAGGCTGTTTGTGTTATATTTGTCTTGTTTACCATGCACCCTTTCACCACTCATGTTATATTGGTAGCTTCAAACACACACACACACACACACACACACACACCTCATGTTATATTTATTTCTTTCCTGGGTTTTTTGGAGCCGAGGGTCTCACTGGAAGCAACCTCTCTATCCATAGGGGTAGAGGTAAGGTGTGCCTACATCCCACACTCCCCAGACCCTACCAATAGCTTTGCTATTTGTGGGATTTTACTAGGTATGATTGATTGATAACTTTTTGAATTAAACACATCTAAGAAGAAGAGAAATAGACGCAAACCTATGAGAAGACGTTGATATCCATAGAATCATCACTGTCAATTGGTAATTATCACTGTCAATTGGTAATCAATCATCAGTTATCCAACCGATCTAACTCATGTTTCAAAACAAATGTAGAAAAAAAAACAATAGTAAAGTTGTTAGTAATATACCATCGAATTAACTCAATATCCACATTCCCTTAAACTTATTCTAAATTTCTAATCCCTAGCCATAATGCAATCTTTTTGCCATTCATCTCTTCAGTGAGAACAACATCACAATCTTAATTCACCAGCAAACCTAATTATGCACAAAATCAAAATGAAGGGATCTATCTATAACATTTAATAATTTCAATAATGAAAACAAACACACAACACGAAGTCACTAAATTCAGCTATCACAAAGTTGTAACTCCAAATCAGATATATCAACTTAACAAATGAAAGTAGAGGATTTGAAATTACTTTCGTTCAAAGTAGAGGATTACCATTCATCTAGTAGTAAATTTTGTAATCCATACATAATTAGTAGCGATATAAGTTGAATCAAAATCAAATTAGCAGTACTGAGTAACTATTCGCTTGCAGTAAATTCGATTATAAGGGAGATAACAATATTATTCAACTGTATCTGATGCTAAAAGAACATGTTATACAGATTTATACTATTTAACCTCAAACAAAAGAATCTTGAACGAAGATATAGAGAGACCTTGTGCGGGCAGCAAGCAGAGGGAAATCGAAGAGCGGGGGAACCAGCACTATGGGCGGTGGAGGTCCGACGGTTGATGACAATAAGCCTCCCATTTTATGACGCTAGTTGTTGTTCTCCAGAGATTTGATTTAGGGTTTCTGAATAGCATTGTTGGTGATTTGGGGAAAAGATGGAGTTTATTGTGAAGTTCTGAAATCTGAACCCTAGATCGAGTAGATGGAGTTTATTGTGAAGCCATGATGTTCTCTTTCATTGATTCAAGGGTGAATAGAGAGAGAATTAGAGAGCAAATTTGGATCTTGGTTCATAGGGAATTTGTGTGTGTGTGTGTGAGAGAGAGAGATAGAGAGAGAGAAAGATAAGTTTGAAATTTGAAATGTGTTTGATTAGGATTCAAATTTTGAAAACGTTGGAAGAGAAGATTGCAGTGTGAGAGAAGATGGAGAAGATTGAAATGTGTCTGACATGCACTAAATGCTAAATACATATCCCCATAATCTTTTAAATTTCATCCATTATTAAGATTAATATTAATATATTAAATACAAAATTGAAAATATAAGATTAATGATGCAATAATGACATAAGATTGACATTGTTGGACAGCCTATATGATTGCCACGTAAGCATTGTGATTTCAGCAGCTAATCTCCTTTAATAGATAGCAAAGATTTCATTTATTTCTTGAAGCTATGAATTAATAACGAAAAATATCAAGGATATAAAATTAACAATCTAAACCCTTGTTTGAGTGAAATTCAGAAATAAAATTAAGCAAAAGTTAATACACACAAAATGTTTCCAGAAATCTCAGAAAACATTATCCACCAAATCTTGAAGTCCAAGGTCATGCTCTTTAATTTTCTCTTCATCATCTCCTCCAAATACAGGAGTCTCCAGCTTAGGAGGGTTCTGAAAGAATCATATACATACAATGTATGTTAATTAACTCAATTTTTTAACTATTGGATCATCAACATGTGTTGGGGATCCATGTTGTCTAAAAGCTTACCTGGGACCGAACTAAAGCCCAGTTGATGCCCCGAAAGAACTGGTGTCGTTTCACTTCACTCGCACCTTCGCGTGATCCCAACCGGTTCTTTGGATCTCTATGCAACAATCTATAGATCAATTGTTTGGCTGGAAGGCTTACCTGCATTACATCCAAAATTCTTTTTGATTACTTTTGTTATCATATGACCTTTTCTGATATCGATCAATATGGACCACCAGTAAACACAACATCCGGTCCCTCATACTAACCAATATTTTTCGCCTTTTCCATAAGTAGCTCATAGTTTTGTTTCATGTTGCTTAAGTGGAGACTTTCCAAAAGATTACCCATCTAGGAATTACTCTCACCCAATCACAATTATCTCTAGAGTTCTTCCCTCATTCACACAACCAATGGACCGAAAATGTATTGGTGGTATTTGAGATCGGACATTTGTTATGATCCAATATCTTTCATTTTGACAGGACAATATGGGATTTATCTTAGGCATGAGACTTTCTTTGTCTTTTATTTTTCAAGTTCTCTTTATAGCTCAATATCAGTAAAAAAAACTGTAGTATTATGATTATAAGCTAATATTTTATAAAACGATTTATGAGGTTTGATGCATTGCCTGTCATTGCCTGTTTTCATTCATTACTTCGTAAAGTTTAGTTAACCATTTGACTCGCTATACTTAAATTGGTCAAAACTGCCACCTCTAAGAAAAAATATAAGAAAAAAAAAACGGTACCGATATGCTACTAGGAAACTTGAGATCTTTATGAAGAACATTAGCAAACGTTCTCTGCCTCGTCTTTCCTCTAAATGGTGTGTACCCGTAAAACATTTCGTAGAGAAGAATACCTAAGAACACAACCAGAATCTTTCAAGTTTTACAAAACTAGACAAATCATACCCCTAAACAAAAAATAGATATCATAAGTGGAAATTTTACCAAAAGCCCACCAATCTACTGCACTAGAATGTCCAACTCCACTTATAATCTCCTGAAAAGTAAAAAAAAACATCTGAAAACTATCCGATATTGAACTGGAAATGTAAGTGAGTGATAACCACACGAACCGGCGCGATGTATTCTTCAGTTCCCACGAAAGAATTTGATGCCCGAACCGGTTCGGCCATGAAAATTGGAGGTTGTTGACCTTTTTTGTTCTTCTTTTTCTTCTTCTTATCACTTATTTCAGGAACTAGAAGCTAAAGCAAGAAAATGATAAAAAAAAAAAAGTTTAAAATGGATAGGTAACTTAACTAGAACACAATAATCTACATTGGTATTATATTGCCTTTGCGACCGTATGCTTTCTGGTCGCTAAAGACCATTTCATTTAAGTCGCTAATTACGAAGTCCGTCGCAAATTTCGGTCACTAATGCCCAGGTTTTGTCTTTTATAGCAGTGTTACAAATTAAAACCAAAGAAGGAATAGAGATAGATACCTGAGGGCTGCATGATGTCAAGCAAGAAAGATCAAAATCTGTCAAAGCTACATGTCCAGTGCTTTGTATCAATACATTTTCTGGCTTTAGATCTCTGTATATAATACCTGCACCTCCAATTGACGACAACTCATCACTATGACGGGCATACATATGTACTTTAGGAAACAGTTCAGATAGTTATTTTCAGAATAGTCTGTTTAGTCACTTAAATGATCAATTAATGTTACATTTTACATGTAAATGATTATAAACTATGGTCTACCTTGACAATGAAGGTATTCTAACGCCACAAGCACCTCCGCAGCATAGAACCTGAAGTAAGGATAAACATACAAGTTCAATGTTCATACCTTGTTACCACTTTTCAGCCTTAGTGATATTGACAACCACTATTAGAATTAGTGACCACACGAGTTTTGTTACTAATTAGTTACAATATTTTGTATTTGGTCACTATCATGACAGGGCCTTAGAAACTACTAATGACAACAGAACTTCTTTACTGGATTTCAACCTTTATTTACCACTTTTCAGCCTTAGTGACATAATAATTTCGGTCACTAGTTAAGATTTCTTTTCTTAAGTGTAGCTTCAAAGAAGTTTCATACAATGTCTAGCGACCAATCACGCAATCAAGTTCAGATTCAATTTTTTTTTACCTGACTGCATCTTCCTTCAAGACCTTCATCGGTTGTCTGTCTAAAAGCATAAAAAGTTCTCCACCAGAACAATAATCAGTGATCAAACAAACATGAGTTGGTGTCTGCAAAGATTTTCATTTGTTACAAGTTTATTAGATATCTAGAAGCAAAAAAGAACGCTCAGAAAGATTCTTTGAAAACTATATAATCTTGACTTCTTGACAATGTTTGCAATCTATGAAAGATGAAACTATGAAAACTGTCGCAAATAACCTGAAACGAAGCGTATAATGCTGGAAGAAAAGGATGGTCTAAGACATCCAAGATATCTCTTTCCGCGCATGCTCTATGCACCTATTTCGTGTAAAACAAAAATAAAAACATTTTCGGTCACAAAAGTATATTTTTGGGACCAAAACGGAGTAGGCATGGTAAGAAACTTTCATGGAGTATTTCACTATTTTGTCATAAAAGAACAAATTCAATGTTCTTACCTTGTTACGGTTTATCATGACACTTTTGTCCATTGCTTTCATCGCGAAAAATTCCCCTGTTCCATTTAACTCAACCAAATGAACACTACCCGTATCGCCAGATCCAAGAGGTTTTACAGGCCTAAAATGCTTCAGCCCCAACTCTTCTCCACTCTCAGTAATCTACAAAAACAGCAAATCAGATCATTAGATATATCAGTTTAACATATAGTTCTAAGAAATTCTAAACGTTTTAAGGTTATGTTACCTTCAAAATAGCCTTCCATGCTGATGTCTCCCTTCTATGAGGCTTTGGGTGAACTTTATTCGAGTGTTTCGCCCATAGATCATTCGGGGACTGTATAATCAAGAAATTTCACTCTTGCTTAGGTAAATTCAGCATAACAAATTGATCTATACGCTTCAGTTTTTTTGGTTTTACGAGCTTATAAGTGCAAATTGAATATTTCTTGTTACCATATTAGCATCCGGAAGTTCTCGTACTGCTACATCGACGTTCTCTGCAGTCTCTTTCACCTAAAATCGACAAAACACGAAACTTTAACAACTATCAACATTAAGGATGGTAAATGAGCCCAAACTCAACGGATAAACCCGAAAAATCCGTGACGGGTATGGGCTTGGTATGGGCACGGTTTTACAACCAGGTATGGTATTGGGATTACCAATACCCATCCCATTGTCATCCCTGGTCAACATGCTTGGAAATTCAGGTCTCTATAGATACAACTAATAAGTATAGGCATGTAATATAGGTTCCTGATCAGATTACAATTACCAGAATTGCACCATCTTTAGCAGTGGTTTCAGGGATACAGTTGTGTAGTGGCTCAACATGCTGACTTCCATCTAATTGCACTCCAATGAAGTATTGTACTTCTCCCTACAGAACAAATTTGCATACATCTTTATGTCAATCTTTTAACTCAACTCCTAAAGTTATCTTTTGGGACGTGCTTGGAGTACAAATCCATTGATGGGTTGTACAATGGATCTGATAACATAAGTTTGTGCATAAGCATACCTTTTGATCACGCATAGGTTGCAGATGAAACAAGTTCCAAAATTTTTTTCCTGATTAATCATCACAACTAGATTTAGTGACCAAAATTTGAAGGTTAATATTTTAAATGTATATGTATGTGTCAATGTATATATTACCGCTTTTCGTATAATTGATGAGTTGTACGGTAACCTCTGTTTGGTTATCGATTGCATCTCGAATTTTCTTCACGGTTGATGGATCAGTTTCAGGCCCTTGAAGAAACCTTTAGTAAATAAATATAAATGAAGGGTTACTTGCTTAAATAGTCAGTAGTAATATATTTTCTTGTGATCATTGTAGCTACTTTTGTTGCTGTTTAGTCACTAAGAGTTTGCTTTCTCTTCCAGGTAGGTAGTAAAAAGTATGTATTTTTACATTATTTGAGAGCACAATTATATTGGGCAGGTTAAATATCATACAGTAGTCACTAAAAGCATGTTTAAAGCCATTCCACATACCTGCAATTTCTTCCCAGGATCTCTTCACGACTAAACTCTGTCAACTCTAAGAAGCTATCGGATGCAAAAATCTAGTGATCAACATAAAAAAATGTTGAGTTTTCTTACATACGGTCAAATTGATTTTGTAACTGCCAAAAGAATTGCAAAGACTAGTTTACGACGGTTTAGGCCAAAACAAAGCCTTGTGGCGAATTTTTTGCGATAAAAATATGATGTCAGGTTTTAGCGACGGAATATCTATTGCTATTTATCATGTGTAATATGTAGCGATGGTTTAGTGACAGAAGTGTTAGCGACCACATTGTGTTCTAGCGTTGTTAACAATTAACTTTTGTCTATATAGTAGCAATGATGAATTATTTTCTAGCAAAGACCGTGCATAACTTACAATGGGATTATCAGGAAGTCGTGGGTCAGTGATCACAAAGTTTTTCTCGATACGTTCAAGTGTTGTCGCTAAATCAATACCCTTTCTCATTTCCTTCTTTCGTGCTTTGTCGTCTAAACTTTCTGGCCTTGAGCAATCCTTTTTATTCTCAAAATCATCTTCATCGTCTGCCTCACCGTCGGTATCCTGAATGTTAACATCTCCGTCGAATCCATCATCAAATTCTTCACTACTTTTCCTGTTATTCTTCTTAATCCTATATCATAATCATGTACATTAGCACATAGCATCACATTAGGTATGATCAACTTTCACTATTCAAAATATTTTTAACTACCCGATGAACGATAGCCGTTTTGATTTTTTTGGCTTCTTTTCCTGGAGTTCGTCGATCGGCTGCATTGGTATGATACCGGCATGTGAATTCCGTCGGTGAGGGGGTGGTGGCCGAGGTAACATAGTTTCCGCGGATTTTCTGCGACCTAAACTTAAAATGTCTGATTGGTCTTGGTCACTATTGGTTTTTGCTGCTGTCGCAAATGGGTGCCTTTGGGTCGACTCGCTGAATGATCTAGGTCGTTTCACTGCCTCCACTAACTCGACAACCGAACTAGTCGCCATATCTTTTTGCCTGGCTGCAAAATTTCCATCAAATCTTATCAAACAAATTTACCAAAGTTGTAGTTTGGTTCTAATACTACAGTTTTTAAAGCATATTCACCTAATTATTTACAAAATTTTATGAAATTAAGAAAAACATTGTTTACAGATCGACCCAACCCAGTCCGCGACCTGTTTTGATTCATGAGATTAGCAAAAATTTGTTAACTTATTTATGAAACATTAGCCAAAAGATAAACAAAAATACCATCATATCGAATCAAGGATCCAGGCAACCCGTTAGGGCGTATCATTTTCTCTTTCGCCCCTTCGGTATGCTTGCTCACCTCTACCAGCATTCTGCATATCGTCCACAAAAAAAACTGAATATAACTAAACATGCTATTCAATAACAAACATCAAATGTATAATCATGTTTGGATACGGATATTTTAATCTCAGACCTTCATCGTCTTATCACATCGATCATACCCGTCGCAAAAACATTTTGCGACGGTTTTTGTCCTAGACAAATACCCTTGTCGCTAATTAATTTGCGATAGCTTGTTTACTAAAATACATTACGGGTTTTGTGACGGAAAGAAGTGTCGCTAAGTCAGCGACTAGTCATTCTATCTCAAAATCCGTCACTATGACGGTTTTTCTGTAGCAAACGTCATCGCTTTTGCTTCAAGTTAGTTTGTTGTGGTAAAAACACAACATTTTGTTGTGGTAAAATCACAACACACCATTCATTTAATTTTTATTTTTTACAAAACTTCCATCAGTCTGCAAAGTAACCAAAATTTCATGTCTAAGGCTTGATTTTTGGACTTATTGATCAATAACATCAACGAACATGTGACAGTCACGTGAATGGAATAGTATATTTTGGACTTCTTATGTTGAATGGAACAGGGAATATGATAAAACAAATTGTCACAAAAACATTATTGTGAAACTGAATTAGAAAATATGTGCACCAAATTGAACCACATGGAAAACAAAGACTAGACCCCATGGGTTGGCCCATGCACCCATCACTCCCTATCTCCTAGTAACATCACTCACAAATGTGGTTCCAATGGTCCATAAAAGAGAGGACCACCATGTCCTTACCTCATCCCCCTATCTAATAAAACAAAAATAATAATGAATTATGTAAAAGAATTTGTTGATATTATTAGTACTGGCCAGATCTGATAGGAGATAGGATGTCGTTTCAACCGCCCCGCGCTAGTTGTCGATAGAGAACCCGAGGGAGGCATGTTAGTGGTTTTAGTTATAAATCTTTTAGACGACAAAATGATACGTGTTATGAAGGGATAGACTTGATTGGACATGACAATAGAGCTAGTTAAAGATATCCATTGTTGAATATGGGAATAGGGCGTGCGTCGCAATCATATACCTAATTATAAACGGTGTGTGTAATATTTTGATTCAAAATGATCAAACCAAAGGACCTATATAAGGTAGAAACCACATATAACCTCTAAAATAGACTACCCTCGAGGGATACATCTCTAAAAAGATCATCAAACCTGAGGATGTAAACGAGTCAAGCTGAACTATCTAGCTTGAACTCGGGCTAGGGTTCGAAGTTAAATGAGCCAAGCACTTGGCTCAACATGTTTAAAGATTCGAAGTTAAACGAACCAAGCACTTGGCTCGACATGTTTATCTTAGGGAACTGAAATTTTGAATTTGAGCTAGCTCGGATAAACTAAAACTAGTATTTGAGATTTAATTTTTTATTATACATAACATGTAATATTAAAATTTATATTAGGTGGTGTTGTTTATAAATGGTATTTACATATCATTTATAACCATTAAAATTCAGGCTTAAACTTAAACAAGCCAAACGAGCAACCCACACAGAGCCAACCAACATGCCAACTTATCTTGGCTCGAGGTCAGCTCGTTAACAAACAAAGCCACAACTTAGCTTGGCGCATTTATAAACGAGTTGATTTCCAGTGAGTTTTTATTTTTCTAGCTGAACACCAGCTTTTGGAACAGTTTTGGTTAAAATTTTTCAAACTCCAACAATCAAGTTCAACTGTTTTGGCTAAGATATTCAAACTCTGACAATCAAATGAACACAAAAACATACCCAATGAATTTAAGGATGTTGCCGGATTCATCTTTGATGGGAGAAACAGTGAGAAGGTTCCAAAAAGGGGACCCATCTTTCTTGTAGTTGAGGAGTCTACCACAATATGTCGCACCCTTTTGCAACGCCTCCCTAATTTTAGCCACATCTTCTGGGTCCGTGTCTGCACCCTGTAAGAACCGGCTGCACCCAACCCAACTCAAATTATATCAAATCACCCAACATATTTAATTATTTATATTAGAGAGTAGAGACGCTTCGACTGTAAAAAAATAGCGTGTTATGATTTTAAGCAAAAAGATTTTTTTTTTTACAAAAAAAAAATCCCAATTTTAAAATCTGCTTTAGTTCCCCCAAAATGTAGACTGGTTTATATGACCATATTTGGTGATTAGAATGCATGTGCAGTTGCATTCACCCATTCTAAGTTAACAAAATGAGATGATTACAATGGTTGAGAACCGTTACCAGTTTCGACCGATTACTTCCTTAGAAGTATAACCCGTCATCTTGAAGAAGCCGGCGCTCGCGTACAAAATTGGATAGTCTGGTTTCGTGGCATCAGAAACCACAAACGTTTGTTGAAATGTCGATAATGCATCCTTCAAGTCCTCGGATACTCTAGGGAATCCTCTTTCTTTTCCTGCATCTTTGTTTTCATTCATATATCATATAATCTGAATCTGATTCTAATACAAATTAGTTTAAATATAAATATAAATTATTTAACATATAATCATTTTATCTAAAAAAGTATTTCATAATACATTGTTCTTGTAGGACATGAACAATTTACTCCTACCTTCTTTTAGACCAATAAATTTTCATTAATTCCCATGTTAATGATCACATGATGTGTTTTTTCTGAGAACTACTAAAACCGTATAAAGTACTTGTATTAGTCATTTATGTGGTTCTCAACATAACACTACTAGAAAACTGGAAGGTTTGCTATGCAAAAATACGTCAGAAATGTGTAGCAAACACCTATTTGCGACAAAACTTTCGACAAGTTTGCGACAAAAGAACACCCCTCTAATATTCATAATTAAGTAACACTTACCCAATCCGTCATCTGATATATCACTAGAACTCTGAACCGAGTTACCCGAATCCCTCCTCTTTGAACCCGGTTTAGCATTTGGATCCTCGCTGGAGGTTCGAACTTTAACCCCCTTTGGCTTCCCAGTCTCCTCGTCGGTTTTCAAAACCAATCCCCACTCCGCCGCTCTTTGCTCAGCCTTACCCACTATTCCACCAGGTGACGGCGGAGCAACCTGCACCGCCGTCCTTGTGGAACTCTGAGCAAAAGATGGCGACTGAGGCGCCATCATCACTGGTAGCGCCTCATACGGGTTTGGATCTTTAAGAGCCATCCATGACTTGATCTCATCAGCTGGAAGTCTACCAGAGTGAGAAGCTGAGAGGCTCACATTAACCTCTGTTGACTGTGGTGGTTCTGGGTGGTTTTGTGGTGACTCCACCCAGTTCCGCCATGTGGGTTGTGACCGGAACTGGGCGGTGGTTTGGTGGGTTGACGGGTTGAATACTTCAAGTGATCCACGGATATCCCTTTGACCCGGTTGGAACAAAGGGGATGACTTGTTAGTTTGTGCATGTTGCTTTGACTCCATATTTTTCTCTACATGATCAACATGCAAAAAATGAATTTGATGTATGGTATGATGGTGTATATATATGTCGAATTCAATCAAATTAATTAAATAGTTGAATGAAAGTTAATACCAAAGTGAGGGGATAAGGATGGAGAGAGTGAAGAATTGAAGTACACGACCAAAGTGAAAGATATTTTTTGGTTTCGAGATCACATATGATGATGGTAACATGAAGTGAGAGAGTATCAAAGATTCAGGGTAGTTTTGTCATTTCACTAGCAAAGGTAAGATGAAGACTTGGAGAGTAAATTGATGGCCACAATTTTTTTCAGAAGAAAAAATAAGATTGTTTGAAAAAAATAAGTTAAAAGACAAAGGGATCCTTCATTGTGGTTGCATTCATCACAAGCGATTTCTGTGATCAGTCATTTTAGATGAATTGTCTTTTTTGTAAACATATAAAAATATACTATTGTGAATTTAAGTCATTAAAGTACTCGTGTGTTTTAGCAAAGTAATTTTGAGCATATAAGCATCCCTTTGAGCATACAAGCATCCCCACTAAGGCCATGTATAGTAGCAATGGGAAGTGTCGTGATCTTTACCATTTCACGCCTCAAAACGTCAGAACATCGTCCCGTGGGCGTGATCTTTGGTTTTTTTGTTCTTGGCTTGAGCTTTGCTTTTTTGTCTTGATGTCATGTGTCACTTCATATTCAAGGGAGGGGCTTGAAGATCACTCCCCACTACATATGGTCTAAGGGTTGTTTTTTCTAGTGCCTAGTTGGTACTTGTCCAACCAATACTCATCTTTCTCCCTCTTGCCTCACACATAAACAAGTTTCTACTCTTACTCCTCTCATTTCTCTTTCTACACTCACAACTTTCATTTTTTCTTGTATTTCACCAAAAAAACAAAGCTACCTTCTCTCTCCTCCAACACATCCTCTCTATCGTCCACATCACGTTCTCTCTCTTTACAAACACTGAAAAGTGTCCTTATTGTGGAAACTCTAATGGGATGTATGAAATTTTAATCGTGTGTCTATTTTTACAAGTCTAAACCCTAAATAGTTTAATTTTATAGGCAAACTAGGATTGTAGTTACCTGTACGTTATGCGGGGACGCAATTGGAATTCGGTACGTATCGCACATTATGACAACCGATAAATAAATTCATAAAATTAAACAAAATGATATCTAAATGTGTTATGTTATTTGCATCATACCTCGACTCTGAACATCAAAATAATAAGAAAATGTAAAACAATATAAGGTGAAAAACGTAAACGAAAAAGAAAGCGATAGGAACTCAATTGGTTCAGTGCACTCGTTATAGCAAACAAAAAGGACATGTTAAAAAATATGTCCAAAAGCTTACCTGCACGTGTTCAGTTCGTTAAAAAGATTTTAAAAGTTAAAAGCGGTTTTTTCCGTACTGACATCGATCGGTTCAGTTCGTTAAAAATTTAAACTCAAAAAAGAAAAAAAAAATAAGCACAAGTTAGCAAAGCACTAAACTAAAAATAAAATAAAATAAAAAAAATAAAAAAAGAAAGAAAGAAAACGGCTCCAAATAGCAAAGCCCCAATGCTCACATTAGCATATAACCACTATTCGACTTCTTACTTTTATACAAAGATAATAAGGAAATGTGTAAATACACGATATTTTGTAGTGTATCATGATAGCTTAAATTATTATTGACAAAAAAAAAATCGCATCATATCTCATGTTTAATGACTTATTTGTTTCTGATTGGCTATACAAGTACAAGTCACCCGCGAAAATAATTATTTTCATGAAATAAAAACAAACACTATCAAACTTATATGTTTTGGTATAAACTTATTTGCTCTTGTACAATATATTTTCTTTTACATGAAATAAAAACAAACACTATCAAACTTATATGTTTTGGTATAAAGTATGAAACTTATATGTTTTGGTATAAAGTTGTTTGCTCTTGTACAATATATTTTCTTTTACAAAAGTTATACCTCATAATTCATATGCCAAATTTGAAGTATTGTCATAATATTTAATTTATAGGCCAACGACAAAATAATGAAAGTTAGGATCACATACTATCATATATATAATTCTAATATTGTAGTAATATTCAATATGAAAAATTGTCAAGAAGATAAAATATTAACATCCTAAATTTGCTAATTTGATTACTTTTCTATAAGACCATCCTCATTCATGACCTTTTTGATAGGATGGTCATGAGTTTGTTTTAAAAATAAAGAAAAAATCTAATTTCCTTCGCAACCCGGTCGCTCAAGCAACCTAAGACTGAAAGAGGTTGCCATGTTGTCTTTCCACTTGTTAATATTGGATTGGTTCCATCTTCCAATTTTCTTTTTCATTTTATCTCTTAATTTGCAATTCCTCCAATAATTTAATAACTCAAATAATTTATAATGTATAAACTTAATAAAAAAAACTAAATACAACGTATTTCTTAAAAAAATGTCAACATTGCATATAAACTTTATTAAAAACGGAGTTCCTTCTAAAATAATATATATTCTAGTATATGATATATATTGACGGTTTAACTTTTTAATTTTTATATTAAAATTAAATAACTTTTAATTGTTTGAAATAAAATAACAGTTTATAATATTATTATTTTTAATACAATAAAAAATAACCATTTGTTGCATTTATTTAATAAAAAATTAGGTTGGGTTGGACTGTGAATGTGTGTCAAAAATTGACTTGGGTTAGGTTGTATATGTGGAAGAGAGAGAAATTAGTTGTTTTATTAAAGATTGGGTTGAGTTAGGTTGTAATAAGGATAGTCTTAAGAAGAACAGAGCGAATATCCAATTGTATATACATATTAATTTATAAAATTATATAACTATTAATTTGCAACAATTTAATGTAATGAGAGTTGTACCTCTTGCATAAATTATATAACTATAAATTTGTTGCAATAAGAGTTGTACAATGAGAGTTGTACCTCTTGCATAAATTATATAATTATAAATTTGATGCAGTAAGAGTTGTACCTCTTCCATAAATTCTATTGTGTGCAAATGTATGTTGATAACTATGAATTTATGTACTACTAATTTGAAAGATGTTTATGTATAGTGGGTTTGTATATAATACTTAATGAGTTTTTTGTGCATAGTTGTGTTGTACAGATGGTTAGGGTGTATAAGTTAATAAAATTTGAAAGATGTTTGTGTATATTGGGTTTGTACATGATGCTTAATGAGTTTTTTTTTTTTTGCATAGTTGTGTTATACATGATACTTAGTGTGTATAAATTTAGATAATATAAATTTACAACAAGTTGAGGCATTGAGGTGTTGTACCCCATGTTTTGAGAGTTTTTCAAAAAAAAAAAAAAATTGATTTTTCACTTTAAACCCAAAACTACTTTATTTTGTAGTTTTAACCCAAAAGTTTTTAGTTTTTCCAATTTAATCTCACAACCTTTTTACTTTCAACTTTGATCCCCTATGTTTTTCATATTTTGCAATTTTTTCGTTTTACGTTTAGATATAAATTTTGCGACTTAACACGACACAATGTGTGTGTGTGGTTCAACGATTTTATGTTTTGTTATACGTTTCATTCTAAATTTTGCGAATTAACATGGAGTAACGTACGTGTGTGGTTCAGTGTGTTTACGTCGTCTATTTTTTACCCATTTAATAAGTTCGTCACAACGTGCGAGTTCTAAATCGAGTTAGTTATTATTTTCTATTTTTATATGTCGGTCTAATATTTCCACATTAAGACGCCGCAACTTCAATGTTGGTGGTCGTTGGCTATAGTGTGGCATTGGTGCTATTTGTCATGGTTTTATGCCCCCGCCTCAACGCAGGGAGCTTTATACGATAGGTTATTTATATGGATACAAGTCATATAACATAGTAATTATGAGACCATAAATTGTATTGAGATTATTTGGTGAATTACTTATTTGTATAAGATAGTAATACAGATTTAACAGTAAAAAAACATCTTTAACAAATTGTAAATGTGAATCTGATCAACAACATGTCAATTTCGTTGGTCGCGACGCAACACGCGCGGATCAATCTTTTAGTTATCATTATTTCATAATATGGTTTAATTATATTAAGTATAGAAGTGAAAACTTTTTATAAAATGGTTTCTACAGGAAAATAAATAGACCTCATATTGTTAAATTTATAATATTTAATTATTTTTCTTGACAACTTTTGTATCTTATATATAAAAGGGTGTTAATCGTGTGTGTTAGTGAGTTTTAGGTTGGCGGGTTGAATTCTTTAACTCTAAGACCACCTGTAGTGGTTAGGGAAAATGGCGTGGAGGGCCAAAAAAAAAACGCCCAAACATGCCCACAGCACCGCCCCCATGGGCTTTTTTTTCAGAAAAAAATGAAGGGCGTGTAAAAGAAACGACGGATTGAATTTGGATGACCAATAGAATTTTTGTGATTGTTTTTTTATTTAATTCAATTATAATATCTAATCAGTGCAAGAGTTTAAGCCTCACAACACTCTTTTTTAACATCAAGTCCCTTTGCTGACTAGGCGACATGTGTCGCTTCATGCCCAATGGAGGGACATTTGTTTCACTTATCACTACACATGATCTAACATGACTTATATTTATATTCGTGTTGTGTGATACTCAATTAAAATTATGTGATGTTTGAGTCGATCCATTTTGTTTGAGTCGACCCATTTTATTTTCATTTGTGAATGAGTAATATATACCTAGTGATTTGATAACAATCAAAACAATTAAACTCAAATAAAACTTCTTTATAATAGGTGTAGTTTTGATTGTTTTTGTTTCGTTTTCTTTTCTCTTCTCAATTAACAAACTTAGGGGCTGTTTGGTAGCCTCTGAATGGTTATTAAGAGGCTACCTCTTAATGGAAACATTAAGAATTTTACTAATGAGAAGGTAGAAGAATGTGACATATGATGATTTACCATTCAGAGGTTACCTCTTAACCATTCAGACTTGAGTTTACCTCTTATTCATTCAGATGTTTTAAACCATTAATAGGTAGCATCTGAATGGTCATTAAGAGCCTACCAAACAGCCCCTTATATATGTATATTTAACTCTAGATTAGAAGAAGTGAATGGAGATAATTGAATAATGAATAGTTAGAAATAATCAAATAAAATTGTTATAAATGAAGAGTCAATGAAGGAGATCAAAAGTGAAAATTAATTTCATTTTTAAAGGTTAATAGACAGAAGAAAAATAAAAATAAAAGATTTGACCTTGAATTTTAAAAGTTTTCTTCCACAAATCTAAATGTTAATTTTTCATAAGCAAGTCGATCCATTTATTAATAAACCGTGCTTAAGTTAACTCATTCAAACATTATTTTATTTAATTATCAACTTTCGTTTGCGTAGGGTGAGAAAACAAAAGGCATGGCTGGTCGGAAAGCCCCTATTCCGGCCAACGTTTTACGAAGAATAACTAAGGTTTTCATTACAAATCTCCCAGATAAGTGCAGTGGCAATGATCTTTCGGATTTCATTCGGTCCTATGGAGATATTTATGATCTCTACATCGCTCGTAAGAGGGATAAAGCAGGGAATCGTTTCGGTTTTGTTTCGTTTCTAGATGTTAAAGATAGCAAGGAATTGATCAGAAAGATATGTAATACTCGTATTGGTGATTGTTGGTTAAGGGCTAATATTGCTCGTTTCACTCTTGAAGAAGGAGAAATTCGGCCTGAACCGGATATCTCAACGAAGAAGACCAACAACGAGAATGTTTTTCAGAGAGAAGGCAGGCCTACTGTTCAGGCTTCATCTTCTTTTATTAACGAGAACAGATCGTTTACGGATACTCTTTTGGGCAGACAAGGAACCTTGAACATCCGGAAAACGGTAGTTGTCAACAGTCACTTAAACGTTTTCCAAGGTCTGCATGGGAGGGCGTTGGTGGCTAGAATGATCGATTTGGAAGCCTTGAAGAACATTTACCTGATCTTGGACGACTTGTGTCCAGGTCGGGTAAGGTGCAATACCTTTGAGGTTTATCTATTCTTATTTCGTTTGATAATAATTCTTTGGCTACGGAGGTTCTTGAGGCTGCTAGGAAGGTGACTGGGAGCTTTGCTTCGGTTGATCTGTGGGAAGATCAGGTGTTTGGTTACGAACGATTGGCTTGGCTTAAACTTATGGGTATTCCTCTTCATCTCCTTTCCGGTGAAGTTATAGAAGCTGTGGGGAATGTTTTCGGGAAGGTGATTCACAGGGCATCCAGGTCTGATGAGGATAGCGATCTCTCGTATGATTACATCGGAGTACTTGTTGGAGAGGGTAAGAGGATCGGTGAAGAAGTAAAGTTATCATAGAATGATCGGAAGTTTCTTATTTGGGTTTCCGAAGAATCTGGTGAATGGGTTCCAGAATTTTATAAAGTGTCTAAACCCATGCCGGGAAATGGTTCGTCTCCTGAGGATGTGGAAATTAATAATGGAGAAACAGACAACTTGGACGACGAAGAGATTACCAGCGTCGGTGAGGAGGTTCCAGTAGTGCCTGACGATGATAGGGATGACGTGGCAACGGAAAACGTGGTAACCGATATGGAAACAGTTGTCAACATTGATGAAGGAATTATTCCTCCAATTAATGTGGAGGAAATCACGGAAATTGAGGGGGATTTTATTCCTGGCAATTTATTTAATTTTGAAAAAGGTGGTCAAGAAAATGTGGAGGTTGAAGTTACTGGGCTTGTTAACAAACGTAAGAAAAAATCTATGTTGGGCTCAGTGGGCCGGCCCAATCCGGCCTACTCTAGCAGTTTGGAGAAGACTAAAATCGGAAAGAATCCCAAATGCAATGAAGATCCTTTTGGGCTTGATCCTTTGCTTGGAATTGAGCCTGAAGGTTTTGAGGAAGACCATAGAACTGACGATTCTCTATCCGATTTGGACCTGAATTCCCATCCCATCTCGAGTAACGGCGACTTGTTGGTGAAGGATGGAACAGTGTTTGAACCGGCTGATTTTGTCACTCCATCTCATGTGGGTGAAGTCGAAGCTACCATAGCCTTGGGTGGTAAGTTGGGTGCTAATATGTTCAACTCTCATGATTTGATTTTGGATTCGATAGCTAATGAAGGTTTACAGGGAGGTAAGTTATGAATTGCTTGTCGGTAAATATTCGTGGGGTTGGGGTTGATGGTAAACCGGGTTGGATTAGAAAACTGAAAAAAGATTTTGGTATTTCCTTTATCGGGATGCAAGAGACTATGGCTAATGATGTTCAATTGGGTTTGGTATCTTCTTTTTGGGGTGGGACTGATTACGATTTTGATTTTGTGGGTGCGAACGGTAATTCGGGTGGTATTTTGAGCATTTGGGATCCCAAAGTGTTCTTAAAAGATTCGGTAACTAAAGATTGCAATTTTCTTCATGTGGCGGGGACGATTTTGGCTAACTCAGTTCGGTTAAATATGTTAAATGTTTATGCCCCGCAATCTAATATTGAGAAACGTCTTCTTTGGAGTAAGATTGAAAGCCTTATTAGTTCCAATCAAGGGTGGTGGATTCTTTGTGGTGATTTCAACGCTGTTAGAGATCGCGGGGAAAGAAAGAACTCGAAGTTTGATCAGGTTTGTGCACGGGATTTCAATGATTTTATCGATGTTAATGGCCTTCGGGAGTTCAATTTGAAAGGGTTGAGGTTTACATACATGTCTAATAGAAGGGGTATTTGTACTTGGAGCAGAATTGACAGATTCTTGGTATGTGAAAATGTCTTTAACAAGTGGCCTAACGCTTGTGTTCGGGTTTTAAATAGGAATCTTTCGGATCATTCTCCTTTGGTTTTTTCGGTTCTTGACACTAACTTTGGTCCAAAGCCGTTTAGAATGTTCGATTCGTGGCTTGATCGCCCGGGTTGCATTGACACGATTAACTCGGTGATTGAAAATTGGGTAAACAGGGGGCCGGCTGATACTAATTTGTTGAATAAGTTAAAGAAGCTCCGTGGTAGCTTGAGGAATTGGTACGATTCTTACAGGGTTAAGGAAAAGGAAGACGAGATCCGGTTACGAAAAGAAAAGGAGGACTTAGAGATTCAAATGGAACTTAAAGATTTGGATGAGACGGATTTGTGGATTTGGTCGGAATGCTTGAAAGAAATTGAAGATATAGAGAGACATAAGACGCGAGATATTAGACAGAAATCTCGTGTTAAATGGGCTGCATTGGGTGATGAGAATTCCAGTTTTTTCCACAATATCGTTAACGGTAGAAAGGCACGTAATTCCATCCCGGGTATTTTAATTAATGAGGAGTGGGTGACTAAACTGGCTCTAGTTAAGAAAGAGGTGTTAAGATTTTTTAGAAGCCACTTTAAAGAACAAGTTCCGGTTCGGCCGACTCTTGTCTGCGACGGCTTGAAGAAAATAAAGGAACAAGATGGGATTGAACTGGTCGTTACTTTTTCTAAGCAAGAAATAAAAGATCCTGTCTTCGGGTGCGGGTCGAACAAGGCGCCAGGTCCCGATGGTTTTAATTTTCAGTTCGTCAAACGTTTTTGGAATTTTTTCGAGGAGGATTTTTATAACATCTTGGGAGAGTTTCACGAAACAGGCATTATTAATACTGGTTGCGGGTCTTCTTTCATCACTTTAATCCCAAAGGTGAAAACGCCTTTGGGGCTTAGAGATTATAGGCCGATTACCCTTATTGGGATGATTAGTAAAGTGATCACTAAAATCCTTGCTAATCGTGTCAAAAAGGTGTTGGGGCAGGTTATTTCGGAAGCTCAGTCGGCCTTTTTATTTGATCGTTTTATCCTAGACGGCCCTCTCATGGTGAACGAAATTCTGGATTTGTTAAAGAAAAGAAGTAGGAAGGCTTTTATGCTTAAAATCGATTTTGAAAAAGCATACGACAACGTTAACTGGAATTTTTTGATCTCTATTCTTAATCAAATGGGGTTTCCCCCTAGGTGGTGCGATTGGATCAAAGGCGTTTGTCATTCTTCCAGAGCCGCAGTCCTAGTCAATGGTTCGCCTACATTCGATTTTAGATGTGAAAAGGGCCTTCGGCAAGGTGACCCCCTCTCCCCATTTTTATTCTTGATTGTGATGGGAGCCTTGTCTTGGTTACTTGACAAAGCTAAACAGATTGGCGTTTTTGAAGGTATTTGTTTGTCGGGTGATGTGGCGGATTTATCTCATTTATTTTATGCTGACGATGCTCTTATTTTGGGAGAATGGTCTCGGGATAACATTCTTAGTATTGCCAGGATTCTCCGTATATTCTATCTTTGCTCAGGGCTTCGGATTAATATCCACAAGTCCAACATTTTTGGGATAGGTACGGAGGATTCGGAAGTTGATGGTATGATGGATTTCTTGGGATGTAAACGTGGTGACTTTCCTTTCACCTATCTTGGCATACGAGTGGGGTCACAAATGACTCGCATTCATAGCTGGGACCCTGTTATCGAAGTGGTTCGTAAGCGCCTTGTTTCATGGAAAGCGAAGTGTCTCTCGATCGGTGGTCGTCTAGTGCTTATCAAGTCGGTGCTAGAAAACTTACCGGTTTATTACCTATCGCTTTATAAAGCGCCCAAAGCGGTGATTAATGCTATTGAAGCTATTATGAGACGCTTTCTTTGGGCGGGTTCTAGTGACGAGAAGAAGATTCCTTGGGTTGCTTGGGATATTGTCACGGCTTCGAAAAAGAAAGGAGGATTGGGCATTTCAAGGCTTCAAGATGTCAACGATGCGCTCTTATTAAAATGGACGTGGAGGTTCTTAAAAGAAAAAAAATAGCTTGTGGAAGAAGATTATTATGGGGTGCCATGGATTTAGTAGACCGTGGGCTTTGGTTCCTTGTGCCAAGTCTTCTCATGGGTGTTGGAAACATATAGTCAAAGTTGGTGAAGGTATCGCTCCGAACGGCTCGAAGCTCAATTCTTTTTTCGTTGGGGTGATAGGTGACGGCTCCTCTATAAATTTCTGGGGGGATATTTGGTTGAGAGATGAACCTCTTCGAGATAGATATCCTAACTTATTTAGACTCGAGAAAGATAAATGGGTTAAGGTATCTAATCGGATCCTCTATTATAACAACTCCAAGTCTATGGCATGGGGTTGGCGGTCTAATCCATCTACTCCAGAAGAAGTTACCGAATTATTTGGGTTGTTAAATGATATTCATGACTTTGTTTGGCGTGGCGGTGAAGATGATTGGAAATGGAAATTCGACAAAGACGGCTTGTTCTCTGTATCTTCGGTTAAAAAGCTTCTGTCCAACAACAATATGGGAGATCCAAACTCGAGTTTTAAGTGGAAAGGATGGGTGCCTCTCAAGTGTAAAATTATGGTATGGAGGGCCGCTCGTAACCGTCTGCCGACTATTGCGGAGCTGATAAAACGAGGAGTCTCAATCCAGCATTGCTGTTGCAGTTTTTGCGACGAAGTTATGGAGACAACTCTTCATCTTTTCACCGGTTGTATGTTCTCCCAAGAAGTTTGGTTCCGTATCGAAGCTTGGTGTCGTATTCAGCTTGGTTGTATTTTTGATATCTCAGATCTCCTTCAACTTCCGGAGCGTAATGCTAGCTCTAAAGAATCGAGGCACACTTTAAGAGGGATCGTGTATGCTACTTTTTGGGTGTTATGGAATGAGCGCAATGATCGGATTTTCAACAAGAAGAGGCGTAAACCTTGCGAGGTTGTAGAGATTGTCAAAGCTAAGACTTACTTCTGGATTCGTAATAGGTCTAGGATTAAGATTGTCGATTGGAAACAATGGTGTACTTGTCCGTTGGTTTGATGTTTGTTGTTAGTTGTTTGGCTCGTTGGTCCTTGCTTTGAGGGCTTGCGTTGCCTTTGTTTTAATGAAATTCTCTTTTCAAAAAAAAAAAAAAAGTTAACTCATTCATTATCATACATGTCATATTTGAGTTGACTAGTATAATAAACACGTTGTGTTACTCAAACGAAACCTGATTTTGTTTGTGTATCTCAAGGATTGTCGCACTTGATCAATTCACAACATCAATCAAATGACAATTGCCTCAAATCTAAATAGTAACAATATTAAACTAGTTATAGAAAAATAGAAAACAAATGCTACTATTATATTTATGTCCAATAAAGTTCCTATTGGCCATGTGTGTATGCTAGCCAATGAGATATTAATATGGTATACGAAGAAAGAAAAAAAGAGAGAGAACATACATATACGAAATCAACATTTATTTGTTCAAAAGATCTTCACATTATTAGTTTCTTAAAAATATCCTTCACATTAAATATATATTCATATATTGGATATTTTCAAATTTTATTGAAAAATCATTGAATATTTTTCCTTTTATGTGGTTTCTCTAAGAATCGGAAAACACACTCGAATGTGAATGAGCAGGAAGTCTATATATTCTGTTTAATAATAATGTGCTTTGTTAATTACTAGTTTGTGCCCCGCCCGTGTTGCGGGGCAATATGCCGAATATTTCTCTCTCATTTCATAACATGTACGACTATGTTTCGGTTACTTGTACATACTACTCATAACACGATCTAAAAAAATTATATCGAGTCAATCAATTTAAACAAAACACTACCATACTTTTGCTAAAAAAACTAAAACAATGAAAAAACTATCGTCTGGCACGAATAAAAATTACATCGAGCCAACCAATTAAAACAAAACACTACTATAGTTTTGTCCCAAAAAACACTAAAACGAATTTTACACTAGGGGCAAAATCATAATTTGATAGGGAAAAAAAACAATAGCAAAACTATAAATTTGAATTAAGGGCAAAATCGTAGTTAGGCTAGGAGAAGGAAAAAAACCAAAGCTAAAACTGTAAATTTAAACGGAGCAAAATCATAATTTAGCTGGACCAACGAGGTAGTGTCACACAGCTGTCTAGCACTATTCTCCTAATATATCCATTAAATAGTTTTTTTTAACCGTAAACACCTAAAATAAATTAACAAATAGACAGCAGGCACGATAAACGCCATATTTGAGCAATGTAAAGAACTATTCTCGGTCATTGAAAATGTAACATAGGAGTTTTTTTTAACCGTAAACACCTAAAAAAAAAAAAAGGAGATTAATATGCATATGATGTCATTTTTGTTTTCTAAAATCTTATATATGTTCATATATATAGAATTAATAAATATACTTCTTTATCGATGTGCAAGTTGGCATGCCATTGATTAGGTACACAACTTTTTTTGGAAACATTGCGACAGATATGAGGGGCATTATATTAAGAAATTGAAAGATTGATTCACTAACTCATTTTTAACAATACCTACGCTCAGTGGCAAAATTTGAGATTTCCAACTGATAAACGAAAGTCACCGGACTTAAAATTTTTTATAAAACCCGGAGTGTAGCCAGGGGCGCAGGATTTAAGAGGCGGGGAATGACGCCTGACTCCCCGAACTTTTCGGTCAGTAGTGTTATATAGGTACGTTTCCTATAGGATTTTGTAGGTATATACGTTTTCGACCCCCCGGTTTTAATTTTTTTTATTTATATAGCTCAAATAAAATATTTAATTAGCCCAAAAATTATAGCCCAAATCATTATATTTGGTAGAATACTAGAATGTATATTATATAACCCAAATCAAATCATTATATAGCCCAACTTAAAAGCCCACCCTATAAAAAAAACCAAATTCGTTGACTTTACGACATCGACCAGAAGAACAGAAGCCACAAGCCAGAACTGCAGAAGGGGGGAAAAACGCAGGTTCCAGAACTGTTCGACTTCAGCTTCTTGTTCGAGAACAGAAGCCAAAACGCTGCTCGTTGTTGTGGTCTTGTACTCTTGTTCGACTTCTTCAATCTTCATAAGGTTAAATGTATGTGTTTTTTATCTTTAGATTTAATTTAAGGCTGCAATTTATGTGATTTAGGTTGAAATTAGGGGTGAAATTGGTCCGAATTTTTGCCCTAAACTTGTTGAATCTTTCTGTAACTATGTCTAATTTTATTTGTTTAATATTATTGTGATTTGATTTAGATGGAAATTAGAGTTTGAAATTTAGGGTGATTTGTTAACTTGTTTTGTTATTAGATTATGCTATGGGGAAAAATAAAATGATAACTTCTTTTTTAATGTTTGAAAACGTTTTTTATTTGATATTAATGTTTGACCCGACCCGACCCGAATCACCGACGTCTGACCCGAACATACACATTGAAACAACGCAATAGAAAGTGTTTTTTAGGTCAATTACCTTCCGATCCCCCGAGCTTTTTTTTCAAGCTTCGCCACTGGGTGTAGCACCTCACTTTTTATTTAGAAAGTTTGTCCTGTATTCTATTTATGGAAACTTGCATTCTCTTGTAATCGTATTTCGTTTCCATCATTGTAATTCGAGGCTTTGATCGTAGTAAAACTTGATCATTTTAAAGAATTATACTTTTATTACACGTACTTGTTTCACATTCGATTTATATACATGCTTGATACATATTCATCTTTCACGCAAACTCGTACTTGTTTTATATACAATTCGTCGTAAATATGCGATTTGTTACTTATTATATGTGTAAATACTTAGTCACACATTCACGATACTTAATATATACTTTCATATAGGTTTTATACTAAATAATATGTTAAATATACAAAATATAGCTTAATTTATTTTAATCACCAAAGTCTAGGGGCTGATTTGTAAAAGAATATAAGTTTGCCCGGATAACTAGCGCCGTGGCATGCGACACCAACCTTCTCAACCTTCGCGTGCCGCGAAGGCACTCGATCCGTAGCCCGGTCTGTTTTGCACGCAGATTGGCCAATTTCTCACCTAATTCTCCCACCTAATCACTTTTAAAGCTCATTTAACACTTAACCTAAAACACCCACTATAAATACACCCCTCCCTAACACTCATTTGCATTTTCCAAACACTTCTAAATCATCAAAACACTCTCAAAATCTCTTAAAATTTCAAGTTTAAGGCAAATTTCTTTCAAGTGCAAAAGTGAGTTCAAACTCACTTTTCTTCATCATTTCTTCTTCTACAAAGCTTGGAACACCTCTAGCAATGTTCCCACAGGTTTACCATGGTAAACCAAAGTGGAACAACACCATTTTGAGGTCCAAAATTTCTGTTTTGGATGAATGTGTGATAACTTTTATAAAACTCAACTTTTCTACCTGAATCTCATGCTTAACATCTTCCTAAACCCATATATGGTTGTGGAACTTGTAAGAGCTTGATTCTTACAAGTTTAGAGGTGCAAACACCCTCTAAAATTTTTGTTTTAATAAGGTTTAAGATAAGCCACAAGTGTTGAAGTCACATAAGTCTACCATAGTTCATATGGCAAGACTTGTGTTTGATGCAAGTGTGAACCTTGGAAGCTTTGGCTATCATAATTTGTTCCACACCTCACTTGATGTTTTTCTTTTGCTAACCTAAGTAGCTTGCTAGTCTTAAAGTAACATAACCCTGTCTAGCCTCCAACACTTAGTTAACTCTTTCCATGTTTGGATGGCTCACCCGGGTTAATCTTACTTGGCTACTTGAAGACATATTAATTAGTTGTTTATTTCTTTTCATTCATGACCATCCGAATCATCCTTGTTATGATTTGTGCATTGGTGAATCATACAATGAGGTTAATCCTCCATGCTTGACTTACATGATAATCTATGATATTCTTGATGGACTTAGCTTAGGATTATTATATAACTATTTAAATATATATATATATATGCAAACATAGCCGAACTCATGATGATAATCGGTTTATGATTATTTGTCATGAACTTAGGCTACTTTATCTAGGATTCTAAGTCTCTCGTTGTTGATTCAAATGGGCAAACTAGGACCCACGAAATCACATACAACTTAGTGTCAAAAAGAGTACTTAGACTAGATATACTTTTATGCATACATACTTTTTGTACTTTAAATTCCAACCCGAATCCTCCGTTAACATTCCGATTTCTCACACACTTTCGTTTACCCCATGTAGGGTGACCTCGGTGTTCCATCCTCCAACTCTCCAACTCTTCACGGGATTCCAAAGGAAAATTATTATGATATGTAGTTTAAGAAAGTACAAATTGATCATCTTGAACATAAAGAAAATCAAACTCAAAAACCCTAATCTCACCTTAAAATTTTACTAAATATGATGTATTATGTGTTGATTATGTGTATTAGTGTTAGCTAGTTAGTATGATTATGTTGATTTTGTTAAAGTAAGTTGTTTTAAGTGCATGATCTTGAATGATTTAGATAATAAATGATGGTTTAAACATGTTGATGTTTAAATCTAAACAAGATCATCAACCTCATGATCCATGAACTTAAAAATGATTTATAACATATATGATTTTTATAAAGATTAAACACCATGATCTTCACTAAGATCATTGATGTGATTAAAATACAACATAAAAACTGTATCAAATACGGCATAAAAGCAATCCTTTTTTTAGTACTAATGTTGGAAAAAGCTCGTGTTTTTGTTCCTTTTTTATTTTCAGGATTAAAAAAGCTTAAATTTGCAAAAGGAGCAAAAAGACAGCAAAATCCAACATAAAAGTAAAGAAGAAGCAATTGCCGCAGCTCGCCAAGCCCCGATTCACATCCAAAACCACAAAATAACAAGAACAGAAGGCTGACACGGGGCCGTGTCCACCAGACAGGGGCCATGTCCGAAGATGGGTGTTGGGCAGAAGAAAAGACAACTGCAAAAGACAAAAATGGCAGCCAAGCCAACAGGGGGCGTGGTCAACTCAGAGATTTGCAGAATCTGCGACAGTACAGCACGTACTTTGGCCACGGGCCATGCTGTTGACACACGAGGCCATGTTAGTACAACATCTGACAAGCAGTTAATGAGGAAGAGAGAGAGAGAGAGAGAGATGGGCACGGGGCCGTGCCAGGCGGGCACGGGCGGTAGGGGTGTGCACGGTTCGGTTTGGTTCGGTTATTAGCATTATCCGTAACCATAACCGAAGTTATTGGTTAATCGGTTCGGTTAATTTGGTTAATTTGTCGGTTTTCGGTTCGGTTCGGCTAATTTTCGGTTAATAACCAATTCAAACAAGGGCTATTTTTTTTTGCTTAGAAATACATGTAATGGAGGTATAAATAAATGAAATAGAGGTATTATTATATGAAATGAAAGTATAAAACATGAAATACATGAAATAGAGGTTTAAAAGCTAGAAATATATAAAGAAATAAATGATTCGGTTCGGTTTGCTTAATTTCGGTTAACCGATGGTAAAAAAAATATCCCTTAACCGACTTTCGGTTAATTTCGGTTCGGTTTTGTCGGTTTTCGGTTCGGTTTCGGTTAACGGTTCGGTTATTGCACACCCCTAACGGGCGGTGCTAAAGCTTCTGAAGACAGCTATAAATAGAAGTGTTTGGTTTCACTTCAACTCATCCCTTGACAAACCAATTCTCTCTATCTTGCCACCACTCCACCACCACTACAACACTATCATCCACCACCATCATCCATTTTTCCATCTTTAGAGTGTGTGTGTAGTCTCGGGATCCAAGATTGATCGTAAGAATCTTTGACAAACAAAGGCCATGCTTGGCTAAATTCTTACATCACTTGGTGAGGACATATCTTTATATATTTCTTTTATGATTTCCAATCTTTGGCTACTTTTTAATTCGGTACGTATTACTGACTTTAATAATTAGTTTTTTTATATTGAAGGTGAATTTATTCACCCATTCTTCATATGTCGTTTACTCAACATATTCATGTCTTTACGGTCTATATAAAGCATGTTAATTGCTTATAAGGGGGTTAAAAGGGTGGATTGGGTAATTCTATGTCTCGTTCAGTGTATAGATCCTGCGAGAACCTGGTACAAGTTTAGTACTACTCCATGGATTACCCGGGAATGACAGGCCCGACTGAGAGTAAGAAAACGCTTGCACCCCTTATTCATAAACTACTATTAAAAGTTTAAACCAATCCCGCGAGGACTGTATCCCTGCTGACTCAGACCAACGGGTTGAGGGTGATCACCGCCTCGTAAGGGGGGTCCACCACATTTTGCATTAATAACTTACTTAATTATCTTTCAATATTCCGACCTAGTGGGATTGTATCCTTGCTGACTCAAACCACTAGTTTGAGGGTAACGTCGCCTCCGAAAGAGGGGCCTACTACTATAACTAAGATAATCTCTTAAAATACCCAAAGTGCGGAAATCATCAAAAGGGTATATGAAAGATAAGTGGGATCCAAGTGATTATTTCTTGTGTATCATTTTTATTTTATTTTTATTTTTATCTTTTTATTAATTTAAAAATCTTTTCTAAAAGTTTGGTTCGATTAGACGTTGATGATAAGCCGGTACTAAAAGCTCTTGTATCCTTGGACGACCTCGGTATCTTGCCATTACTATACTACGTCCGCGATGGGTGCACTTACCCTAACGTATGTGTAGAGTGATAGTAGAATATCGTGTTTTATAAATTTAAAACTTGAAATCGGCGAGTAGAAAGAGCAAAAAATATAATGTAGACACCCGCACGCACGTCAAGTTTTTGGCGCCGCTGCCGGGGAAACAAGAATTTTAGGAAAGCTTAAATTAACGGCCTAATCATTTTTTATTTATTTTTCTTCCTTTTCCCTTAAAATTATGCTTTCTGCAGATTTAGCACCGGGCTGTGTGGGATCAACACGGCCCGTGTTAGATCTGCAGTATTTGGGAGAATCTGTTTTCTTGTTACTGGAACATTTGACACAGGGACGTGTTAGAGGAGCACGGGGCCATGTTGAACCTCCAGTACTGGGAACCTGAAAACAGAAAGATTTCTTGGACAGCACGGGCCATGCCTGCCACAACACGGGGTCGTGCTACCCTTCTGATCAAGCTTTCTTTTTGTTTTTTTCGCAGAAATTCACACAATTCTGTATAATTCGCAGGAATGCAGTTTGGTGCATGACCTCCACCTCCGACAAAGACATAAAAGTACTGCTTGACGAACCCGAGCGCTTTTTAAGAAAACGCCTTAAAGCCAAAAACCAACAAAAAGCATCGATCCAAAACCCCCCTATGGCGGATCAATGCACTCTCATGGATTACCTACGGCCTACGGTAGGTAATCTTGGAGCCGCTATTAACCCTCCTAACATCGATGCTAACAACTTTGAGCTTCGACAGCACCTTATCCAAATGCTCCAAAATTCCGCCACTTTCCATGCCCTAGCCGATGAACATCCGCATTTACATATTACCAACTTCTTGGAAATATGTAACACCTTCCGGATCAACGGAGTCTCTAGCGATGCCGTTAGACTCTGTATGTTCCCTTTTTCCCTCAAAGACCGAGCGAAAGCTTGGTTAAACACCCTCCTAAGTGGGTCCCGTACACACTTGGGATGAACTTGCCCAAAAATTTCTCTACAAATACTTCCCTACCGCTAAAACCTCCAAACTCATAAGCGAGATTAACACCTACTCTCAAGAAGATGGGGAGTCCTTGTACGAGACATGGGAAAGGTTCAAGGAGCTACTATGGAAGTGCCCGCATCATGGTTCTACAACGGACTCTTGCCACACACAAGGAAAATCCTTGATTCCGGCTCCGGGGGACTCCTTGGGAATCAGCGACCCGAGTAAATTTATAATTAAATTGAAGAACTTGCTAAAAATAGTTTTCAATGGCACACTCTTAGGGGCTCAAAATCTATAGCCTCGGGCACCCACAAAGTGGATGAATCCACTTCTTTGCAAGCCCAAAGCGAAGCCTTAACTAATAAAATAAAGAAACTTGAATTGAACAAAACGGCTTTGGTTATGGCTTGCGAAGGATGCGGCGACCCCCATGAAAACTGGAGTTATATGAAAGATGTAGAAAATCAAACGGAAGTGGTAAATTACCTAAATAACCGGCCACCACCACCGGGAGTTCAAAGAAATACTTTCCTAAATAACCGGCCACCACCACCGGGAGTTCAAAGAAATACTTTCACTCCCGAGTGGCGTAATCATCCCAACTTTAGTTAGAGGGAATCGGGGGGTAATAACCAACAAAATCAAAATCAACGATCTAAACTTTCAACAATAACCACAAAATGGGCAACAAATTTTTCAATCACAACAACAAGGAGGAAGAGAAAGGCTTGAGGATATCATTACTTGCCTCTTCTCCGAATCCGACAAAAGATTCTTGGAAAGGTTCTCACAAACCGAAGTAGAAATTAGAAACCAAAGGGCTGGTATTCAAAATTTAGAAAAACAATTTATTCAACTAGCCCAACATTTCGCCGAAAGAATATAAGGAGCCTTACCAAGTAACACCGAAACAAACCTAAAAGCCCAAGTAAATGTAATCAATCTAAGAAGCCGGAAGGTAGGACCCGAGAGTGAGCTAACCCCACAACAAACCGACCCAATCCAAGCTAAAACACCCACCAACGATAACCAAGAAAATACTCAACCCCAAAACACCGACACCGACACAACCAAACCACCTCCGGTCCCCTACCCGGTCGTTTACTTTAGCAAAAGGCTGACAAACAATTTACTAAGTTCGTGAGCTTGCTTAAACAACTCCACATCAATCTTCCTTTTGTAGAAGTCCTCACTCAAATGCCCAAAGTATTCCAAGTTTATGAGAGACTTCCTCAGTCACAAAAGGAAGATTGAAACCAGCCAACAAGTCACCCATAGTTAAGAATGCTCATCGGCACTCCTCAACAAGCTCCACCAAAAGAAGATTGATCCTGGAAGCTTCACTATTCCTTGCTCTATTGGTGGATCGCCAATAAGCAATGCACTAGTCGACTTAGGGGCTAGCATTAATTTAATGCCAACCTCTATGTTCAACCGATTAGGATTGGGAAAACCACATCCTACTAAAATGAGCATCCAACTTGCAGACCGATCAGTGAAATACCCTCAAGGTGTCATAGAAACTTTATTGATAAAGGTAGTAGAAATTGTTTTTCCTGCCGACTTTGTTATTCTAGACATGGAAGAAGACACCGAAATTCCACTCATACTTGGATGACCCTTCCTTGCCACTGCATAAGCTATGGTAGATACGAGCGAAGGACAACTAACATTGAGGGTAGGTGAAAAAGAGATCAAGTTTGAAGTTGGGCAGCGAGCGGAGGATGATCCGGTCAAATACCTCAACGCGATTGACTCAAGCTTAAACGATGCATTGCAACGATACAACTCGGGATGTGAGTCATCCCGCGCGGATAACATTTGACCGACTTTGGGTCTAGCCAAGGACCCTTATAAACGTGGCGCACCAAGGAGGCATTCCAGGGACTATCCATTAGTTAGTAGTTTAATCTTAGTTTAATCTTAGTTTAATATCTTGTTTAATGTTTTCTTTTGAGTATTTAGCTTTGTAGGAGTAAAGACACACTCAACAGAGGAAGATGGATGATGGAATGGAGCCAACGCATAAAAAGCAGAAGCCTCTCGACTCATTTTCTGAAAAACAGTGACTGTAGCACGGGGACGTGCTGTTGTCAAATATATTCTATCCTGAAGGTGGCACGGGCAGTGCTCACCCAACACGCCCCCATGGCCACCCCACTGTAAGTCTTCTGATTTCATTTGTTACTGGCACTTTGAACACGGGGTCGTGTCCCCATAGCACGAGGCCGTGCTGCAAGTGCCAGTAAACAAAATTTTTTGCTATTTTCATACTTTTTACACATTTTTTCCAAAATAAATCCTTTTTGGGGCACATTGGGGACAATGTGTAATTTAACTGTGGGGGGGGGGGGGGGGATAATAAAAACCTTGAATCGTTTGTTCTAAATCAAGCCTTACACAAAACTCGCCTTGGAACCGCTAAACACACCAAACTTTTTCAATTTTTTTTTCATTTTTTTTACTTATCTTAAGTTTAGTTGGGTAATCAAGTTCTAAAAATTATGTTTTTACAAATTTACAACCGATAGCGTCGTGATAAAAAGAAGCAATTTAGAAAAATTACGAAAACAGGCATGATGAATCTTTGTAAAATTTGATTATATATACATTTTTACACTATAACCCTTTTTCCCACAAAAGTGAGTTTTGAGCCATTACCGAGCATACAAATACACATATATACTAATTGTTGAACTTTCGTTTCTTGTGTGAATAGCCTGTTTGGTTCTCACGAAACTTGAACTTGACAAATTGATGCGTTCAAAGTCCTTACCGACAAAAATCCAAGTTAGTAAATGATAGAGACATTAGGAAAAACCTATTTTTTTCAAAACAAAATCTTTATTTTTCTTGCTTTATCCAAAAACACCCCCTTAGTTAAACCCTTTGATCCTAAAAAAGACCTTTTTTTTAATTTCAAACCCACAAAAACTACCATTTTCATTTTTCATCTTTCATTTTTGTAAACTTATCGGTTATGAAATTACAATTACGGCTCAGTTTCAACTTTGGCAACCAAAAAAAATTAGAAAAATATGCCAATGTATTTTTTGCTAAGCCAAAATGCAATAGAAAACCGATAGTTTATGTTTTTCACCCTTTTCGAATAAAACTTATCAAACCCGAACCACCATCTACCCTTCAAAGTCCTCTTGATACTTATAAGGATTTAACGTTAAAAGGAGGAGGTTTGATCGATTGTCAAGCCTATGGTAGGAATGGGTTCCAAATCGGGCACGAGCGTTTCACTTAATACATTATCGGCTGAGTGTTGAGTGACACCTTGTGAGGTGTGTAAATTTGTATATAACTAAATAGAATTTTATAAAGGCATGTTATGCCCAAAGTAAATATTTTTTTCTTAAATTATGTTTTAAATAAATCATGTCGAATAGGATTGTAAATAAAATAAAAACAAAATAAATTTAGAACTTGGATTCCCGACACTCTAAAGATAGGACCAAAACCTTCTCTTCTACCTATTCCGTTTGGGTGTGTAAGCCACGTAATAGAGTTATGCTTGAGGACAAGCAAAGATTCAAGTGTGAGGGTATTTGATGTGATTAAAATACAACATATAAATTGTATCAAATACGGCATAGAAGCAACCCTTTTTCAGTACTAAGGTTGGAAAAAGCTCGTGTTTTCGTTCCTTTCTGATTTTCAGGATTAAAAGAGCATAAATTTGCAAAAAATAGCAAAAAGACAGCAAAATCCATCATAAATGTAAAGAAGAAGAATAGCCGCAGCTCGCCAAGCCCCGATTCACATTCAAAACCACAAAATAACAGGAACAGAAGGCTGACACGGAGCCATGTCCACCAGACACGGGTCGTGTCCGAAGATGGAAGCTGGGCAGAAGAAAAGACAACTACGAAAGACAAAAATGGCGCCAACACGGTGCCGTGTTAAGCCAACATGGGGCGTGGTCAACTCAAAGATTTGTAGAATCTGCGATAGTACAATGAGTACTTTGGCCACGGGCCGTGCCGTTGACACACGGGGCCGTGTTAGTACAACATCTGACAAGCAGTTAAAGCGGAAGAGAGAGAGAGAGAGAGAGAGAGAGAGAGAGAGAGAGAGAGAGAGAGATGGGCACGGGGCCGTGCCAGGCGGGCACAAGCCTTGCTAAAGCTTCTAAAGACATCTATAAATAGAAGTGGTTGGCTTCACTTCAACTCATCCCTTGGCAATCCACTTCTCTCTCACTTGCCACCACTCCACCACCACTACAACACCATCATCCACCACCATCATCCATTTTTCCATCTTTAAAGTGTGTATGTAGTCTCGGGATCTAAGATTAGTCGTAAGAATCTTTGACAAACAAAGGCCATGATTGGTTAAATTCTTACATCACTTAGTGAAGACATATCCTTATGTATTTCTTTTATGATTTCCAATCTTTGGCTACTTTTTAATTGGGTATGTATTAATGACTTTAATGATTATTTTTTTTATATTGAAGGCGAATTTATTCACCCAATCTTCATATGTCGTTTACTCAACATATTCATGTCTTTACAGTCTATATAAAGCATGTTAATTGTCTGTAAATGGGTTAGAAGGATGGATTGGGTAATTCTATGTCTCGTTCAGTGTATAATCCTGCGAGAATCTGTTGCAAGTTTAGTACTATTCCATGGATTGGCCTAGAATGACTGACCCGACTTTGAGTAAGAAAACACTTGCATCCCTTATTCATAAATTACTATAAAAATTTTAAACCAACCCCGCGAGGACTGTATCCCTGCTGAATCAGACCAACAGGTTGAGGGTGATCGCCGCCTCGTAAGGGGGGTCCACCACATTTTGCATTAATAACTTGCTTAATTATATTTCAATATTCCGACCTAGTGGGATTGTATCCTTGCTGACTCAAACCACTTGGTTGAGGGTAACGTCGCCTCCAAAAGAGGGGCCTACTACTATAACTACGATAATCTCTTATAATGCCCTAAGTGTGGAAATCATCAAGAGGGTACATGAAAGATAAGTCGGATCCAAGTGATTCTTTCTTGTCTATCATTTTTATTTTATTTTTATTTTCTGTTTTTATTTTATTATTAGTTTTAAAATCTTTTCTAAAAGTTTGGTTCGATTAGATGTTGATGATAAGCCGGTACTATAAGCTCTTGTGTTCTTGGGCGACCTCGGTATCTTGCCATCACTATACTACGTCCGCGATGGGTGCACTTGCCCTAAAGTGTGTGTAGAGTGATAGTAGAATATCATGTTTTATAAATTTAAAACTTGAAATCGGCGAGTAAAAAGAGCTAAAAATATAACTAAAAAATATAGACACCGGCAGGCACGTCAATCATCTTAAAAGTGTAATAAACAAAGTTGTTTAAAGTCGAGACCTTGACTAGAATGGATAATAAAAATGATGGCTTTACTGATCTAGTAAATGTGTGAACATTTCATTATTTTTAAGTTGTAAAAATATACTTACAAAAAGTTCATGGAAATGGGGATTAATATGTATGGCTCATGCATGCAAAGTTAGTATTTTGAAAAGTTGGTTGAGTTTTGGTGATGATTATGGGTTAAAGATGTTTAATGATACCTTTAATAAACGTGGAAAACGCCATAGTTTAGGGGAAACTATGGCAAAATTTTCTAAAAATCTAATCGTGGTTAAAGTATGATTAACAGAGTTAAACGTGATTAGTGACCTTAATCATCATTAAGGAAGTTTTAATGAAAAGGGTTAAGCCCTAATCATCCAAGAGTTTTTATAAACACTTATATATTCCTAAGTTAAAATGGATGGAAATAAAATCTATATATGTAAGTATAATTTTTGGGAAAAATTATATATTTTAAATACATCACTTGGTGTATGCTACTTGTGTATTATGTGTATGTATTAGTATTAGGAGAATACTAACCAAATACCAAATACATTACACATGGGGAATACATAAATACATAGATGTATAAATGGGAACATGAACCTTCATGTGTAACCATACTTGGGAAATTTATGCACAAAAAATACACACTTGAAACTCAATTATAAGATATCCACATATGGATAATCGGACAACGAAATGCGAACAACGGATAAACGATCATCAGACGAACCATAAGATAACTATATATATATTGACATGATAATATATATTCTAAACCGACGCGAAAAATAAAATAACCACTCTGACGAAATAAATGCGTCGTCATCGCCAACGATCGCTCTAACGTCACGATAAGGGGCGTGCACACATCACGGACGACATTTGGTCACTCTCGACACAAAAATATGTATGTTCGGTTACTACGATGAACACTAAAAATAATATATTTTTAGACATTGTAAAAATATATTTCAACATCTCTAATTTACGGAAAGTAATATGTCAAATAATCACTAAGTGTAAAAGTATAATTATACACGTATACTAATACGTATGAGATACGTACAAAATACACTTAGTGGAATTGCAAGAATACAAGGAATGTACATGAACACGAATACATATAGGTACGACATTAAAACCAATAATAAAATATACAAATACAAGTATATATATATACGGTATACGTATAAAATACGCAAGTATATGGTGATGTACTCAAATACACTTGTGGAAGTTTACTCTCATAAAGATATCATACATGTACATCAACGTATTAACAATGTTATAAATAAATATTTTTAACACTTATATCTACAAAAGGTATACATATATATTTGTGTAACAAATATACATTCTCGAATCGAACATATTATTACAAGTGAACGAGGTTTACTAAACTTAAAAATATATATTTGAAGAATATATATGTCACACACAACGAACGTAAGCCGTGCATGGCACGGAGACGCTAACGAGCTAGGCCCACTCACACTGTGTGGATCACGGAGACTCAAATGGGCTAGGCCCACTTATGATCGTGCAAGGCACGAAGACTCACAAGGGCGAGGCCCATTCGTACACATTATGAATGCAAAGTGTATATATAAGAAGTATATATATTAAAAGCATGTACATGAAACAAATGCCAACATATTATTAAAAATACAAAAAGGTTCCAAAAATAAAACGAATACAATAACGTTCAAGATGAACAACCCGTACAAGGTCTAGAAGAGACCAAAGTGTCTAATGAGTTATAGCACTTGTAGGTTGACTCACGCTTTTGGAACACCATTGCTAGCACTATCTTTCTAGACGCAAATCTGTGAGTTCATGTCACCCTTTTCTTTTAAATGTTTTTGGATTTAAAACTCTCGGCAGGATGTACATTTTTCGATGGTATGGTTTAGCTATGGAATGAAATATTAGATCATGTTCAAATAGGGTTTCTTTTAAGCGCCATTAATCTTTTGTAAGACCGCAAAACAAGAGTGGTAGATCTATCGGGTGTAGGCGAGCCCCACTCATGGCTCCTTGGGTGGCTGCATGTACTGCTTTTGTTGTCCTAGCCGGGTGGACCGGATGAAATCGTATAGGGTTGAGTGCTTCCTATGTCGTCACACATATTAATGTCCTTGCAAAACATTAATGATCATATGTTCATTGACGCTTTACATACCACATTGTTATATACGAACTCTCAAATGTTTTTAAGATCATTTGTTATGAACACAAAATGCATGAACTCGCCAACTTTTGTTGATGTTTTTAAACTTACATGTATTTCAGGAAACTAGGTGGATCTATGCTCGGTTGATTACAAGAAGTTAAGGTTATCAAGAATGCGATGTCATCCTATTTTGAAGGGTTTGGTCCATATATTCCGCCTTCGAATGAGATATAGGATGCAAAGCCTTTTGGTTTTAAAAACTATATTTTGAACAAGTCTTTTGTAAAAATATTATCACTTGTGTTTTCTTTCGTGGCTAAATACAAATGACTTGTAACTTTTAAATGATGGCAATGGATGAACATCATGCATGTTTTATTTCATATAGTCGTTTACTTATATAGTATGCAATGAAAACTAATCAAGTTCACACCGCGCGCTTCCGCTACGACCGGGTGTGACATTATGTCCAGGCAATTTGTGTTTGAAACCGAAACTGACATCTGGCTGTATCATTTCAATGTAACGCTTCGCTTTTTCATAACTTTCCTAATTTAGAAATCGAGCTTTGTAAATCTATTTTTGGAAACTCATCTCTTTCGAAATCGTAATTCGTTGCATCGTCACAAATCCAATACTTTAATCGTTGTAAAATCCGAAAGTTGGATCATTCGTATTTCTTTACATTCATGTTATACACGTTTTATACTTGCTCTTACACTTGGATTGACCAAACATGTGATACTTATTCATACTTCGTGCAAAATATGTCAAAATCGCAAACACGTGATTATATGTTCAACTTACGTGAATTCGATACTTAATATCGACAAACATGTTTATTTATACTTGCTCACATTTGTTTTATGATTTTATTTCATTGCAAGTCCCAAATATGATTCCTTATACTTAAAACCCCTAAATATAACTTAAAATATCAATTTACGAAAGTCTAAGGGGTAATATTGTCAAAAATCCAACTAAAATCACAAACTGGGAGCCTCACAGGTCGCGACCCGAGGTACCTTGTTGCCTCGCGGCCCGCGAGAGCGGCCTGATCCGCAGAAACAGAATCCAGCTTCGAGATTGGCCATTCCCTTGTGTTTTTGATTGAGTTCTTTGTGTTTCTTGCATTAAATACGAACCAACAACTAACCAACCCTTTCCCCTATAAATCCCAAGCATTCTCCACACATTTTCCACTTTTCGAACCCACTAAACACTCTCTAAACACTCAAGAATGCAACTGAAAATCAGAAAAGAGGCAAATTCATATCAACTTGTTTAAATGTGCATAACTTCTTCATTTCTTAACCTTTTTCATTGATTCTTCTTCCTAATCACTTGGAACAAGCCTAGGTATGATTCCACGGGTTTTCCATGGAAAACCAAGGCCTGGAACATCACCAAAACAGGCTCCAAAGTGATACAAACATTCTGTTTTGATTAAATCTTTGTTAAACTTACTTGAACTTAAGTTATCTCATCTCATTCCTATGCCCTTATGCTCATAATCACATCTATGGTTAGTTAGGCTTAAAAACAAGGTTAAGACATGTAAAATTAGAGGTGTAAACCTCATAAAATTTCTATTTTGTTTAGGGTTTTAACCCACAAGTAATGCACAAGCTTAAAGCTTGATGTTTGTGTGATTATAAGCTTAGCTTGGGCTATCCTACTTGAAAATCCACACATTACTTGATGTTTTCCTTAGATTAGTTGTAAATATTTCATTCTTTATTGTATGTTCATGACCCTCCTTGTTATCTATGATAACAAGTGTAGTGGTGAACACCAAAGAGGTACATAAATGGAAGATTTATCTTCCTACCTCATGCATGACTTATATGATATTCTTGTTGAATTATTGGACTTGTAAGCTATGATATGAACTATATAATACATATATATTGTTAAGTAACCAAACCCTTGATGATAACCTAGTGGTTATTTGTCAAAGTAGTAAGTTACATCATCTAAAAGACCGTGATGCTTGTTACGATTCTAATGGGCATTTTGACCCATGAAAACATTCTAACTCTTTTGAGTTTCATAGTGTCAAGAACAAGTATTATGTGTGCTAGGTGATTATTTTTCTTATATGTGTATTTTCATGCACTTTAAACATCAAATCCTTAAATTCGAAAGTAGGCTTTCCCTTAAACTCCAAACCAAACACGTTCGTCCTTCTAGTCTCGACAACTTCATCACAATGGATAATAGGAAAACATATGCAATTTTGTGAGTATACTCGAACCCATTTTCTTTTTAAACACTTTTGGGTGCAACATGTATTCTATATAAAAATACGAAACACTTGAAACTATTTGAATCACTCTCTATCCATATTTGAACATGAAACTATATGATGCTTGTTAATCTCATATGCTATGTAAACCTTTCGTGTCGATATGCTCATTAACTTTGTACAGGCCTACCTTAACAATTATAGCGCTATAGGATTAACGCACCGCCCACGAGTCTTGGGGTATTGTTATACCGTTTCAGCATATTAGTAACTTACATATTGTTATTCATGTTGGATATGAGCCGTTAAACTATTTTAATCTATATAATGCTATGTATGAAAACTTGTATACTCGCTAACTTTTTGTTGATCGTATTTTAATACATGTTGCAGGTGGATATACAAGATGATGCTAAGTGAAGAAACAATATTTAGGTGGACTTAGAAACACACTTAGATTAATTTATTTTGTAAATGTATGTTTGAAACAGTGTTGTTTATGTTTGATTCTTGTATGACATTTTTAGCAATCTATAAAATTTAATTTAAATTATATTGTCACATAGTGTTATGATGTTTTGAGCAATTTGTTCGTCTCATCCCGATGTTTCCTCCATCGGTTAGGGTGTGATTCAAATGATGGATTTACAACCAAGAAAGTGGATTAATGCTGGAGTCGTCAATTGCTTTGCCTCAATGCTTAACTATGATGAAAATGAGCGAAAAACTGAAGCAAATATTTTTAGGGATGCTGTTAAAATCAATGGGGCAAAGCCGCGATTGTTCTGCCATACTGATTGTTTTCTAAGTGAAATTGTATATTATAAATGTGAAATTTTTGTTAAAGTATGCGGGACTGATTTTGCAAATATACGTTGTTTTTTTATTATTTTTGTGCGTTCAGGCTGAGGATCTCTTATGGAATGGAAAGTACGACGATTCTCGACGTGTTGAAATGTCACACCCCGACTCGCATCGGAAGCGCACGTGGGGGGCAACAGACTCATGGAACAGACACATTGCTCATAAAGATGTTATATTATACATTACCAACGTGTTTCGTTTACATTATTTATTAACACCACGACACGTAAGTGACAACTAAGTTTTTCCCACAAGTAGTCTTGTGCTAGTAGCTATGCATCTTTTCACGTACTATCCATTCTCAAAACTTGGCACTCCTACAAGCCTATTCCTCCTTTGCTTTGCCTGAAAAACATGTTAAAATTTGGAAAAATCAGCTAAACATAGCTTAGTGAGTTTCACTGTTTTAGTTTATATTAAATAGATGTAAGTACAGTTCAAGTTGGCACATCTGATAGCATATATATATATATATATATATATACTGAGCCCACAAGTGAAGTCTTGACTGTCAACTCAACCCCGTGGTCAACCACCACGACACTGCCCCTGTGTAGCTATGGCTAGTACCCCATAGCCTATGCTCAAACATGTACAATTACGTATGTATCATATGGCGTTCTTGGCCATCGCAATTGGGCTTGTCGGACCAATAGTACTATTTACACATTCACCGGCCTACGGTTAATCACTTGGGTCTGTGGGGACTTTTCATGTACTAGGGTTTACTTAGATAATTCACATCATATCATGTATATATGTGCACGTATAAACGTATGTAACATGCATTTCACCCCATGTAAAACAGGAAAACAGTTTGAAAACGGGGAAGTAAAACTCACAGTGTATGCAGTAGTTTCACATAGGATGTAAACAAGCAACTGAGTCAACTTCTAGAATCACATATGCAAATATGGACTTACGTCAGTATCTAAGTCGGTAACAGGTATAACTTGGATTCGGTCAGGAGTTTTCGCTCCAGATTGAGCCTATACGATACTGGTATGGTGATGGATGTCAGGGTAGTATTATTTTCAGTTTGGTTTCCGGGCACCGATTCGCGTGCCAGTCAATGTCAGTAGTTTAACATGTTCGGACAATGGTACGGGAATACCAATAGTGCCAACTTGTTGTTATTTAAGAATGATTAACTTTTCATTAAGGGAGTTTGGGTGTTTGGGGAGTCCAGGTTGCCCAATTTTGAGTTTCCGTTTCCAGCGTCGGGGATTTCCCGAACTGGTATTGGACACACCCCGAGTGTCCAATCCGCCCTGGAATCTCCCGGAATACTCCCCTTGTTTCAATTATAGTATTTGTCTGGTTGGGTCAGTTCCCAGTTCCGGCCAGTTCGTTATACGGTAACTGCCGAAATTAATTTAAATTAATCCATTTTTAATCCCAAAAATTTCCATTTAACCTAGAATATGAATAAAAATCTATAAATTTTTATTTAACTTAGTAAATATTAGTAGATTATGGGAAAAATTTATGGGAATTTATTTTGGCATTTCACTTGTCTAAATAAATTATTTATAAAATCATATTTAACCACCTAATTAATATTAATTACCATGATTGATCCAAAAATTCCCAAAAAATTCCTGGACATCCCTTATTTTTCCAGAATCATCTTCAAAAAATTTTATATTTTTACGATTTCGTTTCAGTGTGTTTCCGGCTACCGAAAATTCGCAAAAACGCGGAATTTTAACCCAAACTAAAACTCAACCAATGGACTCCTAATTTTCCCATAACATTTCACATATGTTCCTTAATGTCTCTGTAAAGTTTAGTGATTTATTGAATCCGTTTGGTATTTTTTCCAGAATTCTTTTTTTAAAACAGTAAACAATTCACCAAAAATCGTAGAAAATTTCAAAAATTCTAAAATTTTACGTGGACCTTTCTGACATTTTCCTTCATCACCAAACCAAATTTCAGCTCAATAAAAGTATCACGGACCAAGTTATGGTCTAAACAATATTCTGCCTATGCTAGTTTCGAGTTTCGGGTGATATACCTAGCGATTTCTTCGAGTCCGAGTGTTTTTTCTTGAGTCCAGAAGTATGTATGGACTATATTCAGTACCTACACATCAAGTACAATCCAAATATGCTAGAACTTAGATCAATCAAGCCTTATTTCTTTGTTTTTCGGTTAATCGATTAGTTAAGCGATTTTTGTCGAATAGGTGTTGATTAGGGTATCAAAACCCAAAGATTTGTAACCATGGCTGCCATATAACACCAGGGAACTCCCATGGTGTTCTTATTCAACGCCAAAACTTGTATAAAACTCCAAAATTTATGGATTAAAAAGAATTTTCATGGTCTAAACCATGTTAAATCAAGAAACTAAACTTAAAACCTTAAAAATTAAGGTTGATACCTTTGATTTGTGAGTTGTTCTTGATAATTCAGCTGGGTTTTTGAAAGAAGAAGCAGAAATTTGGAAGATATTTGTGTGGGAATTAAAAGAAAAAAAACATAAAAAACATATATATATTATTGGGGGGGGGGGGGGGTGGTGGCGGTTTGGGTAGGCCCCCGTAGGCCACCTCGAGCCTCGTAAAACGTGATAAAAGATAATGTTTATCCTTCGTTGAGTGTTTAGGTTCGTTTACGGGTCCCGGGTGCGTTCTCAATTTGCGTGACGGACTCCGTTTTGCGCGTACTTAGTTACGTTTTAATCATAAAAGACTCGTATTAGGGTGGTTTAAATGTTTTTAAGCTTGATCGATCGTTCCTTGCATGTTTGATTGCCTTATGTTATGCCTGAAACGAGAGCGTTTCCTTGCATGTTTGATTGCCTTATGTTATGCCTCGGTTTTAAAAATTATGCATAACCGGCTTGAAATCCGAACTCAGTTACGTTTTAATCATAAAAGACTCGTATTAGGGTGGTTTAAATGTTTTTAAGCTTGATCGATCGTTCCTTACATGTTTGATTGCCTTATGTTATGCCTTGGTTTTAAAAATTATGCATAACCGGCTTGAAATCCGAACTCAGTTACGTTTTAATCATAAAAGACTCGTATTAGGGTGGTTTAAATGTTTTTAAGCTTGATCGATTGTTCCTTGCATGTTTGATTGCCTTATGTTATGCCTGAAACGAGAGCGTTTCCCCAACCGGGAAGCTTCTTCGTTTTGCGTGCCCGTTTTCTGATTGGCTTCAAACCTTATGTCACAGTCTAAGGCACAAAACTAAGTTGTTCTACGGAACTCATCCTTCCGTTCCCAGGTATACTCAGGTCCTTGCTTAGAGTTCCACCGGACTTTCACCAGCGAAATTTTGTTATGTCGTAGTTGTTTGATCTTCCCGTCTACTATTTCTACCGGTTCCTCCACAAAGTGGAGTTTGTCATCAATGTGCACATCTTCTAACGACATAATAGCTGCTTAATCCGTGAGACATTTCTTTAAGTTGGATACGTGGAAGACATCGTGAATTGTGCTCAGTTCCTATGGCAAATTCAGTCGGTATGCTACAGGTCCAACTTTGGAAATAATTTCATACGGCCCAATGTATCTTGGGGCCAATTTTCCTGCCTTTCCAAACCTGATCACTCCTTTCCACAGTGACACTTTTAACATTACTTTGTCATCTACTTCAAATGACAACGGTTTCCTGCGGACATCGGCGTAACTTTTCTGCCGATCTCGTACCGCTTTCAGTCTACTTTGGATCTTATGCACCTTGTCGGTTGTTTCTTGAATTAGTTCAGACCCCGTGAGTTGAGTATCGCCCACTTCAGCCCAACAAAGTGGCGATCTGCACTTCCGGCCATATAGTGCATTGTACGGTGCAGCTTGTATGCTACTATGATAGCTGTTATTGTAGGAGAATTCGATGAGGGGAATGTGCTTATCCCAACTTCCTCCAAAGTCTAGGGTGCAAGCACGAAGCAAATCCTCTAATGTCTGGATAGTTCGTTCTGATTGGCCGTCTGTTTGGGGATGGTAAGCCGTACTAAGGTCTATTCTAGACCCCAAAGCTTCTTGTAACTGTTGCCAATAGTGTGAAGTGAAATGACTATCATGGTCTGAAATGATTGCAACTGGTACCCCGTGTCTAGCCATAATTTCATTCGTGTAGATCTCGGCCAATTTCTTGGTGTTGTAGGTAGTACGAATCGGAATAAAGTGCGCCGATTTGGTTAGTCTATCTACTACTACCCAAATCGCATCATGACCTCGGGGTGTTTTTGGAAGGTGGGTCACGGAATCCATCGTGATTTGCTCCCATTTCCATTGAGGTATTTCGGGTTGCTGTAACATTCCCGAGGGTTTCTGGTATTCTGCCTTAACCCGGGCAGAAGTCAAGCATTTGCTCACGTACTCTGCTACGTCCTTTTTCATACATGGCCACCAATAAAATTTCTTAAGATCATGGTACATCTTGTGTGTACCGGGGTGAATAGAGTACTTAGATTTATGAGCCTCATCCATAACTAATTGACGTAGGTCATGGAGAGTAGGAATCCATACCCTATTTTTGTAATAAAACACTTCATCCGGTTTCTTCAAAAAAATCCCTTCATTTCCGTGTAAGTACTCGCTATTTAGTTGGCCTTCCTCCAAAGCTTCCCTTTGAGCGTTACGGATCTGCTCTTTAAGACTGGTTTGGACAATCATCCCAAGAGCTCGCACTCTGAGTGGCTTTACTCGGTCTTTTCTACTCAAGGCATCGGCTACTACATTAGCCTTACCTGGATGCTATTTTATTTCGCAGTCGTAATCGTTCAATAGCTCCACCCATCTGCGTTGTCTCATATTCAGCTCCTTTTGATCGAATATATGTTGGAGGCTCTTGTGATCTGTATAAATTGTACACTTCGTACCGTACAAGTAATGCCTCCAGATCTTAAGTGCAAAAATCACTGCTCCCAGCTCCAAATCATGCGTTGTATGGTTCTTTTCATGTACTTTCAATTGTCTGGAAGCATATGCAATAACCTTGTTTCTCTACATCAATACGCATCCTAGACCACGTCGAGATGCGTCGTAATACACTACAAAGTCATCATTGCCTTCTGGCAAAGTCAAAATTGGCGCCTCACATAACTTCTGTTTTAACAGCTGAAAAGCGGTTTCTTGTTCTTCATCCCATTCGTACTTTCGATCCTTCTGTGTCAAGGCAGTTAAGGATTGAGCAATGCAGGAAAAGTTTTCAATAAAGTGACGGTAATATCCAGCCAATCCCAAGAATTGGCGTATCTCTTTCGGAGACTTAGGCGCTTGCCAATTCTTAATAGCTTCGATCTTACTAGGGTCAACATGAATCCCTTGTTGATCTACCACATGTCCTAAAAATTGCACCGCTTGTAACCAGAAGTCACACTTTGAAAGCTTGGCGTACAACTTCTCTTTCCTCAATATCTCTAGTATGGCTCGTAGATGGTGCTCGTGTTCCTTTTTACTCTTGGAATAGATCAAAATATCGTCAATAAAGACTATGATGAATTTATCTAAATATGGTTTACAAACTCGGTTCATGAGGTCCATAAATACCACAGGTGCGTTGGTTAACCCAAAGGGCATAACCAGGAACTCATAGTGACCGTACCGGGTTCGAAAGGCTGTTTTAGGGATATCTTCTTCTTGAACTTTCACTTGATGATAACCAGATCTAAGATCGATTTTGGAAAAGTAACAGGCTCCTTGTAACTGATCAAATAAATAATCGATACGCGGAAGAGGATATCGATTCTTTATGGTAACCTTATTCAGCTCCCGGTAGTCGATACACATCCGAAAGCTTCCATCCTTTTTCTTCACAAATAACACTGGTGCTCCCCAAGGTGAATAACTGGGACGGATAAAACCTCGGTCTAGCAGTCCTTGTAACTGAGATGATAGTTCTTGCATCTCTGAAGGTGCTAAACGGTAAGGAGCTTTGGCAATTGGAGTTGCTCCCGGTATTAAGTCGATTCGAAACTCAACTTGCCGATTGGGTGGCAATCCAGGCAATTCATCGGGAAACACGTCTGGGTAATCACACACTACTGGAATATCTTTAATACGTTGTTCTTCTGGTTCGGTCGTCATTACACTTGCTAAGAACACATCACATCCTTGACGTATACATTTCAACACTTTAAGGTGGGATATAAGGTTTAATATAGTACCAGACTTCTCTCCCTGTACCATAATAACTTCATCATTAGGAAAAGGAATCCTAACAATCTTTTTCTCACATATAATCTCCGCCTTATACTTGGACAACCAGTCCATTCCCACTACTATATCGAAACTTCCAAGCTCTACCGGTTGTAAGTCAATAAAGAATTGGTGGTCGTTAAGAATTAAAGGACAATCACGAATGATTTGGTGACTAGTTATAGGTGTACCGTTAGCAAGTTCTATGGAGTAGGGACTTGTTAATTCCATAGCCGGCATATTTAATAGAGGTAAGAAATTAATGGAAACATAGCTCCTATCTGCGGCCGTATCAAACAGTACTGAAGCATACTGATCGGAAATGAGAAAGGTACCTGTCACCACATTCGGATCTTGGCGTGCATCACCCGATCCGATCACAAAAACGCGTCCTCTGGCTTGGTTTGAAGTAGAAGCTTGTCCCTGGTTCATTTTTCCCGTCTGACCTTGGTTGAGTTTAGGACAATTTATTTTAAAGTGTTCCGTACTACCACATTCGAAACAAGTACGGGGGTAGGTCAACTGCGGTTTCTGGGGTTGTTGTAATTGTTTTTGTTGGGTTGGTTGAGATCTTGGCGGTTGAAAACGAGTGGGTTGGTAAGAACGAGTTGAGGTATCAGTAAAGGCTCTACAACTTCTTGTGTAATGCCCAGTCTTCTGACATTTATTACAGACCACGGTTCGGCATTCACCCGAATGGTGAAATCCACATTTCTGGCACTTTGGTAACGTCCCTTTATAATTATCTGCTCTTGTATCTTTAGTAGTCATGGCATAGGCTTGAGGTGTCGCTCGGGTGCGTTTATTTTGTTGGGTTCCTTGGGGTTTCCAATCATATTCGGTTCTCTTCGTAACAGATGTTTCTCCAGGCATTTTCAGAATGTTCCTTCTAACCATGTCAAACATGATTGTGCCAGACCTGGACACAACACTTTCAATTGTGAGATGTTCCACGGAGTTTATAATAATGCAGACCTCTGGGGCTAAACCCCATATGTATCGCTCAATACGTTTCGGCTCAGGTCGAACCATATCAGGTAGTAATCGAGCAAGAGTGTTGAAACGGTTGGTGTAACCCACGTGGTCTGCCCCTTGCATTTGTAAATTCCAGAATTCGTGTTCCAACTTCTGGATTTCGTTCTTCGGGCAGTAGTGGTCCATAAGCATCGTCTTAAGTTCGTCCCACGTCAGGTGATCAATTGCTTCCTGCCCACGTGTTTGGACTATTGTATTCCACCAGTTTAAAGCTTCATCCACAAAGGTTGATGTCGCGTACTTGACAATAGAGTCCGCCGGACAATTACTGATATTGATGACAACTTGTGTTTTCTCTATCCAACGTGCAATTCCAGTCGGTCCTTCGATGCCCTTAAATTCCATCGGTTTACCCTCCATGAACTGTTTGTAACTGCATCCCTGCCTTACGTTATTCGGGGCGACCGGAATAACATTAGGATCAGGTTGGCGATTAGGTAAGTTTGCAGCCACACCGGCGGTAACCTGGGCCTCGATAGTTGGGATCACCGCCTGTAATTGTTGGGTTATTAATCGTGCGATGTCTGCCTCGGTGAGGTTATTTGCTCGTTTTGGGGCCATTCTATAACATAAAAATGCATATATATTGGTATGTATATCAATTATCAAATTGTATTGCATCACAACTGTTAAAAAAAACCCATAAACACACACACACATGTATAAACAACAGTCACTATTATACATATAAACGCCGCTGTACATTAATCAAAATTGGCACATAGACTGAACCCATTAAGGATCAGTGCTTGTAACATGCTTATCAAAACTTGTCACTATAGTGACATACACACAGTAACAACATCTCCGTATACGTCTGTCTGTCCTGGACCCTCATCATCGCCTGCTGGATAACTATAATGTGATCATACAAAGCGCTACAATGATGTACTTCCTCTGTTACTGGCACAGTGAGTGCTACTAACTGCTCAATCACATATCCCAACCAACTCCTACTCCTCGGTGACTCAGGGGGCTCCGCTTGGGGTGCTGGGATACCCCAAACTGGCGGAGGGGAATCCTCTACAGGATGTGAAGGCCCACCCGACTCATAGGTATGGTAGGGTGAGGAAAGTGTGGATCCGTGCATCGGATCAATGAACCTAGCGGTGACTGTCGGTCGTAATCCTGCTGAGGTAGGGGCAAGTGGTGAAGTGGGAGGAGTAAAAACTGGTCCTGACATCGGCACCCTCCTACGTGTCTTCTGTCTAAGTCTAATAGCAGGGGCAATGGGTGTATCTGATAGGGCAGGTGAGATACGAGCCGCTGGAGTATCGGAATTATGGGACCTACTGACCCTGGGAATATGAGTGGGAGAGCGTCGGATAATAATAGGGGTAGGGCTCCTCCTGGCCATGCCTGAGTAGTAGTAAGGGTCTGAGGTATGACTATATTCCACCGTAGCGGGCTGGTCATGCGGCGGAGAATGATATGAACTCGTGACCTCAATCCCCTGTCGTGTAGGACGTCTCGGGGGGTAACTATCACAACGATATCCGGACTGATCGGCCGTATCACTGGATAGCTCGTATGGAACGAAAGTGTCCTCCTGCTCCGACTCCGTCTCTTCAGCCTCAGCATTCAGATCCATTGATGGATCCTCCTCGTAACTCTGACTAGGGTCAGTCGACATCGTACCTGTAAGGAAGCAAGTTATAACGACAAATGCTAATTACCGAATAGTGTGGATACAATATACACAGAATATATACACGTATGTGCATGTTGACACGAAATAATAATTGTATGTATCCACTTGTGTATATGTTCATTTCTTGTTCTTTCTTAGTGACGTTCTCAGAAATCCCAAGTACAAGCAAATATGTTATTATGTTCCGGACCATAATAACTTACTTGCCCGACAAGACCATCCTGATAATAGCCACGATGTTTCAGTCGCTACATGTTTTGATTTGTAGGAAGATGAGCTTATGATTATAGTCTAGGTTCACTAAGGACACCTAATTCTCTATAACCAATGGCTCTGATATCATCTTCTGTCACACCCCGACTCGCAGCGGAAGAGCACGTTGGGGGCAACAGACTCATGGAACAGACACATTGCTCATAAAGATGTTATATTATACATTACCAACGCGTTTCATTTACATTATTTATTAACACCACGACACGTAAGTGACAACTAAGTTTTTCCCATAAGTAGTCTTGTGCTAGTAGCTATGCATCTATTCACGTACTATCCATTCTCAAAACTTGGCACTCCTACAAGCCTATTCCTCCTTTGCTTTGCCTGAAAAACATGTTACAATTTGGAAAAATCAGCTAAACATAGCTTAGTGAGTTTCACTATTTTAGTTTATATTAAATAGATGTAAGTATAGTTCAAGTTGGCACATCTGATAGCATATATATATATATATATACTGAGCCCACAAGTGAAGCCTTGACTGTCAACTCAACCCCGTGGTCAACCACCACGGCACTGCCCCTGTGTAGCTATGACTAGTACCCCATAGCCTATGCTCAAACATGTACAATTGCGTATGTATCATATGGCGTTCCTGGCCATCGCAATTGGGTTTGTCGGACCAATAGTACTATTTACACATTCACCGGCCTACGGTTAATCACTTGGGTCTGTGGGGACTTTTCATGTACTAGGGTTTACTTAGATAATTCACATCATATCATGTATATATGTGCACGTATAAACGTATGTAACATGCATTTCACCCCATGTAAAACAGGAAAACAGTTTGAAAACGGGGAAGTAAAACTCACAGTGTATGCAGTAATTTCACACAGGATGTAAACAAGCAACTGAGTCAACTTCTAGAATCACATATGCAAATATGGACTTACGTCAGTATCTAAGTCGGTAACAGGTATAACTTGCATTCGGTCAGGAGTTTTCGCTCCAGATTGAGCCTATACGATACTGGTATGGTGATGGATGTCAGGGTAGTATTATTTTCAGTTTGGCTTCCGGGCACCGGTTCGCGTGCCAGTCAATGTCAGTAGTTTAACATGTTCGGACAATGGTACGGGAGTACCAATAGTGCCAACATGTTGTTATTTAAGAATGATTAACTTTTCATTAAGGGAGTTTGGGTGTTTGGGGAGTCCAGGTTGCCCAATTTTGAGTTTCTGTTTCCACCGTCGGGGATTTCCCGAACTAGTATTGGATACACCCCGAGTGTCCAATCCGCCCTGGAATCTCCCGGAATACTCCCCTTGTTTCAATTATAGTATTTGTCTGGTTGGGTCAGTTCCCAGTTCCGGCCAGTTCGTTATACGGTAACTGTCGAAATTAATTTAAAATAATCCATTTTTAATCCCAAAAATTTACATTTAACCTAGATTATGAATAAATATCTGTAAATTTTTATATAACTTAGTAAAAATTATTAAATTATGGTAAAAATTTCTGGGAATTTATTTTGGCATTTCACTTGTCTAAATAAATTATTTATAAAATCATATTTAACCACCTAATTAATATTAATTACCATGATTGATCCAAAAATTCCCAAAATATTTCTGGACATCCCTTATTTTTCCAGAAACATCTCCAAAAATTTTAAGATTTTTCCAGTTTCGTTTCAGTGCGTTTCTGGATACCGAAAATTCGCAAAAACACGGATTTTTAACCCAAACCAAAACTCAACCAATGGACTCCTAATTTTCCCAGAACATTCCTAATATGTTCCTTAATGTCTCTGTAAAGTTTATTGATTTATTGAATCCGTTTGGTATTTTTTCCAGAATTATTTTTGTAAAACAGTAAAACATTCACCAAAAATCGTACAAAATTTCAAAAATTCTAAAATTTTACGTAGAACTTCCTGAAACTATTCTTCATCACCACACCAATTTTCAGCTCAATAAAAATATCACGGACGAAGTTATGGTCTAAACAATATTCTGCCTATGCTAGTTTCGAGTTTCGGGTGATATACCTAGCGATTTCTTCGAGTCCGAGTGTTTTTTCTTGAGTCCAGAAGTATGTATGGACTATATTCAGTACCTACACATCAAGTAAAATCCAAATATGCTAGAACTTAGATCAATCAAGCCTTATTTCATTGTTTTTCGGTTAATCGATTAGTTAAGCGATTTTTGTCGAATAGGTGTTGATTAGGGTATCAAAACCCAAAGATTTGTAACCATGGCTGCCATATAACACCAGGGAACTCCCATGGTGTTCTTATTCAACGCCAAAACTTGTATAAAACTCCAAAATTTATGGATTAAAAAGAATTTTCATGGTCTAAACCATGTTAAATCAAGAAACTAAACTTAAAACCTTAAAAATTAAGGTTGATACCTTTGATTTGTGAGTTGTTCTTGATAATTCAGCTGGGTTTTTGAAAGAAGAAGCAGAAATTTGGAAGATATTTGTGTGGGAATTAAAAGAAAAAAACATAAAAAACATATATATATTATGGGGGGGGGGGGGGTGGTGGCGGTTTGGGTAGGCCCCCGTAGGCCGCCTCGAGCCTCGTAAAACGTGATAAAAGATAATGTTTATCCTTCGTTGAGTGTTTAGGTTCGTTTACGGGTCCCGGGTGCGTTCTCAATTTGCGTGACGGACTCCGTTTTGCGCGTACTTAGTGTCAAAAGACTCGGTTTTAAAAATTATGCATAACCGGCTTGAAATCCGAACTCAGTTACGTTTTAATCATAAAAGACTCGTATTAGGGTGGTTTAAATGTTTTTAAGCTTGATCGATCGTTCCTTGCACGTTTGATTGCCTTATGTTATGCCTGAAACGAGAGCGTTTCCCCAACCGGGAAGCTGCTTCGTTTTACGTGCCCGTTTTCTGATTGGCTTCAAACCTTATGTCACAGTCTAAGGCACAAAACTAAGTTGTTCCTGGAACTCGAAATCTTAAATAATGCTACCGACAATGTCAACGGTTTAAAGCGCGGTTAAACGGAACATTCCCATTTAACACGTGTTTCAAGGCTAAGGACACCAACTTCGCACTGTTGGCCCTTATTAGTGTCATGTCAGTCATAACGTGTTCTCGGATTCCTCCGAGACATAACATATATCATTTAATCAAGCATATAAGTCACACATGTTTTTAGGGTTTTCGCGCAATTAAAGTGTTAAGTAGGCTTTACGGTTTTGGACCGTGTAGGGTGTACCTGGTTTCGTCATGGTTGTCACATGAAAAATTCCAAAATGCTTTGTTCCTGGTGGTCGAGAAAAAAACGTCGCTAATAAGTTTGTCGGATTATTGTGTAATATGTTTCTCGATCCTTGAATATGACCATTTTTATTTGGTTTGCTTTGATATGGAAAACATAGCGATAACGGTCATCGACAACATGGATGTATAGGAAAGCCCCATTAAACTAATCAACGATGACAATTTCTTCAAGAAGACTACGCCTTACAAAGTGGTAATTAGCATTTAAATGAGTAAATTGCCATTTTAGTCCCTAAGGTTTGGTCCAAATTGCCATTTTATTCCAAATAGTTTTTCTTTTCTCCTCTGGGTCCCTGACTTTTTCATTTTCTTGCCATTTTGATCACATTGTCTAACTCAGTCTAAAAATCTGGTTATAACCAGGAGTAGTTTTAGCGTAACTGTTGTGTACTGATAACCAGGGGTAGTTTACAACATAATTTATAAACCTCATAATAATTTAATGCCAAAAATACCCCTGATTAACCTGGTTTTTAGACTAAGTTAGGCAATGTGATCAAAATGGCAAGAAAAAGGAAAAGTCAGGGACCCAGAGGAGAAAAAAACTATTTGGACTAAAATGGCAATTTGGACAAAAACTCAGGGACTAAAATGGAAATTTACTCCATTTAAGTACATATAGTTTTAATATTTAGTGGAAAGTTTTTAACTAATTATGACATGATGTTTGATCCCAGAAAGACGTTTTCTGTAAGTACCTGAAGCTGGTGAATCATCCTAAGTCTACGCAAATTGAAAATGCATTGCCACATAGGTTGGATTTTTAATGGAAGATGGTCAACAACACGGTTGATTGCGGGGTGTTTGTCATGCGGCATATGGAAACGTGGTTCGGGATAACAGTTGAGAAGTGGGATAGTGGCTTCCCACTTGCACATACCGCCAAGAAGGTGTGCTTGACACATTTGAGGAAGAAGTACGCCGTAAAGTTGGTAACTTCAAACGTCAACAAGCACCGTAAGCGCATACTGGCTAAAGCAGTCAAATACGGAAAGACGAGCGAAATAGATTATAATTAGTACATTTCTGGTTGTTGACAATAATAAACATTTGATGGTATGTTGTTTTAGTATGTTGACGTTATTGGATTATCGTTTTTTGGATGTTTTGGTATTTGGTTCTGATTTGAAATTGGGAAACATAAATTTGTATTGGTATGGTATGTTTGTTTTCTTAGTTTGACACACATTACGGTACTTTATATATCTTATGTATAATACAATTTACAGGTGTTAGGGATAAGTTTTTAATACTTATGGATCATGTATAGCCTGAATCATTGATCCTCAGCTAATAGTGCAGGAAGACTGTAACAATTGTTTCCAGGTGTTAGGGATAAGTTTTTAATAGTGCATGTATCACGGATCCTTATTGTTATCCTAACTAACTAACAATTGTTTCCTGTTTCATTAGCTTTATTTCACAGGTACATTATAAGTGGACCTATTCTAAGCTGGAATATCAGGGAATACGCTTCTATTCAAGCACGTGCATGGAACTAGTGAACGTTAGTGGTGAATATGGGTGACTAGGATGAATATCAGATAGTTTGTTAGCTAGGATATGCTAGATACTTGAACGGGATATTGAGCTTGATTAGATAACAACATTACAGAACACACATTCGCATACAATACTCTCTCAAACACAGCTCTCAAACACACTAGAATTCTCTTGTAACAAGCTCAATATCATCCAAAGTTGTAACCTTTTTGTGCAATATAGTTGGTGATCGGTAGTTTCCATCACCCGAGGTTTTTTGTGCCGGAGATCAATCATTGATCAAGGGCTTTTTCCTCGTATAAATATCTGTGTTCATAGTTGTTTACTTTACATATTTGTTCACTCAATTGTTCAACACATCAATCACTCTACCTCACAATCAAAGTTTGGTTACATTATCCTTAATCAGATTTTTGACCAAAACAGTTTGGCGCCTACCGTGGGGCAATTGGTGCTTCAATTCTAAAAATTTCGTTCATTTCATTCATTTCTTTTCATTACCATTAATCACATGGCTTCTCAGGGAAAAGTTACTTCATGTGCCAAGTCGGCGGTTACCTCCTCTAAGACCAGTGCATTATTGCCTCCTCTTCCTCCTGCCTTCCAGAAGAATGTTGAGAATGCTCCGAAGAAGACAACCCCCATTTTCACAAAAGCTACTACTGTTTCTTCCTCTACACCTACTAACAGTGATCTCTATACTTTGATTTTGCAGATGAAAGGATACATGCAACAACAAGATGAAACTAATGGAAGGATCTTTCGTGAGATTGAGGAAATCAAGAAGCAGAAGAAATCAGCGGAGGATCACTCTCCATTGATGCCTAGGTCGTTGGATTTTACTACTCCACCATCAGCAATCCAACATTCCAAAGCATCTACTGTTCAGTATCAAGTATCATCAGGTTTGTAGCATGGATCACTAGCGGCAACGCAGCCTCAAGTATCCTGTTACCAGTCTCAAGTATTCTCATCTCGGCCTCAAGGATCTTTCCTCAACTCGAGAGGATATCTGGAGACACTTTCAGCTCAAGGATCCTACTTTCACAATCAAGGATCTTCATCCCAGAATCAAGGATCCATGGAGTATCCTCCAAGACCTTCAGCACCGATGTATCCGGGATCCAACATTTTTCAGGATCAGGGATCCTTAGGGACTCAAGCATCCAGAAGTTCTGAAGTTCACTTAGGGGACTTCATCCCCATGCAAACCATTGCTTCATCTGGTCCCACTCTTGCACAAGACGTGTCTTGTTTTGTTTTGGATACACTCCTGGCATACCAGTTCCAAACCAATCCGGAGGTAACAATTTCAATATGTCTTTTGGTACTAACCATCGTTCCATGCAGGAACCAGGGATCAATCAGGCCATGGCCAAGGAGTCACAAAAGCTCAAGGATATGATATCCACTGTCCCGAGAGTGGTTAAACCCATCCCTGAGATTCCGGATGGAAGTCATAGGGTGTCTTTGTCACACCCCAAAAACGTCGCAGCGGAATATAAAACGTAGTGGTGACAGAAGCTGGTGCCCATTTGTATCTTGCGGAATGATGCATCGTAATGTTGGACATTTCAACTTAATTAAAACATAGATTTTAAAACATAAAGTCTTAAAGTTCGTCACAATCACACCATTGTTAAATTGTTTTGACCCTTATGGATCTCATTACATTGGTCCCAATTAGTTTTAAAAGTTTGTCCAAAACATTATCAAACCAAACATGCATCAACAACCACAAGATACGCCATAATTCCCGAAGCCGAACTCAAGTACCTGTAGAACACGTTTAAAATCAAGTGTCAACACAAAGGAAGGTGAGTTCACATATTCAAATCTAACAATTTGACCCAAAAGGAAAACTTTCTAATTATGTGTTTATTTTAAAACATCCATATAATTTTTAGAACGTCCATTTACTTCCTTAATAAAATCCATGGGTCATCCGTCGTAGTTCAAAAACCCGACATTAAGGCATTTTCTCAAGTTTTGTATATTAAATTCATAGCGTCAACTTTCAGACTCGTATGTTAGCTAGACAATACGAACTATATATTTACCATGTAGGGATAATCAATGCTAGACAATAACCATAATTTAAATTCGTCGTTTGACTTGACACAGAGCGACCAGTCACGACGGGGTTGTCAACCCGATAGATCTACCAACAATTAATCGCGTGCAATACTTAATTGATTAAACGAAATCATTGGCGCAGGGTCCATATTGAGACCATATATGATGTCTGCCTCATGTACAATATATATATATATATATATATATATATATATATATATCCTACTAATATGACAAATTTAATATACGATGTTGTACGAATCCCCTGAAATCCCCACCAAAATGTAAGCCTATGCTGTTACTTACTCTCTTGAGACCAAGCAATATTCGTTCCAACATCATGGTCGGTTTTTCCTCAGAAACACCGTACCATCCCAGCTTCTCCCCCAAACATACATTCATAAAATCGTTTTACCTCGAAAAGTATGATTTATCAACTCCATATATTTTCAACGAAAATATATAATTTATATTAAAAGGTATGTTTTAATCCAAAAACATTATTAAACCCTTTTATTGGCGTGTTCTACCACCAAAACATATACAAAGCAGTAAAAGAGGGGTTTAGTGACACTCACCTTTAGGTGCGTATTTTGAATAGCGCAATCCCACAGTTTGATTTCTACACGTCCTATTATATGTAGGAACGATTTATAAATCACTATATCACAAAATCCTAAGTTTCTCTGTTTCTTAGAATTTTCACACAACTTTGAGATTTTCTCGAAAAGTTATCGTTTTTGATTATGTTGGCACATTAATATATATGAGTCCACATATATATATTTTTAAGATTTTGCGACTTGAACGATTTTATTGGTGACCGTTATCATGTAAATCCCTTAACACACCCGTTTATACGTAATATATCTACGATTTAAGCGTCGTAATATATATACATAAACGTACACATAAATTAACACCGTAACACGCGTAATCTTGTTAACTTATTTATGTTGTCATTTTTAAGGCATGCATATATATAAAATAACTTATATGTATCCAATTTCATGCTCGACAAATAAGTTACACATTTAACGCGATTTTACCATTTCTACCGCATAAAACACACAAGTATACATGCATAGTCTAATTTTCCCACTATCAAGTTAACACTTAACATATTATCACATTCACATGTTTAAATCACATAACACATTTTAACACATAAGATTCACCAAAAAATAACCCATACTAGTAGGGCTGTAAACGAACTGAACGTTCAACGAAAAGTTCATGAACCGTTCGGCGGGAAGTTCGTTCATGTTCGTTCGTTTAGTAAATGAACGAACATGAACAAAAATTTTCGTCCGATAAGTTAAATGAACGAACATGAACAAAGGTATCGTTCGTTCATTTATGTTCGTGAACGTTCGATAATGTGTCCGTGAACGTTCGTTCGATTATGTTCGTTTATGTTCGTTCGTTTACGTTCGTCCATGTTTGTTTGTTTATATTATTCATTAAAGAATATTTTTTTATATATTCTATTTAAATTATATTATCTTTTCTTTTCTTTTCTTTTTATATTTGTCATATTCCCCATATAATTGGCCAAGGAAACCCAAATGTTGTTTTTTTTTCATAAGCCATTCTCAATTAGTCAATTCCAATTGGCACCACCACCACTTTCAGATTCAACGCTTTGCTTCCTTCACGTTCTCAGCTCTGCCTTCACGTTCTCAGTTCTCTACAACTTTCACGATTAGGGCTTCAAAGTTCTCATCCTAAACCATGTAAGCCATGTTTGCTTGTTTAATTTTTGAAGTTTCACGATTAGAACGGAACATTCAAAACCCACAAAAACACATTCAAAATGATAAAGTTTATTAAAGAATTCATGGTTCTTGGGATTAGTTATAAAAGTGACCGGCCCAAGGAGTTTGATTTGTGATTTCCCGAAACAGTAATGAGTGGTTTTGAGGAGTGGGTTTGGTTTGTAGTTAAATGTTGAACCTGTTTCGGTCTATGATTTTGCTTGCGTTTCGCTACAACCCTGACCCAAATAATAAGTTACTGAAAATAATAATTGTCTCTGCCCCATTGCCATTACAAAGTCAAGTGATTTTTGTGTCTGCATCATATAATTTTGAAATAAATGTCATGATTTTTAAATGTGCAGATGTCAAATGTCTCTTATAGTGGTCCATTCCCCTATAATGAAGACCAGTATATAAATCTTCATTCACCATTTGAATCAGCATAATTTCAATCAAGCGCAGACACTCCAACGATGGAAGATAATCCAGAAGTTGTTATTCTTGATGAACCCAATGAAGATATGCTTCATACAAGTGTTGGTGCTAAACAAGCATGTGCATCAAATGATGAAGATCATGAGGCATTCTGTAAAAAGAAAAGAAAGACAAGTTCAGTCATTTGGGAACATTTTCATGAGATAACTTTGGCTGATGGAACTACAGTGCATCAGTGCAACCATTGTGGGGAGAAAGTAAAGAAGTACAAAGATGGAACAACCACACCAATGCGTAGACACCTTCAGGAGTGCCTGAAATTAAAAGTGGTGCAGAAAGGTCAATTAAAGTTGAATGCTATGCCTGGAAAATCAGATGGTGCATCAGGTATTCTAAATTGGAAGTTTGATATGACTAGGATGAGAGAGGTTATTGCTCATATGATCATGGTTCATGAGTTGCCATTTAGTTTTGTTGAGTATGATCTCTTTAATGTGTTGATGAAGGAAGCTAATCCATCATATACCAAGATCTCACGTGCAATGGTTAAGCAAGATTGTATATCTGCTTATGGAATTGCAAGAAAAAGAATTCAAAAATTGTTAAATTTAGTCAATAGTTGTAGCATTACAACTGATATGTGGACATCAATTCAGAATATTCATTACATGGTTGTTACATGCCACTTTGTTGATTCGGATTTTAAGCTACATAAATGCATACTGAATTTTGTTGAGGTACCTCCACCATATACAGGAATGCGTATACATGATTGCCTCTACGAGTGTCTAAAAGAGTGGAAAATTGAGAAAAAGGTTATTACTTTAACCGTTGATAATGCTAAAACTAATGATGTGGTGGCTAAGAAGTTATTGGAAAACGTGTCTATTCAAAAGAAGCTTCCGATTGATAGAAAAATGTTTCATGTGCGTTGTTGTGCACATATTCTGAATTTGTTAGTACAGGATGGTTTAACAAAGATTAAAGACATAATTCACAATGTTCGTGAAAGTGTGAAACACGTGAGTGCATCTCCGGGTCGATTGCATACCTTTAGTGAGCTTTCTAAGCAATTACAAATGCCAAAGAAGCATCTAATCTTAGACGTTAGTACTCAGTGGAATGCCACATATGCTATGTTATCCACAGCTTTTGAGTTTAAAAAAGTGTTTGTGAATTATGCCGAGCGGGAATCTACATACAAAACTTTGCCTAGTGAAGAAGATTGGCAAAAAGTTGAAGATGTTTGCCATTTCTTGGGACTTTTCAACAAGGCCACAAAAGTTATTTCAGGTATTAAATTTTATTTCTTGCATGCATGCTACATTTGAATTATTAACAAGCGTTTACTCTTTTTTCCTAGGCTCTGAGTATCCAACATCCAACTTATTTCTTCAAGAGTTATACGAGATAAAAGAAGCTATGGATGATTTATTTTTGGATGAAGGTGACTGGATGAAAGATATGGCTGATGAGATGAATTTGAAATTTAATAAGTATTGGGGTGAATGTAATTTGTTGATTTCAATTGGTGCTGTTCTGGATCCTAGATTCAAGATGAAATTAATTAAATTTTCTTTTAAAGCCATTTATGATGCTGAAAAGGCTGAAGAAGAGATTAAGTTAGTTGAAGAAACTTTGAATGAATTGTTTAAAGAGTATGTAGAGGCTTGTAAGGAGCCTAATGTTGGCTCATCTACAAGTTAAAATATTGGTAGTGGTCAAAGTGGGAGCAGTAGTATACCTAGTAGTTCTATCTTTACCACTTCTAGATTTGGTAGGGGTATCAAGACCGGTAGTGCTAAATATGAGCAACATATTAGAAGTGTTGATTGTGTTGAAAGTGTGAAGTCGGAATTACTCACTTATCTTGAAGAAGGCGTATTGATTCCTGAACTAGGTGAGCATTTTGATGCATTGGAGTGGTGTAAGAATAACAAACTCAAGTATAAAATTTTATCCAAAATGGCTGCTGAAATTTTAGCAATTCCACTCACCACAGTTGCCTCAGAATCAGCTTTCAGTGCCGGTGGGAGGGTTATTGATCCACATCGCGCCTCTTTAGGAACTAAGATGGTGGATATGCTTATTTGTGGGGCTGATTGGTATCGTCATTATTATGGGTTGCAAAAGAAGAAAAAGAAGGTAATGTTTTATTATTGTTGAACATGATTATTTCTTTTATTATAGTGTATGCCTAATTTCCTTGATAATTGTAGGAAAATGATGACGTTATATATGTTGAACTTCCATGAACTGAAGATGGGATGACGTTAGTGCAATGAAGATGGTGAATTCGTGATTATTATGGTTTATGTTAATACTTTTTGGGATATGCTAATACTTTTTGGGATATGCTAGTACTTTTGGGATAATTATGTCTAGTTGTTCAAGTATGCTTTAGATAAACTAAAATGTCTAGTTCTTTTGGATGTTAGAATGTTTTGAACAGTGTTTATGTTAATTTTAGTTTATCTATTGGAAGAATGAAGTTGAATGTTATGGATAATTGATGTTGTTTTAATTACATTAATATTTATTTGTTTGTGTTCATGAACCATTCGTTTATGTTCATAAACTGTTCGTTTATGTTCATGAACAATTCGTTTATGTTCATGAACAATTCGTTTGTTAACGTCCGTGAACCAGTTCGTTTGTGTCCGTTAAGGATCTTAACGAACGAACACAAACGGACATGAACAAATTCATATCCTTAATGAACGAACACGAACAGGAAAACTCGTTCGGTCCTCTGTCTGCGAACCGTCCGTTTGTCCGGTAAAACCTTGGCGGACGAACATGAACATGGTCCCGTCCGGTCCGGTCCGTTTACACCCCTACATACTAGTGTTCATTGAAAAACACGTATTTTAGTGATTCGGTAACGTTTTCGGGCGTCGGAAGTCACCTATGACCAACCAAACACCAAGTAAACTTAAAATTAGTTAAAATACTTATTTTTAAACTAAAAATATCAGTTTACTTACTGATCTAAATCAGTTTCATAAAAATCGTTCGAAAAGCCGATTTTTGACCGTTTTACCGCATAGTTTTGCGTTAAACGTTACTATAATTATCGCAACTCGGAATGACTTGATATTTTAACACAATACATGCTATTTACTGATTAAAATAGTGATCATAATCAGATTAGTGCAGTTTTTGTGTAAGTTACATAAATCATGCGATTTCACATATTTTACAACTCCTAATGCACCAAGTACAACATGCAAGGCTAGTAAACATTATAACAAAGTTATATACCATTAAACACTTCAAAATAATCATACTTTAGTGTTTATAATCTGATCAAAAATTATTTTTATCAAATCATGTTCAAATCATCATTTCATGCTTTCATATCAAAATGCATGTCCATATATGTGCATCTAATGCACCCATATCATAACATTATCATCCTACATGAACTTAAATACATCAAAGAGCATATTTATTTCATATCCATATAAACCACAACATGTTCATCACATTATCATATGAACTTTTATAAATCACCTTTTGATCATGCATGCATTTCATTTTCAAGAATCATGTTAATCAAGAATCATTTAACAAAATTAAAACACTATCACATATACACTCTTACTACCTACGACCATACACATATATATATATATATACACACCCATTTTCATTCTTTTTGAAAAACCCATTTGTTATTATTTTCAAGTTTGTGAAATATCTTAAGATTCAAGAGAAACCTTTCATAACTTTTAACATTACCATGAACCAAGAACAAAATTTAGAGAAATAATTTTATACCTTCATGGTTCTTAGTGGGTTTTGATAAAGTTTGATGATTTGAAGCTTGCACCTACTTGAAATCACTCTTAAAACTCTCTTGGATCTTCAAATTAACTTGAAATGGGTTTGTATGAACATGAATATTCAAGAACTTCAAAATTTGAATTTTGTAGTGTGTGTATGTGTGAGTATTCAGCCGAGAGTAGAGAGAGAGAGAGAGAGAGGAAGATTTTGTTTTCTAATGATTTTTTTCTTGGTTTATGAAAGAATTTGGAAGATATGATGATCATGCATGCACCTCCTTTATTAGCCAATGAGTGTTTGAAAGAGGAGAGAGAATGGATTATCCTACAAACACATGTCCCTATACATACATATATATACATCCAATTTTTATGTGTATATATATATACATATATATGTAGTTTAGGCTAAGAACTGGTATTTTACTGGATACCGTGTATTTTATCTAGCGTTTTAATCCCGTTTTAGTGCGTTTTAAATTATTTTTATCATTCTATAAAAATAATCGCACAAAATTATTACTGAAATAATTACCAGTTGCCTTGACTGGCTGCGTTGACAGTATTTTGTCAAATGCGCGCAGTATCGCGAAGTACGTGCTCAAACTCGAAAAATAGAGTTTCTTAGAGTTTTAATTTATTTTTTCTCACGAATATGATTAAAATTACCATTCTAATCATAACAGACTATTTTTAGGATTTGAACACTGATCGGGTGGTCACCGACGTTCGTTTCGCATTTTTAGTCGTTACGCGATAAGCGTTTATTTTATCGTTGCTAACATAACTTTTATCAATGTTTGGATTCACCAACACATTAAATATCACATATAAGTATCACAATCAGTCAAATACAACCTTTTTATTTATTCATGACACGTGTTACATTTGTATGGTACGGCCTGAAAAGCCGGGTGTCACAGTCTTGCTTTGACCTCCCATATGAAATGCTGAGATACCAAAACGCTTTTAGACCCCCAATATGAAGCTGTACGATGGTACCACTGATCCAGAGGAGCATGTGGCACAATACAGGGAAAGAATGGAGATCAACCCCATTCCGGAAAGGTTAAAGGAAGCATGTCTATGCAAAGGCTTCGGATCCACACTCACTGGATCAGCTTTAGAATGGCTGCTAAGTCTTCATCCTTACTCAATAACTTCATTTTCTCATTTAGTTAACTTGTTCAATAATAAATTCTCATGTAGTAGAACATTTGAAAGGTTGACTAGTGACTTGTATAGGATCACCCAAGGCCGTGATGAATCGTTAAGAGATTACATAACTAAATTTAGTAGAGAATCCTTAGAAATCCCTAATCTAGATATTGCCACTGCTGTGGAAGCATTTAAAATGGGATTATTAAAAGATTCTCAATTTTATGATGATCATGTTATGACACCTTGCAGGAATTTAGACGAAGTGAGGAACAGGGCCTTGAGGTTCATCCATTTAGAGGATGACAAGAGGATCCAAGAAAGGTTGTCAGGATCCTTAAAACAGGAGAATCAATGATACTTTTTCATGAATAATCGATCCAAGCAATACTCCAAGTGTGACAACCAGAATGTGCATGCAGTTGAACAAAAGGAAGACGATGAGGATTATCCTCATATTTCTGAATATTGTTTTTTCTGCTGATAGCAGTTAACTAATCCTTGCTTTGAAGAATTTAGGTGACAAGGCTAGGTGGCCAAGGAAAAATGAGAAGTCCACAGTTACCAAGGATAAATCGAAATGGTGTGCTTATCATGAGGATTTCGGTCACCTCACAGATGAGTGTATAGTACTAAGGAAGGAAATAGGTTATCTTTTGAGCAAAGGTTACCTGAAGGAGCTGCTTGGAAGGAAAAAGTCAAAGATCCAGGATTCTGAAAAAGTTCCTGAAAAAGCTCCTCCACCACCTGCTGATGCTCAGATCATTCACTTCATCTCCTAAGGTTCTGATATTTGTGGAACTTCGATTTCAGCAGCTAAGAGACATGCTAAGGAAACGAAGATGGAGAATGGAGAGAGACTTGTTCGAACTTCCATTCTTACTCAGCAGAAGTGATATCCTTTGATGAGGATGGCCGCGTTGATATACAGGATCCTCATCACGATGGTTTAGTCATTACATTGTTTATTTCTAACCACTTTGTTCGCATGATCCTCATTGACGGAGGAAGCTCAGTGAACATAATCCAGTTGAATGTCCTAAAAAGAATGAACATTCCTGAATCCGAAATTGTTCCAAGATCGTCCGTGCTCGTGGGATTCAGTGAAGAAACAAAAAATAAATTGGGGGACATCAAACTCCCGATTTACATAGAGGGAGTAAACTCTGTTCAAAAATTCTGTGTTATAGATTGCTTATCTTGCTGCAATGTTATCCTTGGCCGACCCTGGATACATGATATGAAGGCAGTTTCATCAACTTATCACCAATGTGTTAAGCTCCCAAACCCATGGGGTGTAGTGAAGATAGAAAGTGATCAACAGGAAGCGAAGAACTGTTACACTTCCTCAATGAAGTTGGCTTCAAAGCCAAGGGAAGCATAGCAATTACAGTATCCTTCAAGGGATGTCATGGAGGCAAGGGGCAGGACGTCAAATATATTCTGTTAGATCCTGAGGATCTTGAATCCAAAGTTTTTATAGGATCCTGGATAGCATAGAGCAGGATTTAATATCCTTCTTAAAGAGAAGAAATACTACCTTTGCTTGGAAACATGAAGACATGACAGGTATATCTAAGGATGTTATTACTCATAAACTTGGTATTGACAAATCTTTCAGGCCATTACACCAAAAAAGGAGAAAATTTGCACCTGAAAGAAATGCCATCATCCATGAAGAGGTAGACAAGTTGTTAAAGGCATGTATGATTAGAGAGGTAAAGTATCCAAAATGGTTAGCCAACATGGTGCTTGTCCAGAAAAAGAATGGAAAGTGGAGGGTATGCGTAGATTTTACAAATTTAAATAAAGCATGTCCTAATGATCCTTTCCTGTTACCCCACATTGACTCCATGGTGGATGACACAGCGGGTCATGAGTTGTTAACTTTTATGGATGCTTCATCTGGATTCCAGCAAATTCAGATGGAACCACCTGATCAAGAGAACACAACATTCATAACACCCACTGGTATATATTGCTATATTGTTATGCCCTTTGGTTTAAGAAATGCAGGTGCTACATACCAAAGGTTGGTGAATATGATTTCCAAGGAGCAACTTGGACACACGATGGAAGTTTACTTAGATGACTTGGTGGTCAAATCCAAAAGAGCTGAGGATCACCTGAAGGATCTCGAAGTAGCATTCAACATTCTAGACAGATATAACATGAAGTTGAATCCATCCAAATGCCATTTCGGGGTTAAAGCTGGAAAATTCTTAGGATATATGGTGACCAAGAGAGGAATTGAGGCAAGTCCAGAGCAAATCAAGGCCATTGGCAAATGCCATTTCGGGGTTAAAGCTAGAAAATTTTTAGGATATATGGTGACCAAGAGAGGAATTGAGGCAAGTTCAGAGCAAATCAAGGCCATTGGGAACATCAAATCTCCTGCCAATGCCAAGGATGTGCAAAGATTGATAGGAAGAATTGCAACCATGAACAGATTCATCTCAAAATCCTCAGAAAAGTGCAAAGAGTTCTATGATATTCTGAGGAAGAATAAAAAATTTGAATGGACCGAGAAGCATGAAACTGCCCTTAAAGCCCTCAAGGATTACCTATCCTCTGCACCAGCCTTGATGAAACCGGAAGATGGAGAACCATTATCCTTATACTTAGCTGTTTCAGCTAAAGTGGTAAGTGCGGTCCTAGTTAAGGATCATGAAGGCCAGCAACATCCTGTATACTATGTAAGTAAAAGTCTACTTGATGCTGAGGCCAGGTATTCTCATTTAGAGAAACTAATTCTTGCTCTAATTATGGCTTCTACTAAACTTAGGCATTATTTTGAAACTCACCCTTTTATTGTCAAAACTAATTTTCCTATTAAGAATGTTCTCAGGAAGCCTGAAATGTCAGGAAGGATGGCGAAGTGGGCAATCAAGCTTAGTGCATATGACATTAAGTATAATCCCATGACTGCCATCAAGTCCCAAGCTTTAGCTGACTTTGTGGCTAATTTTAGTAGTGATCTATAAAGGGAAGCTGAATTGGAAGTTCAACAACTTGAGAGACTAAAGATCCTTGGACACTCTTCACCGATGGAGCTTCAAATGTCAAAGGAACTGGGTTAGGCTTGCTACTAAAATCGCCATAGGGGGACATTATACCCCAATCTATTGCTTGTGAATTTCAAACCACTAATAATGAGGCAGAATATGAGGCCTTGATAGTAGGTTTGAAATTAGCCAAACATATGAGGATCAAGTATTTTAAAGTATATGTAGATTCTCTATTAATTACTAATCATTATAAAGGTTCTTACACTGTCAAAGGTGAAAAGCTAATCAAATATTTAGAGATAGTCAGGAAACTGGCAGATTCTTTTGCTTTTTTCAGTTTAACACATGTGCCTAGGGAAGAAAATACAGAAGCAGATGCTTTAGCCAACCTTGGATCATCACTAAAGATGCCAGAGGATGTGAAGATACCCCCTATCATCCATGTTCTAACCCCTGCAATTGAGGATAACGTAACCATGGAGATAGTAGAAGATGCTGTAGTTGTACCCAGTGATGGTGTGCAGTCAAGTTCAGGACCCTGGATCTTTGCAATCTTGAAATATATTCAAAATGGGGAAATTCGCGTTGGGAAAAATCCTAGAGCCTTCAAGATTTAGGTATCTCAATTCACCTTATTGAATAACATGTTATATAAAAGGTCTCTTTCAGGTCCCTATTTGTGATGCATCGAGGATCCAGAGATTCTGGAAATCTTGAAGGATTTTCACGAAGGAGACCGTGGAAATCACACTGGGGGCAGAGCACTATTTTCAAGGATCCTCAGGACAGGATACTACTAGCCCACAATGAAGAAGGATGCTGTGGAATATGCAAAAAGATGTGATGCTTGCCAAAGATGGGGAATGGATATAGCAGGCAAGCTTTCTACATCAACCGGCAGAGCCTTCATATCCAATATCCTCTTCTTGGCCATTCATGAGATGGGGAATGGATATAGTAGGCAAGCTTCCTAAGGCACCAGGAGGAAAGGTGTTCATGTTAGCCATGACTGATTATTTCTCTAAGTGGATAGAAGCAGAAGCCTTTGCCCAAGTCAGAGAAAAGGAAGTTATATCCTTTATTAAAAGAAATATCATTACTAGATTTGAAATTCCTTCCGAAATTGTTTGTGATAATGGATCCCAATTTATTAGGAGTCGAACTACTAACTTTTGTGATAGTTGGGGGATTAGGATGATAACATCAACACCAGTCCACCCACATGCTAATGGTCAGGCAGAATCATCCAACATGATCATCATCAACAACTTGAAGAAGAAGCTTGGATCCAAGAAAGGAAAATGGGCAGAAGAGTTACCATATGTCTTATGGGCTGATAGAATGACTCTGAAAAATGCTACGGGTCAAACTCCATTCTCCCTAGTCTTTGGAGCTGAATCAGTGATCTCCATCGAAATGGTAGTCCCTACAGCTAGAACAAGCATCCGTGATCCTGAAAGAAAAGCTCAGAGCCTAACTCAAGATCTGGATACTATAGAAGAGCTCAGGGATTTGGCAAGAATAAGGTTGGCTAGCTATCAACAAAGAGTAGTTGGGGCTTACAACAAAAATGTCAGGGTCAGAAGGTTTCAAGTTGGTGATTTGGTATTAAGGAAAGCATTCAAGAATACCACAAATCCTACTGATGGCAAGTTAGCACCGAAGTGGGAAGGCCCCTATTTAATTGAAGCTGAAGCCGGAAAGGGGACATATCGTTTATTGACAATTGATGGTGATCTCCTACCAAGAACTTGGAATGTTGTTCACCTAAAGAAGTACTTTATGTAGAAAGGCTTAAGGATCCTTAGAGATCTTGATACTCCGTTTAGGTTGAAGGATCCTCGAAGGATATATGATCATTACTCTGGTAATGTTTTGCTAATTATTTCATAATATATTTTCTTTATTCATTTTAAGGAAAGGGTGTTAGATTTTTAACATCCAATTTTATCAAGTTTTAAGTTATTGCATAATTTTTAACATCTTTGACAAAGGATCAAGAGGTTGGCCACCTTTCCAAGGTTTTTTTGGGCTTGTCCCTAGTTTAAGGTGTCTATTACCTTCTAAGGTTTAAAAGTTTTCACATTTCACATGAATTGGGTTTCGACACCCCGCCAGTAGCGCACATTATCCAAGTATAGTTTGAGGCATTGGGACAAGTACCCGCTTTAGAGGCTGACAATTTCATTGTTGTTGGCTATATGTAGGATCCTACATTCGTTCATAAGGTTTTGGCATTTTTATGTCACTCACGATGGGTTAGTCGCTAGGATGGGCCATACCCCAGTATTATAAGGTTTCTAATGTTTTCACGTTAGCTCAAGTTTATTTGGGCTTGTCACTAGTTTATTGGGCTTCTCCCCAGTTTGTTTGGCTTGTTCCTAGCTTATTTGGGATTGTCCCCAGTTGCTAATGATTTATCCCATAGATGTTTGGCTTAGTCCCAAGTTGCTTATTACAGGTTCTTGAAGCTTTACAAGTAAGGATCTTTGATTCTCAAATTTTACCAAATATCTATGCTCTATTGATACAACCATAAGTTTTAAGGATACAGAATCTTATCGTGGATTCCCTGGTATGACTTACACTTACTTTATTTTGATATATTTATATTATCCTCAACCTTTAAATTGAGTTTATGTGATCCTTGATCATATAATGTTTAGCCTTTTAAGGAAATTGTTATGTTAAACACTTGGTACCCTTCTTAAAAAAATGTAAGATTTTCTAAGTTTTATGGAACAAGGTCAATCGACAGGAATTTAACATAACAATACTTCAAACATAAAAGGAATGCACAACACCAAAGATAGTCAAAAGCTTAAGTTTTATTTATTTATGAAGAACCCTTTAAAAGGTTGTCAAAATTGCCAACCGAAGCTTCTACCAGCAATACGTGGCCCGTCCACTTGGGTTGGCAAAGGGTGTCCATACTAACGGTTTGATAAGTGCAGGAAAATTAAAGGTGAGGGGCGTCAAAGGCTTCATCCTCCACAAACAGAAAGACTCATCCACCTTTGCCACCCCCTATTGTCTGAAGGATCAGTGATCCTTAACCCTAAAGCTATTGTTTAATTACAGACCATATTGTTCAAATCAAAACACCATAAACCAAAAAAAAGCCAACCACTAATCCTAAAAAAGTGGGCTCAGGCCTCGTCTAAATTATCCTTCATTGCCCATTTCAGCAGCCTACACCTTCGCTGCTTCATCCTCCTTTGTTTCACCACCTTCACCATCCCCACCAGTCGCTGCATCCTCAAGATCCTTTGTGCCGCTTGGCCCAGCCTCCAGCATTGGCGTCGCTTCAAGCTCCTCTTCATCACTAAGCTGCTGCAGCCTCTACTTCCAGCTGGCAACATCCCAATCAGCCCTGCCGAAGGCAGGATCCATAGCCTCTTGGACCATTTTGATCTTGGCCTTCAGAATGACAATGGCAGCAGAGACTTTGGCCTCCTCAGTAATCTCCAACCGATCCTTGTTAGCTTAGATTTCAGCCACCAAGAGCTGCTTTTCCAAAGCCTTAACCTCCTTCTCCAGCTGGGAGATCCTTTTATCTTTAGCAGCAGCCATGGCTTGGAGGTCCATCAAACCCTCTTCAGCTTCAACCAAGCGCTTGCCCTGGATGGATTGGATTTGAGCAAGTTTCTATAAACAGCAAAGGATAACTATTAGGATCGGTGATCCTTAAAATAAATTCTAGATTTGAGAATCAGTGATCTTTAACTCAGAGATGAAATCATGGATCTGTTGTTCGAGCAGGGGGGCGTCTCCTGATGGTTCATTTGGCTTCTTCCTCTTGGACCCGAATTTGGCACGGGCGGTCATGCTCATGGTCTTCGCTCGGCTTGGACCTGTGGCCAGCTCTTTCTTAATGGATCGGGGAGACATGATGCCTTCGACATCTCCAAGGGCAAACCTGGAAGCAGACTTGGAAGAGGATTTAGCAGCACCTACAAGGATAAAACTCAAATAAGTTTCCATATCTTATTAATTTAATTTAACACTTATATGCATGGATATTTACTTGACATGGTGTAGGAGGCAGAGTTGGTCTCTTCTAAATCTTTAACTCTTGGCTGGAATGTTCTGACCGTTGTAACTAGGGCCCAGAAAGCAGCAACCCTTTTAGCAGTAGCAGGAGTGTCCTTCAAAGAAGCATAGCTGGTCAGTGCACAAATAAGTAAAACAAGGATAAGTTATCCTCTTTAAAAAAGAAAGGAATTTTCTACAGCCCTATCCTAAGGATCCTAAATCCTACCCTTCAAGTTCCACCTTTTAGGAAGACTATTCCCATTAGGAATAGAGTCTCTCCTTACAAAAATGAACTAGTTTCTCCAGTTTGTGTCATTTTTTGTGGTTTTGAGAAGTGGATGGGGATGCTGAGGCTTAGCTTTAAATAGGAACCGGTGGGATCCGTGGCTAACAAGGTTGTACAGGTGATGAAGTTCGGCAAGACCAAGGCTTAAACCCTCTTTGCTGATGATTTGCTCAAGGGTATACAAGACTCTCCATAACATGGGCATCCCTTGGCTATAGCACAAACCAGTATAGGTGAAGAAGCTTTGAGTGAATGCCGGGAATAGGTATGTGTAACCAATCTTAAAGGGGGCAGTAGGAAAGCAAATCCACACATTGGATTCACAATCGCTCCTCAGAGAAGAATCGAAGGGTCTAGAAATGGTTCCCACCAGAAAACGGGGGTGTAACTGAACAATCTCAGGATAAGTGAAACGAAAAAGTTCAAAGGAGGGATCTTTGAGTAAGTCTTGGCTTTTAGGTGAGCTATTCCGATCGTGATCCTTGCTTGGGGAGGAATGTATCATCATCTTAGTCATGGTGAGTTGTGGAGAAGAAGATGGTGACTGAGAATAGAAATCGAAAAGAGAAGAGAGAGAGAGGATACCTGAATAGTCTCCGGGATGAGGATTTAAATGAGAAAACTTTAATCTTAAATGGGAAGTCTCATCTCTATCTCCACCCTATTTATAATCATGTTTGTTGCAGGTGGTCATGTCGCTGACGTAAGGCTTGCAATAGGTATATCCAACTTGAAACGACTAGTCCAATTCTAATGAAATATGACTAATCCGATTGACATTCAATTTGTCATATTTGGGGGCAGTTGTTAGGGATAAGTTTTTAATACTTATGGATCATGTATCCTTAGATCAGTCTGAAACATTGATCCTTAGCTAATGGTGCAAGAAGACTGAGGATCACGGATCCTTATTGTTATCCTAACTAACTAACAATTGTTTCCCATTTCATTAGCTTTATTTCACTGGTACATTATGAGTGGACCTATTCTAAGCTGGAATATCGAGGAATTTGCTTCTATTCAAGCACGTGCATGAAGCTAGTGAACGTTAGTGGAGAACGTGGGTGACTATCATGAATATCAGATAGTTTGTTAGCTAGGATATGCTAGATATTTGAACGGGATATTGAGCTTAATTAGATAACAACATTACAGAACACACATTCGCATACAATACTCTCTCGAACACAGCTCTCAAACACACTAGAATTCTCTTGTAACAAGCTCAATATCATCCAAAATTGTAACCTTTTTGTGCAATATAGTTGGTGATCGATAGTTTCCATCACCCGAGGTTATTTGTGCCGGAGATCAATCATTGATCTCCGGCATTTTTCCTCGTATAAATCTCTGTGTTCATAGTTGTTTACTTTACATATTTGTTCACTCAATTGTTCAACACATCAAGCACTCTACCTCACAATCAAAGTTTGGTTACATTATCCTTAATCAGATTTTTTACCAAAACAACAGGTACTTTTACTTTCTATGTATGTATGTATGTATGTATTATGTAGTTATGACAGAGTATCTAATACACATAATATGCAACTTAGTACACATGAGTACCAGTTCTATACATAGCCCAGTACACATGTGTATACACATATTAGGCAACTAAGTAAACATGTGTACGGCTATGTACAACATCTAAAACGCATACTATTCAACTATGTACACTTGTGTATAGTTTATACATAACTAAATACACATGTGTGTAGTTTTATACATAAATTAGTACCCACGTATGCGTTAACAGAATCACATAGTCTTATGTTTTGAAGTCGAAACAATTGTGTTTGGACATTTGTGTATTGTGTAAAATTATACAACTCATACATTTGTACACATGAAAATGTTACGCACGTGTACGGATGTGTATAATATAAAAAAATACAATAACTGTAACTTATAATATCTAATATTATGTCGTAGTAAACAATCACAAAACAATGATAAAAATCTTCAGTAAACAATCACAAAACAATGATAAAAAACTTCAGTAAACAGTCACTAAGAAAATAGGAAAAAAGCAACGGAAAAAAGGTTCATGTATCAGTTTAAAAAAAAATTATATATCTCGCTACCACTATCTTCACTCTCATCTAATTACCCATCAATACCGGTGTCAGTTCCTTTGTTGTACTCATAATGCTCATCCTCTTCTTCCTCATCATCTTCTTTAGTCGACGAATCATCCTTGGTTGGGTCGCCTTTTTTAAGTGGACATTCCTTTTATCATGCTTCCTTACCATTTTGCCACAAAAATTACATTTCCTTCTATGTTTTTTATTTTCTTTATTGCTTTTTTCCTTTGGGACAATTGGTCCTTCATGCTTGTCACAACCTTTGTTACGTATTTTCTTCGGTTCCATACATGAGACCTCTTCTGGTACTGCGTGCGAAAGAATTTCCTGGTAGACCACACCCTTCGTATTAATTTTTAGATCATACAGAATCTCAGCAAAGATCTTATCTTTTAATGCTTGTACTTGAGCATCAAGTTCCTCTAATTTATTTATCTTGCTCCTCACTCTGTCTCTACACATGTCCATATTATCTAATATTCTACGCCATAATCTTCCACTCATGCTTTGATCAACAGAAAACCTGTTTTCGAGGCTATGCACGCTACTAGGAATAGCATCTCTCCTCCATCTTGGGTGAATATATTGTGTTGGAACCTTATGTACGTTATGATGTCCAAATATACAAAACTCATGACGGCATAGATATCTGTTTCGGGTGAAACCCATACACTGGCAGGAAACACATAGATCTTGTTTGTTAAACGTGACCTGTAATATAAAGTTAAAAAACGGATCTGTAGCTATATTATAACAAATATATGATAAGTGTACATATGCGACGTATTACTGTTGGATCGTCGTGTGACCCTAACGAGTCAATCTGAGTAGTTCATCATCAAAAACAAAGGCGGAATCAATGTAAATGATGTCAACACAGCTTGTTCCTTTCTAATCTTTATCTATTACTGATTTCCTGAGCTTTTACAAGTCAATTGACAATCCGGCAGCACCTCGGCTCTAAATCAGAAAACGTTACAAATGAGATGGTCCACTTGGTATATATAGGAGAGCTAATTTCGTGCGAAATAGCTAATGCTAATTTCGTACGAAATTACCTGATGTTAATTTCGTTCGAAATTAGCCTTGGCTATTTCGTGCGTAATTACCACACAATACCTAAAACTGATTTTTCCCGTACCAAGCACCATTCTATCCTATCTAGACTCAAAACTCTATAAAGACGAAGTTAACAGACATTTATGCACCAATAGACTCCCCCTTGGATGTTGACGAAGTCTTTAGCATCCTGTCTTCAGTCTTTAGTCTTGATATCTCAATCTCTGTCCTAAATTGTTTTGACAATTATAAAAGATTCCTTCAATCTTTATCTTCAATCTCCTCTTTGAATGTTGATCTAGAAATCTGACTCCCCGTTTCGCAGACTCCCCCTCACGATAAGCTAGAGCCTGAATTCTGGTTCAATCTTTGACATTTTCTTTGCCATGGAGATTTAGACTCCTGTTTCCTGCACAATCTCTACCTAAATATAAGATATATGACAATAACAGTTTCAATCCAAACTTACCATTCAAATTCATTTGATGATCTTGTCAGAATTTAGAAATCCACTTAAGTATTCTGGTCCAAATTAATGACCCTGATTACTCAATTTATCTACCAAGTCCAACTTAATGACCTTGGTTGATCTGAGACAATTCACACTGACATTTGAAAACAAATTAGTTCAAACATTTTCTGAAATTTACAAGTTTCAACTTAATGAACTTGTTTTGACTTTTCAACTTTCACAAACTTATCATGTTAAGCTCACGCCTCATCCTCCAGTTCAGACAACTTCCTGCATCTGCTTCAATTTTTCGAATCTGAAGATCAGCTTTCCACTTTGGTTTGTCAAAAATAAAGCAGAAATGTAAAATATTTTTGAATTTTAATAAAGTTTCTAAACTAGGAATGAAATACAGAAATAAAATGCAGAATGTAAACTATTTACAAACATATTTTTGGTGAGCGTGTTAGGGAATCATATCAACTATTCGACAAGTCACAAGTACCGTTAAGCTTTAATTTCATACTCAGAATTAAACAATTCACTTAGATTGTCGATATACTGATCCACTTAAAATTTTACACAATTTTCAATCTGTCCAGGATACGAATTTAGTGTTTTAGAGACTTAAACTTATTCATGTGTCCCACCTCTTGAATATACTCCCGTATCCAAATCCCAATATTCAGTCTTACAGGTGAGTATACCACAGATGATATCTGTAAAGGGTTAAATTGCGAAGAACCGTGAGAGCTCAGGTCAGAACTTCCGTTCATCAGAGAGATGACGGCTTCGACTTTGGTGTGTCCCCTTTAGAGGATCTTTTTTACAACAACCATGATTAGCATTTTTCAATGTTTTATCATTTTTTAGCTGAGGGCGGTGCTATGTTTCAAGCAATGCAGAAATTATTATTCAGGGACTAGGCCATTGCTTCCGCATTATCAGAAGTCCCGGAATAATACCCCAGATATCATTGAGTATAAAGACCTAGTATCTCAGAAAGAGGGACCATTCAAACAAGATTTCAGGGGTTACCTATATATCCAAGTAGTGTTCCCCACGAAATAAGCAAGTAAGGATTTTAGGTTTATATCCCGAACAAATATACTAAATGTGTAAAAACCTATCGGCATATCATCAGCGAGACTATTTAATCACATTTAAACTTTACAAATCTTTAGCATACTGTAACTGTCAAGCCGATGTACTATCATTTTCCCTTTTTACACAAGCTCTTTTCTATTTTCTATTGTTTTTGGATTTTTAAAATATCTCATATTTTTGGATTTTTGATTTTTTTTTTTTTACTGTTTTTGTATTTTTCTGAAAATATTACCCTATACTCTCCCCCTAAATACCAAAACAAGTAAAAAATCGACAAACCATTGCAGATTGCTTCTCAACATCATCATCTACAATGTCTCCTTCATCAATGCCAAGAATCTCCTCCAACACCGATAAAAGCTTCATACCGTTTAGTTTTAGCAAATATTGAAAATGAGTTTTATCAAATGCTTTGGTATGTAAATCAGCTTTTTGTTCGTCAGTGTGGATTTTCTCAATTCGAATCAACTTCTTCTCGAAACAATCTCGGATGAAGTGATGACGAATTTCAATGTGTTTCGTTTTAGCGTGATGAACATGATTTTTCGTAATGTTAATCGCTGCCTCATTATCAACAAAGATAGGGGTGTTAAGAAATTGCAAACCGTAGTCGCGCATCTGTTGCTGGATCCACAAGATCTGAGAGCAGCAACTGCTAGCTGATACATACTCCGCTTCACATGTGGATAAAGCCACAGAGGTCTGCTTTTTGCATTGCCAGGTGACCAATCGTGATCCAAAAAACTGGCACCCTGCTGTTGTTGATTTAGCGCTAACTTTGCAGCATCCGAAATCTGAATCGGAATAACCTTCGAGCATGAATTAGCCATCTTTTGGATACCACAACCCCAACGATGGAGTTCCTTTAAGGTAGCGTAATATCCTTTTGACAATAACCATATGCGACGCTCTCGGGTTAGATTGATATCTTGCTGCGAGGCAGGTTGGATACATAATATCGGGTCTTGAAGCTGTTAAATACATCAGCGAACCTATCATGGAACGATACAACGTTTCATCTACCTTCTCTCCGGTGAGATCAGGGTTTATCCCATGGTTCGTCGCTAATGGGGTGGAAGCTGGAGTAGAACCTGACATCCCGAATTTCTCCAAGATATCATGAACGTACTTCGTTTGATGTATGAAATTCCCTTAGGCAGTTGATCAACCTGAAGTCCCAAGAAGAATTTCATCTCACCCATCGATGACATTTCAAAATTTTGCTTCATAACTCGTTCAAAATCTTTACACAAATTCTCATTTGTTGGCCCAAATATGATGTCGTCCACGTATATCTGAACAATCAGAAGATGTTCGTCGACCTCTTTGGTGAAGAGAGTGGCATCCACTTTTCCACGAATGAAGCTGTTGGCTAGCAGGTGTTGAGACAATGTCTCATACCAAGCTCTCCGGGCCTGGTGTAAACCATACATTGCTTTGTCTAGCAAGTAAACCTTGTCTTTATGGATTGGATCGGTGAAGCCCGGTGGCTGTCCGACATATACCTCCTCTTTTATCTTCCCGTAGAGAAATGCCGATTTAACATCTAGCTGATATACTTTGAAAATTTTCCAAGATGCAAATGCTAGGAAGATTCTGATTGCTTCTAGTCTAGCAACTGGAGCATATACTTCAGTGAAATCTATCCCCTCCTGCTGACTGAAACCCTGGACTACGAGTCGAGCTTTGTTACGAATAATAACCCCTCGATCATCTCTCTTGCATTTGAACACCCACTTGGTGTTTATCTTCCTCTGACCATTAGGTAAATCTACCAATTTCCACACTCCTAACTTCTCAAACTGACTCAACTCTTCTTGCATAGCATTGACCCAAGAATCTTCAGTTAGCGCCTCTTTGTATGTTCGCGGTTCGATCTGCGAAATAAAACAACTTAGTGAAAACTCAGTTTGTAAAGGTGCTACTGTAGAATAAAAACAAGTAAGGCCTTGGTCAATTTGTCGTCTAGTGCGAACGCCTGATTGCAATTCTCCAATGATCAGCTCCTCTGGATGGTATGAAAGAGTTCTCGGCATCACCTCGCCTGAAACATCTACCTCGCCTTCCAAATTAGTAACATTCTGATTTGCACCTTGTTCACTGACTGGGTTTGTTTGACTTGAAATCTGAATTTGCTCCCCCTCAGAATCTGAATCACCACGATCAAATACTGGCATGTTCTCAGATTCTTGATTATCATTCTGTGCCGTCTGATTATCATGAGCAACTTCATTTTTGTTGAATATCATAATGTTCTCCAGCATTTCTTGGACCTGCTTCATCATCATTGGAAGCCTTTTCACGACTAGAATACTCAGCTGGGAACCTTTCCTGTGATTCTTCATACTCTCTCAGAATATCCAACTCGTCAAAGAAATCTTTCTTCTTCTTCCTTTTCTTCTTCCATGTCAAACGAATCCCACAAAGTGTCATAATGAAAACGCCATGAATCTCCAGGATTCTGCGATGGCATTGTGTAACCTTGACACTCAACATTGTGTGCTTCAATAATCCGCTTCATGCTTGGAACAAAGACTCGTTTCTGAGGACTTGAGTATCCCATAAATATTCCTTCAATGCTCTTTGCACCAAATTTTCCAAAAGGCTCTAGAACAGTGCAGGGAGACCCAAACGGTTCTAAATACTTCAGGTTCGGCTTGCGGTTATTGATCAACTCGAAACACGTCTTATTGAATTTCTTGACAGTGAGAACCCGATTGAGTGTATAGCATGCGGCGGATACTGCTTCTGCCCAAAAATTAATAGGTAATTTAGAATCATCAAGCATCGTCCTGGCCGTTTCAATTAGCGTCCTGTTCTTTCGTTCAGCTACTCCATTCTGCTACGGAGTGTAAGGAGCACTAAATTCATGCAATATACCTCTTTCATTACAATACTCTTCCATCTTGCTGTTCTTAAACTCAGTACCATTATCACTTCTGATTCTTTTGATATGCCTTTGGTACAAGTTTTCAATTTTCCTGAACAACGCCATCAAACTATCAAACGTCTCATCTTTCGTCTTCAGAAATGAAGCCCATGAAAACCTTGAAAAATCATCCGTGACAACCAAACAATAGTAATCACCAGTAATTCTTTTGACATTCACTGGACCAAAAAGATCCATATGAAGTCTTTCTAAAGGTCTTGAGACTGAGTTGACTTTCTTTTTAGGATGTGATTTCTTTTTCTGCTTGCCTTTGATGCAGCTAATGCACTCCCCCTCAAGATGAAAACATTTGACATGAACACCCATAACCAAGTCGTTATGCACCAGGTGATTCATTTTTTTAAGATGTATATGACCTATCTTCCGGTGCCACAATTTCGATTCCTTCTCAGTTGCTCTTGACACAAAACAATGAGCCTGACCCGTTGTTGTAGTTGCTACACTCATGTCTAATACATATAAATCATTCACTGTAGGCGCTCTCATGATAACCCATTCTTCAGGAACAACAAATCCTGGTTTCAAGATCAAACATTCTTTGTCTGTGAAGTGAGTAGTATACATCCTATCACCGATCTGAGATATGCTCAGAAGATTATTCTCAAGCTCGGCGATGTAGTTAACTCTTTCAAACGTAACAATCCCATTGGATAACATTCCTTCACCAACTATTCTACCACCTTGATTTCCTGCGAGTCCCACGTAACCTCCATTAAAATTTCTAACATCATACAACAGGGCTGTTTTCCCCGTCATGTGCCGAGAAGCTCCACTATCCATAATCCATCGCGAAACGGATCTTGGAAGCTCTTGCACCAAATAGAAATATGATTAGCTGAAATAAGCTGCCCAAGCCTCATCAGACTCAGGTAACTTAATCTCATCTATGCACTTTACAACCGATTTAAGAGGTGGAAAGTTTTTATCATTCATTTCCAGTTTGTTATCAATAGCCTCTTTTATTTCAACTTTCTCCTCTTTTTCCAATGAAACATTCTTCTTAGCAAAATCTTCATAAGGAATTGAAATATTTTCTTTTCTGTTTTCATTTTGAAGAATCTTTTTAGGAACAACTTTCTTCTCTTGTGAAGTTGAAATTTGTTTCTCTGATTTTGGTTTCCATGTTTGTTGAGATGAAGCAACCCGTTTGTAAAATTTGTCATTTTTAGTTACCATATTCTTAACAGGTTCAGTTTTGATCTTGGTGTTGTTATTTTTCAAAACCTATTTCTCAACAACCAATGGAGCTTTTCCCTTCACATCATCTTTCTTTCTTGAATTCATCACAACTTCAGTCTTAGGCTTCAAGTTGGTACACTTTCGTGCAATATGTCCAACTTGATTGCATTTGAAGCATGTTCGGGTGTCAACTACCCGATTTGTACCTTCAGACTGAGGTTGTGATGCTTTCTTCTCAAAGAACTCTTTGTTTGATTTTGAAAAAATCTCAGATTCTTCACCAGAAAGTGAACTTGAACCATTCACAAACACCTTTTTCTCAGCAAACTTCTTGTTTTGAACATTCTTTTTCTGATAATTCTTACCACCCGACCATCTGTTTCGATTGTTGTTATAAAAACACGGTGGAACAACAGGTTTCATGTAATAAGCTTTATCTTTTTCAAAATTCATTTGCCTCTTTGTCTGATTCAACCCTTCTACTTCAGACAGATCAATTTCAACTAGTTTGAAAACATTTTTCAACTTGTCCATGTTAACATTCTCTAGAGGAAACTCAGAATCCGAATACAACTTATCCGATCCCGACATCTTGTACATGACAAGAGTAGGTTCTTCATTTAAGTTGTTTTTGGATTTTGGTTTTGGAATGTAATTGTTCAGAAAACACTCTTCATCCTCAATTGAATCACTATCAGACTTCAAAACACTTTCAGCCATGCCTTTCACAATATCAGTTTGAAAACTATCATCAGATGAAGAAAATGTAACATCAATTGACTCTGGAAGTTTTATTTCATTCGTTTCATCTTCATCATTAACCAACCCGGATTTTTTCTTTGAAAAATTCGTTTCACCTGATGAAACCCAACCCCAGTTCCATCCGAGTAAACATCATCGCCTGCTTTGTTTTTCCCGATGGGTTTAGGAACAATGTGTTGTAAAACAAAGCTTGCGGAGCTGTAACTGGTTAATTTCAGATTGATACGCTCATTCTCAATCTTAGCTTCTTCAAACTGAAGCTTCAATTTAGCAATCTCATCCAGTTGTTGATTGATTTACTCTTCTTTGTGTCTAAGAACTACAGTTAAATGCTCATTTTCTTTATTGGTTTTACCGTTTCGTTCATCAGAATCTTTTACCGTTCGTTTTAGTTTGTCAAAATTTTCTGAAATTTTACGATTTTCAAGAACCAATTTTTCATTTTCTTTCTTAATTCTTTCTACTTCAATTTTATCATTTTCAATTTTATCAGTTAACTTTTTAACTAGATCATTTGAAGCTTTTAACATTTTATCACGGTCTAGAATCTGATCTTCAACTTTTCTGACTCTTTTTGTCAGTTCTTCAACTTTTGTATCACTAAGGTAATTAATTGTACTACAAAACTTGCAGTTTTTCATGCAACTTTTGCAGTCACTATCACCTTTGACTTTCTTACCTGTCTCACTTGTTGAAACGTTTGGACTGACCTTGCTTTTAGACTCAGTTTCAGACTTAGAGTCTACCTCAAGTTCCTTTGCAGCAAGCACTTTGTCAGCCATCTTCCCCAAGTTTTCAGCGGTAAATTCTTGTGAAGTATCAATAATCCCATCATCAATCTTCTTAGACTGAGACTCTCTCTTTCTCTTTTTCTTTTTCTTTCTCTTCTCCACCTCCCCACCATTCTCTCTGTAAGGCGTCTTCTTCTGCAGTAAATTCCTCAATAAAAGCGTCTATACTAAGAGTTTTCGTATCAATATCAATGTTTCCTTGAGGATCAAGGTAACATTCTCTATCAGCATCTCATCTCTTTGCTTTCTTGGCATCACTGTACACCTTAGATAATCTCATCATCTTGAATTCTGCTCTCTGCTTTCTTGCGAGGTATTTTTGTTCTTCAGTTCTGGTGTCTTTGACAGGAATAATCTTTTCTGCTGCAAAAGCGTATCCTACTGCATCTTCCTCTGGTAGCAGTTCACTCCAATCAAAACCTTCATTATCATGAATAACAGCAAGAGCTCTTGATTTTTCTTTGGGGGCATCCTCAAGCTGCTTCATTCTGGCCGGTTCTGATTTATTCTGATGATAGATCGCTCTTTTGTAGTAATCCTCACGGAATGGATTTGCAGTATCATCAGCAGGAGCGTTACGACATTCACGTTTGAAATGTCCTTTTTGTTTACACCTGAAACACGTGACTTTTGATTTGTCAAAGCCAAGTTTTGTGGACGGTCCGCCAATTGAATGTCTGCCCGTAATTTCCATGAAACTTTGGGCTCGTCTAACCGCACTGGCCATACACCACCTGATATCGATCAGTTCCATCTCTTCAGGATCTATTTGATCATAGTCCTCCTTAGTCAGGTTGGTATTTCCAATCTTGCCCGCCACGAGGCTCTCGTACGATTCTAACACTGATGCTAAGAACACCATCTGTTGTTTTGCTGACTCTTCACTGAAATTTTGAGCGTTCTTCAGATCCACAGCAATGTTACATTGGAACAAATTCTTTGATGCAGATTGGTTTGAATTTGTTGAAGAAGACCCACTATGAAAACCACTGTGAGGAATTTCTTGATTCACATTATTTGAACTTTCTGCAGAAAATGCTGTTCTTGGAGAACCAGTCTTTGGTAAATTTCCTCTGTAGTACAACTCAACATTCTGCTGATAAGATGAGTTGTTGACTTTGCTAGATTTCTTGATCTCCAACTCGTGACTCTCCAGTCTTTCGATAAGCAGATCCACTGTCAACTCTTCAGACTTGATTGTATTCTTCAGCATTAATGCAAAGTACTGCCAATCTTGTTCATTAGGCAGCGAGTCGAATAGTTTGTCAACCAACTCTTCTTGAGTATATACAATTTTGTGTCTTGCCAGCTCCAATTTCAGATGCCCGAATCTCTCAATCATCTTGGAAACAGACTCGTTCTTTAAACAACCAAATAAATCAAACTCTTTTCTTAACAGTTTCCTTTTGTTTTTGACTATCTCAGCACTACCTACACATTTTACCCTCAGTTTCTCCCAAAGATCTTTTGAATTTTCATATTCAATCAACGAAATTATATCATCTCTCACAGACTGATGAATCAACGCGATGCACTTTTGTTCAGCAATATATCTTTCAATATCATCAGTATCTGTCAAACTTTCACCAAACCGTTCTCCTCTAACGTAACCATTCTTTAAACTTTTCCAGTTTTGATATGCAAAAGCTTGAAGCCACTCATCAAATCTTGTGGCCCATCTATTGTAATCTTCAATAGCCAACAACTTAGGAGGTTTGTTGTATGTTCCATAGGCACTTTCAACACTTAATGCATCCGAAAGAGTCTTTTTCGCACTCGGAGCTTTCTCATTTGTATTGTTTGATGTGTCGTTTGAAATATCATCTCCACCATTTCCAGCAAAGGCAAAAACATCACAAAACGGATTGAACTCATCCATTTTCAAGTACCTGAAATGATCAACAAACACTTAGAAAATTTTTGGACTTTACAAACACTTTCAAATGAAATAGAACTTTCACATGAAATATGATTTCACACAAAATAACCTTTGGTGCGAAATAGGATAATTTCGTACGAAATTACGTTCTAAAGTTAATTTCGTGCGAAATAAGGTATGATTTCATGCGAAATTAGGAATAAAGTGCAAATTTCATGCGAAATTAGAACCAATATGCTGATTTCGTGCGAAATTAGTTGATTTCGTACGAAATTAGATGTCACAGATGTAATTTCACGCGAAATAAGAAGAGCAATTTCGTGCGAAATTAGGATGACGTCAGCAAGTCGAATACCTTTTTGTCAAATTGATCCTGTTTTAGTTCAAATTATGGTCCAATTCTTTCAAGGATTAGTTAAAACTATGTTTCGCTTGATATGTGTGAGTTTTAAGCCATTTTGACCGTTAAATTTCGTTCAAATCAGAAAAGAAAGAGTAGAAGTGATAGAATCCGATGAATTCAAGCTGAATTGGTATGAACTCCTCGTCCTGAGCTCTGATACCACTTGTTGGATCGTCGTGTGACCCTAACGAGTCAATCGGAGTAGTTCATCATCAAAAACAAAGGCGGAATCAATGTAAATGATGTCAACATAGCTTGTTCCTTTCTAATCTTTATCTATTACTGATTTCCTGAGCTTTTACAAGTCAATTGACAATCTGGCAGCACCTCGGCTCTAAATCAGAAAAAAGTTACAAATGAGATGGTCCACTTGGTATATATAGGAGAGCTAATTTCGTGCGAAATAGCTAATGCTAATTTCGTACGAAATTACCTGATGTTAATTTTGTGCGAAATTAGCCTTGGCTATTTCGTGCGAAATTACCACACAATACCTAAAACTGATTTTTCCCGTACCAAGCACCATTCTATCCTATCTAGACTCAAAACTCTATAAAGACGAAGTTAACAGACATTTATGCACCAACAATTACATTACCTTGAACTCATTTATAACTTCTGACGTGTGATCTTGGTGAGCAATTACGAAATATTTTACTTCATCCGATACTGATACTGATCATTCCACAATATAGCTATTCTCCTTACCCTTGATAATTTCCTTTTGGACGTCAAAGAATATTTTTCTTGTGTAAATAACATTTGCATGACGTTCGATTGGCCAATTTCTTTTTGAATTCTGATTAGTGGTGTCTGTTTTATGACAGAGTTTACGTTGGCCATTCCGTAACCCATCAACGGACGTATCATAGTACAATATAAACTGGACCAAGGTATTATGTGAACTAGAGTTTGATTTGAACAAATGGTTAGCGCTTTCACACCTAGATGTGGTCTTCATTAAGGTACACATGGGTATTTCATGAAAATATCCTGGAATCCATTGTTCACGAATGGAATACATTTCGGTCAACCATGAATGGTCTTCTAAACCGTACTCAGCAATAAGAAACTGCCATCTCTTCTCAAACATTTCTATTTAATGTAAACGTTCCAAACAAGTTTGTGGAATTTTTGCTTAATTTTTTGTGTTCCTCTTGTGGTTACCCTTGATCTACATAATAAAGAAAAGAAAAAAATTCCATCAGACTATTATGTGAACTGTTTCGGTATACACATGTGCACATTAGAATTACAGGCAACTGTACACATGTGTATATTTATGTAAAATACTATAATTCGATATTTACAACTCTCTTACAATCTAACGATGTTATAAGATATACATGTTTGTAAGAAATACCTTTTCTGGCAACTTTTGGATAATGTGCCACATACATAGTCTATGAATGGACTTATCAAATACATTGGCAACTGCTTGTTTCATAGCATAATCTTGATCAGTTAATACCAAAAGGGGTTGTTTTCCATTATGTGCCTCAATAAATTTTTGAAGAAGCCATGTGTATGACTCAATTGTCTCATTATGTAGCAACCCAACTCCAAATATCGTGCACTTTTTATGATGGTCAACTACAGTGAAAGGGAAAAAAATCATATCATACCTGTTCGGAAAAATAGGTTTTGATAGCTAATAACTAAAAATATAAAAAAATTATAAAATAAGTTTTTGTAACTTACATATTTATAAGATACGTTGCATCGAACGCCAAAACATCACCGAACGCTTCGTAGTTTGATTTAGAAACGCCATCACACCAAAATATTAGTTGAAGTTCCGTATCATCAATATGGGTATTAAATGTGTAATTTTCTTTGTTTTCACTGTGTGCTTTGAATTTGTCAAGTATCATTTGCGCGTCTCTATCACCAATAAAATCTCGAATATCGTGTCCACAATTTTTGTAGTCCACAACCGTCCTGTGAACATTATGGTGGCCACCTTTTAAAACAACGGGTATCTTGTGGGATTTGGTAGGGCCTAAATAAGCATTCCGACACTTTGCTATGAACTCTTGAGTAGAAAATTCATGCTTTCTTCGCTTTAGTGATAAATCAAGATTCTCGGGTGAGGTAAACCCATGGTTGTGTTGTTCAACAAAGTCATAGAGTTCGTACTCCGATGAATTTTTAATACGAACAAACTTAACACATGCCTTACAATCTATAACTTTGACGTTGGAACGGCATGATGGTGAAATTGAGTTAACGACATCAGCGATACTATCTTTATGTTTAGGTCCGTTCCCTCTAGAGCATAAAATGTATCGCCGATTCGTAATTATTTCGTCGCTTATTTTTTCTTTTTGTGAAGTACCCAAACGGGTTCCAAATCGTGCTAGTTGTGCGTACTCCTCATACATTGCAATTGCTTGTTCCATCGTACTAAATCTAGCTTTCACATATGGTTTGAATCTAGGAGGGACAATTGGTGTCCAGTACCTAGTCCCATTGGGAGTTTCAAATACGTTACTCGCAACTGACTCTGCTCAATTTTATTAAAAAAGTACGTTAAAAAAGTGTTATATACATACACAGAAGGGGATCGAACTAAAAAACATGAATTGTGCTTATGTGATTAACTAGTGGGATATGCTAAAAACAATTAATTGTGAAAAAATTACTCACTTCTCAATCAAACGTTATACATATGAACTGTACATATTTTAATTAACCTTCAAGTTATTTAAATTCAAGCTACACTATTAATTATGAAAAGAAAACATAAGTCAAAACTGTTCATTAACAAAAATTATGGCAAACTGAGGTGCATCCGATTGCAATAAGGACAACAATGCTGAGTGTATTCAAAAGCTCATTAACAAAAATTATGCTATTTTCATGTAACCCCCATACATTATACACATGTGTATTATCATATTAGCATGTGTAGATAATGCAATACACATGTGTACCTTGTGTACATACGCATATGTATTACAGAAAACATGCATGTTTAAACTTAAATTATGTATAATTCAGACCAAGATAAAAAAGTTATGTGTTAATTGGCATCTAGGTATTACCTAGAGTAGAACGTTATGTTTAAGCTTAAAATATGTGTAATGGATACCAAGTGGTAAATATCATGACCACCAATAATTTTTTACGGAGGCTACTCGAGTATGTTGGTTCAGACCCCAAGAGTATACACACAACTTAGGAACTCAAACTCAAGTTTACGGATTGAAATATGGACAAAAAATGCTAAGTGTTTTCAATTGTTCATTAACAAAAATTATGGAAATCAATGGTTATATGATACACACCTGGATGATCCATTGTTGTAACGAAAAAATTATCGTTAATCAGAACGTTATCCTCGTCAACGTTTTCTTCGGAATTGTTATTATTAATTTCTGGGTCGGCCATGAATGAAAGACGGTAAGAACTACCGACGACGATACAACTGGGTTTCAATTTTTTCGTCAGAAATCAATGGTCATACGATACACACATGGGTTTAAAATGTAACTGCCGTTTCCGATTACACCAAAATCCAACTAGAATACCCAACGGAATTTCCGGTGACGATACAACTGTCGGCGAGGATAGCAAACTGCTGACGAAATATGAACGTGAAATTCTGGGTTTATGAAGGTTACGTGTTATTCAATGTTAAAAATCGAATTTGAATTCTGGTGTTATTCAATGTTAAAAATCGAATTTGAATTCTGGTGAAGATCTTGAAATCCTGATTTATTATTCCATTATGATAATAATCTTCTTAAATTATAAAATATATTATCGATAACGAATTAATAAAGAGAATATGTAACTGATCTCAGTTATTAAAATAATGACTTAAATTTATTTTTTTATATAATTACAATCCTACCCTTAACAACTACAAAGGAAATCAAGGGTCCAGATCAGTTCACACATTTCACTATGAAGATGTTGTTCACAAAAGAACCTAACAGATTAACACACTTCACTCTCAACCTAGTGTTCACTATAGAACCCTACCATACACACACACACACATACACAAATCGAGTTCATGCGAGAACCACTTTTATCACGATAACCAATGTGAATACAACCAAAATAAACTCAACCCATCACCACCCAAAAACCTAAACAACCCCCCACCCCAATATATATATATATATACCACACCAAAACCCCCCGGAAACCTAAACCCCCCCCCCCCCCCTAAGAGAAAAAAAAAATACTAAAACCCCCACCCCTAAAAAAACCAAAAAAAAAAAAAAAAAACCAAAACTCCTCGCCACCCCACCCAAGTTAAATGCTAAAAACTAAATCATAAATCTAACCCCAAAACTAAATGCTAAAAATGTTTTTTTAAAGTTAAAATGTGACTTTTTACAAAATAATAATATAAGATAAAAAAATTAAACAATTAAAAAAAATTATAAATAAAATGTTGTTATTTTTAATGAAAAAGTAAAAAAAAATTATGTGTTTTTAAGTAGTTTTGGTTGTGTTCACATTGGTTCTTGCAATACAGAGTGGTATATATATATATATATATATATATATATATATACAGAGGAAGGTTCATTGAGTAACACTAAAAAAGTGGGGAACAACGGGGAACCTACTCAAACGAACTCCAATTGGACTCATTCCATCGGCGTTGGAACCGGCTCATCAAACACTAACTAAGATCTCTTAACCCTAAATCCTAACTCCTAAACTCTAAACCCTAAAGCTAAAAAATAAGGCTAAAACCTAAGCTAAACCATAAAATCTAAACTATAAACCCTAAAAGTTAAACTCTAAAGGCTAAACCTAAAGCTAAAGCCTAAAGCTAAACCCTAAACCCTAAAGCTAAACCCTAAAAGCCAAACCCTAATATATTTAGGATTTAGGGTTAAGAGATCCTCGTTAGGGTTCAACGAGGCAGTTCCAACGCCGCTGGAATGAGTCCAATCGGAGTTCGTTTGAGTCGATTCCCCACTGTTCCCCACTTTTTTAGTGTTCCCCAATGAACATCACTATATATATATATAAGTAAGGGTTCCTGAAAAAAGTACATTTTCATACAAAGTGTAAGAACTATACATAGGTATGGTGTTTTAAATTGTAGGTATAATGTTTTATATTCTATTGGCATGGTATTATATAGAAAAACACAAAACATAACAAATTAAAACACAATTAAATGTATTCTAGACATGAAATCTGAAACACCATGCTAAGAATTAAATTAGTGTATTTTAAATTAAATGCCTAGAATACATATGATTGTGTTCTAAATTGTTGTGTTTGATGTTTTTTTATATTATACCATATCAAAAGAATATAAAACACCATACCTAAAATTTAAAACACCATTTTAAATATACTTCTTACGCTTTGTACAAAATATGTCCCTTTCTATATAGGGGAAGGTTTAAATGAGAACGCTAAATATTGCGAGAATCGTGAGAACGAATGAAAAAACCACGAAAACTTGGTAAAAACAATTCAAATTTAAAATGTCTTTTTACAACTTATCATTATTATTCGAATACAATGTTAGAAATTAAATTTACACGTTTAAATTTATGTGAATTCGTTGTCACACCCTGACTTTTGCGGAAGCATGATTATGGTGTGACTTTCTTAATATCATTGCATTCAATCATAACAACAACTATATGATAAAACCATAAGTTTGTCATCCATCGAATAAGTTTAAAACATAACAACATTGTTTAAAAACGTAGACTTCAAATTCAAGTTTTATAACCATACCAAAATGTTTATGAGTTCACTAAGGACTCATCGAAAGATATTAAATAGCACCAAGGGTTGGGAGACGTGTCTTGTCCAGGAATAAGACACACCGACCAAACCCAAAGACCATGGATGACATCTTTATTTCAAACGCAGCATAAAAACTTCCAACGCCCGCCAGATCCACTTACTAGTTCCCTTATACAAGGATTAATGGTCTTAAGCTAATGGCCTACCCATTCACGTGATCTAGCAGTACCTTTCCTTAGCTAATCATACCATGGTAATTGTTTGTAAGCAGTATGTAACATGTATTTCACCCCTGAAGTTATAAAACTGAAAACAGTTAAAAGAAAAGGGAGACATGAACTCACTGTTTTGCGTTCCTTGTATCTGATGTAACTCAAAGCTTCCTCTAGAGCGCACGACTACCTACATGCGTACTACAGTCCATTAGACGAGCGGGTTGTGCCTTGACTCGGTAATTATTAGTGCCTTTGAGTTACGTTTTAAAGTGTCTTCGTTATTATTCCAAGCATATAATTATTTGTTAAAATAATTAATATTTTAACTCAATACTTCTCAAGTATTTAAACATGTATATCCTTCCCAAGGATGGGTATATTTGTATTCTTGTATTTTGTATAACTTGCCATGTATTGGCGTCGTATTCCGGTGTGTACGTATTTTCTTAATAAATATCCCATATATATTTCTAAAACAATATATTTTCAAGTCTCACTTTAGAAAATATATAACCCATTTTGTCCAAAAATAATGTATCTCAAGAAAATATATATTTTTCTCAAAAATCATATATCTTCCAAATATTCTAAGAAAAAATATTTTTACTTCCAAAAAATAATATATTTTCTCCTTGTTGAAAATATGATATAACTTGGTAATATTTACAAAAATCATATTTTCATTTCTTGTGTCCAAAATATTATTTACCAAAAATGTGCTCATAAATGTATTTTCCGGAATATTTCGTAAGTTACATTCTTGTTCGGTTTTCCAATGTTATGTGTGTAACTTATATAATTATTCCTTGTGATTTTTGGTAATATTCCGGATTGTAATTTCTTGGTATTTTGTCAAGTTATATTATTTCAAATCCTAAAATAATATAGTTAATACACGAAGCATACAAGTATTCACACACATCATGTCTTCTAAATATATATCTTTCAAATGCATATTTAGTTATTTTTATTTACAAAAACCAACCTCCAATATTTGTATTTTTGTTACAAAAATTAATGCAAAGTTCATATCGAAAACTCATGGTCAAAATACACTTGTAAATATTTGTTTAGAAATTTTTTTTCTAAGTGTTTATATTTTTAGAAAATTTTGCCATAGTTTCCCCTAAAAATGGAGGTGTCCATGCTATCAAAGCATATCATTTTTTTTTTTTAAAAATCATCACAAGCAATCAATAACTCAATCAACACTTACCGAGTGCCAAAGTATTGCAATTTATATAACAACATGAACTTGAATTTTTAGAAAAACTTGTAGTAACTTACTAATGTTTTTAGTAAGCCTAGTTACCCTTCAAAATGTGGTCATTTGTTTAATATCATCATCCTTGAAGATTTTAGGTCTTTACAACTTCCAAACATATTTTCTAAAAATATATCTTTTTGAATTTTCCTTGTTAACAATGTATTTTTAGACTTGTTTCACCACTAGAAACATATTTAGTTTCTTTAAAATCCATGCTTATGTAAGTCTTGTGATTTCACTTAGTTTCTTGAGAAATATAGTTTTTAAATCATCCAAGTTTATGTCTAGCAACATGTTACATACTTCATCTTACCCAAAATCATTCTTACTTTCAAGTTCATGTGAAACATAGAGTATGATCATCTTGGTCTTTCACAAGATCATCACCTTAACTTACTAGATCATGTGTTTAATCACAATCTAGTAGGTTTCATATGATGTCTAACATCATAAACACAAATAACCAATCATCAAGAAGCAAAACAACACTAAACAATATGTATTCTTGTGGTTTTTAAGCTTTATGTGAAGGTTCATCTTCATGTTCATTAATGTTCTTTAGTGTTCTTCATAATAATCAACATGAATCTTCTTTTAACCACTAATATAAGATGAACAATGGAGTGTATGAAGTTCTTACCACTAGCTCAAGGCTAGGGATGATTCAAGTGAAGATAACAAGTGGATTAAAGCAAACGGTGAAGGTCCTTCAACTTCCGAAAGCTCCAAGCTTCCTAACTTAGCTCCTTACACCTTAATATCACATGGGAATGAGTGGAAGAAGGTTGAAAATGGAGGTAGGGTGGTGATGTTGTGTGGCCGTGAATGGGAGAGGAGGAAACGAAGAAGATGGTGTGTTGTGAGAAATGAGATCTTGATCCCTTATGCTTTACTTATATTCAAGTTTAGGGATTATCCATTGGTTTATATGTCTAGTTAGTACAATACATAATCTCTAACAAATCTTCATGAGATCTTATGAAATCAAATGAAATCACATAAGATTATGGTGGTGGGGCAACCTTGATGCCGTGAACAATGAAGGGGGGGGGGGTATTTGGTTAGTTTGTGATGGTAAGTTGAGATCTAGTTAGATTTCAAGTGTTTTAATTAGGTGTTAGGCATATCATGTGTTATATAGCGTGTTAGGGTGTCCGGGGATCATAACTAGCTCAGAAACATTAAAACAATGCTTCTAGTGTAATTTTGGTGTTTCAGGTAATGTCCAGTTGTTCGGTTAGATACTGGTTCGTTAAAGTGTCAAACTATTCCGGTTAGTGTTCTTTAAGTACCCTTTTGTGACACTTTTAATTCCCGACACTTAGGAAAGCATTCAGGACCATTTAGTCATATTTTTGCATGTAACTAGCTTGTTAAAAAGCGGAATTTATGCTGAATTATGTAGAATTCTGCACTTTATGTGGGTTTTAGGCACTTTCCGGCACTTTATCTATCACCTAGAAAAGCAGTTTTGTGGTCCTTACTTCCCTACACACCATACTAGTGTAGAACTTGGTTTCTGGCTCATACTGGGTCTCAAAACACTGTCTGTCTATGTACTGAACCCCGTCAGCATATTCCTGTCTTATCCGTCAACTGCGCTAACTGTGCTTTGTGCATCATGTATGTCAATATGGTTTGCATGTAATAATGATGTGGCAGTACTCAATATGTGATGCACATGTAAGTATGATGCAGTAATCAGAAAGCACTTAAGTATAATTCAGCACAATCATTAAGCACTAATCGTCATTTAATAATTGTACGAGTGCATGCAAATTTTACAGTTGTCACATTCTCCCCCTGTTAAGAAAATTCCGTCCTCAAAATTTGTACTACCTTAACTCCTTAGGCTTACATTGTGCGTGTATGTGTATGAATAATACTGAGGTAGGTAACCCAAAACCGAATCAACACTTATTCAAATCAGGCGAGTCCAAGGATATCTTACTATAATCGGAACCCAGCAGTTAAAAAGTATGTGTTTCAGGATTTGCTGTCAAAGATACAAGACGTATTGACGTATAGTCTAGTGTAATCCAGTTAACATGGGTTCCACAAAAGAGGAGTTTTGACCAATAGGATTCTCAAACAATCGGTCACAATATGCAAACGAGTTTTCACAAACCATAGCATCCGCTATATGAACTCAAAATCAACAACTTGAATATGAAAATGATCTGTCAACTTTCAAATAATAAATGGTAAGGATTAGTGTGTTGACATTCTTGAATTGTGAAAATACACCGAATGAAACACAAGCGAATCTGGTGTATTATTGTCTTAATTCGTAGTTGCATTAGGAATGTTTAAATGACAAGTCAAACAAAAGTATGTGTAGTTTTGTGTGAAACGGTTGACCATGATTAGCACAAGCTACAAATTTGTAATGACACCACAAGGTGTCGTAATGACATGATTCAAATATAGTGGTGACTGAACAAGTTTACCGAGTTTGAAATCAAATGAAAGTGTTCTGAAACAACTCTGAAAATTTGATTTGAACAACGTCATGGGGTTTTTCAATCGAATATGGAACATCAAAGAACCACAGTTTCCGATTGAAGATGAAAAAGTAATAAGTACAGGGAGGCATTTGATCGACAATGTAAGAATTATTAGGAGGTACACCGTGATATGAAATGAATCTATGTACCATTGTCTTAACACACAACTGTGTTGAGACCGCTTTAATTGTGATAAACGAAACGAATTTAGAGCAAGTCATTAAACAATTAAATCCGTGTATGAGGTGCGTAACGAAATTAGCGCAAGCTTCAATTTTGTGAAAGCATCACCACAAGGTGTCGAAACCAACAAACGATTTAGTGGAGTCGTAGGCCAAGCAAGTCTACTACGACTCGAAACAAAAGACCCTTTGCAAAAATGTTTGAATATGATGCTCTCAATACATCATATGGCGTCTTAAATCGAATATGCGAAATGGATAAGTTCAAGCAATTGAACTTGGTAACCTGACAATAAACGTATGTATCAACAATGGAATCTCAACATGGTTACGAAGATAAACCGTGAGTGTAACTTGAAAGAAAAGAAGTCTCAAGAAAGTGTGTTGACTTGGTAACAAAAGAGTCAACAATTTCAATAATGTAGGTCATTCGAATCATAAATCAGTAATATTTGAATTTCAATGAAGCGTTTATTCGAAACGAAACCACATGCGTAGCAAATGGTGCATGTGTGACATATAAGTTTCTGAGTACTGAAACAATGAGTATTTGCTAAGATAAAAAAAATGACCAAGTATTTGAAGCAAAAGTGTGTTCGCTCTCAGCGAAGAGAATTGGCGCGATGCAACTACCATTAGGGGAGTAGAGATGCAAACGTCTACTCGCTAGAAGCAAAAGTGAAAATTTGCAACAAAAGAATTTGAGTACTTTCTGTTTCGTTAACTGTACTAGCATATTTGTCAGGATAATGGGGTTTGCTTGAGTTAACAGGTGTGGTTCCTAAGTGACAACCTTTACGAGTTTTGACTTGGGTTCCCAAAGGTCCTAAGTACATGTTTTCTAGATTCTCAAAGTTTCGTATTCTGTGTAAAACTGTTTTGTGCATCGTGTAGGAAACACCATTTTTGTGTACGTTTAAAACAAGTTATTGTCCCACAATTTCCCCGGTATACTTTCTTCCTGAATTCTCAGCTAATGACACTCAATCATCGATCAGTCGTGAAATAGTAGTTGGATCCTCACAGTTAGTTAAATAAGTAATTCGTTAATCCTTAGCAAGAGTCACCGACTCTTGTTGGTTAGCTCGTTCGGCTCCTGGTAGTTGGATGTTCGCACGAAAGCTATCGTCCTTCTCCTTGACGAGCAAAAATGGGGTTACCCAAAGCGGGAAACTTGGTCTGTTAACTTCCTTCTCTGTCAACTACTGAGGTTGCACTGACAATCCTTGCATCTCCGAAAGTGTAAGTCACCACGATGCATTGACAGCAGGCGCGGCGCCCGGAATCAATCGATGCGAAATTCGACTTGTCGTTGAGGAGATAATTCTGGCAAGCCTTTGGGAAAGACTTCAGGATATTCCCTTATCACAGGGATATCTTCGAGTTTTGGTTCTTCGGTTCCCTTGTCCACGACATGAGCCCAGAAATCAACGCATCCATTACGCAACAACTTTCGTGCCTTCAAGCAACTTGGAAACTGTAGAGGCGTAGTCTGCTTACCTCCATGAATCATGATTGTTTCTTCATTTGCCATCGGGGTGCGGGTAATAATCTCCGCTTGATTGCTCGACAACCAATCCATCCCAATTACCACGTCGAAGCTTCCCTTAAGCTAGCTCTATCGAGTACTGGGTATCTATCTTACTTACTACTAAAACAAGTAGATTCTGAAGCTAAAATTTTGACAATAATGTCAAAGGGCACAGACGCATAACATTGACTACTAAGAGACGTACCGATGGCCATGTTTGGATCCTGGCGTGCCTCCCTAGCTCCGGTGTTAGACATTTTTTTTCCCACGATCTTGTTTAATCTCCTGTGGGCTATCTTTCCTAAAGTGCCCCATGTCACCGCAGTTATAACACCCTTGGCCTCTCTTTCCAGGTTTTGTCTCATGCCAACATGTCTCCTTGCAGTGCCCCACTTTGCCACAGTTGTCACACTTCCCATTTTTACATCGCCCGGTATGATGACGTCGACACTTGTCGCATTTAGGTAGTTTACCCATGTACTCTTTTCCCTTTTTGTCCTTGTTGTTGTTATTCTTCTGGGTACCCTGCTTGAAGTTTCCGAATTTTCTCTTGTTATATCCAGATGACTCCACATGAGTCTCCTTTTTCTCTTCAGAGATTGAAAATTTGTTCAACCTGATTGCCTCTTCAGTCAAGGCCACACTTAGATCAATGGCCTCAGCGATCGTTGCAGGCTTTGATGTCGTCACCATGCTCATGATTTGGGGTGCCAATCCCCAAATGAAACGCTCAATCTTCTTAAACTCTGGATCTACCATGTAGGGGACAACACGCGACAGAACATGTAATTTCTCCACGTACTCAGCTATTTTTGGACCTTCCATCTTCAAGTTCCAGAACTCAGTTTCCAACTTCTGGATTTCTGGTCTCGAACAGTACTTCTTATGCATTAGTTCTTTCAGTTGATCCCATGTCAAAGCATACGCAGCAGCCTCACCCATCGTCTGAACCTGAAGGTTCCACCATGACAGAGCCCCATCTTGAAGCACTCCGGAAATGTACGCGACCTGATGCTCTGGGGCACATTTGCTCAACTGCAAAACAGAATCCGTCTTCTCAACCCAGTGCACGAAAGCTAAGGCACCCCCAGTGCCGTCGAAATTTAGGGGCTTGCAGCCAAAGAACTGTTTGTAGGTGTAGTCGCTGGGTGGGTTATTTCCTGAGTAACCTCCGGTGTGCTCGGAGCGAAGGGCCTCGTACTGTGGGATGGCCTGTAAGATGCGCTCTTGTATTTTCGCCTCTGTCGTCAGAAGGGGGGTGTTGGTATCGGTGTTTCCTTGTGTCGACATCTTTGATGCGTTGTATAGTGTTATATATATTAGGTGTATATTTTAAGCCCTTTAACACTTTTTTAGCCAAGTTTTAAATTTATAAAACATGATATTTACTAACACTAAACACACATATGGGCAAGTGCACCCATCGTGAGCGTAGTATAGTGTTGGTAAGATACCGAGGTCGTCCAAGGACACAAGAGCTTTTAGTACCGGTTTATCCTCAACGTCTAATCAAATCAAAAGTTTAGAAAAAAGTTTTAAACTAAGAAAATAAAAACTAACTAAAATGCTGAAAAATAAAAATAAAAGAAAAAACAGATAGACAAGATGAATCACTTGGCTCCGACTCGTGTTTAGTGTAACCTTTGATTATTTCCGCACTTTTGCACTTATTTAAGAGATTATCTTAGTTATTGTAGTAGGCCCCTCTTTTGGAGGTGACGTTACCCTCAACCCAGTAGTTTGAGTCAGCAGGGATACAATCCTAAAGGGTTGGATTATTGAAAGATAATTAATTAAGTTATTAATGCATATTGTGGTAGGCCCCTCTTTTGAAGGTGACGTTACCCTCGGCTAAGTAGTCTGAGTCAGCAGGGATACAGTCCTAAGTTGCCGAGTTAAAGTATTAATAGTAGTTTAACTTATGAGGGGTCAAAGAGTTTGGACCCCCGCCATCCAATACCGCTAAGTATTGAAGGAGGTCCTACTAAATTTGACCCAGGTCCTTTGCAGGATCTATACACTGAACAATGGCAAGACTCTTATCAAACCGTTCCCTTAACCCCCGACCAGGTAGCCAACATACTTCCATATAGACCGTGGAGATATGAATGGTGAAAATCTTTTATTTAATATAGACAGTAAAATAATGCCAAGACACCATGGACAAACGATAAGGAAGAATCACCTTCAACATAAGAAACTAGTTATTAAAGTCAATAATACATAACCAATTAAAAAGTGCGAAAAGATTAAAAATAAAAAAGTATTACACTAGACACTTTGTCTTCACCAAGTGATGTAAGAGACTAAGGCAAACACGGCCTTGATTGTCAAGAACTCTTACGATCAATCTTGGATCCCGAGACGACTCACACACTCTATGATGGACAATGGATGATGGTGGTGGATGATGGTGTTATGGTGGTGGTGGGTGGTGGGTGAAGTGTGAGAGAGGTGGTGTGCCAAGGGATGGTTTGAGCTTGAGCCAAGCACTCCTATTTATAGGCTGAACAGAAGCTCGGGCACGGCCCCGTGTCCAGTGGGCACGGCCCCGTGTCCATCCTCTTCTCTGTCTTCATTAATTGCTCTTGTCTTTATTAGTTGACCACGGCCCCGTGTCCACTGGGCACGACCCCGTGTGCAGAAGCATATCTGTACTATCAAGATTTGCCTGGATTCTGAGAATCTTATAGTTGACCACGACCCCGTGTCCGCTGAGCACGGCCCCGTGGTGGGCGATGGAAGCTTCTACAACTTTGTCTTTTATGCTGACACTTGGGAACGCCCCCGTGCTCACTGAGCACGGGGCGTGTTCAGCCTTCTGCTCTCTTGTTTTGCTTGGGAAGATGCTTTCGGGGAGGTCGGGCATGCCACGTTTGTTCCTTTTCTTGTATTTATGTTAGATTTAGCTCCCTTTTTGCTTCTTTTGTTAATTTGAGCTCATTTAATCCTGAAAATACAAAAGGAAGACAAAAACACACTTTTTCCAACATTAGTACTAAAAAAGGGTTAGTTTTATGCCACAATTGATGTAATTTATATGTTGCATTTTGCACACATCAAATACCCCCACACTTGAATCTTTGCTTGTCCTCAAGCAAAACTCTTTATAATGTGGCTTCACACTCCCAAATGGAATGGGTAGAAGAGAAGGTTTTTGTGCTTGTCATAGAGTGTCGGGATTTCCAAGATTCTTTATTACGTTTTATTTTTATTTATTTACAATCCTATTCGTCATGATTTATTTAAAACTTTTCATAAGATAAATTACTTATTAGGGCATAAGATGCCTCTTTAAAATTTTATTTATATACAAGTTCACATACCTCACGGGGGATCACTCAACACTCGGCCGAAGATGTATTTTAGTGAATCACTCGAGAGCGGCATGGAACTTACTCCTACCATAAGCTTGCCAAGCAATCAATCCTCCTCCTTTTTAACTATATACCTTTGTAAATATCAAGAGGACTTTTGGGTGAAGGGTTAGGCTTGGGTTAAAGGTAGGTGGTTGGGTTAGTGGTTAGTAGAAAAGGGCGAAAAGCGTAAAAAGCATCGGTTTTTCGTAAGACTTTTTATTTTTTTATTTTTTATTTTGATGGAGCTATTATTCAAACAAAGTTATTTTTGATGAACTTGTTTGTTTATTTCTTTTGCTTCATCATTAATATATATATATATATATATATATATATATTTTAGTCATATGAAAAACCGAGCTTGTTACTAAAACAAAGGGTTAAAAATAAAAAGGTTTTGGTGGGTGAAAGGGTGTTTGGTTCGGGTTAAGAAATGAAAAGGTTTAGGCTCAAAGGGGTTAACTAGGGGGATTTTGGGTAGGTGGTAAAAAAAATAATGGTGTTGAAATAAAAAGGGTTAGTCCTAATGCCTCCATCATTTACTTACTCGGGTTTAAGTTGGTAAGGACCGGGAATGTAACGTCGTGGCAAGTTCTAGAGTTATAAGAACCAAGCGGCTATTTACACAAGAAACGAAAAATGAGCATTTAATTTAAAGATATGTATTTGTATGCTTAATAAAGGCTCAAAACTCACTTTTGTGGGAATGGGTTTTTATGTGATCAAGTATATATAATTAAATTTTAACTAAGCTTGTCATGCCTTTTCATAATTTTCTTACGTTGGTTCTTTTTATCACGACGCTATCGGTTGTAAATTTGTAAAAATATAACCTTTTTAGAATTTTGAAATTCCCAAATTAAACCTAAACAAGTAAAAAAAATGAAAATTTTCGAAAAAATTTGGGGTGATTAGCGGTTCCAATAGAGTTTTGTGTAAGGCTTGTTATTAGGACTTACAAGATTCAAGGTTTTAGCATCCCCCCCACACTTAAATTACACATTGTCCTCAATGTGTCCCAAAAATAAGTTTTTAGGTTGATTTAATGTGTAAAAAGATGTGAAAAAGCAAAAATTTGTGTTACTAGACGCTGGACACGGCCCCGTGTCTGATGGACACGACCCCGTGGTCAGGTGCCAGTAACGAAAACTTACAGAAGGTGGACACGGGGGCGTGTCGGCTGGACACGACCCCGTGTCTGTCAAAAGTCTGCATATTTAGACAAACAGCAGGTCTGGGGTAGTGGGCACGGGGGATTGTCGGCTGGACACGACCCCGTGTAGACAGTCTACAAGGTTGAGAAACAGGTTTCTGGTTCTGGTTTTCCTGTCCTGGCTTTAGTAGCACTAAGGTTTAGTGCTCTAAGCCTCATATGTACCTGTTTTTATCAATAATCACTATGCCAAAACATAGCAAACATCCTAGATTACCATTGTTCAACATCCCATCCATCACAAAGTTAGAAAAAAAAAGAAAAAAAATGCAGAAAATAAAAGAGTTAAAGGAAAGTAAATTGTTTGACACACGGCACGCAGGCCGGAAATTGTTCAAGATAAAAAGGGGTTAACCTGTAAGATCACCAACCAACCGCTTCTTCCTCCGCTCCTCCTCCCGCCTAGTCCATGTCCTCGTCCTCATCATCATCATCTCCACCGTGCCCCGCAATGTACTCCCGGATATTTCCAATATCGTCTTGGATATCGGATATGTTTCTCTCAATTGCTCCAACCCGGTTGTATGTATTGCTTGCCATATTGTAGGTGTTCCTGGTGCACATGAGGTTTTCCTGCAATAAATCATGTAAACTTTGGAAGTTAGGAAAACCGCCTCCGGAGGAGGACTGGCCTGGATCACCATGGGGCTGGTACTGGTACTGATGATGTTGTAGAGCGTGAAGGACAAGTGCCTCTTGCGGGTTCCATGCATGTCCTTGCATCCTTTGGAAGCTAACTGTCCCGTCTTCAGCCTCATAGATTAGGTTCATTGAGCGGCAAATGTGTATATCTACCCTACCCGACTATGGGCTACTTCCGAATGACCTAGGTATGTTGGTGAAGTGCTTGAAGAGACGGTACACCCATCCCCCAAAGAAGATAGGGGTTGGTGCAGTAGCAAGGCGGTTCAGATGCATGTTACGGAGCATGAGGAACGGAACATCAAGGTGTCTGCGGTTATGGATGCAGTGGAGGACAACTAAATCTCTTAACCCAACAACGCCACCGCTATCATGCCTTTGGCTAAGAGAGTAGCCGAGGAGCCTATGGATGTATCGGTAGAGCGGATCCCTCAACTTCATGCTCTTAGTGCTGCTTGGATTGTAATGCCCTTCACCAATCTGAGCCCACGCGGCTTGGCGATCGTTCTCATCTATTTCTCGCATTCCTCCAGTATTTTCCTCGTTACCCGCATCTTCCTCCGCATACAACCCGACAATCGACCCAAATTGTGCCATAGAAATCGAATACCTAGTTCCACCACATCGGAATGCTACCCCATCATTGTCGAATGGGTCACACCTTGAATTGAATGTGAAGGTGCTATAGAATTCCAAAGTGCATTCGTGGACGTAACGAAGTCGAGTTGTTAAAGCGACTCTTAGTGGGCCTGTGACAAGGTTGTTGAAGCGGTCGAGTTGGTTCACCAATGCTAACAAATCCGTGCATGCTTGCCTTGGGTATTATTCCGGTCTTGTTTGAAGTACTTCGTATCTAGCCCTAGCATCGAGCTCATTTGCGTTAAACCTTGTGAACTTCCTTGCCATCTGAAAGAATACACCAAAAGTTAGCACGAAACATTAGAATTTTTGGACAAAACTGCAAACAGTGTGCTGGACACGACCCCGTGTTCAGCGGACACGGCCCCGTGTCCAGGCGTCTGTTACTCAAAAACATCATTTTTCGACCCGGTTTCGAAAACTTGAAATTTTTTGGTCCAATAGGTGCGGTTTCGCCCGAAAATGAAACCCCAAGTGCCGTTTTTCCCAAAACAACCCGTTTACCCATTCAATTTTATCTTTTTCGGTTCAAAAACAAGGGTTTGGGGTTTTTGTGAGAAATCGGGCGAATCTTTGAACAATACAAGTGGGTTTACTTCCTATAACACTAATATAACTAAATGCTAACAGATTAAAGCAAAAATTTGAGGTTCGATCCGGTGTAGTTCAAGAACCCTAGATTTTCCCCCAAATTTTTGAAGTTTTAACTACATGCAAATGCTAAATCTAACTAATGATAGTGATAGAATCATACCTTGATGTTGTTAGAATGATAGGAGACGTCGAAAATCTGCGGAAAATCGCCTGAAACCAGAGCGTTTTCGGGGAAACGGGGCGTGTGGAATGAAGTAACTGTTATGAAAAGGGGAATATATCCCGACAGTCGCGTGGACACGGCCTCGTGCCGAGCAAAGTTTTGAAAATATTTTATTTTATTTTTTTTATTTTTTTAGTGCTCGTGTGAGTGCCCTTTTGTTTCCCAAAAAGTTTGGTTAGAAGACTTACCGATTTAGATGTCGTCTCAATCGTTCGTAACTTACCAGGTATGATGTTGATGTTTTCATTCTTCGACTGTTTGAAGCGAGATCTCTTCCGCTTCATCCTCAATGAATCCTTGATAGAGTTTCAGCCATTGGCCATTAAAATCCTGAATCAAACACCTTTCGTGCGGTACTTGCGGCACCATGATGTCCTCCATATGGACCTTCATGACAATGGCGGAGAATTCTTCGTGCTTCATTACCATGTACGCATCGTCGGATGAGTTGGTCGGCACACATTTTGAAAAGATATGGATCTTCCCAAAAATAGTGTTTCACATTGGCAAAGAATTTTTTTCTTTGATGATGTGGCCAACCCTTAGTGACTATACCGCTAGCTAGGTAGTTAGCATAGTCGGCGTACCATGGTTCTTCCTTGTACTCCACCATTTCTAGGGACTCCGTTGGAAATTTTTCATTGATTTGCTCGTCCCTGGTTGCCTCCAAAGCTGGGTCTTCCAAGCGTGAAAGATGATCTGCTGCGGTGTTTTCTGCTCCTCTTTTATCTTTGATTTCAATATCAAATTCTTGGAGGAGTAGAATCCACCGAATCAAACGTGGTTTTGCGTCCTGCTTTTTGAAGAGATATCGAATGGCTGCATGATCTGTATAGACTATAGTTTTAGAAAGAACAAGATAAGAACGAAATTTATCAAAAGCAAATACCACAGCTAGTAATTCTTTTTCAGTTGTTGTGTAATTTTCTTGTGCATCGTTAAGTGTTTTACTAGCATAATAAATTGGGTGAAAATGCTTTTCTTTTCTTTGTCCCAAGACAGCTCCAACTGCAAAGTCACTAGCATCACACATGATTTCGAAAGGAAATTTCCAACCAGGCGCGATCATGATAGGTGCATTGACTAGCATTTCCTTTAAGGTCAGAAATGCTTGATTGCAATCCTTGTCAAAGATGAAAGGAGCATCTTTTTCAAGTAATTTTGTTAGAGGCCTTGAAATTTTAGAAAAGTCTTTGATAAACCGCCTATTAAATCCGGCATGCCCTAGGAAACTTCTGATAGCTCTAACGGAGGATGGGGGTGGTAGTCGAGAAATGGTATCTATTTTGGCTCGATCCACCTCCATTCCTTCGCTTGAGATTTTGTGACCGAGTACTATTCCCTCCGTTACCATGAAATGACATTTTTCCCAGTTAAGGGCGAGGTTAGTTTCCTCACATCGGGATAGCATTCGTTCAAGGTTATCGAGGCATTGGTCGTATGAATCCCCAAAGATAAAAAAGTCGTCCATGAAGACTTCCATTGTCTTTTCTATCATGTCATGGAAGATGGCTACCATGCAACGTTGGAATGTTACGGGGGCATTACAGAGACCAAATGGCATGCGTCGATAAGCAAAAGTTCCATAGGGACATGTGAAGGTTGTCTTTTCTTGGTCTTCGGGTGCTATCGGGATTTGAAAGTAACCTGAAAAACCATCCAAGAGACAATAAAATTTATGACCGGATAATCTTTCTAACATTTGATCAATGAAGGGTAAAGGAAAGTGATCTTTTCCTGTCGCTTCATTTAATCGTCTATAATCTATACATACTCTCCATCCTGTGACGGTTCTCGTTGGTATTAGTTCATTTTTTTCATTAGTTATTACCGTCATACCTCCTTTCATTGGAACTACTTGGACGGGACTTACCCAAGGACTATCGGAGATAGGATATATAAGTCCGGCGTCAAGTAATTTGATGACTTCGTTTTTAACCACTTCTTGAACATTTGGATTTACTCGACGTTGTGGTTGTATTCCCGATTTGTAGTCATCATTCATTAAAATTTTGTGCGTGCACATGGAAGGACTTATTCCTTTAATATCTACAAGCTTCCAAGCGATCGCATTTTTATGTTTTTTCAAAAGACTAATTAATTTTTCTTTCTCTAAATTATCTAATTTAGATGAAATAATTACAGGTAATTTACCATCTTTGTCTAGAAAAGCATATTCCAAACCTTTTGGAAGTTCTTTGAGCTCAAGAGGTGGGTCTTTAGGAGACTCCTTATTTGGTTGCTCATTTTGATCAAGAACCTTAAAAGTTTGTTCTATGGCAACCTCTTCTTCAACAAAGTGGTCAAACTTTTCACTTGTATCGGGTGGTTCATCTTCATCTTCAATTAGGGGGTCATTATTGCCGAATGGATATTTCATTGACCGTTCAAGATCGACACTTTTTTTAAATGCCCCTAATTGAAGAGGTAGATTGTTGAACTTCCGGTTTTTCAAAGCTTCGTGAGTTTTTACAAATGGTCGTCCCAACACTAAAGGAGCGTCATCGAGGATGACAAAGTCGGTGGGGATTACCATTTGATTTGTTTGAACCAAGACATCCTCAACTACACCGATTGATTTTATTACTTTCCGATTGGATAGAAAAATGGGTATTTAAAGTGGAGAAAAATCACTAATACTTAATTTTTCGAAAATGTAGTTAGGCATTATGTTAACACAAAGATCCTTATCGATTGTGACATTACTAATAAATGAATTTTGAAAGAAACATGGAACCGGTGTAATGTTAATTTCAAATGGGTCTTCTTTTATTAGTGAGGTTTGATCAATAGTTAACTTAACACTTACCGTTTCGTCAATTTTAGTGTTAGTGTTTAACTCTTTTAAAAACTTAGCATGAGTTGGAATTAAACAATGATTTTCAAAAGAAGGTGACAAGAGATTAATTTTTTCAAAATTAGACTCTTCTTGAATTTTAACGTTTTCGGACTCACCTTTTTCGTTGTTTAACTCATGTGTTGTTTTTTACTTATTTGTTCTTCCATTTTTACATTTTCAGTTATCTCTTCTTTAATTAATTCTTCTCTTGCGCGGGACTCCTCTTCCCTTGCGCGAGATTCTTTTATATAGCGATCGATAACTCTAAGGTGTTCTAATATCCTATCGGTCACTTCGGTTATAGAAAAAGGATCGGGATTTTCTAAGCTTGAATCCGGTTGTTCGATCCTTTGTTCCTCATAATACCCATATGAAGTAGATGGTTCACACCATTGTTCTTCATTGTAAGTATATGATGGATAAGGGTCATAATTTTGTTCTTCATAATACTCATATGAGGTGGGTTGTTCACGCCATGGTTCCTCATAATAAGCATATGAAGGTGGTGGCTCATATCTTGGTTCCTCAAAGTATGAGTAAGAAGGCTCATACCTTGGTTCATCAAAATATGAGTATGAGGGAGGAGGTTCATACCTTTGGTCTTTATAGGATGTGTATGAAGTTGATGGCTCGTACCTGGGCTCCTCATAGTAGGTGTATGAATTGGATGGTTGATATGAGTGACTATATTGAACCGAGTGCTGATTACTACAATTAGTGCAATAGTTACTCCTATAATCATCCTCCTCATAGGTGTAGTTGTAACCTCCTGAGTATTGATCCATAAGAATCACTCAGCAGACCACAACCAAGTCTCGAGATCAGAAAAAAAAAAAAAAAAACGGAAACAAAGGCTGGACACGGCCCCGTGTTCAGTGGACACGGCCCCGTGTTCAGGATCTGTATCTGGGAGTTTTAATTAAAGTTACTTATTTCGTTGAGCACGGGGCGTGTTCAGTTAGCACGGCCCGTGTTCAAGCTACTGTTACTGGGTGTTTTTATGAAAATGTGCAGCACGGCCCCGTGTTCAGTGAGCACGGCCCGTGTTCAGGTTACTGTAAATGCAAAACTAAACTAAAATGCAGAAAAATGTGCGCGCGTTTTGAAAAGGTTTTGAAAAACTGATTAGGCCGTCGATTTTAAGCTTTCTTAAAATCCTTGTGTCCCCGGCAACGACGCCAAAAACTTGATGCGTTGTATAGTGTTATATATATTAGGTGCATATTTTAAGCCCTTTAACACTTTTTTAGCCAAGTTTTAAATTTATAAAACACGATATTTACTAACACTAAACACACATATGGGCAAGTGCACCCATCGTGAGCGTAGTATAGTGTTGGTAAGATACCGAGGTCGTCCAAGGACACAAGAGCTTTTAGTACCGGTTTATCCTCAACGTCTAATCAAATCAAAAGTTTAGAAAAAAGTTTTAAACTAAGAAAATAAAAACTAACTAAAATGCTGAAAAATAAAAATAAAAGAAAAAACAGATAGAAAAGATGAATCACTTGGCTCCGACTCGTGTTTAGTGTAACCTTTGATTATTTCTGCACTTTTGCACTTATTTAAGAGATTATCTTAGTTATTGTAGTAGGCCCCTCTTTTGGAGGTGACGTTACCCTCAACCCAGTAGTTTGAGTCAGCAGGGATACAATCCTAAAGGGTTGGATTATTGAAAGATAATTAATTAAGTTAGTAATGCATATTGTGGTAGGCCCCTCTTTTGAAGGTGACGTTACCCTCGGCTAAGTAGTCTGAGTCAGCAGGGATACAGTCCTAAGTAGCCGGGTTAAAGTATTAATAGTAGTTTAACTTATGAGGGGGTCAAAGAGTTTGGACTCCCGCCATCCAATACCGTTAAGTATTGAAGGAGGTCCTACTAAATTTGACACAGGTCCTTTGCAGGATCTATACACTGAACAATGGCAAGACTCTTACCAAACCGTTCCCTTAACCCCCGACCAGGTAGCCAACATACCTCCATATAGACCGTGGAGATATGAATGGTGAAAATCTTTTATTTTATATAGACAGTAAAATAATGCCAAGACACCACGGACAAACGATAAGGAAGAATCACCTTCAACATAAGAAACTAGTTATTAAAGTCATTAATACATAACCAATTAAAAAGTGCGAAAAGATTAAAAATAAAAAGTATTACACTAGACACTTTATCTTCACCAAGTGATGTAAGAGACTTAGGCAAACATGGCTTTGATTGTCAAGAACTCTTACGATCAATCTTGGATCCCGAGACGACTCACACACTCTATGATGGACAATGGATGATGGTGGTGCATGATGGTGTTATGGTGATGGGTGAAGTGTGAGAGAGGTGGTGTGCCAAGGGATGGTTTGAGCTTGAGCCAAGCACTCCTATTTATAGGCTGAACAGAAGCTCGGGCACGGCCCCGTGTCCATCCTCTTCTCTGTCTTCATTAATTGGTCTTGTCTTTATTAGTTGACCACGGCCCCGTGTCCGCTGGGCACGACCCCGTGTGCAGAAGCATATCTGTACTATCAAGATTTGCCTGGATTCTGCGAATCTTATAGTTGACCACGACCCCGTATCCACTGAGCACGGCCCCGTGGTGGGCGATGGAAGCTTCTACAACTTTGTCTTTTATGCTGACACTTGGGCACGCCCCCGTGCTCACTGAGCATGGGGCGTGTTCAGCCTTCTGCTCTCTTGTTTTGCTTGGGAAGATGCTTTCGGGGAGTTCGGGCATGCCACGTTTGTTCCTTTTCTTGTATTTATGTTAGATTTAGCTCCCTTTTTGCTTCTTTTGTTAATTTGAGCTCATTTAATCCTGAAAATACAAAAGGAAGACAAAAACACACTTTTTCCAACATTGGTACTAAAAAAGGGTTAGTTTTATGCCACAATTGATGTAATTTATATGTTGCATTTTGCACACATCATCTTCCTAGAAGAAGATCGGTTAGGTCAGGTCTTATTAAAGACATGAGCACAAAAGTATCTACTTAACGAATGAGACCCAGGTGGTGTGTATATATACATATATAAGCAATCGTTATATCAATCAATCACATAACATCATAACTATAGCACAACTTGTAGATAGGAACATGTTTAATGAGAACATACGTAGCATCACAACTATAGCGCACACATGCAGGTCATCAACGTGCTTAGTGAAGACATGGCGACTGAGTTTTCATTAGTCATTGACCACAAAGTATTGTTACATGTTTAATGGGGAATCTGAGGATTGGACTTTCATTATTTTTCGTCCACAATCACATTGTCTACAAAGTATATCAGAAGGGACACAGGGTCACCCTACCCTTGCCCAATAAGTTTATCAGTGTATCATAATCACACAGTCAAAAGTGGTCTTCCAAAAAGTCTCTACAATCTTGGCTTATTAGTAGTGCCTTTTCCCAAAAGCAATGCAGTCCGCATAAAACCAAAGCCAACTATACTGATGTCTGAGGTGGAGGAGGGAAGAAAAGTAAACTGCTAACATGCGTGAACTCCTCCTCGAGCTTGTATATATACGTCGAAGTAATTAACTGATATGCTGCTTAATAGTAAAGAAACGAGCATCAATCCCTAAGAAGGTGCAATAGCAGCAGGTGAGAGTGCAAAAGGAGACAGTGATGAATATGGAGGATCAAAGTATATTGGCATTGACAGGGTGGAGGACGTGGTGTCAGCTCAAGCTCCAAAACTTTACGACTCAAAACCTCAAATTGTAATTGAAGTGGCATATGCAACTCATTCCGTGTGTAGTCTCCATAATGCGAGGAATAATAGGGGTCTGAAATCAGCATAGGGCGTGATAGGAACCATCAGAATGGCTCATCCAGCGGTGAAGCAATGAACAGTACAACCTGAAGGTTCTGTGGAAAAGCTACTGATACAAAAAGGTCATCACACATGTGTTGGCCAAAGGTACCTTCCCCTGGATGGGGTGCGGGTATGTCTTGAAAGAAAGCAATAGGCAAACCGGTGTGATGGGCGTCAGACTCCACAGGAGGAAAGGAGCAACATCGGCGGGTGCGGGTGCAGGAACAAATGTCTCAGCAAAAGAGAAGACCATCAGGTGCAGGTACTGGGTCCGGTATAAGGGGTGCAATGTCTGGTATACCGAAAGAAATATGGTCTTGATTAAGCAAGGGCTTAGGATCAGCAGGTGCAACATCAAGCTGACCTAAGGGGAACAGGAGCTGGCTCAGGAGCAGGCTCTAAGCAGTGTGATAGTGCAATGGTCATAGCGGTGTCCTCGTCTGAGTCAGTAGCAAGAAGCGGTAACCTAACCGTCTGTAAAGCTGCAGATGTCACAGACTCAAAGGAGTCTGAAGTCGAGTGCAAGATGGAGGCAGAGGATACTTCAATGGCGGGAATCTCAGGAGGTAGAATAGCAATGACATCCTCAGCTATCTTTCCATCACCCTGGGCGTCAACAGGAGGATCATCAACAACAAATCAACGTCATCATCAAACAAATCGTCAAAAGGCATATCCTTGGGAGGAATCACCACGAGAGGTACGTCATCGAGGGTTGGAGTCATGATGTGCTCGCCATCGGGGTGTCCAAATGATAAGGTGGTCATGGACTGGAATAGGAATGACAAAAGGATTCTTGTCAGGGAAACCATCAGCAAGGGTAAATCATCACCAAAATCTGGCAGCGCGGATGGTTGGAAGTCGTCCTCGTCCTCGGTCATCATACCAGGATCACTCTCAGTGACTGACGCAAATATCCCCGGCGCAGGTGCAGTCTCATTATATGTGGCAGTGGCCATAGGGTCGTCAACATCTGACAACTTGCTCTCTGAGGAAGGCGACATGTGTGTCGATACATAATAGTCATAGCATGTATATCCATAGTAATCACTAACACTTAGTGTATGCAAACAAAGGTAATTTATCATGTAACCATGTATTCACATTATTCTTCATGAAACTTTCTATCCTTCCTAGTCTCCCAAACTAACCCACCTAGTCTCCCAGACTAAACCAACCAGTCTACCAGACTAAACACCCAGTCTCCCAGACTGAAACACCCTGTCTCCCAGACTAAACTACCTAGCCTCCCCGACTAAACACCCAGTCTCTCAGACTGAAACACCCAGTCTCTCAGAGTGAAACACCCAGTCTCTCAGACTGAACTCCCTAGTTTCTCAAACTGAAACACCCAGTCTCCCAGACTAAAACACCCAGTCTCTCAGACTGAACTCCCCAGTTTCTCAAACTAAAACACCCAGTCTCTCAGACTGAACTCCCTAGTTTCTCAAACTGTCCCAACTAGTCTCTCAGACTAACTACCCAGTCTCTCAGACTGAACTACCCAGTCTCTCAGACTGAATCTCTCAGATTAAACTCCCAGTCTCTCAGACTAAATCACCCAACTAGACTCTCAGACTAACTCCCCAGTCTCTCAGACTGACTACCCAGCTAGTCTCTCAGACTAACTCCCCAGTCTCTCAGACTGACTACCGAGCTAGTCTCTCAGACTAACTCCCCAGTCTCTCAGACTGAATTATAAACGAATTCTTTGAAATGTATTTTGTGTCTTTTATTTGTAAAAATGATTGTTTCCTGGATCTGGGCGTTTCGTGTATGCAATGAAAACATGTTCGTGAAAACGTTTTCGTGAGAGCCCTAATGATCGTAGTCTAGACTCGAGAAAGAATCCTAGTTCGCTACGATCAAAGCTCTGATACCAAGATGTCACACCCTGGCTTTTGCGGAAGCGTGATTATGGTGTGACTTTCTTAATATCATTGCATTCAATCATAACAACAGCTATATGATAAAACCATAGGTTTGTCATCCATCGAATAAGTTTAAAACATAACAACATTGTTTAAAAACGTAGACTTCAAATTCAAGTTTTACAACCATACCAAAATGTTTATGAGTTCACTAAGGACTCATCGAAAGATATTAAATAGCACCAAGGGTTGGGAGACGTGTCTCGTCCAGGAATAAGACACACCGACCAAACCCAAAGACCATGGGTGACATCTTTATTTCAAACGCAGCATAAAAACTTCCCACGCCCGCCAGATCCACTTACTAGTTCCCTGAAATACATGTAGTTTGAAAACATCAACAAAAGTTGAGCGAGTTCATGTGTTTAGTATGTGTGCACGAATCATCCTTGAAAATCTTTGTGTGTATGTATGTATGTATGTACTTGTAAACTGGTATGTAGCAACAAGGAAAAACAGATCAATTAATGTGTAGCTAATACATTAATATAAGTGACATGGCATAAGAAGCACTCAAACCTGTATGCGTATTTCGTACCGGCCCCTCCGGCGGAACGACATAGTCACCACATGTGGCCAACTCGCAGGCCCATGGGTGGGGCTCGCAACACCAAATAGATCTATCACTCATGTCCCTCGGTCCTTATACAAGGATTAATGGTCTTAAGCTAATGGACTACCCATTCACGTGATCTAGCAGTACCTTTCCTTAGCTAATCATACCATGGTAATTGTTTGTAAGCAGTATGTAACATGTATTTCACCCCCGAAGTTATAAAACTGAAAACAATTAAAAGAAAAGGGGGACATGAACTCGCTGTTTTGCGTTCCTTGTATCCGATGTAACTCAAAGCTTCCTCTAGAGCGCACGACTACCTACATGCGTACTACGGTCCATTAGACGAGCGGGTCGTGCCTTGACTCGGTAATTATTAGTGCCATTGAGTTACGTTTTAAAGTGTCTTCGTTATTATTCCAAGCATATAATTATTTGTTAAAATAATTAATATTTTAACTCAATACTTCTCAAGTATTTAAACATGTATATCCTTCCCAAGGATGGGTATATTTGTATTCTTGTATTTTGTATAACTTGCCATGTATTGGCGTCGTATTCCGGTGTGTACGTATTTTCTTAATAAATATCCCATATATATTTCCAAAACAATATATATTCAAGTCTCACTTTAGAAAATATATAACCCATTTTGTCCAAAAATAATGTATCTCAAGAAAATATATATTTTTCTCAAAAATCATATATCTTCCAAATATTCTAAGAAAATATATTTTTACTTCCCAAAAATAATATATTTTCTCCTTGTCGAAAATATGATATAACTTGGTAATATTTACAAAAATCATATTTTCATTTCTTGTGTCCAAAATATTATTTACCAAAAATGTGCTCATAAATGTATTTTCCGGAATATTTCGTAAGTTACATTCTTGTTCGGTTTTCCAATGTTATGTGTGTAACTTATGTAATTATTCCTTGTGATTTTCGGTAATATTCCGGATTGTAATTTCTTGGTATTTTGTCAAGTTATATTATTTCAAATCCTAAAATAATATAGTTAATACACGAAGCATACAAGTACTCACACACATCATGTCTTCTAAATATATATCTTTCAAATGCATATTTAGTTATTTTTATTTACAAAAACCAACCTCCAACATTTGTATTTTTGTTACAAAAATTGTGGCAAAGTTTATATCGAAAACTCATGGTCAAAATACACTTGTAAATATTTGTTTAGAAAATATTTTTCTAAGTGTTTATATTTTTAGAAAATTTTGCCATAGTTTCCCCTAAAAATGGAGGTGTCCATGCTATCAAAGCATATCATTTTCTTTTTTTAAAAATTATCACAAACAATCAACAACTCAATCAACACTTACCGAGTGCCAAAGTATTGCAATTTATATAACAACATGAACTTGAATTTTTAGAAAAACTTGTAGTAACTTACTAATGTTTTTAGTAAGCCTAGTTACCCTTCAAAGTGTGGTCATTTGTTTAATATCATCATCCTTGAAGATTTTAGGTCTTTACAACTTCCAAACATATTTTCTAAAAATATATCTTTTTGAATTTTCCTTGTTAACAATGTATTTTTAGACTTGTTTCACCACTAGAAACATATTTAGTTTCTTTAAAATCCATGCTTATGAAAGTCTTGTGATTTCCCTTAGTTTCTTGAGAAATCTAGTTTTTAAATCATCCAAGTTTATGTCTAGCAACATGTTACATACTTCATCATACCCAAAATCATTCTTACTTTCAAGTTCATGTGAAACATAGAGTATGATCATCTTGGTCTTTCACAAGATCATCACCTTAACTTACTAGATCATGTGTTTAATCACAATATAGTAGGTTTCATATGATGTCTAACATCATAAACACAAATAACCAATCATCAAGAAGCAAAACAACACTAAACAATATGTATTCTTGTGGTTTTTAAGCTTTATGTGAAGGTTCATCTTCATGTTCATTAATGTTCTTTAGTGTTCTTCATAATAATCAACATGAATATTCTTTTAACCACTAATATAAGATGAACAATGGAGTGTATGAAGTTCTTACCACTAGCTCAAGGCTAGGGATGATTCAAGTGAAGATAACAAGTGGATAAAAGCAAACGGTGAAGGTCCTTCAACTTCCGAAAGCTCCAAGCTTCCTAACTTAGCTCCTTACACCTTAATATCACATGGGAATGAGTGGAAGAAGGTTGAAAATGGAGGTAGGGTGGTGATGTTGTGTGGCCGTGAATGGGAGAGGAGGAAAGGAAGAAGATGGTGTGTTGTGAGAAATGAGATCTTGATCCCTTATGCTTTACTTATATTTAAGTTTAGGGATTATCCATTTGTTTATATGTCTAGTTAGTACAATACATAATCTCTAACAAATCTTCATGAGATCTTATGAAATCAAATGAAATCACATAAGATTATGGTGGTGGGGCCACCTTGATACCGTGAACAATGAAGGGGGGGGGGTATTTGGTTAGGTTGTGATGGTAAGTTGAGATCTAGTTAGATTTCAAGTGTTTTAATTAGGTGTGAGGCATATCATGTGTTATATAGCGTGTTAGGGTGTTCGGGGATCATAACTAGCTCAGAAACATTAAAACAATGCTTCTAGTGTAATTTTGGTGTTTCGGGTAATGTCCGGTTGTTCGGTTAGATACCGGTTCGTTAAAGTGTCAAACTATTCCGTTTAGTGTTCTTTAAGTACCCTTTTGTGACACTTTTAATTCTCGACACTTAAGAAAGCATTCAGGACCATTTAGTCATATTTTTGCATGTAACTAGCTTGTTTTTATGCTGAATTATGCAGAATTCTGCACTTTATGTGGGTTTTAGGCACTTTCCGGCACTTTATCTATCACCTAGAAAAGCAGTTTTGTGGTCCTTACTCCCTACACACCATACTAGTGTAGAACTTGGTTTCTGGCTCATACTGGGTCTCAAAACACTGTCTGTCTATGTACTGAACCCCGTCAGCATATTCCTGTCTTATCCGTCAACTGTGCTAACTGTGCTTTGTGCATCATGTATGTCAATATGGTTTGCATGTAATAATGATGTGGCATTATTCAATATGTGATGCACATGTAAGTATGATGCAGTAATCAGAAAACAGTTAAGTATAATTCAGCACAGTCATTAAGCACTAATCGTCATTTAATAATTGTACGGGTGCATGCAAATTTGACAGTTGTCACATTCGTAAATAAAGAAATTTTACACATGTGTAAGTTTGCCATTTACACATGTGTAAGTTTGCCATTTACACATGTGTAAATTTGTTATTTACACATGTGAAAAATCTAATAAGAGTGATTTTGAGAGGAGAAATAAATTATTTGATATTGTAAATTCTTTTTTGATGTTGTATTTTAATTACAATAAGGTTTGTATTAAAAAAATTGGGTTTGATTGGTTTTTTCAATCGTTCTCACGGTTCTCGCAATATTTAGCGTTCTTAAGATAACCCTCCTATATATATATATATATTGAGAGGGTTCAAGAAAAAACTCATTTTATTGTGACTCGAAACTCTTAAAAAACTTTAAAAAAATATCAATTTTTTAAACATTTTTTGGCTGTAAATCTAGCAATTTTAAAATACAAAAAAATTAAGAAAAATTAAATACTTAGTATTACACATGTACAGAACTACGAAAAACATAAACGGGCCAACGCCCTCCCCCCAACCCCCCCTCCCCCCGCCCCCGCCCAAAAAAAAAAAACCTAAACTCCCCACCCGCCAAAAACCTATAAACGAAACCCGAGAGCTAAACCCCCCAAACACCTAAACCCCCACCACCCCCTCCCAAAAAAATCTAAAAACTAAACCCGAAACCTAAACCCCCTAAAAATCTAACCCTGAAAACTAAACTAAACCAAAAACCAAAACTCTAAGGCTAAGTAGTATTGCATATATGCAATACTATAATGTAGAATTAAAAAAAGAACAACACGTTAAATCTTGTGTTTATCTTGAAAAAATTATGCTCTAATATATTCAAATGAAAGATAAGAAAATTTGTGATCTTATGCTGCAATTTAAAATAATAATAATAATAATAACTTATGAAGAAGATAGAAATGTTTGAAAATTTATATTTTTTCCAATTTTGCCCCTCATTTTTTACAAGCCCTATTCCCTTCATTAAGGAGGAGTTTTTGAGTTTTCTCACTAACTATGGGTTTTTAATTGAACTCTCCCATATATATATATATTGTGACACCTGTGTCACTTCAACCATCAAACAAATGCCAAACCAATGAAATATTGTATTTCATACTTGGGATTTGTAAAAATATGTGTATTGTTTGCACATATCAACTCTTGTTCGATTTTAAGCTTTAAATCGCTTTCTAGAGGGTTATACGCGCTCTGATGCGTAAATATAACCAGTTTAATCCAACGAACACCCCAGAATAGTGAAATAGGCTTAACATACCTTAAATAACCCTTACATAACTTAGAAATAAGTTTTGAAGGCTTTGGTATGGCAAAAACAAGTTAATTCGCTTACAGGGACTAAACTTGACAAACTGCGAAAGTATGCCAATTTGAACTATAACGAACATTTCGGAACATGACCATAAGTTAAACACACCTTAAATATCCTTTATATAGCTTAGAAATAGGCTTTGAGGGGTTCGGTGTGCTAAAATAAACTTTTGGGTCATTCAGGGACTAAAAGCGTCAAAAAGTGCACAAGTTTGCATTTTCGCGCATAACTTACGTTCTGAATACATCCGGACATCCAAAAATTTGTGTAAGCACTAAAATATTTTATTTTAGTGTTTGGCATAAGAAAAATCCATTCGTCGCGCAATTTGGATCATTTTTCGCGCTTATGCGCATTCCGTCGTAATTAAGCAAACATCGCGATCGTACGACCAAACGAACTGACATCCGGCATATTTTTGAGTATGTTTCATGCCCACAATGTTTAGGCATCCTTGTGGAGCCTTGAAAATGATTTAACGAGCCTTAAACATGTCGGAAATGGCCTTAATACGCAACGGGGACTGAAAGGTGAACATTAGAAAGTGTTTGCTGATCAGGGGGACCCTAGCGTGACACCTAGCCCCCTTGGCGTCACGCTAGGCCTCTTCTGATCAGCAAAGGCCATTTTAAACACATGTTAACAGCCCCTAACACCCTCCAAAGGCCAAGTGCCACATGTTAATCTCTTGTGGTGGGCAAAATCAGTTACCACAACCTTCCAACAAGTGTAGGGATGTGATCATTCCCTCTTCTCCAAGAAACGATCCTAACGATGAACCGAAAACTATAAATACCCACCTCCACCCTTCACTTTTCCTCACAAGAATCTGATCTAATGTGCTCTAAGTTGAAACCTTTGTTTCATACCTGAGCTATTTTGATCTAGATTAGCATTCGGGGACCCTTTGTAAGTGTTCCTTCGTTCTTTTATTGCTTTTCGAGTCCGAGAGTCAAACTTTGTTTGACTTTCTGCATTGACCAGTTTATGGTCAATGTGAAGTTCATTTGAACTTCATAACGTGAGCATGATCACGATGGTTATAGTCCCTAGTGACTATACCTACTGATTACCACGTTATCTAGGCTCAGTGACGAGCCGTAGTTTCGGTCAGAATACGTATTCCTGCGTATTTTGTAACCAAACTACTTATGAGTATCAAAACCGTTTGTTTTGATACCAAACATGTTATCTAAACTTAGTTAAGCATGTTTTAGCATGCTTAGCTCGTCACTTTTAGTTTAGTGCTTATATAGGGTCGTAAGGTAAGCGATCTAAACAATCGCTTATACTTTCGAACCCGACCCGTTTGGTCGATCATTAGGAGCCGACCAAACACATTAGGTGACCATAGTGTATAGGGAATAACCTTCCGAGGTTATACCTTATGGTCGCTTCGTTTAAGTAGTTGTATGATAGGTAGTTTATATGCCTTAGGTAAATTACCAAAATACCCCTTTGATGCCAAAATTCATTTTAAACATATGTAACATAACTTTTGACATCTAAACTGATTTGACAACAATATTAGACATGTTAAGGCATATGTTACTTGTCATAGGACTAGTTAGGCATTCCGAACGCGTTTTACGCGAACGACGCGTTAAAGTAGCATAAGCTACCTAAACGGGTCGTAATGGGTCGTAAGCACTTAGGTTAGGTTTCATTTAGTATGTAGGCTTTGTTAAACCATATGACACGAGTCTCCATACTCGTTTGGTTTACGAACCCTCATTCTATCTAAATCCTCCGATTTAGGTCCGGTTTATTAATGTAGTTACCTATATTAGGTGCCGTTTGATATCCGTGATCTCTAGCATTGCTTGGTGGTTATCTTAGGACTTCTGAGCAATCTCAAGTGAGTACATAGTTCCCCTCTTTTACTGTTTTCAAACTGTTTTGGGGTGAAGCATGTGTACCTATCTGTTATTTTCATGTTTTCCAAAAGTATAATTGATTATACATGTTAGTACTTATCTGTTGACAAACTGAATGACTATCTATGGTTTCAATACTGGTTTTTCAAAGACTATAACATTAATTGTTGAATTGTACTTATTTTGTTCACCAGACCGATTGTTAGTATGATATAGCGCTATAGGATTAGACACCCCATTCCTGTTGTCATGGAATGTCTGAAACCAATTTGTTTCTCCATCCAAATAGGGATTGCCTTTGTGGTATCCCTATAGTCTCAAAGGTGTAGTTTGATGCACTAGGTCTGAATGAATTCTTAAATCACACATTTAAAGTATATTTTGATATACTCCCAAAAGTGTAGTTTGATATACTCTCATGTGTGGTATTGTACAGAACCAACATATATATTTTATCAACAAACCAAAACATATTTTTATATGTTATTTATAAAACCCAAAGCATATTTTGATATGTTATTTATGAAACCAAAACATAGTTTAATATGTTATTTACAAATCCAAAAGTATACTTTTAATAAGGTTATTCGTTTAACCTTACATTATTTTACAAAGCATAACTTTTGATTTATTCAAGCACTTTGTTTTGTACATTTTTACTTATGGTTTAAGAAATCTCATTTTACTTACCATACATAACTTTTGTTTATACATCACATGGTTTACATTTAACTTGAGTTATACAATAACATTGGACTATTGGTTTAAACATGAACATTCTATATTGGTGGTTTGGTTTGAGTAAGTGACTTAAGTAACGAGGCGTGTGTAATATGATACAAGTATGGTGGATACGCCGCTGGTACTTCCTATATATAAGTGTTTGTATGGTATTACATATCGTAGCGTTATTTGAATCATTTAAATCTAAGTCATATAACATTTTATACAAATAACATACTTTTCATAAGACATTGTTTTACAACAACTTATCTTATACAAACTCATTTTACATGGTTATTCATTTAACCTTACATTTATTTATACATATCATCTGATCATATTGTTTTTCAAACGATTTACAAAACAAATCAATTTACAAGGTTCATGACTAAACTTTATTAAACATTTTCTTAAACTTACAAGTCATGAATCCTATTTTCACAAAACCTATGTATCTCACAGGCATTTTTATGCTGACGTACCTATTTTTACACATGTTTCAGGTACTGCTTTGCTATGATTTGTTGATACATGCTACATTTTGGATGGACTCGTGCCTTAGCAACTTTAAAACTTGGAAGATCATAGTTGTACTTATTTGATTGTATTAAAACAACGAGTTCATTTATTCAATAAAACAGAATTTATTTATTCCATGGTTATGAAACAATAATTCTGTTACAACACTCCCCGACGTTTCCGCCACGTCTGGTTGCTTTACGTGGTTGGGGTGTGACAGAAAAGTTGGTATCAGAGCCAATGGTTATAGGGAATTAGGTTATTAGTAATGCTTTGACCTAGACTATAACCTTCCTAGGACCCTAACACAAGTTTTCTTGTGTTTAGTTTTAAAACAATACCGTCACTTATTCTTAGGTGACAACCACAATAAGAACATAAATTTCTATCCCGCTTTGAAAACTAATCATCTGTTCTAGGATGATTTATTATATGGTTTTGAACCCTTTAAGTTTTCAAAATCCCGTCAAAGTTGGTCTAAATAATGTGAACACGTGCAAACTGGAAGGGTGGGTGCCTGTACCCTGAGTTTTCTGTCTAAGGCTAGAGTGTTCGTACAAATCCACATAATCGGACCAGTCACTCTTACCTGGGAACTCTTGGGGTGAGTGTCCACTTATAGGCGAGCATGTCTTCGCGATACATTATTTTTGACCTATTTACTTTGATTAATCACCGGGGTCGTTTGTTGCTTTGTAGTAACGAACAAATGACCACTATCCTTGCTTTCATCAGATTTGTTTCATCTCATTCTTTTCGTCTAATTCTCTCACTCCTTTCCTTTCATGTTTTCCTCTTTTAGAATGCCTCCTCGACGCGAAAACCAAATAGCGACTGCCGAACTGGCAGAAATCATTGCGCAGCAGATGGCTGCTCAATTCCCAAACCTCTTTGCTCAATGGAACCAAGCCAACAACAACAACAATGCTCCATGCAATTTCAAGACTTTTAACTCGGCTACACCACTCAAGTTTAGTGGTTCTGAGGGAGCGACTGGGCTTCTTCAATGGTTCGAGAGCATTGAGAATACTTTCCGCCACGTGCAGTGTCCTGACAATCGCAAGGTCGAGTTTTCTTCGAGTGTGTTTCAGAAGAGGGCTCTCACATGGTGGAACGGGGTTATGAGAGACCGCGGTGCTGAGGTTGCATTAGCACAGACTTGGGCTGAGCTTAGGGCTCTTATGATGAAGGAATTCTGTCCTCGGCATGAGCTGAGGGCTCTAGAAAGGGAATTTGATGATTTGAAGCAAGACAGTGGGGAACATCGAGCCTATACTGACCGCTATGAGGAATTGAGCTTGTTATGCCCTACTATGGTTACGCCTCTGGATAAGGCGATTGAGAAATACATTGATGGTCTTCCTGACGTAATTCAGGATATTGTTACTGGCAGCAACCCTACTACTGTCAGACAAGCCATTGAATTGTCTGCCACTCTGACTGAATCCCATATCAGGAAGCGCAAGCTATTTCGGAAGGGCGACTCAAGACCATCTGACAAGACTGCTCAAGTGGAACCAAAGGAAGAAAATGCTGAGGTGTCCAAGAAGAAGAAGCGCAAAGCCTCTCAAAACTACGCTGTAAGTGCTCAAGACAAACAAGTTGCACCAGACCAGCCAGCACAACCTCGCAAAAGGCAAAACTATGTTGGTACCGCACCTTTGTGCAACAAGTGCAACCGTCATCATCTAGAGCAAGAGCAGTGTCACAAATGTACCCACTGTGGGCGGTTGGGACATTTGATCAATGTTTGTCGTTATGCAAATCAAGCTGCTGCAAACCCTGCTGCTGTTCAAGCACGGTTTCCACCGGGGTCATGTTATAACTGTGGTGACCTTACTCACTATAGAAACAATTGCCCAAGACTTGTTAACGCACCTCCAGCACGAGGACGAGCATTTAACATCAATGAGGCAAACGGGAACAATGATGCAGCAGTGAACAATTAGTGTTTTGTAATTCCTTGGTTGTTATCTTTTGAAACTTCAAGACAATTCGGTTGTTACATAAATAAAGATTTGTTGTTTTTATTTCTGCAAAATTTATGCGATTGTGTGAATGTTTGATGCAACCTTATGATGTCAACCCAAAGATAAACTACTCGTGTGGTTCTGTCATTTTATGATCACTTGTGATCTCCCCAAGAACCTTAAACACTCGTTTCTTTTAAGAAACAAAGCCAAACTCTTATTTAAAATCCTTCTATCTTTATAGATGGATCCTTGAAAATGATTAAAGTGCCAAATGAAATCCATGGATTGGATTCCTAGTGTGCTTTAAATGTCCATGCCCAAAGATAACGAATTAAAGAATCAAGTTAACTAAATTTGTGCTTATGTGTTTTTCTTACATGTTTTGTGGTTGTATGTGATCCATCCAAATCCTCATAGAATCTTCCATATCTCATACGAGAGATTCATAATAGGATATCCAAAGTTACTATCTTAAAATCCTTAATGGACTTCTACGTTATAGTCAAGTCCCTTGGGTTTTAAAGTACTATTCTATAATCGGACCTCTTGAATGGTCTGGTTAAACAGATTGATTTTGAAAATCTGATTAGAAATATCATGTGATGATATAATTGAAAAGATCCCTTAAGTGGTCTATTTAAGGAGGTCGTACGACGGTCTAGTTAAGAAGATCATGTGTTGATCTAGTTAAAAAGATCGTTCGTTGATCTAATTGAAAGGACCCTTTGGTGGTCCAGTCGAGTCGCTTCATGTTTATTCATGTGATTTTTTTTTCCTACGCATTATGAAATGAACTGTGCGGACTGTGCAAGGAATTATGTAATTATGGAGGCCTACATAATTATGGAATTCAGTGCACAGAAACCACAGGCAGCTTTGTCATGTGTTAAGACCTATAGTGACAAGAATAATGATACGGGAGAAGTCTTGGACCTCGACCAATGTCATTTATTCTCACACTCCCCAATTCTGATCTCAATCACACACCAAGTTTCCTATGATGAGTCTTCATAAGAAACGTTCTTCTGTCCGTAGTTCAAAAATTCCATGTTTTACTATTACAAGGAATTCACTTTGAGGGTTAACAAATTCGCTAAGAGTCCTAACATGGCCCAGAGTTTTACTTAAGGGTTCAATGGATCTATTAGAAGGCGAAACCGTCACAGCTGTATTCACAAGTTTCCTCTAGAATTAAATTTCGGGACGAAATTTCCTAAAGTAGGGGAGACTGTGACATCTGTGTCACTTCAACCGTCAAACAAATGCCAAACCAATGAAATATTGTATTTCATACTTGGGATTTGTAAAAATATGTGTATTGTTTGCACATATCAACTCTTGTTCGATTTTAAGCTTTAAATCGCTTTCTGGAGGGTTATACGCGCTCTGATGCGTAAATATAACCAGTTTAATCCAACGAAAACCCCGGAATAGTGAAATAGGATTAACATACCTTAAATAACCCTTACATAACTTAGAAATAAGTTTTGAAGGCTTTGGTAGGGCAAAAACAAGTTAATTCGCTTACAGGGACTAAACTTGACAAACTGCGAAAGTATGCCAATTTGAACTATAACGAACATTCCGGAACATGACCATAAGTTAAACACACCTTAAATATCCTTTATATAGCTTAGAAATAGGCTTTGAGGGGTTCGGTGTGCTAAAATAAACTTTTGGGTCATTCAGGGACTAAAAGCGTCAAAAAGTGCACAAGTTTGCATTTTCGCGCATAACTTACGTTCTGAATACATCCGGACATCCAAAAATTTATGTAAGCACTAAAATATTTTATTTTAGTGTTTGGCATAATAAAAATCCATTCGTCGCGCAATTTGGATCATTTTTCGCGCTTATGCGCATTCCGTCGTAATTAAGCAAACATCGCGATCGTACGACCAAACGAACTGACATCCGGCATATTTTTGAGTATGCTTCATGCCCACAATGTTTAGGCATCCTTGTGGAGCCTTGAAAATGATTTAACGAGCCTTAAACATGTCGGAAATGGCCTTAATACGCAACGGGGACTGAAAGGTGAACATTAGAAAGTGTTTGCTGATCAGGGGGACCCTAGCGTGACACCTAGCCCCCTTGGCGTCATGCTAGGCCTCTTCTGATCAGCAAAGGCCATTTTAAACACATGTTAACAGCCCCTAACACCCTCCAAAGGCCAAGTGCCACATGTTAATCTCTTATGGTGGGCAAAATCAGTTACCACAACCTTCCAACAAGTGTAGGGATGTGATCATTCCCTCTTCTCCAAGAAACGATCCTAACGGTGAACCGAAAACTATAAATACCCACCTCCACCCTTCACTTTTCCTCACAAGAATCCGATCTAATGTGCTCTAAGTTGAAACCATTGTTTCATACCTGAGCTATTTTGATCTAGATTAGCATTCGGGGACCCTTTGTAAGTGTTCCTTCGTTCTTTTATTGCTTTTCGAGTCCGAGAGTCAAACTTTGTTTGACTTTCTGCATTGACCAGTTTATGGTCAATGCGAAGTTTGTTTGAACTTCATAACGTGAGCGTGATCACGATGGTTATAGTCCCTAGTGACTATACCTACTGATTACCACGTTATCTAGGCTCAGTGACGAGCCGTAGTTTCGGTCAGAATACGTATTCCTGCGTATTTTGTAACCAAACTACTTATGAGTATCAAAACCGTTTGTTTTGATACCAAACCTGTTATCTAAACTTAGTTAAGCATGTTTTAGCATGCTTAGCTCGTCACTTTTAGTTTAGTGCTTATATAGGGTCGTAAGGTAAGCGATCTAAACAATCGCTTATACTTTCGAACCCGACCCGTTTGGTCGATCATTAGGAGCCGACCAAACACATTAGGTGACCATAGTGTATAGGGAATAACCTTCCGAGGTTATACCTTATGGTCGCTTCATTTAAGTAGTTGTATGATAGGTAGTTTATATGCCTTAGGTAAATTACCAAAATACCCCTTTGATGCCAAAATTCATTTTAAACATATGTAACAAAACTTTGGACATCTAAACTGATTTGACAACAATATTAGACATGTTAAGGCATATGTTACTTGTCATAGGACTAGTTAGGCATTCCGAACGCGTTTTACGCGAACGACGCGTTAAAGTAGCATAAGCTACCTAAACGGGTCGTAATGGGTCGTAAGCACTTAGGTTAGGTTTCATTTAGTATGTAGGCTTTGTTAAACCATATGACACGAGTCTCCATACTCGTTTGGTTTACGAACCCTCATTCTATCTAAATCCTCCGATTTAGGTCCGGTTTATTAATGTAGTTACCTATATTAGGTGCCGTTTGATATCCGTGATCTCTAGCATTGCTTGGTGGTTATCTTAGGACTTCTGAGCAATCTCAAGTGAGTACATAGTTCCCCTCTTTTACTGTTTTCAAACTGTTTTGGGGTGAAGCATGTGTACCTATCTGTTATTTTCATGTTTTCCAAAAGTATAATTGATTATACATGTTAGTACTTATCTGTTGACAAACTGAATGACTATCTATGGTTTCAATACTGGTTTTTCAAAGACTATAACATTAATTGTTGAATTGTACTTATTTTGTTCACCAGACCGATTGTTAGTATGATATAGCGCTATAGGATTAGACACCCCATTCCTGTTGTCATGGAATGTCTGAAACCAATTTGTTTCTCCATCCAAATAGGGATTGCCTTTGTGGTATCCCTATAGTCTCAAAGGTGTAGTTTGATGCACTAGGTCTGAATGAATTCTTAAATCACACATTTAAAGTATATTTTGATATACTCCCAAAAGTGTAGTTTGATATACTCTCATGTGTGGTATTGTACAGAACCAACATATATATTTTATCAACAAACCAAAACATATTTTTATATGTTATTTATAAAACCCAAAGCATATTTTGATATGTTATTTATGAAACCAAAACATAGTTTAATATGTTATTTACAAATCCAAAAGTATACTTTTAATAAGGTTATTCGTTTAACCTTACATTATTTTACAAAGCATAACTTTTGATTTATTCAAGCACTTTGTTTTGTACATTTTTACTTATGGTTTAAGAAATCTCATTTTACTTACCATACATAACTTTTGTTTATACATCACATGGTTTACATTTAACTTGAGTTATACAATAACATTGGACTATTGGTTTAAACATGAACATTCTATATTGGTGGTTTGGTTTGAGTAAGTGACTTAAGTAACGAGGCGTGTGTAATATGATACAAGTATGGTGGATACGCCGCTGGTACTTCCTATATATAAGTGTTTGTATGGTATTACATATCGTAGCGTTATTTGAATCATTTAAATCTAAGTCATATAACATTTTATACAAATAACATACTTTTCATAAGACATTGTTTTAGAACAACTTATCTTATACAAACTCATTTTACATGGTTATTCATTTAACCTTACATTTATTTATACATATCATCTGATCATATTGTTTTTCAAACGATTTACAAAACAAATCAATTTACAAGGTTCATGACTAAACTTTATTAAACATTTTCTTAAACTTACAAGTCATGAATCCTATTTTCACAAAACCTATGTATCTCACAGGCATTTTTATGCTGACGTACCTATTTTTACACATGTTTCAGGTACTGCTTTGCTATGATTTGTTGATACATGCTACATTTAGGATGGACTCGTACCTTAGCAACTTTAAAACTTGGAAGATCATAGTTGTACTTATTTGATTGTATTAAAACAACGAGTTCATTTATTCAATAAAACAGAATTTATTTATTCCATGGTTATGAAACAATAATTCTGTTACAACACTCCCCGACGTTTCCGCCACGTCTGGTTGCTTTACGTGGTCGGGGTGTGACATATATGGAGAGGATTGTGAGAAAACTAAAGACTTCTAAAAAAGCTTAAAAACACACCGATTTTTGTTAACATTTTATGGCTGTAAATCTAGCATTTTTAAGATTAAAAAACAAAAAATAACAAATTTGTATTACACATATGCATTAGCCTTAGAGATTAGGTTTCCAGTTTAGTTTACCTTTTAGGGTTAGGTTTTTTAGGGTTTAAGTTTATGGTTTAGTTTTTAGGTTTGGGGGGGGGGGGCGTTGTAAGTCCCAAAAACAGATCTTACAATGATATCAAACAATCACCAAGGATGGGCGGAATCCAAACTTGGTGAAATTCAAGAAAAATAAAATCACACGAACAACGAACCACTTTCAACACTTGCACACGATTTTATTACTTAAATTAGCAAAACCATCTAGTATAAGTGTTCTCTCTATCAAATCGCCTCTCTCTAGGAATTCTAACATATGGAGGCTCTTAAACCCTAAAAATGATATAAAACTTGTTTATATTCTCTAGGTAAGCCCATGCCCCACATGGGCCCCCCTTAGGCTTCCCTGGCCACGTGGCCTTAGGTAAGGCCCAATGACCTATTAAATATCCAAAACCTAATATAAACTAACTCTTTAAAGCCCAGTTCGCTACCATAGCTCGTTGCGTATATTTGATGCGCCAGTCTCACACTTCTAGGCCCTAACAGGTTTAGGTTTTTGGTGTGTGGGGTGGGATAGGTAGGGGGTTTAGGTTTTTTTCGTAGTGTTACACGTGTAATACTATTTTTTTTAAAATGTTTATTTTATAAATGTAGATTTACAACAAAAAAAATGTTTTAAAATAATGGTTTGTTTTTAAAACATTTTTTTGTGAAATTTTTAGTTTTATCATTATCCAATCCCAAAACCTAAACCATCCCTCATGTAACACCCCGACCGCGTATAAAACAACTCGCGTCGGAAACGTCGGGGGGTCACGTTACAAATTGTTTCACAACACATGGTACTTAGAGTTTTGTTTTATTGAATTAATTTATATTACATTCTCTTTCAAAACATAAACAAAACACAAATAATTATCTTTAGATTTTAAAGTAAACTAACGCCCGAGTCCATCCTGTGTGTAGCATGCTTTCATATCACACATTTGCACCGTGAAACATATGTGAAAAAGACGGTCAACAATAAATGCTGGTGAATAACATAGGTTTTGTGAGTCAAATTCATGGATTTGTATTTGTTATTTCAATACCTCGTCCGACTACGAGAGTCGATGAGTGAAAACCTTGTAACCAAACTTGTAGTAAATGTGCTTGGTATTGCAATACATTTAACCAACTATAAAAGTTGGTATGAATAAGAAAACCTTGTAGCCATGAATCTCAACAATAGTGTTTCTTTTGTAAAACCGTATAAGAAATCGATTTAAAAGAAAACTTTGTATGGTTTATATATCTTTAATCGAAAACCGTTCGTGACTTGTCTAAACCAATAGTTTTTGTTTTGTGTAAACCATTTGTCCTTGTTTTGTATAAACCATTCGTCCGTGTTATGTATAAACCAATTGTCTGTGTTTTGTATAAACCAACCATCAGTGTTTTGTATAAACCAATCGTCGTTGTTTTAATCGTTTTTGTTTAAATAAGTGTGGTTGTGTGGTGAATAGATTCAAGCCTGTGTTGACTCTTCTCGACTAACAAACCACCAAAGGGTCTGTCAAATTGTGTTTCACAGTTTCTATCGTTCCCCAAACTTCCCCACAAACCCCGATAAATTTGGTAACGGGATTGTCAGTCCTATGGTACCATAACATACTACCGGTCGGCTTGGCCAAAGTTAATGAACGTACTCGTGTTATGGATAATGCCCCTCCAAGTTTCACACATTATTGAAAACACATTGTATACATATAAACCATATGCCTTGTTTTGAAAACTTTAAAATAGTTTGCACATAAGAATCACCCTAATACATTTGAAAACGTAAAAGAGGGGAACTATGTACTCACTTGGATTGCGTAGATGTCTTGTTCAATTGTGTATGCAAAGCTCAAGTGTTTCAAGTATTTCATAATTATGTCGGATAATTCATGTTAGTGTGTATCGTGGCTTAAACGGAAGAACGGATAAAATGAGGTTTCAAAATCAAACAAGCGAAGGGTCTCGTGTAATATGATTTATTAACCTTACATCTGTTAGGGGTTTATTTATATAACTATGGATCACATATCCTTAGATTGGCCTGGATCATTGATCCTTAACAGATGGCACAGGAAGTATGAGGATCACGGATCCTTATTTATTGTTTACATTAACAAATTATTGTATCCTTGTTTAAAACTTGTATTCGCAGGTGTATAACGAATTGAACTTAGTCAATGCTGGAATATCAGGGAATATGCTCTCTATTTCGCATGAGTTGCATGAATGTAGCCATTATGGGTGAACGTAGGAGCTTCCTTCATTTTCGCTTAGTTAGTTTCTGGCTAATTTAGAATGTATATGAGGGATATTGAGCTTGATTAGAGACACATTTGCACATTTTGCTACTCTCAAAAACTGCTCTCAAACACTTACACTAGAACTCAGTTATAACGAGCTCAATATCATCCAATGTTGTAATTCATTTCATGCAATATAGTTGATATTGATAGTTTTCACTATCCGAGGTTTTTGATGCCGTAGATCTTCTAAAAATCAAGGGCTTTTTCCTCGTACAAATCCTTGTGTTCATTGTCATTTACCTTTCATTCATTGATCATTCAATTGTCTATCATTCAAGCACACTACCTCACAAAATTAGATTTGGTTATATTATCCTTAGCTTGATTTTTGACCAAAATAGTGTGGCGCCCACCGTGGGGCAAGTGGTGCTTCCATTTTAAGAAAAACCCTTTTCTGTTCATTATCATCAACTCCATGGCTTCTTAGGGAAAATCCACTTCAAGTGCCATGCCAATCATTACCTCATCTCAAACTAGTGTTACCTCATCTCAAACTAGTGCATCATTACCTCCTATTCCACCACCATACCAGAAGAATGTTGATACTGCTCAAAAGAAGACATCATCAGTCTTCCAAGGATCAAAAGTTTCTACTAGTTCTTCTTCTACTAATACTAATAGTGATATTTCTGTTTTGTTTTCGCAGATAAAGAGCTACATGGAACAGCAAGACAAAACAAACAAGAGGATCCTCTATGAGATTAATAATATCAAGAAGTAGAAGAGGCCAGTAGAGGATCACTCCGCATTGGTGCCTAGGATGTTGGACTTTGTTACCCAGCAAATGCGGCACAACAATCCAGGGTGCCCAACATGCAGCCTCAGGGATCCTCATTTCCACAGCAGGGATCACTAGCGATGACCCTTCCTCAAGGACACTCAATCCATCAGCATGGATCAGTGACGATGACCCAGCCTCAAGGATCCTTCCACCGCTCGAAAGGATATATGGAGACGTTTCCAGTTCAAGGATCCTACTTCAACAATCAAGGATCCTCATCCAGAGTTCAAGGACACATGGATCACACATCCAGGCCTCTAGTATAGACCTACCCGGGATCCGATGTCTTTCAGGATCAAGGATTCTCAGGGAGACAATCATGGAGAAGCTTTGAAATTCATTAAGGGGATTTCATCCCTATGCAAACCATTGCTTCTTATGGACCTACTATTACACCAGACTTGTCTTATCCTAGATACACTTATGGGATACCAACTTTAAGCCAGTCAGGAGGTAATAATTTTAATACATCTTTCGACACTAACTTTGGTTACATGCAGGATTGAGGAATCAACCAAGCTATGGCCAAAGAGTTGTAGAAACTCAAAAACATGATATCCAGTGTCCCATGAGTAGTCAAACCTATTCCTAAGATTCAAGACGATATGAAGTTATACGATGATACCATTGATCCAAAAGAACATGTGGCTCAGTATAGAGAAAGGACGGAGATCAACCCCATCCCTGAAAGATTGAAAGAAGCTTGTTTATGCAAGGGCTTTGGATCCACACTTACTGGATCAGCACTAAAATGGCTACTAAGTCTTCCTCCCTATTCTATAACTTCATTCTCACATTTAGTTAACTTATTCAATAATTGGTTTTCTTGTAGTAGAACTTTTGAAAGGTTAACTAGTGATTTGTATAGGATCATCCAAGGTCGTGATGAATCACTTAGAGATTATGTTACTAAATTTGGTAGAGAATCCTTAGAAATCCCAAACTTAGACATTGCCACTGCCTTAGAAGCATTTAAAATGGGATTGCAAAGATTCTCCTTTATATGATGATCTTGTTATGACATCTTGCAGGAACTTAGACGAAGTAATGAATATAGCTCTAAGATTCATCCAACTAAAGGATGATAAAAGGATCCAGGACAGGTTATCTGGATCATCTAAATTGGAGAAGTAAGGATCCTTTTTCAAGAACAGTCGATCCAAGCAATACTCTAAGCATGACAATCAAAATGTTCATTTTGTTGAACAAGAAGAAGACGAGGAATAATATCCTCATATATCTGAATATTGTTTTTTTGTTGATAATAGTGAGTTGATGCTTCCTTTGCACAATCTAGGTGAGAAAGCCAGATGGCCTAAGAAGAATGAAAAGTCTACATCACACAAGGATAAATCAAAGTGGTGTGCATTCCATGAAGACTTTGGCCACCTCATGTTGGCCCATGCAATCAAGCCAGAAGAACAGATGATGTGAAAAGCCAAAACTGGTTCTCAACAGTTGATCACAATAAGCAGTGCATGTCCTAGACTTTCCCCAATGATAGTGGTTATCTATCAGCTGATGACTCTAAGTGCTGATCTTCACAATAACTGTTAGTCAAAGAACTGCTGAAGTATAAAGACAGAAGCCCTAACAACTGCTATCTCTCAAGTACTGATGAAGATTAAAGCACTGCTGACTCAAAGTCTGATCACCCTTCGAAGAAAGCACTGATATCCAACATCAGTGCTTAGGCAACAACAGTGGGAAGCTGCATCAGTGTTTATGTTATCAGTGTTTATTGTTATCAGTGTTTTGCATATATCAGTTGTTAGAGTTTGTTAGTTTGTTAGATGTCACTATCTAGGTGACGTCAGCTTAGATGCTTAGTGGTTAGGTTTGTTGTCACACCCCTAAAATCCACACGCGGAGTATCACCGATTGGAGGCGTGACTGACCAGGATCAAGCCACCAATCATATTAAACATTGTAAGTAATAAATAAAAGTTATTCATCAATACGAAAGGTGTTCAAAACCATAACATAGTTAAGCGTTTAGCGGAAGCATAAATATGTAAACCCAACATAAGTTTAAATGTTTCAAATGTTTAGCATGGCACACAGCTGTCCATGTCCCACAACGACTCCTCTTCACTCCCATTCAAGCTCCATAGATACCTAACGACCTGCAAGGCATGTAACAGAGAGTCAACAACAAAGTTGAGCGAGTTCACAGTTGGTTGTTCAGTAATGAGTTCGTTTAATAAATCGTAAGTTCGTTTATAACCATGCCGTGTATTACTAGGCCATTTGTATGTTCATCTAGTGGGGGCTTCCCATGTTGTAAGTTCAATTAGTGGGGGCTTCCCATACTGTAAGTTACTAGACTAGTTGTATCCATAAGTATCCTTCCCAATCCGAGGATAGTAGTAAGTATAAGTATAAGTGCCCTTCCCAACCAAGGACAGTACGTAGCGAGTACGTAGGTTTAGCGCTGGTGTCCTTCCCAATCCGAGGACAACGGTACGTAGGATTTACGTAGGTTTTAACACTAGTGTCCATCCCAAACCGAGGACAGTACGTAGGTTTTACGTAGAGTTTGGCACATGCATCCTTCCCAATCCGAGGACCGTGGTAAGTAGTCTAGTAGTGATGTAAGTACAAGTAATCATTCAATCCCATTCCCAACCCACCGGGGAATCCCATGCCTTGGTAAGAGTGCGAACTCACCTTGGTTTGCTCGGTATGCTAAAGTATGTGCTCACAAGAAATCAGTCAAATCCTATAGTGTGCACGTATACTCAATCAGTACATGTTGGCAAAGTTTCACATGCAATCTAGGTCACTAAGTGTACTGGATGGTTAACATCAAATAACACGTAAACAGTTATTCAAGTTCACATATTCACGCTTCACATAGTAGATTTCCCAGTTTACTCTAACAAGCTTATTCATTAACAATCATGGTAAGCATAACGGTGTTAACAACATTAATCAGGATTAACGGATTTAACGCACATAAGAAAGTTACACACTTAATGCAGTTACTGTTTCATATCAAGTTAGATCAACTTAACAAAGTTATCATGCATAATGAGCTTAACATACATAACCTAGTTAACATCAACCAGTTAACTTATTAACATAACTGACATGCTTAACAGTGTAAGTAAACTTAACAGGGTTAACCATCTAACCGATTTAACATAACAAAGATTCTGTATTATAAGTTTAGACGAAATCACATAAAGTGAAAACCCTTTGTGACGAAAACCCCTCTGGAACGAAATCCCTTTGGGGCGAAATCACCTTGGATTTCGTCAGGTTTAGGGGATGACGAAAACACTTAGTGTTTTCGTTGGAATCCTGTGTTTTCGTCTGTGGAGTACATGTTCATCACCAACCATAACACATTCCAAGAATCCTAATCATCGACTGTCTAACAGTTACACCGGTTACATCATATCATCATTCGATAGTCAACAGTCATAATTGAGTTATTGGAATCATCAAGTAACATTATCATTATCCTGACATCATCATTATGTAGTAATATTAATTCATTACATACAATACTATATCCTATTCACGAAAGCACTAACAGCAATCATATCCAATCTTATTATTCATGCAAAACATAAACTAGTGGCATACACATGAGCCATCACATGACTTTATGACAACTCCTATGCCACATGATCAACAGAGCCGACAATAATGATGAAGTGATGTATATTCAGTTTGTTCTCTAAATCAAAACAGCCGTATACGATTACAATCGTAAAACACCCATTCACAACCTAAATTATATCATGTATGTATTCGCTAATCAGTTTTATTCAACATAATACAATTAGTCAGACATGTTCATGAGCACCCATTAACAATGGTCGTTTGCTAATCAAGTCCATGTATAACATAAACGAGCAAAACAAGAAACAATATAATTTCAGATCCACTAACCGTGGGACTCTATCGACAGAGATGATGTTGCCTCTAGGGGGTTTGTGTCCACTGCCGTCGCACACAGGGAAGAACTCTAGGGTTTGGTGATAAAACTACTCGCAACAGTGGGGAAAAATAAGACTTTTAACACAACTCGCTACTGGGCCGAAGCCCACTCCTGATTTCGTTGAACATGTGGTGGACGAAAACACCAAAGTGTTTTCGGCTAACATTCATATATTTTATTAATTATGCTAACACATTATACACACAAGACATATCACTAAATGTAATGCACACCATATATAGATACAAAAACAACACTTAGTGATTCAGTATTAAGTTCAGTAGAAACCTTGAAAACTCGGGTTGTCACATTATCCCCATCTTGAAAGAAATTTCGTCCCGAAATTTAACACGCGGTTACTGAGGAAGCTAGTTAAGTTGCATGATTTTCCTGGGGTGTCACATCCTCCCCCCGTTGATCTGGAATTTCGTCCCGAAATTCCGTAGCTTCAGCCTCAGTAGTGGTTGTACTGTTTGCGAATAGTTGGGGATACTTTTGTTTCATCTGATCTTCGCGTTCCCAGGTGAACTCTAGGCCGCGACGTGAGTTACAACGAACTCGAACGAGAGGGATTCTAGTGCGTTTGAGGACCTTAACAACCTGGTCCGTGATTTCAACTGGTTCCTCGACGAATCGTAGCTGCTCGTCGATAGTGAGCTCCTTCAAAGGAACTATTAGGGTCTCATCTGACAGACACTTCTTCAGATTCGACACGTGGAAAACGTTGTGAACTGCACTGAGTTCTGCTGGTAAGTTCAGTTTGTAGGCCACTTTGCCTATTTTCTCTATGATTTCGAATGGTCCAACGTATCGTGGGTTAAGTTTGCCTCATTTGCCAAAACAAACCACACCCTTCCAGGGTGAGACTTTGAGTAGTACCCGCTCCCCAACCTGGAGCTCGAGTGGTTTCCTGCCCTTATCGGCGTAGCTTTTCTGACGGTCACGAGCTGCCGCCATTCGTTGTCGTATTTGAGCAACTCGTTCTGTTGTGTCTACCACAAGTTCTGGACCAGTGATCTGACTATCTCCCACCTCTGCCCAACAAAGAGGTGACCGGCATTTACGCCCGTACAATGCCTCAAACGGAGCAGCTTTAATGCTGGTGTGGTAGCTGTTATTGTACGAAAATTCCACAAGTGGCAGATGCTTTTCCCAGCCGTTGCCAAAGTCAATCACACATGCCCTAAGCATGTCTTCAAGGGTCTGGTTGGTGCGTTCAGACTGCCCATCCGTTTGCGGGTGATAAGCGGTGCTCATATCTAGACGTGAGCCAAAGGATTTGTGCATTGCCTGCCACAGTTCTGAAGTAAATCGTGCATCACGATCAGAGATAATAGAGGTGGGCACCCCGTGCCTCGAGACAACTTCCTTAAGATATACGTCTGCTAGAGTAGAGAACTTGTTTGTTTCTTTGATAGCCAAGAAGTGTGCAGACTTAGTGAGTCGATCCACGATCACCCAAATAGCATCATTCCCACGTTGAGATCTAGGCAGGCTAGTAACAAAATCCATGGAAATTTGCTCCCATTTCCATTGTGGTATCTCTGGTTGTTGAAGTAGGCCCGATGGTTTATGATATTCCGTTTTGACTCTTGCACAAGTCAAACACTTGCTAACGTAAGTTGCTATATGAGCTTTCATGCTAGGCCACCAATATGTAGTTTTCAAATCGTGGTACAGCTTATCCGAACCAGGATGTACTGAGTAGCGAGACTTATGAGCTTCATCCATTACAAGCTCGCGTAAGTTGCCATAGAGTGGGACCCAGATGCGTCCCGTTACATAGTAGGCGCCGTCTGCCTTTTGTTCCAACCGTTGCCTTGAACCGCGTAGGGCTTCAGCCCTGACGTTTTCTGGTTTCAATGCTTCTACCTGAGCATCTCGTATCTGAGAAGGAAGAGTAGACTGAATAGTGAGTTGCAACGCCCGTACACGCCTAGGTGTAGTATTCTTTCGACTGAGGGCGTCAGCCACCACATTGGCTTTGCCCGGATGGTACTTTATAGCACATTCGTAATCGTTTAAAAGCTCGACCCATCGACGCTGACGCATGTTCAACTCTTTCTGCTTGAAGATATGCTCGAGACTCCTGTGATCGGTGTAGATGGTGCACTTGGTACCGTACAGGTAATGTCGCCATATCTTGAGCGCAAAAACAACAGCTCCCAGCTCTAAATCGTGTGTAGTGTAATTCCGTTCGTGAATCTTAAGTTGGCGCGAAGCATAAGCAATGACTTTATCCCGTTGCATCAACACACATCCAAGACCCTGAATGGATGCGTCGCAATAGACCACAAAATCGTCTGTGCCCTCTGGCAATGAAAGAATAGGTGCGCTACAAATTCTATCCTTTAAGTGCTGGAATGCTGATTCCTGTGTATTACCCCAACGGTAGATAACGCCTTTCTGAGTTAGTGAGGTGAGGGGTTGTGCAATCTTGGAGAAGTCTTTGATGAACCTTCTATAATAGCCCGCCAAACCCAAGAACTGGCGGATTTCTGTTGGTGTACGAGGTGCAGGCCAGTTCCTGATCGAATCAACCTTGGATGGATCAACATGAATCCCATCCTTGTTTACCACGTGACATAGAAAGTGGACCTCACGAAGCCAGAAGTCACATTTTGAAAACTTGGCGTACAGCTGTTCTGCTCGAAGGAGTTCCAAAATGAGTCGTAAATGCTGCTCGTGTTCCTCCAGACTCTTCGAATAGATCAGGATGTCGTTGATGAAAACAATAACGAACTTGTCAAGATAAGGTTTGCACACTCTGTTCATAAGGTCCATGAAGACTGCCGGTGCGTTTGTTAATCCGAACGGCATGACTAGGAACTCGTAGTGGCCGTAGCGAGTTCTGAATGCTGTTTTGGAGACGTCCTCATCCCGGACTCTCAGTTGATGGTAGCCTGACCTCAGGTCAATCTTCGAGTAATAGCTCGACCCTTGTAACTGGTCGAATAAGTCATCGATGCGTGGAAGAGGATAGCGATTCTTCACAGTCACCTTGTTCAGTTCGCGGTAATCTATGCACATGCGGAAGGTACCGTCTTTCTTCTTCACAAATAATACTGGAGCTCCCCAGGGTGAAGAGCTAGGACGAATGAAACCCTTTTCCAAGAGTTCTTGCAATTGCTTAGACAGTTCTTCCAGTTCGGTTGGAGCTAAGCGATAGGGTGCTCGAGCTATGGGTGCTGCTCCAGGAGCTAGCTCGATCTGAAATTCGACCTAGCGATGAGGCGGTAGCCCCGGTAAATCTTCAGGAAACACCTGAGGAAAATCGCGTACTATAGGAATATCCTCTAATCTCTTCTCTTTCGCTGATGCGTCCGTAACAAGTGCTAAGATAGCAGTGTGGCCCTTTCGCAAACACTTCTGAGCCTTCAGGAAGGAGATGATGCCAACCACGGCACCGCTCTTGTCGCCTTGAACTTCGAGAGGTTCTTTACCAGAACGGGGAATACGAATGATCTTCTCCTTGCATAGGATCTCTGCTTGTTGTTGAGATAACCAATCCATACCAATGACGATGTCAAAACTACCCAGAGCTATGGGAATGATATCGATAGAGAAAGTCTGACCAGCGAGGATAAGATTACAACCCTGAACTACGTGTGTGGCCTCTAGAATTTTACCGTTAGCTAACTCTACGACATGTTTGGGGTTCAAAAGTGTTGGTGCGCGTTTAAGCATTTGGCTAACTTTCAGAGACATATAACTGGTATCCGCACCCGAATCAAATAATACAGTAACATAAAAGTCGTCGAGAAGAAACTTACCCATAACCACATTAGGATCGTTCCTTGCATCACCCTGACCCAGCACAAATGCACGACCCCTGGCACCATTGTCGTTATTGTTTCACCCATTGTTGTTCCCGTTGCCCTGATTATTGTTGTTATTGTTCTGATTCTGATTTAACTGAGGGCAGTGTCTCTTGTAGTGACCTTCAGCTCTGCACTGAAAGCATCCCTTGTTACCCTGTTGCTGTTGCTGGTTCTGCGGTGTTTGCTGTTGCTGCTGACGATTCTGATGTGGAGGTTGTGGGCTCCTGCAATCTTTAGCTTCATGACCAATCTTGAGACATCTCTGACAACGAACCTTGTTGCACCGACCACTGTGGTGCTTGTTGCATGTATTGCATCTTGGGAGATTTCCTCTATATCCACCCTGTCTTTGACCACCAGAAAATTGCTGACCAGGGCTCTGGTAGTTATCAGCCTTCCGCTGCTGTGCCTGAGACTGAGCTGTAGCTGAACCCTTGCTGGAATCCCCATCCCATTTCCGCTTATTGTCAATGGGAGTAGCGGAAGTAGTGATAGCAGTAGTAGTAGCACTGATACGTTTAGGCAGCCTGTTCTGTTCCACTGCCTGGTCTGTGAGACGATGAGCCAACTTGATGATCTGTTGAATGGTGCCTAGATTTGCTGAGGTCACGTGACTTTGAATCTCTGGCACTAGACCCTTGAGATACAGTTCGATATGTTTGATGGGAGGGTCTACCATAGTAGGACACAGAGTAGCCAACTCGTTCGATCTTTTAGTGTACGCTTCAATTTCTGACCCCGTCATCTTTAAGTTGTAAAACTCTACCTCCAGCTTATGAATGTCGTCATGGCTACAGTATTCTTCTTTGATCAATTCCTTGAAATCGTTCCATGGGGTGGCGTTAGCAGCAACCAACCCCAGCATTTGGACCTGAGCGTTCCACCACGTGAGCGCTATACCCTCAAGAGTACCAGTAGCATATTTCACCCTGCGAGCCTCAGGGCATTCACACATCTCAAATACGGACTCGAACTTTTCAAACCAATGGAGGAGTCCAACTGCTCCTTCCGTGCCACTGAATGTGCTAGGACGACAGTCCATGAAAGTCTTGAAGGTGCAAACAGGTGGCTGAGTGTGCTGACCTGTTGTGTATAAGAATCAGGACAAGGTTAAACACAAGAGTTGTTTTAGGAGTGTAGGATCTAAAGATCCTAGTGTGAGTTATGACTGCAGGGTATACCTCCTGCTTGTGCGGCTGCAAGTGCCGCAGCAACTTGTTCGTTAATCAGAGCCGTCAATTGGGCTTGAGTCATGTTAATGCGTCCAGCCATGATCTTCATATCAAAGGCAACATAAGTGAGAGAGGTTCGCGAAAAACGCGATGACAGAAGAGAGTAAGCACACAAGTGTTCTCAAGCAATAGTTGTTACGTTTATCTAAGCATACCATGAGCAAAGTTCTATGTAATCTAGCAAGTAGGCAATGTAAAAATAAATCATATTACCTAGAATGTCGAGTCTTGCACGTGGAGCGAAGCGTCGTTGTGGATCGTTGAGCACTGTTCAGGTTATAGTCTGGTTTTAACAAAAACTTTTTCCCCTTATTAAAACCAAGTTCACTATAACCAATGGCTCTGATACCAATCTGTCACACCCCTAAAATCCACACGCGGAGTATCACCGATTGGAGGCGTGACTGACCAGGATCAAGCCACCAATCATATTGAACATTGTAAGTAATAAATAAAAGTCATTCATCAATACGAAAGGTGTTCAAAACCATAACATAGTTAAGCGTTTAGCGGAAGCATAAATATGTAAACCCAACATAAGTTTAAATGTTTCAAATGTTTAGCATGGCACACAGCTGTCCATGTCCCACAACGACTCCTCTTCACTCCCATGCAAGCTCCATAGATACCTAACGACCTGCAAGGCATGTAACAGAGAGTCAACAACAAAGTTGAGCGAGTTCACAGTTGGTTGTTCAGTAATGAGTTCGTTTAATAAATCGTAAGTTCGTTTATAACCATGCCGTGTATTACTAGGCCATTTGTATGTTCATCTAGTGGGGGCTTCCCATGTTGTAAGTTCAATTAGTGGGGGCTTCCCATACTGTAAGTTACTAGACTAGTTGTATCCATAAGTATCCTTCCCAATCCGAGGATAGTAGTAAGTATAAGTATAAGTGCCCTTCCCAACCGAGGACAATACGTAGCGAGTACGTAGGTTTAACGCTGGTGTCCTTCCCAATCCGAGGACAACGGTACGTAGGATTTACGTAGGTTTTAACACTAGTGTCCTTCCCAAACCGAGGACAGTACGTAGGTTTTACGTAGAGTTTGGCACAGGCATCCTTCCCAATCCGAGGACCGTGGTAAGTAGTCTAGTAGTGATGTAAGTACAAGTAATCATTCAATCCTATTCCCAACCCACCGGGGAATCCCATGCCTTGGTAAGAGTGCGAACTCACCTTGGTTTGCTCGGTATGCTAAAGTATGTGCTCACAAGAAATCAGTCAAATCCTATAGTGTGCACGTATACTCAATCAGTACATGTTGGTAAAGTTTCACATGCAATCTAGGTCACTAAGTGTACTGGATGGTTAACATTAAATAACACGTAAACAGTTATTCAAGTTCACATATTCACGCTTCACATAGTAGATTTCCCAGTTTACTCTAACAAGATTATTCATTAACAATCATGGTAAGCATAACGGTGTTAACAGCATTAATCAGGATTAACGGATTTAACGCACATAAGAAAGTTACACACTTAATGCAGTTACTGTTTCATATCAAGTTAGATCAACTTAACAAAGTTATCATGCATAATGAGCTTAACATACATAACCTAGTTAACATCACCCAGTTAACTTATTAACATAACTGACATGCTTAACAGTGTAAGTAAACTTAACAGGGTTAACCATCTAACCGATTTAACATAACAAAGTTTCTGTATTATAAGTTTAGACGAAATCACATAAAGTGAAAACCCTTTGTGACGAAAACCCCTCTGGAACGAAATACCTTTGGGGCGAAATCACCTTGGATTTCGTCAGGTTTAGGGGATGACGAAAACACTTAGTGTTTTCGTTGGAATCTTGTGTTTTCGTCTGTGGAGTACATGTTCATCACCAACCATAACACATTCCAAGAATCCTAATCATCGACTGTCTAACAGTTACACCGGTTACATCATATCATCATTCGATAGTCAACAGTCATAATTGAGTTATTGGAATCATCAAGTAACATTATCATTATCCTGACATCATCATTATGTAGTAATATTAATTCATTACATACAATACTATATCCTATTCACGAAAGCACTAACAGCAATCATATCCAATCTTATTATTCATGCAAAACATAAACTAGTGGCATACACATGAGCCATCACATGTCTTTATGACAACTCCTATGCCACATGATCAACAGAGCCGACAATAATGATGAAGTGATGTATATTCAGTTTGTTCTCTAAATCAAAACAACCGTATACGATTACAATCGTAAAACACCCATTCACAACCTAAATTATATCATGTATGTATTCGCTAATCAGTTTTATTCAACATAATACAATTAGTCAGACATGTTCATGAGCACCCATTAACAATGGTCATTTGCTAATCAAGTCCATGTATAACATAAACGAGCAAAACAAGAAACAATATAATTTCAGATCCACTAACCGTGGGACTCTATTGACAGAGATGATGTTGCCTCTAGGGGGTTTGTGTCCACTGCCGTCGCACACAGGGAAGAACTCTAGGGTTTGGTGATAAAACTACTCGCAACAGTGGGGAAAAATAAGACTTTTAACACAACTCGCTACTGGGCCGAAGCCCACTCCTGATTTCGTTGAACATGTGGTGGACGAAAACACCAAAGTGTTTTCGGCTAACATTCATATATTTTATTAATTATGCTAACACATTATACACACAAGACATATCACTAAATGTAATGCACACCATATATAGATACAAAAACAACACTTAGTGATTCAGTATTAAGTTCAGTAGAAACCTTGAAAACTCGGGTTGTCACATTTGTACTATAAATAGAACAGTACATGTACTGTTCTATTAGCTCTTTTGCACCAATCATCTTGTACGAACAAACTAGTGAGCTCAGGCTGAGGGGGAGTTTAGTGTTGCATGCATGCATAGTTGATCTTTGTAATTGATACAATCTTGTTGGACCGTTACACGACCTTGAAACGTCAGTTAAGGCATTTCATCTTTGAGTACGATGGCGGAATCAACATAAACAAAGTCATAACAGCTAGTTTCCTTTTAATCCTTCTTTTCTGATTGATTTACGTGCTTATACAATGTATTCTGATACAAAACCGGTAGCACTTCGTCTTACATACAATGACCAAGTCTTACCAAATGAACAACACTCTAACCTATTTATAGTCATGTTGATTTCGCTTGAACCCATTTCAAGCTAAATCTGATTTCACTTGAATCCATTTCAAGCTAAATCTGATTTCACTTGAATCCATTTCAAGCTAAATCTGATTTCACTTGAATCCATTTCAAGCTAAATCTTCTGTGGTGATTTAGCTTGAAACACACATAAACCCTTTCAAGCGAAATCCACAAGTTTAAACATATAAAACCCTAATTTAAACCCTATTGTGTGTTCATTCAACCTATCTAGACACAAGACTTGATTAAGACGTAATCAGCAGACATTTAGTGCACCAACAGACTCCCCCTTGGATGTTGATGAAGTCTTTGGCTTCAAGTCTTTGTCTTTATCAATCTTCAAACATTGTAAAAACTCTCTTCAATCTTTATCTTCAAACTTTAAACTTCAATCTCCCCTTTGACTGTTGATCCAGACTCCCCCTTTCACAGACTCCCCCTCTCGATATGCTAGAATCTGAGATATCTGGTTCAAGCTTTGACAATTAGCTTCCGTTGGGAATAAAGAAGTCCAATCCTGTTACTCAACCAATAAACATTACAATTCTATCTTTTCAACATTAAATCACAAACTCAATCAGTTTTAACAATCCACTCAAGTATTCAGGTCCAAGTTAATGACCCTGATCACTTGATTAATCTACCAAGTCCAAATTAATGACCTTGGTTGATCTTTTGACGAATCAATACTGATTTTAAAAACATTTTTCAACCAATTTACACATTTCTGAAAATAACAAGTATCAAATTAATGAACTTGTTTTTGACTTTTCAAACAATTCAAACTTCATCAAAGTAAGCTCTCCTCATTCTTCAGTCCAGAATCTCCTGCATCTGCTTCAATCATCTGAGAATCCAACAATCAACTCTCCACTTTGGTTTGTCGGAAAAATAAAGCAGAAATAAAATCTTTTTGGATTTTATCAAAGTGTTCTAAACTAAGAAATGAAATACAGAAAACTTAAATTGCAGAAAGTAAACAAAGTAAACTATTTACAAACATATTTTTGCGAGCGTGTCAGGGAATCATATCAGCTTTTCAGACAAATCACAAGTACCATTAAGCTACATTTCATACTCAGATTTAAACAATTCACCTCGATTGTCGATATACTGATCCATCTTAAATTCTCACACAAATTTCAATTTACTCAGGATAGAGTTAGATGTCTTAAGAACAAGCTCATTCATGTGTCCCACCTCTTGAATATACTCCTGTATCCAGAATCCCAATTATCAGTCTTACAGGTGAGTATACTACAATGATATCTGTATATAAATTAGGTATGCGAGGGCCGAGGGATCTCAGGTCAATACTTCCGTATACGCAGAGAGATATCAGCTTCGACTTTACGGTATGTCCCCTTTAGAGGATCTTTTTTCTTACAACAGCAGCGACTATCAATTTTATTGTTTCATCGGCATGCTGAGGGTTTAATGCTATGTTTCAAGCATTGCAGAAAGTATTATCCAAGGACTAGGTCAGAACTACCGTTCAGCAGAAGTCCCGGAATAATACCCCAGACATCATTGAGTATAAAGACCTAGTATATCAGATTATGAGACCTTTCAAACGAGATTTCAGGGGTTACCTATATATCCAAGTAGTGTTCCCCACGAATTTCACAAGTTTGAAATTTAGATTTATATCCCGAATAAATCTACTAAATGTGCAAAAACCTATCGACACATCATTAGTGAGACTGTTTAACTCATTTAAACTATACAAATCTTTAGCATACTGTAATTGTCTAACCGATGTACTATCATTTTCCCTATATACACAAGCTCTTTTTCAGATTTTATCATGTTTTTGTATTTTTGCATTTTTTTACTGTTTTTGTATTTTCTAAAAACATAACTATGTACAAACATCTACTCCCCCTAAATACCAAAACAAGTAAAAATTCGACAAACCATTGCAGATTGTTTCTCGTCTTCATCCGCAACAGTACTTTCATCAACGCCAATTATGCCATCCGACACCGAAAGAAGCTTCATACCATTCAGTTTTAACAAATATTTAAACCGATTTTTATCAAAAGCTTTGGTATGTAAATCAGCTTTCTGTTCGTCAGTGTGGATTTTCTCAATTCGTATCAACTTTTTCTCAAAGCAATCACGAATAAAGTGATGACGAATTTCTATGTGTTTACTTTTAGCGTGATGTACTGGATTCTTTGTTATATTTATAGCGGCCTCATTATCAACAAAAAGAGGTGTGTTAAGAAACTGCAAACCGTAGTCGCGCATCTGTTGCTGTATCCACAAGATCTGAGAGCAGCAACTGCTAGCAGAAACATACTCCGCTTCACATGTAGATAACGCCACAGACGTTTGTTTCTTACACTGCCAGGTAACCAATCTAGAACCAAAGAACTGGCATCCTGCAGTTGTTGATTTTGAATTGACTTTGCAGCATCCGAAATCCGAATCGGAATACCCTTCGAGCGTAAAGTCGCCTTTCCTAGGATACCACAACCCCAATGAAGGAGTTCCTTTCAGGTAGCGCATTATCCTCTTCACAATGATCATATGCGATGCTCTCGGGTTAGATTGAAATCTTGCTGCGAGGCACGTTGGGTACATGATATCAGGACGTGAAGCAGTTAGGTACATCAAAGAACCTATCATGGATCGGTAAAACGTTTCATCAGCCCTGTCTCCGGTGAGATCTGGGTGAATCCCATGATTTGTTGCAAGTGGGGTAGCAGCTGGAGTAGAACTTGACATCCCAAATTTCTCTAGAATATCATGAACATACTTTGACTGATGAATGAAAATTCCCTCAGGAAGTTATTCAACTTGTAAACCCAGAAAGAATTTCATCTCCCCCATTGATGACATTTCAAACTTTTGCTTCATCACTGATTCAAAATCTTTGCATAGATTTTCATTTGTCGACCCAAAGATTATATCATCCATATAAATCTGAACTATCAGAAGATGACCGTCGACCTCTTTAGTGAAGAGAGTGGCATCCACTTTTCCACGAATGAACTTGTTCGCTAGTAGGTGTTGAGACAAAGTCTCATACCAGGCTCTCGGGGCCTGGTGTAAACCATACAGCGCTTTGTCCAATAAGTAGACCTTGTTTTTGTGGATTGGATCGGTGAAGCCCGGCGGCTGACCGACATAAACCTCCTCTTTAACCTTCCCATAAAGAAACGCCGATTTAACATCCAACTGATATACTTTGAAGTTCTTCCAAGACGCAAATGCTAGGAAAATTCTGATTGCCTCTAGTCGTGCTACAGGAGCATAGACTTCGGTAAAATCAATCCCCTCCTGTTGACTAAAGCCCTGAACAACGAGTCGAGCTTTGTTCCTTACAACAACTCCTCTATCGTCCCTTTTACACTTAAACACCCACTTGGTGTTAATCTTTCTCTGACCATCCGGCATATCAACTAACTTCCACACTCCTAATTTCTCGAATTGACTAAGTTCCTCCTGCATTGCATTGACCCAAGAGTCTTCAGTAAGCGCCTCTTTGTAAGTTCTTGGCTCAACCTGCGAGATAAAACAACTCAATGAGAATTCAGTTTGCAAAGGAGCAACTTTTGTATAAAAACATGTAAGCCCTCTATCAATCTGATTTCGAGTGCGAACTCCAGCTTGCAATTCTCCTATGATCAACTCCTCTGGATGATATGAAAAAGTTCGTGGCATCACTTCACTTGGAACATCTACATTTCCCTCCAGATTAGTAACATTCTGTTCTGCATCTTGTTCACTGACTTGGTATGTTTGACTTGAAATCTGAATTTGCTTTTTTGTTTGTTTCAAACTGTTCACTTCTGACAACTCAACTTCAACCAATTTAAAAACATTTGTCAACTTTTTCTCATTAACATTCTCAATGGGAAACTCAGAATCCGAATACAACTTATCAGATCCAGCCATCTTGTACATCACAAGACCTGATTCATCACTTAAGTTGTTTTTGGATTTTGGTTTCTGAATGTATTTGTCCAAGAAACATTCATCATCTTCAGCTGAATCAGATAACAAAACACTTTCAGCTGTGCTCTTAACAATCTCTGTCTGAACACTATCATCAGATGATGTAGAAAAAGTAACATCAATGTTCTCCGGAAGTTTAACTTCACTCTCTTCCTCAATTTCAACCAACCCAGATTGCTTTTTCGTGTAATTATCAAGAACAGGTGGTGGAACTTGATGAAACCCCACCCCAGTTCCATCACAATACACATCTTCGCCCGCTTTGTCTTTCCCGATGGGTTTGGGAATAATGTGTTGCAAAACAAAGCTTGCGGAGCTGTAACTGTTAAGCTTCAACTGGATTCGCTCGTTTTCGATTACAGCCTCTTGAACTTTAAGTTTCAATTTAGCGATTTCATCCAGTTGTTGGTTGATTGATTCTTCTTTAACTCTAAGCACTGCTTTTAGATGTTCATTTTCTTTAAAAGTTTTACCATTTCGATCATCACAATCTTTCATTGTGCACTGATGTATTTTCCCATGGGAAAATTATTTGCTCTGATACCACTTGTTGGACCGTTACACGACCTTGAAACGTCAGTTAAGGCAGTTCATCTTTGAGTACGAAGGCGGAATCAACGTAAACAAAGTCATAACAGCTAGTTTCCTTTTAATCCTTCTTTTCTGATTGATTTACGTGCTTATACAATGTATTCTGATACAAAACCGGTAGCACTTCGTCTTACATACAATGACCAAGTCTTACCAAATGAACAACACACTAACCTATTTATAGTCATGTTGATTTCGCTTGAACCCATTTCAAGCTAAATCTGATTTCGCTTGAATCCATTTCAAGCTAAATCTGATTTCACTTGAATCCATTTCAAGCTAAATCTTCTGTGGTGATTTAGCTTGAAACACACATAAACCCTTTCAAGCGAAATCCACAAGTTTAAACATATAAAACCCTAATTTAAACCCTATTGTGTGTTCATTCAACCTATCTAGACACAAGACTTGATTAAGACGTAATCAGCAGACATTTAGTGCACCAACAAATCTTTCGACTAATGACATCATGTTTGCTGAAAACTATTCTTCTTTGATTGTGTTTTAAAGTTTATTTCCATTTCTGCTGCACATTAATCTATGTTTCTGTCACACTCTGACTTTTGCGGAAGCGTATGATGTGTGACTTGCTCAATATCATTGCATTCAATTATAACAAACAACTATATGCTTTAAAACCATGATGTTCATCCATTCATACATTTCAAAATATTACAAAACCCAAGTTGTTTAGTACTAACCATTAAACTTCAAGTTTATCTTACAAACCATCCAAATGTTAAGTTCCAAAAAGGCCTTTTACAAAAGACATTAAAAACCAAGGCTTTGATTCATATATCTTATCAAGGATAAGATATACCCTTCAAACCCTTCCAAAGCAGGATAACTTTCAACGCCTGCCAGATCCATATTAGTTTCCTGAAATACATGTAATTTGAAAACATCAACAAAAGTTGAGCGAGTTCATGCGCTTAGTATGAGTTCCAATAAACTGGTAAACATTTGAGAGAATCCTTTTTGTAAACCGGTATGTAAAGCGTCTATGAACAGATCATTAATGTTTTGCAAGGACATTAATATTTGTGGTATGTAGGAAGTGCTCAAACCTCGCGGATTTCCTCCAGGCCATCCGGCGGGAACAACATAGTCACCACATGCGGCCACACAAGGACCCAAGGGTGGGGCTCGCTACACCTAGATAGATCTACCACTCATGCCCCTCTGTCTTAAAAAGATTAATGGCACTTAAGAGAGATACTACATCATCCATGTGATCTAACAGTTCATTTCTTAGCTAAACCATACCATTAAAACATTTGAACATTAGAAACATTGAAACATGTATTTCACCCCCGAAGTTATAAACCGAAAACAGTTAAAGAAAAGGGGACATGAACTCGCTGATATGCGTCCTGTCTCCTGTATACCCAAAGTATGTATCCTTACGCCGTACTACAACCTACACACGTGCTGAGTTTTATTAGACGGCTAGGTCGTGTAAAGACTCTCAGTTTTAGTTGTTATGACTTAGCATTCTTTGAGTTACGTCTTTGGTGTACTTTATATTATTCCAAAGTATATAATTATTGGTTATAATAATAATATTTTAACTTAAATTATATTTATTAATTATTGGAATATTTGTTAAAATAATATATTCTAACTTGGTACATTATGTATTTATACACGTATATTTTTCCCAAGTATGGGTGTTCTTGTATTTGTGTATTTTTAGACTTGTGTATTTTGCCAAGTATTGGTGGCGTATTCCGGTGTGTATTCATACGTACGAGAATACGTATTTTCTTGTATTTATTAAGTATTTTATACTTAATCTTGTATTTAATTTTTCGGAATATTACTTTTAATCAAATAAAGGTTCACCAATTTATATTCCTAAAATATATGCATTTTAATAAAAACTTTTATAGAAAACTATCTATAAACCTTCCTTGGCAAAATAATTATATTTTCATATAAATTAACCTCAGAAATAATATATTTTCGAGATTAACTTATAAAATATTCATAATTCCATTGTTCACCCAAAATAATATATTTTTAGTTTGTTTAAGAAAATATTTATTTCCTTCAAAAATAATATATCTTCTAATAGTTCAATAAAAAATATATATATAAAAAATATATATATTTTTTCTACTAAAAATAATGTTTTTTCTACTTGATAAAATATGATATATTTGTAATAATTGTAAAAATCACATTTTCCGTTTCTTTGGTTTCCAAAATAACGTTTAACTCATTTGTTAAGATATAAATCTATTTCCGGAATATATATAAGTGTAGTCCATACGTCTATGTTCGGTTTGTCTAATATTCGGGTATAAATTATATATTTGTTTTCTTGGAATTTTGGTAATATTTTGTATTACAAATTTGGGTATTTTGGTAAGTTATATTATTTTCAAGTCCTAAAATTAATATAACTAATACACATAATATACAAGTAGCACACAAGTGTGACATCTAAATATATAATTTCCTAAATATATACTTAGTCACTTTTATTTATTAAGAACCAACCTCCAACATTTGTAATTTTTTTGTAACAAAAGTTATGGCAGGTTTTTATTTGAAAACCATGATCAAAATTTACTTATAAACACCTGTTTAAAAATATTTTTCTAAGTGTTTAAATTCTACAAAAATTTCTCCATAGTTTCCCCTTAAAAATGGAGGTTTCCATGCTTTAAAAGCATATTATTTTCTTTCAAAATCATCATCAATCATCAACAAATCATTCAAGACTTACCATGAGCCAAAATCATGCAATTTACACTACATCATGAACTTGAAGTTTTGTAAAAACTTGTAGTAACTTACTATGTTATTTAGTAGGTTTAGTTACCCTTTAAAACATGGTTCTTTGTTCATAAACCCCTTTCTTGTAAAATTTAGTCTTTTACAACTTACAAGATGATTTTTCTAAAAATAATTCTTTTGTATTTTTCTTGTTACAAACATGTTTCTAGCTTTGGTTAAACACGTAAAACATGTTTAACTTCTTTAAAAAATCATGATCTTGTAAATCTTGCATATAACTTTGGTTTCTTGAGAAAATCATTTTTGCAATCATCCATTTACAAGTCTTATAACATGTATTCATCATCATCACAAAAACAACTTCATTTTTCAAGTTCATGTTCACATAAAGGATGATCATTTTGTTTTTCACAAGATTCATCCTCTCACTTGCTAGATCATGTGTTTAATCACAATCTAGCAAGCTTCTTATGATGATCAACATCATAATCACAAGAAATCAATCATCAAGTATCACACATACACTAAAACAACATAGATTCTTATGATTTTAAGCTTTATGTGAAGGATTATCTTCTTGTTTCTTCATGATCTTTATGTTTAAACATTTACATAATCTTTTAACCATTAAAAAGAGAAGTAAAAACAAGTTACAAGAGGCTTACTACTAGCACAAGGGCTAGGGAAGAATCAAAGATGAACAAGATGATAAACAAGGTGGATAAAAGCTCTAGGAAGTGGTCCTTCAAGCTCCAATGCCTCCAAGCTTCCTAACTTAGCTCCTAGCACCTTAGAATCACCTTAGAATGGTTGTTGATGGAATGAAAATGGTGGTGTTGTGGGGGTGTATTGTGGTCGTGAGCAAGGGAAGAAGGAGATGAGAAGTGAAGTGGTTTAGAAGTGAAGAAATAGTTAAGTGATGTAATCTTGTGGTTATAAACAAGGTCCTTTCAACATCATATAAACTAAAGGTTCTAGTGTTCACTAAGTATCCAACAAGATCAAATAAACAATTGCCATAAAATCATGGGGTGGGCCCCATGTTCATAACCGTAAGTTGGGGGGGGTGTATGGTTGGGATGTAAAACTTAGTTAGTTGTTTTAGTTAGGTTTCAAGTATAAGGTTTAGTGTTTTTAGGTGTTATATGTTTATTAGATGTATTATGATGTTCGGTGACCATAACTAGCTTGGAAATGTTAAAACAATGGTTCTAGTGAAAATTTGGTTTTTCGGGTAGTGTCCGGTTGTTTGGTTGGTTACCGGTTCGTTAAGGTGCTAATTTACGAAGTTTAGTGTGCTTTATGTTTCCTTTTGTGATAGTTTTGATTCTCGACACCTAGGAAGGTATTCTGGATCATTAAACCATAATTCTACATTTTATTTTAGTGTTAGAATGCTGATTTTCGCTGAAATATGCAAAATTCTGCAGTTTATGTGAGTTTTAGGCACTTTCCGGCACTTAAACTATCACTAGGATGGCAGTTTTTTGATCCCTACTTTCCTACACACTATACTAGTGTAACTCTCGGTTTCGGGCTCATTCTGTGTCTTAATACCATGTCTGTCTGAGTACCGAACTCCCGTCAGTATTTCTAGTTTGTCTGATAACTGTGCTAGCTTTGTTTCGTGCACTAATTGAACCATATGGTGTTGCATGCAATAATGATAAATAATCTTGCAACGTGTAATGCACTTGTATGTATATGACAGCATTCAGAAAATCATTCATGTCATTAATTAAATCAGGCACAATCATTAATGCATAAATTATTGTTTAACATTGTACGAAATACGTGGAAAAGTGCCAGTGGTCACATTCTCCCCCCGTTAAAAGAATTTCGTCCCGAAATTCAAGTTGTGTTATCGGTTGCAGGGGAGTTGTGAAACAAATGCGTATATTTTGATTTGTTTTGGTCTACACGCTCCCAAGTAAACTCTGGGTCATGACGTGAATTCCAATGAACTATGATAAGTTTAATGCGACTTCTTCGTATCTGGTGGACTTTCCAGTCCGTAATCCTCGACAGGTTATTCAGTAAATTGGAGTTTGTCGTTAACGCAAGTCTCGTTTATGGGAATAATACTATTTCTAGAGTCGGACTCTTCTTGAGATTAGACATGTGGAACGTGTCATGGACACTACTAAGTTCTTCTGGTAGTTTCAGCTTGTATGCAACGGTTCCGATCCTTTCCAGGATCTCGAAGGGTCTAATGTACCATGGGTTTAACTTTCCACGCTTACCAATTCGTACCACGCCTTTCCAAGGCGAGACTTTCAACAAAACCATATTTCCAACCTCAAATTCCGACGGCTTCCACCGCTTGTCGGCATAACTCTTCTGTCTATCATGGCTATCCTGATACGACCACGTATCTGAACAATCTTGTCCGTAGTTTCTTGAACCAATTCTGGTTCGATAATTTGTTTATCCCCGGTCTCTGCCCAACACAGCGGAGACCGACACTTATGCCCATAAAAGCTTTAACCGGGGCTGCCTGAATGCTGGTGTGAATGCTGTTGTTGTAGGATAACTCCACCAAGGGTAGGTGAGTATCCCAATTTCCACCAAAGTCCATCACACAAGCACGTAGCATATCCTCCAAAGTCTGAATCGTCCGTTTACTCTGGCCGTCCGTTTGAAGGTGAAGGGCTGTGCTACGATTCAACTGTAAACCAAACACTTGTTGAAACGTCTGTCAAATACTTGATGCAACGCGACCATCTCGGACGGATATGATGGATACAGGCACTCCATGACGTGCCACAGTCTCCCTGAGAGATATCTCTGCTAACTTCTTTGTGCTGTCTTTCCTACTGATAGGTACAAAGTGCGCAGGCTTCGCGAGTCAATCGATAATCACCTAAATCATATCGTGTCCTCTTTGTGTTCTTGGTAGCCTTGTAATGAAGTCCATGGAGATCTGTTCCCACTTCTAGATGGGAATCTCCGGTTTTTGCAATAACCCTGACGGGTTCTGGTATTCTTCCTTAACTTTGGCGCGAGTAAGGCAGTTACCCACGTATGTAGCAATATCGGCTTTCATCTTGTGTCACCACTCAAAATCCTTTAGGTCTTGGTACAACTTGTCAGATCCAGGATGGATCGAGTACCTTGACTTGTGTGCTTCATTCAGAATAAGTGCTCGTAGATCACCGAAGAGTGGTACCCAAATACGTTCCATGAAGCACATTGTTCCATCTTCCCTTGGGAAAAAATTCACTTCCATACCACACAGTGATTCAGCCCTTAAATTTTCTGGTTTAAGCGCTTCCTGCTATGCTTTGCGAATCCGAGTAGTAAGATCAGGTTGAATAGTCATCTGTAAGGCTCGCACCCTTAGAGGTTTTGCGTGTTCCTTGCGGCTCAAGGTGTTGGCTACAACGTTTGTCTTGCCTGGGTGATACTTGATCTCCCCATCATAATCATTCAACGGCTCATCCCATCTATGTTGTCTCATATTCAAATCCTTCGGTTCACAGAGTGTGTTGCAACTCTTATGGTCAGTAAAGATCGTGCAACGAGTACCGTACAAATAATGACGCCGAATATTCAACGTGAATATCACAACACCTAGCTCGAGGTCGTGCGTCATATAGTACTTCTCTTGCACCTTTAACTGACGTGACTCATATGCGATGACTTTGTCCCGTTGCCACAACACGCAACCAAGACCTTGTCGAGACGCATCACAGCAGCCTACGGGACCGTCAGTACTCTCTGGTAAAGATAAGATAGGTGCGTCACAGAGTTTGTCCTTCAACGTCTGAAAAGCTGTCTCTTGTTTCTCTCCCCAAAACGAATTTCTTATCTTTCTGGGTTAGGGACGTTAGTGGCTGAGAAATACTTGAGAAATTCTCAATGAATCGTCTGTGATAGCCTGCTAACCCCAGAAATTGTCGTATCTTAGTTGTGGTTTTTGGTGCTTCCCAATTCTTGGTTGCCTCTATCTTGGCAGGGTCAACATGGATTCCATCCTTTTTCACCATGCGACCTAGGAATTGCACCTCGCGAATCCAAAATTCGCACTTTGACAACTTTGCATATAACTGTTCTTTCTTCAAAAGCTCCAAGATAGCTCACAGATGTTGCTCATGACCTTCCTTGGTCTTTGAGCAAATAAGGATGTCGTCAATAAATATAATCATGAACTTATCCAGGTATGGCTTGCACACCCGATTCATGAGGTCCATGAATACTGCTGGTGCGTTTGTTAAGCCAAACGGCATGACAAGGAACTCGTAACGTCAGTAACGAGTCCTAAAGGCCGCTTTAGGGATACTTTCTTCTTGTGTCCACAACTAGTGATATCCTGTCCTTAAGTCAATCTTGGAATAGCATCGGGAACCTTGTAGTTGGTTCAACAAGTCATCAATTCTCGGTAAGGGGTACCGATTCTCGATGTTTAGTTATTTAACTCCCCATAACTTATGCACAATACTTCTTCCTCACCAGTTCCAATTTCAGGATTCCCGACCTGGAACAATACCTTTTCCTCATCAGTTCTTTGATTTCCTCCTAGATTAGGCCATATGTACATACGAAAACTGTTGTCCTTCTTCCTTTCCAATAACACTAGAGCTCCCTAGGGTAAGAAGTTCGGCCTAATAAGTTCCCTTATCTAGCAGCTCTTGCAGTTGAGTCGAAAGTTCTTGTATCTTGGACGGAGTTAGTTGGTAAGGCTCCCTTACTAATGGTGCCACTCCTAGTACTAGATCTATTCGAAACTCCACTTGTCACTGCGGAGGTAGTCCAGTCAAGTCTTCTGGAAGACTTCTTGAAATTCCTTTACAACGGGGATGTCTTCCACTCTTGGCTCCTTGGTCTCCTTGCCGACATTATGAGCAAGGAAGGCTATGCAGCCTTTTCAGAGGCACTTCTGCGTTCTCATAGCCAATGTGAATTATCGCAGTCTTCCGTCTTATGAGGTCCAGCGCTCTTGCATCAGCTGTATGAAGGCCGTGTACTATAAGTGTTTCATCATTCGCAAGAGGGATGCGAATGATTTTCTCATAACAAACAACTTCAGCTCCATTATTGGATACCCAATCCATGCCGACTACAACATCAAAACTTCCTAAACCAACTGGTAGCAGGTCAATAGGAAACTTTCGTTCTCCAAGTTCAAGTGTACAACCCTTAATAACTTCATCCTCTTCGACTAATTTCCCATTCGCTAACTCTATTGAATAGGGGGTGTCTAGCTTACTTGCCTCTAGACCAAGTAGGTTCTTAAATTCTATAGATACAAGGCTAAAGTCGGCGCCAATATCAATCAAAATGGATGCATAGTGTTGGTTAGTAGGGAACGTACCCGTTGCAATATTCTGGTCCTGGCGTGCTTCACGAGCTCCATTCGTGAAACTCTTCCTCGTGCTTGGTCCTTCTTAGGGCAATCTTTCCTAAAGTGCCCTGTGTCGCCACATTTGAAACAACCAGGAGTTCTATCATTACCATTTCCGCCTTTGGTGTTGTTGTTATCCCCTTGATTGTAGTCACCATTTCCTCCTTGGTTGGGGTATCTTGCCTAACAGGTATCCTTGCTGTGTCCCTTCTTTCCACATCTATCACACTTAGGTCTCTGGCATCGACCTTCATGGTGAAACTTGCATCTGTCATATTTCGGCTTATTTCCCAAATAAACCTTTCCTTTGGCCTCATTGGTGGCTCCAAAAGCTTTCGTGCCATGAGGCGGGTTTGCTTTCCTTCTTTTGTTTGCATTTGGTTTGTCATGACTTGTTGGGGTGCCTTTCCTCAGGTTTGAAAACTTTCTTTTACTTCCATCCGACGAAGACTCCACATGTGTCTCCTTCTTCACTGGGCTTTCATTCGCTTTCCCCATTGCCACCTCGTCCTTGTCAAGACTTAGGGCAAGAGTTATTGCTTGAGCAATTCCCAACATGGTTCCTCTCATTCTGCTGCAGTTTGCAGTGCTGCTTGTTTCGTATTCGGCGATTGCTTTAGCGACTTACTAGTTCACTAGGGCTTCGAGTTCAGATCTGGTTACAGGCAAAGGTTCTGGTTGGGTTTGTTCAACGTTCCTTCGTTGTGGTTCCATGAGCTTCACATGTATAAAACACATCGACGAGATTAGTCATTTATTTCAAAATAAATATTATCATCGATAAGTGAAAGCAAAGCTCAGTTGTTGTTCACTATAAGCATAAGGGTAAGGTAATTACTAATGAGGCCTATGCAAATCTTCCCACCATAATCATCTCATCAATGAAATGAGTCACAACAAAATCTGCTAAGGGTACATCGACTTTTACATACACCATATCAACTTGTTGCAACTAGTCTTGTGTAGAAAACCTCCTCGGAGTCACCTTACTCCGATTGATGCAAGTCATCCAGTGCTATACAAAATACGGTGAGGCCTTCCCTTCACCTTGTTCCTTATTTATCCCTCAAGTTTCCGAGTCTTCCTGTCACACCCCCAAAATACCACATGCGGAACTAGGCGTGTGACGTACCAGGATCTAGCCACCAATCACATTGAACTAAGATCAAATTATAAAACAAAGTTCCCATTCAATAAGATAAAATACTCATAACATATCCAAGTTTAACATGTTCAGTGGAAGAAAATGGTTAAACACTGTTCAATCGTTTAAAAAACCAATGTACGTGAAATTATTAAATAAGTCTTGCAAGTCCAAGCAGTACGACCCATGACCACTATAGCCATCCAGACTGCAAGTTCCTTTCCATAGTACCTAACGACCTGCGAGCATGCAACAAGTGTGTTAGACAACGCTGGTGAGTTCACAGTTTTATGAAAACGTTAGTTACCAAGTGTTTAATCCAGTTTGTTAACAAATCCGAAAGTAATGTTGATAATATCTCGTTACTGAACAAGACGGCTCCTGATGTATGTTTTGCCTGTTCCCCAGTGCTCCTATCAAAGCACTGGGCATGACTGGGTCATTAGTTCACACCCGTCCTCTCCGGTACAGGGTGAAGGTGCCAAACCTAAGTAGCGCTACCAACTAATACCTCGTTACCTCTCCGGTAACAAAAAGATGGGACTTAAGAGTGATAGGGTGAGAGTATTATCCAACATTCCAGTTTTTACCCAAAAGACTTATCCCTCCCTGGGATTCCCACTGACTGTCCCAACCACCGGGACGCATGCTCAAGAGTAGTGAACTCACCTTGATTTGCTCGGTATGATTAGTTACTCACACACACACTCAATCAGTCAAAGCCTATGGTATTCATGTATGCGTAATCAGTTTCACATTCTCAAGGTTCACGTATAAATAAAAGTCATAGTGTGCATTTTCAAACAGTGATACCCGAATAGCACATAGCAGTTATATACACTCATACAATCCACAGTTCACATGTCACACGTATGTTTCATAACAGTACACAATAGTTAAGCGTGTTACTCATGACACCAACGCATGTTTCTTCAGTCAGTATTTCTATACTTAACTAGCAGTAATAGAGTTTTGTCAACGAAATCCCACATTATCGTACAAGTTCCACTCACAATTCTGTTTGTCTTGTACCCGACGAAAAGCCTTCTTGACGAAAGATTACACTTGACGAAAGATTATCTTTCGTCGGGTCCAAGTTAGCGACGAAACACCATCCATCTTTCGTCGAGATAGGTGTTTCGCCGATGAAATACCATCCATCTTTCGTCGAGATGGGTATTTCACCGGAGGTCCTTCTTCCTCCTGTCTAACCATTCGTCACAGTTATCAACAATAACCCTAATCACTTACAGTTCCGATTTATTCATAGCTATACAGTTTCCTAACTTCTCTTGAATCAATCATAAACAATTCATCATGCATATTGTCATAACCCAATCATATACAATAACTGACACAATATAAATTCAGCAAATAGGATCATTGAATCGCACAGTAAATCATGAATGAATGCAAACCATCAATTCCTTATCATGTATGTTCTAATCTATTCGATTAACCAACAAAACATCCAAACCTTAATTAATCATCACATACGATTACGGTTTCTAATATAATCCTATATTCACAGTAGATCACGATCACCAAGACAATCATCAATCGATATGGAGTGTGGTGGAATACTAACTGATCGATGGGATGATTACGAAAGTTCAAGAAATCTTGGAAGGAATGGATGGGTGCTGCCGACAGTTGGTTGAGATATGAAGAGTTAGGGTTTCGCTTATCTTTAACTTATGTACAGTTATGCGGATACACGGTTCTTATAACCTAGACACCTTTGGGCCTCACTTGGGCTAAAAGCCCATGCCGGCGAATAACCCCACTTGACGAAAGTCCAGTGTTTCGTCGACTGAGGGGTGTGACGAAGGTCAAGTGTTTCGTCGAAGAGGGATGAGGACGAAAGTCTAGTATTTCGTCTCACAAAGGATGCATGTGACAAGTCTATCCAATCTTAACCAGTTCATAAGCTTTTATTAATTAGCCAAACAATAATACAAAACACCAAACATATACCAAACATGAACAAGTTACAATGCAAACGAATTATGAAAACACTGTGCAAAACGAGTAACGTGTCGAGTAAGGACTTTGAAAACTCGGGTTGTCACATCATCCCCAACTTGAAAGAAATTCCGTCCCGAAATTTGACAAGTAATCCAAAAACAGCAAGACATTAACTCATGATGACTGTGGATTTTTCGCGGGTACCACATCATCCCCAACATGAAAGGGAATTTCGTCCCGAAATTCACCAGTTGTGCCAGACTTAGATTTTCCAGACTTGGACTTGTTATTTGGGAATAAATGTGGGTACTTGAGCTTCATCTGATCCTCGCGTTCCCATGTGAACTCCAGTCCCCGTCTTGAGTTCCAACGAACCCTCACGATCGGAATTCAACTATGCTTACGAATCTTGACTTCCCGGTCCATAATTTCTATCGGTTCTTCTATAAACTGCAACTTAACATCGATTTTCAGCTCTTGAAATGGTACTACAAGTGTTTCATCAGACAAACACGTCTTTAACTGTGAAACGTGGAAAACATCATGAACGTTACCCAACTTAGCAGGTAACTCGAGCTTGTATGCCACTTTACCAATCCGCTCCAAGACTTTGAATGGCCCAACATAGCGTGGGTTAAGCTTTCCGCCCTTTCCAAAGTGCACCACACTCTTCCAGGGTGAAACTTTCAGCATAACGCGATCGCCTACAGCGAACTCCAAGGGTTTCCTACGCTTGTCAGCGTAGCTTTTCTGACAGTCGCGTGCTGCCGCCATACGGTTTCTGATCTGGACAATCTTTTCAGAAGTTTCAAGAACAAGTTCTGGACCTGTGACTTGGCTGTCACCCACCTCAGCCCAACAAAGGGGAGAACGACATTTCCGGCCGTACAATGCTTCAAACGGAGCTGCCTGAATGCTAGTGTGGTAACTGTTGTTGTAGGAGAACTCGATCAACGGCAAGTGTTTCTCCCAGCCTTTGCCAAAATCAATCACACACGCTCGCAGCATGTCTTCAAGCGTCTGGATGGTTCGCTCACTTTGACCATCTGTCTGTGGGTGATATGCAGTGCTTATGTCGAGACGTGAGCCAAATGATTTATGCATAGACTGCCACAAATCAGAGATGAAATGCGTATCGCGATCAGAGATAATGGAGGTTGGCACCCCGTGCCTAGAAACCACCTCCTTGAGATAAACATCAACTAGTTGCGAGAATTTATCCGTTTCCTTGATCGCGAGGAAGTGCGCAGATTTTGTGAGGCGGTCAACGATTACCCAGATGGTATCGTTTCCGTTTTGAGTTCTTGGCAGGCCAGTGACAAAATCCATAGCAATTTGTTCCCATTTCCACATGGGTATTTCTGGTTGTTGAAGCAGGCCTGGGTTTCTGATATTCTACCTTGACTTTCGAGCAGGTCAAACACTTACTCACATACATCGCGATGTTAGCTTTCATCTTCGGCCACCAATACATAACTTTGAGATCTTGGTACATCTTATCCGAACCCGGGTGAACAGAGTATCGAGACTTGTGTGCTTCGTCCATCACAAGCTCTCTATGATTACCGAACAAAGGGATCCATACCCGTTCCATAAAATAATAAATGCCGTCTGATCTCTTCTCAAGTTGTTTCTCCATTCCCTGTAAATATTCAGCTTCATAGTTTTCTTCCTTCAGCGCTTCTGTCTGAGCCAAACGAATCTGATCAGGAAGGTTTGTGTGAATAGTGAGCTGTAAAGCTCGCACACGCTTAGGTTTCGTCTTCTTTCGGCTAAGGGCATCATCTACAACATTAGCTTTACCGGGATGATACTTTATGGCACAATCGTAGTCGTTCAACAGTTCTACCCAGCGACGCTGTCGCATATTCAATTCCTTCTGGTCGAAAATATGCTGAAGGCTCCTGTGATCGGTGTAGATGGTGCATTTGGTACCGTACAGATAATGCCTCCAGATTTTCAACGCAAAAACCACGGCCCCCAATTCTAAATCATGAGTCGTATAATTCCTCTCGTGAATCTTCAACTACCGAGAGGCATAAGCTATTACTTTCTCGTGTTGCATCAACACGCAACTGAGACCCTGAATAGAGGCATCACAATATACCACAAAATCCTCGGTACCTTCTGGTAAGGACAAGATCAGTGCACTACAGAGTTTCTGTTACAAAAGTTGGAAAGCATCCTCCTGCTTGTTTCCCCAAGAATATACAACACCTTTATGTGTCAACGAGGTAAGAGGTTGGGCGATCTTCGAGAAATCCTTGATAAATCTTCGATAATACCCAGCGAGTCCAAGAAATTGTTGCACCTCCGAATGATTCTTTGGTGCCGTCCAATTCCTGATAGCATCAATCTTAGCAGGGTCCACGTGTATTCCCGATTCATTCACAATGTGACCAAGGAAGTGCACTTCTCGTATCCAGAAGTCACACTTAGAAAACTTCACGTAGAGTTGCTCCTTCCTCAGGAGCTCCAAAATAAGACGCAAGTGTCGCTCATGGTCTTCCTTGCTCTTAGAGTAGATCAAGATGTCATCAATAAACACAATAACGAAATCATCGAGATACGGTTTCCACACATGGTTCATAAGATCCATGAAGACCGCTGGTGCGTTCGTCAACCCAAACGGCATAACCAGACACTCATAATGCCCATACCGCATTCGAAAAGCCGTTTTTAGGAACATCCTCCTCTCGAACTCTCATTTGATAATAACCCGATCTTAAATCGATCTTTGAGTAGAAACTTGACCCCTGCAACTGGTCAAACAGGTCGTCGATACGCGGTAAAGGATAACGGTTCTTGACTGTTACCTTGTTGAGTTCTCGATAATCTATACACATACGAAAAGTTCCGTCCTTCTTCTTCACAAACAAAACTGGGGCTCCCCAAGGCGAAGAACTGGGTAGGATGAAACCTCTATCCAATAGTTCTTGTAGTTGATTCGATAGCTCTTGCAACTCTCCTGGTGCAAGACGATAAGGAGCACGAGCAATCGGAGCTGCTCCTGGCATAAGGTCAATCTGAAATTCCACCTGGAGATGTGGAGGTAAACCGGGTAACTCTTCAGGAAACACGTCAAAAAACTCACGTACAACTGGAAGGTCCTCGATCTTCCTTTCTTCAGCTTGTGAATCGGTAGCAAGAGCTAGAATAGCAGGGTAGCCCTTTCGTAGACACTTCTGGGCTTTCATGGCTGAGATGATGCCGACCATGGAACCACTACGATGACCTTGAACCGATAAAGATTCCCCACTAGGGAGAGGGATACGCACGATTTTCTCTTTACAGAGAATTTCCTCTTGATGTTTAGACAACCAATCCATGCCAACCACTACATCAAAACTACCAAGAGTAACGGGGAGTAGGTCAATGTCGAACACTTGACCCATGAGATCAAGTTTACAACCGAAAAGGACATGAGAAGCTTCAGTCGATTTACCATTAGCTAATTCTACTACATGCTTATTTACAAGAGGTGTGGGAGTCAACCCCAACTGACGACTAAACCCCAAAGACACATAACTCCAATCGGCACCAGAGTCGAATAAAACAGAAGCAAATATGTTGTTTACAGAGAATGTACCAGTCACCATGTTGCCATCATTTCTGGCTTCCCCAGCTCCAATAGTGAACACCCTCCCACGCGCACCATTTCCACCATTGCCCCCATTGTTGTTGTTTCCGTTGTTATTGTTCGCATTGTTGTTGCCACCAGCATTCTGATTTAGTTTAGGGCAGTCTCGCCCGATGTGACCCTCGGCTCCACATTGAAAACATCCCTTACGATTTCCACGGTTTTGCTGGGGTTGTTGCCTTTCCTGTTGCTGTGGCTGTTGCTGTTGCGGGGTGTGCTGCTGCTGCTGGTTCAGAAGTGAAACCCTACAATCCCTGGCCATATGCCCCACTTTGTTGCACCTGTGACATACTCGGGTACATGGTCCCCGATGGTGATAGTTGCACTTATTGCACTTTGGTAGCTTTCCCGCGTAAGAACCCTGACCCAACTGTTGCCCTGGCTTTGATTAACGGAGGACTGACTGAAACTACGATTGCTGCTATTGTCTGGCCGCTTCTGTGACTGATTCGAGTTCGTTACCTTATCTACATCATTCCATTTCCGCTTGCTATCAGTAATGGGCATAGTAGCTGTGGTTGTAGCAGCAGTAGCGGCAGAAACACGCAGTGGTAGCGAGCCACGCTCCACCTCCTGATCCGTGATCTTGTGAGCCAAGCGGATAATCTGAGCTAAGTAGTTGAGATTCGCTGCTGTAACCAAACCCTTCACCTGTGGGGCTAACCCTTTGATGTACAGCTCGATTCTTCGGTGTGGAGGTCGTGAAAAGTTCGGGCACATATTAGCTAACTCATGAGACCTCTTTGTGTAAGCCTCGATCTCTGACCCCACCATCTTCAGATCATAATACTCGTTCTCCAATTTCTGTACCTCATTGCGAGGACATTACTCCTCCCTCATCAGCTCCTTAAAATCGTCCCAAGTAGTGGCATTCGCCATCTCAATACCCAACATCTGAACATGGGCATTCCACCATGTCAAGGCACCATCCTCGAGTGTGCCTGTAGCATACTTCACTCTGTCCCCAGCAGGACAGTTACACATCGCAAACACCGATTCTTCCTTCTCAAACCAACGCAAAAGTCCCACAGCCCCTTCAGTCCCACTGAAGGTCTGTGGCTTACAATCCATGAACGTCTTGAACGTACAAGCAGGTGGATTGTTTTGATTCTGATTTGCTTGCTGACCTAATGATGAAAGAAAATACATGACACGGGTAAGAGTTGTGTACACGACACAAGAATAAAGGGTAATTGGCACATATCATACCAACTTGATAGGCTGCCAAAGCCTCAGCCACACGTGTGTTAATCAAGTTTGTCAGCTCAGCCTGGGTCATCGCAATGTGACCACGTCCGTGACCTCGTCCGCTCATGATTCTATATAAGAGAAGGGGAAAAGGTCAAGAGTCGAGATATGGTAGAAGTCAAACTCACAATAACTTCTACAGATTACAAAGTACGTCAGACAACAAAGCAGAACCCCTTTCACACTCGTTAAATCTTACTGGGACTCGCATGAACCCCACATTACTATTATGTGTGCACCCATAATAGAAATGCGATTTGTATGTTTATCTCAGCTCCTCCCAACTCATGCTAAAAGGTCCCTCAAATTCTCACAACAAGACAGGACACAACAATCATAGACCACAAAAATCTAACGGTATATCACACTGGGACTCTAACAATCACATAACTCAGGTAAATGCACATGAATTCAGTCTGAAATGCTAGGGGTGCGCAATCGCACGCAACATTGCACATAAGTGCATACTAGATATGCTATGCAATAAGTAAACGAGAGACGAACCTTGCAATCTGGAGCTGAGTGTCATCGTCGATTTCGAAGCTGTTCGGTTATAGTCTGGTTTTATAAAAAAAACTTTTTAAAACCTAGTTCACTATAACCAGTGGCTCTGATACCAAACTGTCACTCCCCCAAAATACCACATGCTGAAACCCCGCTAGGCGTGCGACGTACCAGGATCTAGCCACCAACCACATTGAACTAAGATCAAATTATAAAACAAAGTTCCCATTCAATAAGATAAAATACTCATAACATATCCAAGTTCAACATGTTAAGCGGAAGCAAATGGTTAAACACTGTTCAATCGTTTCAAAAACCAATATACGTGAAATTATTAAATAAGTCTTGCAAGTCCAAGCAGTACGACCTATGACCACTCCAACCATCCAGACAGTAAGTTCCTTTCCATAGTACCTAACGACCTGCGAACATGCAACAAGTGTGTCAGACAACGCTGGTGAGTTCACAGTTTTACGAAAACGTTAGTTACCAAGTGTTTAATCCAGTTTGTTAACAAATCCGAAAGTAATGTTGATAATATCTCATTACTGAACAAGACGGCTCCTGATGTATGTTTTGCCCATTCCCCAGTGCTCCTATCAAAGCACTGGGCATGACTGAGTTCACACCCGTCCTCTCCGGTACGGGGTGATGGTGCCAAACCTAAGTAGCGCTACCAACTAATACCCCGTTACCTCTCCGGTAACAAAAAGATGGGACTTAAGAGTGATAGGGTGAGAGTATTATCCAACATTCCAGTTTTTACCCAAAAGACTTATCCCTCCCCGGGATACCCACTGACTGTCCCAACCACCGGGACGCATGCTCAAGAGTAGTGAACTCACCTTGATTTGCTCGGTATGATTAGTTACTCGCACACACTCAATCAGTCAAAGCCTACAGTATTCATGTATGTGTAATCAGTTTCACATTCTCAAGGTTCACGTATAAATTGTGACAACCGTCATAAATCCAGGTATCCGTACAATTAATTAATATTGATTAGTGCTTAATGACTGTGCTGAATTACAATTAATGACTTAAACTACTTTCTGATTACTGCATCATACTTACCTGTGCATCACATATTACATGATGTCACCTCATTGTCACATGCAAACTTTATTGACATACATGATGCACAAAGCACAGTTAGCACAATTAGCGGATAACTCAGAAAATGCTGACGATGTTCAGTACATAGACAAACAGTGTTTTGGAACCCAGTATGAGCCGGAAACCAAGTTCTACACTAGTATGGAGTGTAGGGAACTAAGGATCATAAAACTGCTTCACTAGGTGATAGTTTAAGTGCCGGAAAGTGCCTAAAACCACATAAAGTGCAGAATTCTGCATATTTCAACAAAAATTAGCAATTTAATGAGCTAGTAACATGCAAAAATATGGCAAAATGGTCCTGAATGGTTTCCTAAGTGTCGGGAATTAAAAGTGTCACAAAAGGGTACTTAAGGAACATTAAACGAAATTGTTTGACACTTTAACGAACCGGTATCTAACCAAACAACCGGACATTACCCGAAACACCAAAATTTACTAGAAACATTGATTTATTATTTCTGAGCTAGTATGATCCCCGAACATCATAACACCCCACTAAAAATATCTAGTAAATAACACTTGTAACTAAACACTTGGAATTGGATTATAAACTAACTAATTGGTTCAAATTTTACACTTAGACCCCCCCCTTTGTGTGTGGACGGTCACAATGACCCCACCAAAATCCCCACTAAATCTCATTTGATCTTCCTTGATCTTATGAAGATTGATTAGAGATTTGGACACGTACTTAGGAGACACATAAACCTTTGGACAATAGCATTAGTGGCTTATAAGATGGACAAGAATTCATCACAATCACTTCATCTTCTCAACACCACACCTCTCCTTCTCTCTCCCTCCTTCTCGGCCGTGAGCACCCAACACCACCACCATCACTTTCAATTCAATCCAACCCATTCCAAGTTCACTCAAGGGTGTTAGAAGGTGATTAAGGAAGCATGGTGCTTGTGGATCTTGAAGGACCTCCATCAATTGCTTTTATCCATCACTTTTATCATCACCATCATCAAGTGTTCTTCCCTAGCCTTAGAGCTAGTAGTAAGACTCTCACAACCCTTTGTTACTTCTAATTTAGTTGGTTAAAAGATGTATTATGTTGTAAATCACAAGAACACTAAAGAACATAATCTTGAAACATGAACATAAGCTTAACATATGATGAAATCATGATGAAACCATGTTGTTTAGTGTATGTATGATGTTTGATTGTTATTTACTTGAGATTATGATGTTGATCATCATAAGGAGCTTGCTAGATTGTGATTAAACACATGATCTAGCAAGTAGGAGGATGATTATGTGAAGAAACAAGATGATCATCCTCATGTGTAAACATGAACTTGGAAAATGAAGTGATTTCTTGAAAAATAATAAACAAAGCGAGTTAGTAATCTTATGGATCTAAGATTTATGAATAGTTTTCCAAAAGAACCAAGTTCAAAATGTGATTTTTAGAAGATCTTGGTTCTTACTTAAATAAACACTATTTTTGGTGATAAAACAAGTATAAGAACACTTTGTTTACAAGAAAAATTCAAAGGAAGGATTTTTGGAAAAATCATCTAACAAGTTGTAAACACTCAAATCTTTCAAAAATGAGATTTTTAAAGAAGTAAACACACTTTCAAGGGTAACTAAGTCTACTAAACATACTACCGAATTACTACAAGTTTTTATGAAAACTCAAGTTCATGATCATTATGTAGATAGCTTTGTTTTAGCACATGGTAAGTGTAGAGTGATTGTTGATTGCTTATGTTGATTTTTGAAAAGAAAATGATATGCTTTAATAGCATGGACACCTCCATTTTCAAGGGAAACTATGGCAAAATTTTCTAAAAATACAAACACTTAGAAAAATATTTTCTAATAAATATTTACAAATGTATTTTAACTATGATTTTCAATATAAACTTTGCCATGATTTTTGTAACAAAGATACAAGTATTGGAGGTTGGTTTTTATAAATAAAAATGGGTAAATATATATTTAGAACATATATGTATATTAAGACACTTGTGTGAATATTTGTATACTTTGTGAAATAGTTATATTATTTTAGGGTAAAATAATGTAACTTAACATCATACCAAGAATTTACAATCCAAAATAATACCAAAAATCACAAGTAATAAATATATAAGTTACACACTTAATATTGTGAAATCGAACACAAGAACGTAACTTACAAAATATTCCGGAAAATACCGTTATAAATATATTTTTGGTAAATATTATTTTGGATACAAGAAATGAAAATATGATTTTTGTAAATATTACCAAGTTATGTCATATTTTTAACAAGGGGAAAATATATTATTCTTGGGAGGTAAAAATATATTTTCTTAAATATTTAGAAGATATATGATTTTTGAGAAAAATATATATTTTCTTGAAATACATTATTTTTAGACAAAATGAGTTTACATATATATTTTCTAAAGTGAGACTTGAAAATATATTATTTTGAGACTACCAATACAATAATACGAATACACATGCATGAGAATACCCCCATCCTTGGGAAGGAAATACTTGAGAAGTATTAATACAAAAGTATTGTTTAACAATTATTCCAAAACTAAATATAATTTAAAGTTAAAATAATTATTATTTTAACAAGTAATTATAACTTGGAATAATATTGGGAACATAAGAAACGTAACTCAAAAACGTTAAACTCTAAGCCAAGGCACGGCCCGTTCGTCTAATAGACAGTAGTACATTGTAGGTAGTCGTGTTTGCTGAAGAGATTTGGGTTACGATTCTGAAGACGCATTATAGTGAGTTCATGTCCCCCTTTTCTTTAAACTGTTTTGTTTATTAACTTCGGGGGTGAAATACATGTTACAAAAGGATTACATACAAATACATTTGGTATGGTTAGCCTAGGAAAGAACCATAGATCATGTGAATGGGTAGGCGGATACTTGGGACCATTAATCCTCGTATAAGGACCGAGGGGCATGAGTGATAGATCTATTTGGGTGTAGCGAGCCCACACCCATGAGGACCAGGGTGGCCCATAGGGTGACTATGTCTTCCAGCCGGAAGCCCGGTACAACTTTGCTAGGTTTGAGTCTTCCTACACCGTCACACATATCAGTGGCCTTGCAAACCATTGGTGATCTTTTCCTTGTTTGCTATCATACCGGGACTTTCATACTTACACTGTTTACAAAGGTTCATACATATACAAGACACATGAACTCGCTCAACTTTTGTTGATATTTTTAAACTACATGTATTTCAGGGAACTAAGTGGATCTGGCAGGTGTCTGCATGTTTTCAAGCTGCGTTATAATAAAAGATGTCATCCAAGTCTTTAGGGTTTAGGAGATGTATCTTACTCCTGGACGAGATACATGGTCCTAAGCTCGGGTTGGTTTAAGTTATGTTGTCGAGTCTTCGTGAACTCCTTAAAACTTGTTGTGGTTTGTAACTTAAATTCGGTGTCAACATTTCAGACAATTTATGTTGTGGTATTTTCAAACTTAACTTTTATGGATGAATATCTTTTGGTTTTATCATATAGCATTGTTATGATTGATTGCTATGGTATTAAGAAGTCACACCAATAACCACGCTTCCGTAAAAGTCAGGGTGTGACATAAATAAAAGTCATAGTGTGCGTTTTCAAACAGTGATACCCGAATAGCACATAGCAGTTATATACACTCATACAATCCACAGTTCACATGTCACACGTATGTTTCATAACAGTACATAACAGTTAAGCGTGTTACTCATGACAACCAAGTCATGATTCTTCAGTCAGTATTTCTATACTTAACTAGCAGTAATAGAGTTTCGTCAACGAAAGCCCACATTATCGTACAAGTTTCACTCACAATTCTGTTTGTCTTGTACCCAAAGAAAAGCCATCTTGACGAAAGATTGCACTTGACGAAAGATTATCTTTCATCGGGTCCAAGTTAGCGACGAAACACCATCCATCTTTCTTCGAGATAGGTGTTTCACCAATGAAATACCATCCATCTTTCGTCGAGATGGGTATTTCACCGGAGGTCCTTCTTCCTCCTGTCCAACCGTTCGTCACAGTTATCAACAATAACCCTAATCACTTACAGTTCCGATTTATTCACAGCTATACAGTTTTCTAACTTCTCTTGAATCATCATAAACAATTCATCATGCATATTGTCATAGCCCAATCATATACAATAACCGACACAATATAAATTCAGCAAACAGGATCATTGAATCGCACAGGAAATCATGAATGAATGCAAACCATCAATTCCTTATCATGTATGTTCTAATCTATTCGATTAAGCAACAAAACATCCAAACCTTAATTAATAATCACATACGATTATGGTTTCTAATATAATCCTACATTCACAGTAGATCACGATCACCAAGACAATCATCAATCGATATGGAGTGTGGTGGAATACTAACCGATCGATGGGATGATTACGAAAGTTCAAGAAATCTTCGAAGGAATGGATGGGTGCTGCCGACAGTTGGTTGAGAGATGAAGAGTTAGGGTTTCGCTAATCTTTAACTTACGTACAGTTATGCGGATACACGGTTCTTATAACCTAGACACCTTTGGGCCTCACTTAGGCCAAAAGCCCATGCCGCTGAATAACCCCACTGGATGAAAGTCCAGTATTTCGTCGACTGAGGGGTGTGACGAAGGTCAAGTGTTTCGTCGAAGAGGGATGAGGACGAAAGTCTAGTGTTTCGTCTCACAAAGGATGCATGTGACAAGTCTATCCAATCTTAACCAGTTCATAAGCTTTTATTAATTAGCCAAACAATAATACAAAACACCAAACATATACCAAACATGAACAAGTTAAAATGTAAACGAATTATGAAAACACTATGCGAAACGAGTAACGTTTCGAGTAAGGACCTTGAAAACTCGGGTTGTCACACTTCCATAGTCTTTACTTTTACCAAAACTGGCACACTTCCCAAAGGATGGGGTTGTGCATTATTACCACGTGTAGGAGGGGGTTAATAGTGGAAACACAGAGGTAAGGTCGTGAGTGTACATGTCTTCTTCCTCGAGACCGAATGGTGCCTTGAAGCAATCTTAGAATGGTTTCTAGGTAAGAACTCACTACCCAAACGATGGGGGTGCATTAATGGATAGAGAGTGTGGAGGTATCGATAGGGGTGAAGATCGAGAAGAATCTTTTGCATGTGTCTTCCATGCGCCTAAATGGAATGGGAATCTGTTGAGAGGGCAGGGGGAATCGAGTGGTCGTTTTTGTCCTTATAATATGTGTTCTCTGCTCCATCGTCCTCGATTATCCTGATGTAAGGAGGACCCCTTTGTCACACTGGACTGTACAACGCTTATATTGGTTTTGCCTGGGTTCCATGAGTCCCAATATGTTTGATATGGTTTCCATGAATGCTGAATAGAGAGTGGTAAATGGGTTACACTACAGCTCATGCCATGCTACTACCTTGGGGTAATACGAATGTCAAATGTAGGGGTCTATCGTAGCAGCTACAATGGGTAAGTTTGAGGCGTTGTAGGTTCTGTACAAATTTAAATGTAAGAATACCAAAGTGTTGAAGAAAATCTTTCTTGAGTGTTTACCATCTTGAATACCGGTTCCCAAAGTATTGTACTACAGGTAGGGATATAGGTGCGAAGTAGATAAAGGCAGACTTCCTACTTTGTGGAGTGTTATAGTAACTATCTCGGTTAATGTTCCATAAGATGGGGGTTAGAACGACTTAAGAATTCAAATAGATAGTGATCATTTGCTTGACCCGCAGAGTCCCTTAGGATTTCCATGCACTACAAGTTGTTATTACATGGGCCCCCGTAATAATAAATTGTCTTGCATGGTCACCCTAATTTTCCTGAGGTCAAAGCAGCTGATCAGTCAGAGAGGGGACATTACTGTCCTCATACCTTCAATAGGGAAAGGACCTTTATGGTGGTCCACGTGCTATCATCCATTGACATTACGCGCGAATTGGCACAATGATTAGATAAAATAGGAATAAGGAGAGTTCCTAGTAATAGTAGCTGGAAGGGCACCTTTAAGATGAATACTTCATTCTCTTTGTCTGGAAAAGAGTGTCGTCATTTAGGTCTCGTAATTGCCTCAGGTGTGACAACCCGAGTTTTCAAGGTCCTTACTCGACACGTTACTTGTTTTGCACCGGTGTTTTTATAATTTGTTTGCATTGTAATTATGTATGTTTGATAGAGGATTGATTTACTGTGTTATTTTTTTGTTAGTGTTAGTATTTGAAGTGTCAGTTATAAACTTAATCCCACAAACCTCCCTCGTCAAACATTAAACCTTAAACTTTCGCCATTATCAGTACCCGACGAAACCTTGGTGTTTCGCCACTATCATCACGACGAAACACTGGACTTTCGTCCAGTGGGGTGATTTGCCGAACTGGGCTTTCGGCCCAAGTGAGGCCCAAGAGGGGTTATGTTATAAGAAACGTGTGACCGCATAACTGTACTCTACGTGATAATTAGCGAAACCCTACTTTACTCCTCTATCTCTCTCTCGTCGGCAGTTCCTGTAACCTTGGAGTCGTCGTGCATCAAGCAAATCAATCTATCCACTCTCACGGTTAGTATTTACCGTTGTTAGGATCTTGATGTTGTGGTTGTTTGTGAAACTAGGGTTTATCTATAGGCATTTGATTATGGTGTTCATTCATGATGGTTCGTTGATGATGATATATATATATATATATATGTAATCTTGATTTCATAATCCACTAATGTGCTGCTTGATTAACGATGATGATTAAGGGTTAACTAGTTTGTGCAATTCTGTATGTTGTGAATAAACTGTATGTTGTGAATAAACTGTTAAATGGGCTTGATTAAGGATTGCGCTAAATCTGCGTATTGTGATTCAATGATTGGAAACTATTATGATGAAGGATCGTATTAGGGTTAGTTAGTAACCATCGCTTGACCCATAGTTTATGTTAAAATTTTGCAGTTGAGGTTTCTGTAACTGATTCAGACGAAACATGTGATCTTTCGCCACACTTGTGGCCGACGAAACATGTGATGTTTCGCCACACTTGTAGCCGACGAAACATGTGATGTTTCACCGGGGTTGTTATGACGAATGATGGGGTTCTTTCGTCGGTTAGAGTTTCGCCGCCTAGAGAAACAGTTCACACAACAGACTGTAGTTTAGAACATGTTTGATAATTAATGACTATATGATTGACCTTTGTCTGTTAACACTGTTAGTTATGACTGGAAAAACATGATTCGGTTTTAATAGCACACTTAACTGTTGGGTACTGTTATGAAACATACGTGTGACATGTAAACTGTGGATTGTATGAGCGTATATAACTGCTATGTGCTATGTGCTATTTGGGTATCACTGTTAGAAAACGCACACTATGACTTTTATTTATACGTGAACCTTGAGAATGTAAACTGATTATGTACACATGAATACCATAGGGTGTGACAGTTTAAGTGTGAACGAGTAACTAGTCATACCGAGCAAACCAAGGTGAGTTCATTTCTCTTGAGCATGCGTCCCGGTGGTTGGGACAGTCATTGGGCATCCCTGAGAGGGATGGGTTTGGGTAAATCAATTGGGTATTCCTGAGAGGGATACGTCTTGTGGTAAATCTGGAATGTTGGATAATATAATCGTCCTATCACCATTAAAGTCCTTCCGTGTTGTTTGGTTACCTGAGAGGTAACAAGGTATTAGTTGGTAGCTCTACTTAGGTTTGGCACCCTCACCCCGTACCTGAGAGGACGGGTGTGAACTAATGATCTAGTCATGACCAATGCTTTGATAGGAGCATTGGAGAAAGGGCAATGTAAATCAGGAGCCGTCTTGTATTCGGGGTATTATCAACATTAAATTCAGTGGATTAAACTAAACACTTGGTAACCAACGTTTTTGTAAAACTATGAACTCACCAGCGTTGTCTGATACACTTGTTGCATGCTCGCAGGTCGTTAGGTACTTTGAACGAGGAACTTGCTATCTGGATGGCTGGAGTGGTCATGGGCTGTGTCGCTTGGATTTACCAGTCTTGTTTACTAAACTTGCATACATTAGTTTTTGAAACCTTGAACAGTGTTTTACTATTTGCTTCCGCTGTCACTATTTAACTTGGATTATGTTCTATGGATGTTTTATTTAATGAATGGGAATTTTTATAAATACTTTATCGTTGGTTCAATGTGATTGGTGGCTAGATCCTGGTACGTCACACGCCTAGCGGGATTACCGCATGTGGTATTTTGGGGGTGTGACAGTTTGGTATCAGAGCCACTGGTTATACTGAACTAGATTTTAAAACGTTTTTATAAAACCAGACTATAACCAAACAACTTCGAAAATCAACCATGACACTCAGCTCCAGATTGCAAGGTTCGTCTTCTGTTCACTTCATGCATTACTTGCTTAGTAGTTACACACACATGACTTGCATGAAACAACATATTTGATACCTCGATGTGATTACTTGTGCTGCCTGTTTTAGTGGAGCTAGATAGTGTGACACTACTTTTTGACTTTTGCGACTATTGATCCTGTAATGCTTTTCGTTTTATTATTTGAATGTGGAGGAAACTTTTAGCGCAAGTTAAGAGGCACTGAGATAAGCATGCAAATTCCCTTATTATTATGGGTGCACACATAACAATAACGTGAGGTGCATGTGAGTCCCAGTGAGGCTTAACGAGTGCGAGAAGGGTTTTGCCCTATTGTTTGGTGTAAACTATGTAGTTGTAGATGTCAACGTGAGATTTGACTCCTACCTTATCTCGATTCTTAAACTTGTTCCCTCTCCTTATATAGAATCATGAGTGGACGAGGCCATGGACGTGGACACATTGCTATGACTCAGGCTGAGTTGACAAATCTGATCAAAACCCGTGTGGCTGAGGCATTAGCAGCCTACCAAGCTGGTACGATATGTGCCAAATTTTCTTTATTCTTGTGTCGCGTACACAACTCTTACCTTTGTGTTGTATTTCCATTCGTCCATTAGGTCAGCCAGTGAATCAGAATCAAAACAACCACAAGCTTACACGTTTAAGACATTTATGGATTGTAAGCCACAGACCTTCAGTGGGACTGAAGGGGCTGTGGGGCTACTTCGATGGTTCGAGAAAGCTGAGTCGGTGTTCGCTATGTGTAATTGTCCCGTGGGGGACCGTGTGAAGTATGCTACAGGCACTCTGGAGGATGGTGTCTTAACTTGGTGGAATGCCCAGGTGTAGATGTTGGGCATCGAGATGGCTAATGCAATAACTTGGGATGATTTTAAGGAGTTAACGCGGGAAGAGTACTGTCCTCGTGACGAGATTCAGAAGCTCGAGAACGAGTTCTATGATTTGAAGATGGAAGGATCCGAGATCGAGGCTTACACGAAACGATCTCATGAACTAGCAATTTTGTGCCCTAACCTATGTCGACCTCCACATCGACGAATTGATTGTATCTCAAGGGCCTAGCACCAACTGTAAAGGGGTATGTCACTACTGCAAACCATAACAATCTGCCCCAGATCATCCGTTTGGCACATAAGATTACTGACCAAGAGGTCGAGCGTGGCTCATTGTCGCCTCGTAAATATGCTACTACCACTGCTGCTATAGCTACCACACCTGGTAGTGATAACAAGCGTAAATGGAATGATGCTAACAAAGCAACCAATGACAATCAATCTCAGAAAAGGCCTGACAACAGTATCAACCGCAGTTTTAGTCAGGCGTCTTCTGTGAATCAGAATCAGAGCAACAATTCAAATAAGGGTTCCTATGCGGGAAAGCTACCAAAGTGTAATAAGTGTATGTTCCACCATCGCGGGCCGTATACCCGGGTATGTCACAGGTGCAACAAAGTGGGTCATATGGCCAAAGATTGTAGGGTCTGGCTTCCAAAACAGTCACAGCAGTCGCAACAACAGGAGAGGTAGCAGCCTCAACAGAATCAGGAAAATCGTAAGGGCTGTTTTCAGTGTGGTGATGAGGGTCATTTTAAGCGGGATTGCCCTCAGCTTAATCAGAATGCTGGCAACAACAACAATGCTGGGAATAACAACAATGGGAACAATGGTGGGAACGGGGCACGTGGAAGAGTATTTACTATTGGCGCTGGGGAAGCTCGCAATGATGACAATGTTGTGACTGGTACATTTTCTGTGAACGATCTTTTTGCTTCTGTTTTATTCGACTCAGGTGCCGATTGGAGTTATGTGTCTTTGGGGTTCAGTCGTCAGTTAGGGTTGACTCCCACACCTCTTGTAAATAAGCATGTAGTAGAGTTAGCTGATGGTAAGTCGATTGAAGCTTCACATGTCCTTTTGGGTTGTAAACTTGATCTCATGGGTCAAGTGTTCGATATTTACCTACTCCCCGTTACTCTTGGAAGTTTTGACGTGGTCGTTGGTATGGATTGGTTGTCTAAGCATCAAGCAGAAATTCTCTGTAAAGAGAAAGTCGTGCGTATCCCTCTTCCCAGTGGGGAATCTTTGTCGGTTCAGGATCATCGTAGTGGTGCCATGGTCGGCATCATCTCAGCCATGAAAGCCCAGAAGTGTCTACGAAAGGGCTACCCTGCTATTCTAGCTCTTGTTAACGATTCGCAACCTGAAAAGAGGAAGATCGAAGACCTTCTCATAGTTCGTGAGTTTTCTGATGTGTTTCCTAAAGAGTTACCCGGTTTACCTCCACATCGCCAGGTGGAATTTTAGATTGACCTTATGCCAGGAGCAGCTCCGATTGCCCGTGCTCCTTATCGTCTTGCACCAGGAGAGTTGCAAGAGTTGTCTAACCAACTTCAAGAACTGTTGGATAGAGGTTTTATCCGACCCAGTTCATCGCCTTGGGGAGCCCCAGTTTTGTTTGTGAAGAAGAAAGACGGGACTTTTCGTATGTGTATAGATTATAGAGAACTCAACAAGTTGACAGTCAAGAACCGCTACCCTTTACCGCGTATTGACGACTTGTTTGACTAGTTGCAAGGGTCTAGTTTTTCTCGAAAATCGACTTAAGATCGGGCTATCATCAGATGAGAGTCCGAGAGGAGGATGTTCCTGAAACAGCTTTTCGAACGTGATACGGGCATTATGAGTTTCTTGTTATGCCATTTGGGTTGACTAACGCACCAGCAGTCTTCATGGACCTTATGAATCGTGTGTACAAGCCGTATCTTGACGACTTCGTCATCGTGTTTATCGACAACATCTTGATCTACTCAAAGAGCAAGGAAGACCACGAGCGACACTTGCATCTTATTTTGGAGCTCCTGAGGAAGGAGCAACTCTACGCGAAGTTTTCTAAGTGTGACTTCTGGATATGAGAAGTGCACTTCCTTGGCCACATTGTTAGTGAATCGGGGATACACGTGGATCCTGCTAAGGTGGATGCTATCAGGAATTGGGCGGCACCAAAAATCCTTCGGAGGTGCGACAATTTCTTGGTCTCGTTGGGTATTATCGAAGATTTATCAAGGATTTCTCGAAGATCACTCAACCTCTTACCTCATTGACACAGAAAGGTGTTGTGTATTCTTGGGGAGACAAACAGGAAGATGCGTTCCAATTTTTGAAACAGAAACTCTACAGTGCATCGATCTTGTCCTTACCTGAAGGTACCGAGGACTTTGTGGTTTACTGTGATGCTTCTATTCAGGGTCTTGGTTGCGTGCTGATAACGCAACAATGTGATCACTTATGCTTCTCGACAACTGAAGGTTCATGAGAAGAATTACACGACTCACGACTTAGAGTTGGGGGCCGTGGTTTTCACGTTGAAGATCTGGAGGCACTACCTGTACGGTACCAAATGCACCATCTACACTGATCACAGAAGCCTTCAGTATATCTTCGACCAGAAGGAATTGAACATGCGACAGCGTCGCTGGGTTGAACTATTGAACGACTACGATTGTGCTATCAAGTATCACCCAGGTAAAGCTAACGTTGTAGCTGACGCCTTGAGTTGAAAGGAAACAAAACCCAAATGTGCTCGCACCTTGCAGCTCACCATTCAATCTAACCTACCTGACCAGATCCGTTTGGCTCAGACCGAAGCGTTAAAGGAAGAAAACTATGAAGCTGAGTATTTGCGGGGCATGGATAAACGACTTATAGAGAGATCTGATGGTATTCTCTACTTCATGGAATGGATATGGGTTCCTTTGGTTGGAAATCTTAGGGAGCTTGTGATGGTCGAAGCGCACAAGTCTCGATACTCGGTTCACCCAGGTTCGGATAAGATGTATCAGGACCTCAAAGTCTTGTACTGGTGGCCGAAGATGAAAGCTAGCATCGCGACGTATGTGAGTATGTGCTTGCCTTGTGCGAAAGTCAAGGTAGAGTATCAGAAACCCTCAGGCCCGCTTCAACAACCAAAAATACCCATGTGGAAATGGGAGCAAATTGCCATGGATTTCGTCACAGGTCTGCCAAGAACTCAAAGCGGAAACGATACCATTTGGGTGATCGTTGATCATCTCACGAAGTCAGCACATTTTCTAGCAATCAAGGAAACGGATAAGTTCTCTCAACTCGCCGATGTTTATCTAAAAGAAGTGGTTTCTAGGCACGGGGTGCCAACCTCTATCATCTCTGATCATGATCCGCGTTTTGTAACACCTGTGTCACTACAACCATCAAACAAATTCCAAACCAATGAAATATTGTATTTCATACTTTGGACTTGTATAAATATGTGTATCTTTTGCACATATCAAGTCTTGTTCGATTTCAAACTCTAAATCGCTTTCTGGAAGGTTATACGCGCACTGATGCGTAAATATAACCAGTTTAATGCAACAAACACTCCGGAATAGTGAAATAGGCTTAACATACCTTAATTAACCTTTACATAACTTAGATATAAGTTTTGGAAGGTTTGGTGTGGTGAAATCAAAGTTTAATCGCTTACAGGGACTAAAGTTGACAAACTGCGAAAGTATGTCAAATTGAACTGTAACGGACATTCCGGAACATGACCATAAGTTAAACACACCTTAAATATCCTTTACATAGCTTAGAAATAGGCTTTGAGGGGTTCGGTGTGCTAAAATAAACTTTTGGGTCATTCAGGGACTAAAAGTGTCAAAAAGTGCACAAGTTTGCATTTTCGCGCATAACTTACGTTCTGAATACATCTGGACATCCAAAAATTTATGTAAGCATGACTACATTATATGTTAGTGTTCGCCATAAGAAAAATCCATTCGTCGCGTCATTTGGTTCGTTTTTCGCGCTAATGCGCATTCCGTCGTAATTAAGCGAACATCGCGTTCGTACGGCCAAACGAACCGACATCCGACATATTTTTGAGCACATTTTAAGTTCCCTATACTTTAACTTCATTTTAGAGCTTTGAAATGGGGTTAACGGGCCTTAAACGTGTCAAAAAAATGGGCTGATTGCATAACAGGGACCAAAAGTGTAAATCTGCCAAACTTGTATGGCTACGATGCGTAGCACTTTTTGGCTACGATGCGTATGGGTGTCTGCAGACCAGATTCAATGTTCAGAACAGCCTGTTTGCAGCTGTTTTAACCACAACCACATGTTCTAATTGTCTAGTCAGCTGATAAACATCATATTTTAGTCACCATAACTTGCCAACACTTGTACGGATGTGATCGAATCACGTTATTCCATGAAACGATCTTAACGGTGGACCTTTTACTATAAATACCCCACCCCCCTTTGTTCAAAATCACTAGAAACTTGAATTGAGAAACTCTAAGTTGAAACATTAGTTTCATACCTGAGATTTTCGAATCGAGTTTAGCATTCGGGGACCCTGGGTTAGTATTCTTTCGTTCTTTTCCTTATTTTTACTGCTTTTCGAGTCCGAAAGTCAAACTTTGTTTGACTTTCAGCGTTGACCAGTAATGGTCAATGCGAAGTTCGTTTGAACTTCGCAACGTGAGTGTAATCACGTTGGTCATAGTCCCTTGGGACTATGCCCACTGATTACCACGTTGTCTAGAGTCGTAGGGTAGGCGATCTGATAAATCGCCTATACCTTCGAACTCGACCCATTTGGTCGATCATTAGGATCCGACCAAATACATTAGGTGACCATAGTAGGTAGGGAATAACCTTCCGAGGTTATACCCTATGGTCACATCGTTTAAGTAGTTGTATGATAGGTAGTTTATATGCCTTAGGTAAATTACCAGAATACCCTTTTCATGTATAATTGGTAATTAAGCATATGTAACCTAAACTTTTGTCACATAACTGATTATGTAACATGTTTAGGCATATAACACTTGTCATAGGGCTAGTTAGGCGTTCCGAACGCGTTTTACGCGAACGACGCGTTAAAGTAGCATAAGCTTCCTAAACGGGTCGTAATGGGTCGATAACACTTAGGTTAAGTTTCATTTAGCATTTAGGCTTTGTTAAACCATATCATATGAGTTCCTACACCCATTTGGTTTACAAACCCTAATGCTACCCAGTCTTCCGATTTAGGTCCGGTTTATTAACATAGTTACCTATATTAGGTGCCGTTTGATTCCGTGATCTATAGCATTACTCGGTGGTCATCTTTAGACAACTGAGCAATCTCAAGTGAGTACATAGACCCCTCTTTTACTGTTTTCCAAACTGTTTTGGGGTGGAACACATGTGCCTACTTGTTACTTTCATGCTTTCCTGTTTTCACATCATATACTGGTTATGTTCATTAGTACACTATTAGTACATTGATTTACATGACTTTTCTGCTTCGTATGTTAACTTAGCATACTTGGTACATCATTTTACATTACATTTCATGCTACGTGTGCCCATTGTGTGCATTACTTAGTACATCGTTTTACATTACATTTCATGCTAGGTGTGCCCATTGTGTGCATTACTTAGTACATCGTTTACATTGCATTTCATGCTAGGTGTGCCCATTGTGTGCATTACTTAGTACATCGTTTACATTACATTTCATGCTAGGTGTGCCCATTGTGTGCATTACTTAGTACATCGTTTTACATTACATTTCATGCTAGGTGTGCCCATTGTGTGCATTACTTAGTACATCGTTTTACATTACATTTCATGCTAGGTGTGCCCATTGTGTGCATTACTTAGTACAATGTTTTACATTGCCTTTCTGTTGCATATGCTTATCCAGCGTATGAACACATTATACTACATTTTGAACCGTTGTAATCATTTGACTATGTGATCCGTTGATATCTGTGAACCGTTTGTAACTGTTGAACCGTTTGTATCCATTACATGATTTACATTAGACATGAACATTATTTTGGTGGTTTGGTTTGATTAAGTGATTAAGTAACGATGCGTGTGTAATATGATACAAGCATGGTGGATACGCCGCTGGTACTTCCTATATATAAGTGTTTGTATGGTATTACATATCGTAGCGTTATTTGAATCATTTCAGGTTGAGACATAGAACATTTTATACCAATAACATATTTTTCACAAGACATTGATTTACAAACAATTTATCTAATACAAACTCATTTTACATGGTTATTCATTTAACCATACATTATTCATTTATTTATACATATCATCTGATCGTATCGTTTTTCAAATGATTTACAAAACAAAGCAAATAACAAGGTTCATGACTAAACATTTTCTCAAACAAAAGTCATGAAACCTATTTTCACAAAACCTATGTATATCACCGGCATTTTTATGCTGACGTACCATATTTTCACATGTGTTTTTCAGGAACTGTTGCATAAGATGATCAAGATACACATAGGCAGACTTGGGCTTTAGTGACAATAAAAGATGCAAGACTAGTTAATTATGTTGTATTTCTTTGTTTATTAAGACATTGTAACACTTTTAATCAATAAAACGAAACTTCAATTGCCATGGATTTGAAACATTAATTCTGTTACAACACGCCCCGATGTTTCCGCCGCGATTTGTTGTTTTACGCGGTCGGGGTGTGACAGAAAAGATGGTATCAGAGCCAATGGTTATAGGGAATTAGGTTATTAGTAATGCTTTGACCTAGTCTATAACTTTCTTAGGACCCTAACGCGAGTTTACCTGTGTTTAGTAATAAAACAATACTGTCACCCATCCTTAGGCGACGACCACAACAAGAACATAAATTTCAAAAACCGCTTTGAAAACTAATCATCTGTTCTAGGATGATTGATTACTAGGTTTTGAACTCTCTATTATATGGTTTTGAACCCCTTTGAGTTTTCAAAATCTCATCAAGGTTTTGGGTTTTAAATAATGTGAACACGTGCAAACTGGAAGGGTGAATGCCTGTATTCTGGGTTTTCTGTCTAGGCAAGCACTTCGTATACATCTCATCAGACGCGAGACCAGTTGTGCTTACCTGGGAATTCTTGGGATGAGTGTTCACTTATAGGCGAGCATGTCTTCGCGATACATTATTTTTGACCTAATTACTTTGATTAATCACCGAGGTCGTTTGTTGCTTTGTAGTAACAAACAAATGACCACTACCCTTGCTTTCCTCAAATTTGTTTCATCTCATTCTATTTCGTCTAAATCTCTCACTCGTTTCCTTTCATGTTTCCTCTTTTAGAATGCCTCCTCGACGCGAGAACCAGATAGCGACTGCCGAACTGGCAGAAATTATTGCACAGCAAATGGCTGCTCAATTCCCAAACCTCTTTGCTCAATGGAACCAAGCCAACAACAACAACAATGTTACATGCAAATACAAGGATTTTAACCAGGCTAAACCACTCAAGTTTAGTGGTTCTGAAGGGGCGACTGGGCTTCTTCAATGGTTCGAGAGCATTGAGAATACTTTCCGCCACGTGCAGTGTCCTGACAATCGCAAGGTCGAGTTTTCTTCGAGTGTGTTTCAGAAGAGGGCTCTCACATGGTGGAACGGGGTTATGAGGGATCGTGGTGCAGAAGTTGCTCTAGCACAGACATGGGCCGAACTTAGGGCTCTCATGATGAAGGAGTTTTGTCCTCGTCACGAGATCAGGGCTTTGGAAAGGGAATTTGATGATCTTAAGCAAGATAGCGGTGAGCATCGAGCCTACACGGACCGTTATGATGAGTTAAGTCTGTTATGCCCAAACATGGTCACACCTTTGGATAAGGCTATCGAAAAGTACATCGATGGCCTTCCCGACTCAATACAAGACATTTTGACTGGTAGCAACCCTACTACTGTTAGGCAGGCCATTGAGCTATCTGCAACCTTGACTGAATCGCAGATCAGGAAACGTAAGCTTTTCCGAAAGGGTGACAAGAAACTGGTCGAGGAATCGAAACCAAACAAGGAATCAAAGACCATGGATGAACAGACTGGATCCTCTAAGAAGTCAAAGAAGCGAAAGGCTTCTCAGAACTTCGCCGTGGTCGCTCACAATGATCAAGCCTTCCCCAACCAACCAGCTCAACCCCTTGCCAGGAAACCCTACAACGGAACTGCACCCTTGTGCAACCAATGTGGCCTACATCATCATGCTGTTGTGAAGTGCCGCATATGCCAAGTTTGCGGACTTATAGGTCATGCAGCGAGGGTTTGCCCAACAGCAGCAGCACCAAATCAGATTAACAACAATCCTGCTCAAGCTCGTTTTCCACCGGGGTCTTGCTACAACTGTGGCGAGATGGGCCATTTTAGTAGGAATTGCCCAAGACTTGCTAATGCAAATCCAGCGCAGGGATGAGTATCTGATCGACAGAAGATAACGCTGTTTAGAAAATAATCGAGCTTTGTGTATTATTTTCTTTTGTTGTCACGATCCATGAAACGGTTGTTGTTATCATTGTTTATAAATAAATCTTTTATTTACATCGCAATGTATTTATGTGATTGTATGTATAAACAACATATCCTCTACAATACCGACAATCAAGGAACCATATTCCTTGAAGAACAGACTACCCCCCCCAAATTTCTTCCCTTGTATAATCTCTTGCGTTTCCACGAAAATCCTAAGTACCCGTTTCTTCCAAGAGAAACAAGGTACGAGGCGCCAAGTTAATATCAATCAATAACAAGATGGTAACAATTAAACAATTATGTGGTTATGTGCTTATGTGTTTCCCTTTTATGTGTCATGTGATTCAAATTATATTATCCAAATCCTCGTAGAATCTTACATATCCTTGTGCAAGAGATTCATAGTAGGATACCCGAAAGGTACTACCTAAAATCCTTAATGGACTTCTACGTTGTAGATAAGTCCCTTGGATTATAAAGTCCTGCTTCATAATTAGATCCCTTGAGTGGTCTAGTTAAACTGGATGATACAAGCTGAAAGGACTCCTTGGTGGCCTAATTAAGAAGATCCTCTATTGATCTAATTAAAAGGACCCTATGGTAGTCTAGTCACCGTCATCACTAGTTCGACTTCCTTCTCCGCAACATTATAAAACAAACTGTGCGGACTGTGCAAGGAATTACGTAATTATGGATGCATACATAATTATGGAATTTAGTGCACGAAAATCACAGCAAGTTCTATCATGTATCTAGAGTAAACCCTATTCATTTCCAATTCTGATGAAGCATCCGTTGAGGAAAAATGAACTAGCTATTCATTTTTCACTTCTGAAGAATATCCGTTGAGGAAATGAATATCCGTTGTTTATCTTTTCATTTCCATTCTGAAGAATAACCGTTGAGAAAAATGAATTATCCATTCATTTTCGTTCTGAAGAATATCCGTTGAGGAAATGAATATCCGTTGTGTAATCCTTCATTTCCAACTCTGAGGAAATAACCGTTGAAAATGACTCCGTTAGTTCATTTTCGTTTCTGAAGATTTATCCGTTGAGGAAATGAATATCCGTTGTGTAATCCTTCATTTCCAACTCTAAGGAAATAACCGTTGAAAATGACTCCGTTAGTTCATTTTCGTTTCTGAAGATTTATCCGTTGAGGAAATGAATATCCGTTGTGTAATCCTTCATTTCCAACTCTGAGGAAATAACCGTTGAAAATGACTCCGTTAGTTCATTTTCGTTTCTGAAGATTTATCCGTTGAGGAAATGAATATCCGTTGTGTAATCCTTCATTTCCAACTCTGAGGAAATAACCGTTGAAAATGACTCCGTTAGTTCATTTTCGTTTCTGAAGATTTATCCGTTGAGGAAATGAATATCCGTTGTGTAATCCTTCATTTCCAACTCTGAGGAAATAACCGTTGAAAATGACTCCGTTAGTTCATTTTCGTTTCTGAAGATTTATCCGTTGAGGAGATGAATATCCGTTGTGTAGTCCTTCATTTCCGTACCTGAGGAAACAACCGTTGAAAATGACTCCGTTATTTCATTTTCGTTTCTGAAGATTATCCTTTGAGGAAATGAATATCCGTTGATTTTTCTTTCATTTCCAATTCTGAAGAACAAACCGTTGAGGAAAATGACCCCGTTTGTTCATTTTCGTTCTGAAGAATATCCGTTGAGAGAAATGAATATCCGTGGATTATTCCTTCATTCCCATTTCTGACGAAGAATCCGTTGAGAAAGAATGAATCATCCATTCATTCTCACTTCTGAAGAATATCCGTTGAGGGAAATTTATATCCGTTTAATTAATTCCTTTATTTTCCATTTCCGAAGAACCCGTTGAAGAAAATGACTCTGTTCGTTCATTTTCGCTTCTGAAAAATATCCGTTGAGGAAAATAATCAGATTATGCTTTACATATCTTTGATGACTATTTGACACAAAGTCATAAACAGACTCCTACGAATTAATTTCGGGACGAAATTTCCTAAAGTAGGGGAGACTGTAACACCTGTGTCACTACAACCATCAAACAAATTCCAAACCAATGAAATATTGTATTTCATACTTTGGACTTGTATAAATATGTGTATCTTTTGCACATATCAAGTCTTGTTCGATTTCAAACTCTAAATCGCTTTCTGGAAGGTTATACGCGCACTGATGCGTAAATATAACCAGTTTAATGCAACAAACACTCCGGAATAGTGAAATAGGCTTAACATACCTTAATTAACCTTTACATAACTTAGATATAAGTTTTGGAAGGTTTGGTGTGGTGAAATCAAAGTTTAATCGCTTACAGGGACTAAAGTTGACAAACTGCGAAAGTATGTCAAATTGAACTGTAACGGACATTCCGGAACATGACCATAAGTTAAACACACCTTAAATATCCTTTACATAGCTTAGAAATAGGCTTTGAGGGGTTCGGTGTGCTAAAATAAACTTTTGGGTCATTCAGGGACTAAAAGTGTCAAAAAGTGCACAAGTTTGCATTTTCGCGCATAACTTACGTTCTGAATACATCTGGACATCCAAAAATTTATGTAAGCATGACTACATTATATGTTAGTGTTCGCCATAAGAAAAATCCATTCGTCGCGTCATTTGGTTCGTTTTTCGCGCTAATGCGCATTCCGTCGTAATTAAGCGAACATCGCGTTCGTACGGCCAAACGAACCGACATCCGACATATTTTTGAGCACATTTTAAGTTCCCTATACTTTAACTTCATTTTAGAGCTTTGAAATGGGGTTAACGGGCCTTAAACGTGTCAAAAAATGGGCTGATTGCATAACAGGGACCAAAAGTGTAAATCTGCCAAACTTGTATGGCTACGATGCGTAGCACTTTTTGGCTACGATGCGTATGGGTGTCTGCAGACCAGATTCAATGTTCAGAACAGCCTGTTTGCAGCTGTTTTAACCACAACCACATGTTCTAATTGTCTAGTCAGCTGATAAACATCATATTTTAGTCACCATAACTTGCCAACACTTGTACGGATGTGATCGAATCACGTTATTCCATGAAACGATCTTAACGGTGGACCTTTTACTATAAATACCCCACCCCCCTTTGTTCAAAATCACTAGAAACTTGAATTGAGAAACTCTAAGTTGAAACATTAGTTTCATACCTGAGATTTTCGAATCGAGTTTAGCATTCGGGGACCCTGGGTTAGTATTCTTTCGTTCTTTTCCTTATTTTTACTGCTTTTCGAGTCCGAAAGTCAAACTTTGTTTGACTTTCAGCGTTGACCAGTAATGGTCAATGCGAAGTTCGTTTGAACTTCGCAACGTGAGTGTAATCACGTTGGTCATAGTCCCTTGGGACTATGCCCACTGATTACCACGTTGTCTAGAGTCGTAGGGTAGGCGATCTGATAAATCGCCTATACCTTCGAACTCGACCCATTTGGTCGATCATTAGGATCCGACCAAATACATTAGGTGACCATAGTAGGTAGGGAATAACCTTCCGAGGTTATACCCTATGGTCACATCGTTTAAGTAGTTGTATGATAGGTAGTTTATATGCCTTAGGTAAATTACCAGAATACCCTTTTCATGTATAATTGGTAATTAAGCATATGTAACCTAAACTTTTGTCACATAACTGATTATGTAACATGTTTAGGCATATAACACTTGTCATAGGGCTAGTTAGGCGTTCCGAACGCGTTTTACGCGAACGACGCGTTAAAGTAGCATAAGCTTCCTAAACGGGTCGTAATGGGTCGATAACACTTAGGTTAAGTTTCATTTAGCATTTAGGCTTTGTTAAACCATATCATATGAGTTCCTACACCCATTTGGTTTACAAACCCTAATGCTACCCAGTCTTCCGATTTAGGTCCGGTTTATTAACATAGTTACCTATATTAGGTGCCGTTTGATTCCGTGATCTATAGCATTACTCGGTGGTCATCTTTAGACAACTGAGCAATCTCAAGTGAGTACATAGACCCCTCTTTTACTGTTTTCCAAACTGTTTTGGGGTGGAACACATGTGCCTACTTGTTACTTTCATGCTTTCCTGTTTTCACATCATATACTGGTTATGTTCATTAGTACACTATTAGTACATTGATTTACATGACTTTTCTGCTTCGTATGTTAACTTAGCATACTTGGTACATCATTTTACATTACATTTCATGCTACGTGTGCCCATTGTGTGCATTACTTAGTACATCGTTTTACATTACATTTCATGCTAGGTGTGCCCATTGTGTGCATTACTTAGTACATCGTTTACATTGCATTTCATGCTAGGTGTGCCCATTGTGTGCATTACTTAGTACATCGTTTACATTACATTTCATGCTAGGTGTGCCCATTGTGTGCATTACTTAGTACATCGTTTTACATTACATTTCATGCTAGGTGTGCCCATTGTGTGCATTACTTAGTACATCGTTTTACATTACATTTCATGCTAGGTGTGCCCATTGTGTGCATTACTTAGTACAATGTTTTACATTGCCTTTCTGTTGCATATGCTTATCCAGCGTATGAACACATTATACTACATTTTGAACCGTTGTAATCATTTGACTATGTGATCCGTTGATATCTGTGAACCGTTTGTAACTGTTGAACCGTTTGTATCCATTACATGATTTACATTAGACATGAACATTATTTTGGTGGTTTGGTTTGATTAAGTGATTAAGTAACGATGCGTGTGTAATATGATACAAGCATGGTGGATACGCCGCTGGTACTTCCTATATATAAGTGTTTGTATGGTATTACATATCGTAGCGTTATTTGAATCATTTCAGGTTGAGACATAGAACATTTTATACCAATAACATATTTTTCACAAGACATTGATTTACAAACAATTTATCTAATACAAACTCATTTTACATGGTTATTCATTTAACCATACATTATTCATTTATTTATACATATCATCTGATCGTATCGTTTTTCAAATGATTTACAAAACAAAGCAAATAACAAGGTTCATGACTAAACATTTTCTCAAACAAAAGTCATGAAACCTATTTTCACAAAACCTATGTATATCACCGGCATTTTTATGCTGACGTACCATATTTTCACATGTGTTTTTCAGGAACTGTTGCATAAGATGATCAAGATACACATAGGCAGACTTGGGCTTTAGTGACAATAAAAGATGCAAGACTAGTTAATTATGTTGTATTTCTTTGTTTATTAAGACATTGTAACACTTTTAATCAATAAAACGAAACTTCAATTGCCATGGATTTGAAACATTAATTCTGTTACAACACGCCCCGATGTTTCCGCCGCGATTTGTTGTTTTACGCGGTCGGGGTGTGACACGTTTCATATCTGATTTATGGCAGTCGATGCATAAATCGTTCGGCTCACGTCTCGACATGAGTACTTCTTATCACCCACAGACGGATGGTCAAAGTGACCGAACCATCCAAACACTTGAAGACATGCTGAGAGCATGTGTCATTGATTTTGGTAAGGGGTGGGGGAGACACTTGCCGCTAATCGAGTTCTCCTACAACAACAGTTACCACACTAGTATCCAGGCAGCTCCGTTTGAAGCGTTGTACGGCCGGAAATGTCGTTCCCCTCTTTGTTGGGCTGAGGTGGGTGACACCCAAGTCACTGGTTCGGAACTTGTTCTTGAAACTTCTGAGAAGATTGTCCAGATCAGGAATCGTATGGCGGTGGCGCGCGATCATCAGAAAAGTTACGCTGACAAGCGTAGGAAACCCTTGGAATTTGCTGTTGGCGATCGTATTATGCTGAAAGTTTCACCCTGTAAGGGTGTGGTGCGCTTTGGGAAGCGCGGTAAGCTTAACTCTCATTATGTTGGGCCTTTCAAAATTTTGGAATGTATTGGTAAAGTGGCTTACAAGCTCGAATTACCTACTGAGTTGGGTAACGTTCACAATGTTTTCCATGTGTCGCAATTAAAGAAGTGTTTGTCTGATGAAACACTTGTGGTACCACTTCAAGAAATTAAGATCGAAGACAAGTTGCAATTTGTCGAGGAACCAATTGAAATTATGGACCGGGAGGTCAAGGTCCATAAGCACAGCCGTATTCCGATCGTGAGAGTTCGTTGGAACTCAAGACGTGGACCGGAGTTCACGTGGGAACGCGAGGATCAGATGAAGCTCAAGTACCCACATTTATTCCCAGATGACAAGTCCAAGTCTGGCAAATCTAAGTCTGGCACAACTGGTGAATTTCGGGACGAAATTCCCTTTCAAGTTGGGGATGATGTGGTACCCACGGAAAATCCACAGTCATCCTGAGTTAACGTCTTGCGGTTTTGGATTACTTGTCAAATTTCGGGACGAAATTTCTTTCAAGTTGGGGATGATGTGACAACCCGAGTTTTTAAGGTCCTTACTCGACACGTTACTTGTTTCGCACCGGTGTTTTTATAATTTGTTTGCATTGTAATTATGTACGTTTGATAGAGGATTGATTTACTGTGTTATTGTTTGGTTAGTGTTAGTATTTGAAGTGTCAGTTATAAACTTAATCCCACAAACCTCCCTCGTCAAACATTAAACCTTAAACTTTCGCCATTATCAGTACCCGACGAAACCTTGGTGTTTCGCCACTATCATCACGATGAAACACTTGACTTTCGTCTAGTGGGGTGATTCGCCGAACTGGGCTTTCGGCCCAAGTGAGGCCCAAGAGGGGTTAGGTTATAAGAAACGTGTGACCGCATAACTGTACTCTACGTGATAATTAGCGAAACCCTACTTTACTCCTCTCTCTCTCTCTCGCCGGCCGTTCCTGTAATCTTGGAGTCGTCGTGCATCAAGCAAATCAATCTATCCACTCTCACGGTTAGTATTTACCGTTGTTAGGATCTTGATGTTGTGGTTGCTTGTGAAACTAGGGTTTATCTATGGGCATATGATTATGGTGTTCATTCATGATGGTTCGTTGATGATGATGATGATATATATATATATATATATGTAATCTTGATTTCGTAATCCACTAATGTGCTGCTTGATTAACGATGATGATTAAGGGTTAACTAGTTTGTGCAATTCTGTATGTTGTGAATAAACTGTATGTTGTGAATAAACTGTTAAATGGGCTTGATTAAGGATTTCGCTAAATCTGCGTATTGTGATTCAATGATTGGAAACTATTATGATGAAGGATCGTATTAGGCTTAATTAGTAACCATCGCTTGACCCATAGTTTATGTTAAAATTGTGCAGTTGAGGTTTCTGTAACTGATTCAGATGAAACATGTGATGTTTCGCTACACTTGTGGCCGACGAAACATGTGATGTTTCGCCACACTTGTAGTCGACGAAACATGTGATGTTTCGCCGGGGTTGTTATGACGAATGATGGGGTTCTTTCGTCGGTTAGAGTTTCGCCGCCTAGAGAAACAGTTCACACAACAGACTGTAGTTTAGAACATGTTTGAAAATGAATGACTATATGATTGACCTTTGTCTGTTAACACTGTTAGTTATGACTGGAAAAACATGATTCGGTTTTAATAGCACACTTAACTGTTGGGTACTGTTATGAAACATACGTGTGACATGTAAACTGTGGATTGTATGAGCGTATATAACTGCTATGTGCTATTCGGGTATCATTGTTAGAAAACGCACACTGTGACTTTTATTTATACGTGAACCTCGAGAATGTAAACTGATTATGTACACATGAATACCATAGGGTGTGACTGTTTAAGTGTGAACGAGTAACTAGTCATACCGAGCAAACCAAGGTGAGTTCATTTCTCTTGAGCATGCGTCCCGGTGGTTGGGACAATCATTGGGCATCCCTAAGAGGGATGGGTTTGGGTAAATCAACTGGACATTCCTGAGAGGAATACGTCTTGTGGTAAATCTGGAATGTTGGATAATATACTCGTCCTATCACCATTAAAGTCCCCCCGTGTTGTTTGGTTACCTGAGAGGTAACAAGGTATTAGTTGGTAGCGCTAATTAGGTTTGGCACCCTCACCCCGTACCTGAGAGGACAGGTGTGAACTAATGACCTAGTCATGACCAATGCTTTGATAGGAGCATTGGAGAAAGGGCAATGTAAATCAGGAGCCGTCTTGTATTCGGGGTATTATCAACATTAAATTCAATGGATTAAACTAAACACTTGGTAACCAACGTTTTCGTAAAACTATGAACTGACCAGCGTTGTCTGATACACTTGTTGCATGCTCGCAGGTCGTTAGGTACTTTGAACGAGGAACTTTCTATCTGGATGGCTGTTGTGGTCATGGGCTGTGTCGCTTGGATTTACCAGTCTTGTTTACTAAACTTGCATACATTAGTTTTTGAAACCTTGAACAGTGTTTTACTATTTGCTTCCGCTGTCACTATTTAACTTGGATTATGTTCTATGGATGTTTTATTTAATGAATGGGAATTTTGCTAAATACTTTATCGTTGGTTCAATGTGATTGGTGGCTGGATCCTGGTACGTCACACGCCTAGCGGGATTACCGCATGTGGTATTTTGGGGGTGTGACATCAGGGACCTCGTCCCACTGATAAGGGTGATGTCCAAGGTTGCCTCCTCCGCATTGCCCTCGCTACCGTAGTCAGGCACCTTCTCATTTGAGAGGGAAGAACAACCATCTTCTACGGTATCAAGCTCAGGGTCTCGTTTAGTAGTTACCTCAGCCACGAGCTCTGCAATAAACGCGAGGTCGATAGTCACATTGTGCGAGTCGAGAACAATAATAGGATTCGAAGTCGAAGGTATCTCGTTCCCATCAATAATAATCCCATACGTATATACATATTAATAATAATGTTACTTAGTATATACAAGCAAATAATGCAACATGTCACATATAACTCTTGTTTGTTCCTTCGGGGGGGGGGGGTGTGACAACTGTCAAAATTCCAGGTATCCGTACAATTATTAAACAATGATTAGTGCTTAATGACTGTGCTGAATTACAATTTACTTACTTGAATTGCTTTCTGAATATTACCATATACATACATGTGCATCATATATTGCAAATGATATATCATTACTGCATACAAACTTTGTTAATTCAAATGATGCACAAAGCACTGGTAGCATAGTTATTAGACAAATCAGAGTTCAGTACATAGATAGACAAGGTGTTGAGACACAGAATGAGCCAGAAACCAAGTATTAAACTAGTATAGTGTGTAGGAAAGTAAAGATCACACAACTGCCTTCCTAGTGATAGTTTAGGTGCAGGAAAATGCCTAAAACTCACATAAACAGCGGAATTCTGCAGAAAATCGGCAAATTTAGCATTCAAACACATTTATATCATGCAGAAATATGGTTAAATGATCCTGAATGCTTTCCTAAGTGTCGGGAATCAAAACTATCATAAAAGGGTACATAGAGCACACTAATCTGCATACTTTAGCACCTTAACGAAGCAATAACCAACCAAACAACCGGACACTACCCGAAACACCAAATTTTCACTAGAAGCACTGTTTTAACATTACCAAGCTAGTTATGGTCCCCGAACATCATAACACACTATATAAGTATCAACTAACTAAATCTCTAACTAGATTACTTGATTTCCAACTATGTAATCTAACTTAGTTCTAACCTAGTCTACTACCTCCCCCCACCTATGTAATCGACCAACATGGCCCCACTTCAAGATTTTATAAAATTATTAAAATAGATCTTGTTCTTGCTTTACTAAACATAATATACAATGGAAACTCATGAGAATTGGATATAAGTATAACCTACTAAGGCATAACCCTCATAACACACCACACACCAACACTCATCTTCTCTCTTCCTCGCTTGCTTACTCTCGGCCAAAACATCACCACCATACAACCACCATCTTCAATCAAGTTCCATTCATTCTACACACAAACAAAGGTGTTAGAGGTTCCATAAGGAGGCTAGGAGCTTTCGAAAGTTCAAGGACCTTCTTCATTTTCTTTTATCCACTCTATTTCTTCTCTTGATCATCCCTAGCCTTGAGCTAGTGGTAAGAATGCTAATCCTTCCATTTTACATCTATTTCAAGTGGTTAAAAGGTGATTCATAATGATAATCTTGAAGAACATTAAGAAACATGAACTTAAAACATTAACATCAGCTTAAATACATAAGAAATCTTAATGTTTATGTGTTGTTATGTATGATGATTGTTGTTTATTCATGTATTTGATGTTGATCATCATATGATCTTGCTAGATCATGATTAAAAACATAATCTAGCAAGATGAGAGGTTGAAAATATTGTAGGATTATAGATCATCCTCACATAGAACATGAACTTGAAAGAATATGTGGTTTTCTTGTAAACTAATGATCAAAGTAATTTGTAATACTTGTAGATCTAAAATTTCATGGATGGTTTCTCAAGAAACCAAGTTAAAAATACAAGTTTTACTTAATCTTGGTTCTTACACAAATAAACCTTATTTTTGGTAGTTAATAAAGTGTAGAAGTATATGTGTAACAAGAAAAATCCATGAAGAAACATTTTTAGAAAACATGAATATAAGTTGTAAAGATCTAGATTCTTTAAAAATGATGTTTTTAAGGAATCAACCACACTTTAAAGGGGTAACAAGGCTTACTAAACACACTAGTAAGTTACTACACATTTTCATAAACTTTCAAGTTCATGAAGTAGTAGTTATGCTTGTTTATGGCAAAATTGGTAAGTGTAGAAGGTTTATTATTGATTGTGGATTGATTGTGTTAATTTTACAAAAGAAAATGATATACCTTCAAGGTATGGAAACCTCCATTTTTAGGGGAAACTATGGCGAAATGTTTCTAAAAATTAGACACTTAGAAAATATTTGTAAACATACACTTACAAGTATATTTTAAACCCTGGATTTTCACATAAACTTCGCCATAATTTTTGTTACAAAAATTATAAATATTGGAGGTTGGTTTTTATAAATAAAAGTGACTAAATATGTGTCACACCCCGACCGCGTAAAACAACAAATCGCGGCGGAAACATCAGGGCGTGTCGTAACAGAATAAATTGTTTCATAACCATGGCATACAAAGTTGTATTTTATTTATTAAACAAGGGTGTTACATTGTCTTGAACAGTAAACAAAAGAGTTTATAACATAATTAAACATAATCTATCTTCTTTTAAAGTCTCTAAGGCACAGGTCCGCCCTAGTATCATGATCAACATCCTATGGAAAAGCACCTGAAAACACATGTGAAAATAGGTACGTCAGCATAAAAATGCCTGTGAGATACATAGGTTTTGTGAAAATAGGATTCATGACTTATGTTTAAGAAAAATGTTTAGTCATGAACCTTGTAATTTGCTTTGTCATGTAAATCATTTGAAAACAATAAGATCAGATGATATGTATAAGTAATTGTCAGGTTAAATAAATAACCATGTAAAAATGTGTTTGTATAAGATAAGTTGTTTGTAAATCAATGTCTTGTGAAAAGTATGTTATTTGTATAAAATGTTCTATGTCTCAATATTGAAATGATTCAAATAACGTTACGACATGTAATACCATACAAACACTTATATATAGGAAGTACCAGCGGCGTATCCACCATGCTTGTATCATATTACACACGCATCGTTACTTAATCACTTAATCAAACCATACCAACCAATGTAAGAAGTCTATGTTTAAACCAATTGTCAAATGTATTGAATAATATGTCAAAGTGTTCATGTCAAGATGTAAATCATGTAGTGTGAAACAATTGTCAAACATGTTATGTGTCAAATGTAAACCATGTCAAATGTCAATGTCAAATATCCATGTCAAATGTCTATGTCAAATATCCATGTCAAATGTCTTTGTGTAAAATGTCTATGTCAAAATGTCATGTATGGCAAGTGAAATGTCTCAACTAAACCATATGCACAAAAACAAAATGTTGAAGTAAAACATGGTTTAAATCAATCTTATGTCTTTGTGGAAAAATGCATGCAAATATTTAATATGAACATTTATGCGGTATTGTGAAAATGCATACATCCAAGCCTTGTGACTGTGGTGATAAACCCTTTAAACAAATTAAAGGTCTATCTGTCTTATATCATCGAATTCGGTCATTCCTTTCATCCCCTTTCCCTGGGATGTCCGGAACGGGAGTTGTCAATTCCTATGGTACCACTACCTACTAACGAACGGCGTAGCTAATGTTAATGAATGTATTGTCCCATGTAAACAAACCAAATGTCATACCAAAATGTAAGCATATGAAAACAATGCACTAAGTATGTAATCAATTGAACATACATAGCGTGAAATGTCATGTAAAACGATGTACTAAGTAATGCACATAATGGGCACACCTAGCAGGAAATGTCATGTAAAACAATGTACTAAGTAATGCACATAATGGGCACACCTAGCATGAAATGTCATGAAATCATGTACTATAATGTACTAACGAACATAGCAGGTATATGATGTGAAAACAGGAAAGCACGAAAGTAACAAGTAGGCACATGTGTTCCACCCCAAAACAGTTTGGAAAACAGTAAAAGAGGGGTCTATGTACTCACTTGAGATTGCTCAGTTGTATAAAGATAACCACCAAGTAATGCTATAGATCTCGGAATCAAACGGCACCTAATATAGGTAACTATGTTAATAAACCGGACCTAAATCGGAAGATCGGGTAGCATGAGGGTTTGTGAACCAAACAAGTATTGAGACTCGTGTAGTATGGTTCAACAAAGCCTACATACTAAATGAAACTTAACCTTAGTCTTATTGACCCATTATGATCCGTTTAGGTAGCTTATGCTACTTTAACGCATCGTGCGCGTGAAACGCGTTCGGACCGCCTAACTAGTCCTATGACAAGTGTTATATGCCTAAACATGTTACATAATCAGTTATGTGACAAAGGTTTAGGTTACATATGCTTAATTACCAATTATACATGAAAAGGGTATTCTGGTAATTTACCTAAGGCATATAAACTACCTATCATACAACTACTTAAACGATGTGACCATAGGGTATAACCTCGGAAGGTTATTCCCTATACTATGGTCACCTAATGTATTTGGTCGGATCCTAATGATCGACCAAACTGGGTCGGGTTCGAAGGTATAGGCGATTTATTAGATCGCCTACCCTACGACCCTAGACAACGTGGTAATCAGTAGGCATAGCCCCAAGGGACCATAACCAACGTGATTACACTCACGTTGCGAAGTTCAAACGAACTTCGCATTGACCATTACTGGTTGTCACACCCCGACCGCGTAAAACAACAAACCGCGGCGGAAACATCGGGGCGTGTCGTAACAGAATAAATTGTTTCATAACCATGGCATACAAAGTTGTATTTTATTTATCAAACAAGGGTGTTACATTGTCTTGAACAGTAAATAAAAGAGTTTATAACATAATTAAACATAGTCTAGCTTCATTTTAAGTCTCTAAGGCACAGGTCCGCCCTAGTGTCATGATCATCATCCTACGGAAAAGCTCCTGAAAACACATGTGAAAATAGGTACGTCAGCATAAAAATGCCTGTGAGATACATAGGTTTGTGAAAATAGGATTCATGACTTGTATTTGAGAAAATGTTTAGTCATGAACCTTGTAATTTGCTTTGTCTTGTAAATCATTTGAAAACGATAAGATCAGTTGATATGTATAAGTAAATGTAAGGTTAAATGAATAATCATGTAAAAATGAGTTTGTATAAGATAAGTTGGTTGTAAAACAATGTCTTATGAAAAGTATGTTATTTGTATAAAATGTTATATGTATCAAACTGAAATGATTTAAATAACGTTACGCTATGTAATATTATACAAACACTTATATATAGGAAGTACCAACGGCGTATCCACCATGTTTGTATCATATTACATACGTATCGTTACTTAATCACTTAATCAAACCAAACCATTAAGATGTAAAATGTTCATGTACAAACCAATTGTCAAGTGTTATTGTGTAAACCATATCAAAATGTCTATGTCCAATGTAAACCACCAAATGTGTATATCAATGTCAAAATGTTTATGTTCAATGTAGATCATGTAATGTGTAACCAAAATGTCATGTATGGTAAGTGAAATGTATCAACTAAACCATATGTAAAATGCACAACAACAAGGTATTGAAGTAAAACATAGTTTAAATCAAAGTCATGTTGTGTGTAACAAATGCATGCTATACTGATACAAACATTTATGCGGTATTGTTAAAATGCATACATCCAAGCCTTGAGACTGTGGTGATAAACCCTTAAACAAATTAAAGGTTCATCTGAATTATGTATATCGAATTCGGTCATTCCTTTCATCCCCTTTCCCTGGGATGTCCGGAACGGGAGTTGTCAATTCCTATGGTACCACTACCTACTAACGAACGGCGTAATTAATGTTAATGAATGTATTGTTCCATGTTAAACAAACCAAATGTCATAACAAAATGTAAGCATGTGAAAACGATGCACTAAGTATGTAATCAAATGAACATACATAGCGTGAAATGTCATGTAAAACAATGTACTAAGTAATGCACACAATGGGCACACCAAGTATGAAATGTAATGTAAAACAATGTACTAAGTAATGCACACAATGGGCACACCTAGCATGAAAAGTAATGTAAAACAATGTACTAAGTAATGCACACAATGGGCACACCTAGCATGAAAAGTAATGTAAAACAATGTACTAAGTAATGCACACAATGGGCACACCTAGCATGAAATGTAATGTAAAACAATGTACTAAGTAATGCACACAATGGGCACACCTAGCATGAAATGTAATGAAATCATGTACTATAATGTACTAACGAACATAGCATGTATATGATGTGAGAACAGGAAAGCATGAAAGTAACAAGTAGGCACATGTGTTCCACCCCAAAACGTTTGGAAAACAGTAAAAGAGGGGTCTATGTACTCACTTGAGATTGCTCAGATGTCTAAAGATAACCACCAAGCAATGATATAGATCACAGAATCAAACGGCACCTAATATAGGTAACTATGTTAATAAACCGGACCTAAATCGCATGATTGGATAGAATGAGGGTTTGTAAACCAAACGAGTGTAGAGACTTGTGTCATTTGGTTTAACAAAGCCTACATACTAAATGAAACCTAACATAATTGTTTACGACCCATTACGACCCGTTTAGGAAGCTTATGCTACTTTAACGCGTCGTTCGCGTGAAACGTGTTCGGACCGCATAACTAGCCCTATGACAAGTGTTATATGCCTAAACATGTTATATAATCAGTTATGTGACAAAGGTTTAGGTTACATATGCTTAATTACCAATTATACATGAAAAGGGTATTCTGGTAATTTACCTAAGGCATATAAACTACCTATCATACAACTACTTAAACGATGTGACCATAGGGTATAACCTCGGAAGGTTATTCCCTACCTACTATGGTCACCTAATGTGTTTGGTCGGATCCTAATGATCGACCAAACTGGGTCGGGTTCGAAGGTATAGGCGATTTATCAGATCGCCTACCCTACGACCCTAGACAACGTGGTAATCAGTAGGCATAGCCCCAAGGGACTATAACCAACGTGATTACACTCACGTTGCGAAGTTCAAACGAACTTCGCATTGACCATTACTGGTCAACGCTGAAAGTCAAACAAAGTTTGACTTTCTGACTCGAAAAGCAATAAAATAAGGAAAAGAACGAAAGAATACTTACGAAGGGTCCCCGAATGCTAAACTCGATTCAAAAATCTCAGGTATGAAACAAATGTTTCAACTTAGAGTTTCTCAAATCAAATTTCTTGTGATTTTGAAGCATGGGGGGTGGGGTATTTATAGTTTTCGGGTAACCGTTAAGATCGTTTGTTGAATATCGTGCCTTAATCCAAGCCGTACAAGTGTCGGAAACTCATGGTGGCTAAAAATGATGTTTATCAACAGATTAGGCAAGTGGGAAATGTGTGGGTGAGGTTGCAACAGCTGGAAAATGCTGACTGTTAACTCTTATCTGTTCTGCAGGTGCCTTACGGACCGTAAGGTATGGCTTACGGTCCGTAAGCCAGTAAGTTTGGCAGAATTACAACTTCAGTCCCTGTTGTGTATTCAGCCCATTTTTGACACGTTTAAGGCCCGTTAACCCCATTTCAAAGCTCTAAAATGAAGTTAAAGTATAGGGAACTTAAAATATGTTCAAAAATATCTCGGATATCGGTTCGTTTAGCCGTACGAACGCGATGTTCGCTTAATTACGACGGAATGCGCATAAGCGCGAAAAACGATCCAAATGACGCAACGAATGGATTTTTCTTATGGCGAACACTAAAATATAATATAGTCATGCTTACATAAATTTTTGGATGTCCGGATGTATTCAGAACGTAAGTTATGCGCGAAAATGCAAACTTGTGCACTTTTTGACACTTTTAGTCCCTGAATGACCCAAAAGTTTATTTTAGCACACCGAACCCCTCAAAGCCTATTTCTAAGCTATGTAAAGGATATTTAAGGTGTGTTTAACTTATGGTTATGTTCCGGAATGTTCGTTACAGTTCAAATTGGCATACTTTCGCAGTTTGTCAAGTTTAGTCCCTGTAAACGAATTAACTTGTTTTTGCCATACCAAAGCCTTCAAAACTTATTTCTAAGTTATGTAAAGGTTATTTAAGGTATGTTGAGTATATGTTGATGTTCCGGAGTATTTCTCACATTAAACTGAGTACGTTTACGCACTAGTTTGCGTATAACTCTCCAGAAAGCGATGTAGAGTTTGAAATTACATAAAAGTCAAAACATGAAAAATGTAAAACATAACAAAACAAACATTGGGATCAAATAACATTGTTTTATTGATAATAGAACTGTTCACAATGATTACAAGCACAGTTGTTACACTGGTCAACGCTGAAAGTCAAACAAAGTTTGACTTTCCGACTCGAAAAGCAGTAAAATAAGGAAAAGAACGAAAGAATACTTACGAAGGGTCCCCGAATGCTAAACTCGATTCAAAAATCTCAGGTATGAAACAAATGTTTCAACTTAGAGTTTCTCAAATCAAATTTCTAGTGATTATGAACAATGGGGGGTGGGGTATTTATAGTATTCGGTCCACCGTTAAGATCGTTTGATGGAAAACGTGCCATGATCCAACCCGTACACTTGTCGGAAACTCATGGTAGCTAAAAATGGTTCTTATCCGCTGACTAGACATGTAAGAATGTGTGGTGGAGGATTAATCAGCTGAAATCTGAAGTTTAAAACATTGAATCTGGTCAGATCATGCACTCGCGTAGCGCTACGGGTAGCCCTTAGGGCTCGCGCTACGCTACTGCCTCTCAGTTCCAGAATTGTTTCAAAAGTGACAGGTTTAGTCCCTGCAGCCCGTTTAAGCGATTTTCGATGCGTTTGAACCCCGTTAACCTCATTTCAAGGCTCTAAAATGAAGTTAAAGTATAGGGAACTCAAAACATGCTCAAAAATATCTCAGATGTCGGTTCGTTTGGCCGTACGATCGCGATGTTCGCTTAATTACGACGGAATGCGCATAAGCGCGAAAAACGATCCAAATGACGCGACGAATGGATTTTTCTTAAGGCGAACAATAAAATAAAATGTAGTCATGCTTTCATAAATTTTTGGATGTCCGGATGTATTCAGAACGTAAGTTATGCGCGAAAATGCAAACTTGTGCACTTTTTGACACTTTTAGTCCCTGAATGACCCAAAAGTTTATTTTAGCACACCGAACCCCTCAAAGCCTATTTCTAAGCTATGTAAAGGATATTTAAGGTGTGTTTAACTTATGGTTATGTTCCGGAATGTTCGTTACAGTTCAAATTGACATACTTTCGCAGTTTGTCATATTTAGTCCCTGTAAGCGAATTAACTTGTTTTTGCCATACCAAAGCCTTCAAAACTTATTTCTAAGTTATGTAAAGGTTATTTAAGGTATGTTGAGTATATGTTGATGTTCCAGAGTATTTCTCGCATTAAACTGAGTACGTTTACGCACTAGTTTGCGTATAACTCTCCAGAAAGTGATGTAGAGTTTGGAATTGAACAAAAATCAAAACATGAAAAATGTAAAACACAATTAAACAAACATTGGGATCAAATAACATTGTTTTATTGATAATAGAACTGTTCATAGTGATTACAAGCACAGTTGTTACAATATGTATTTAGGAAATATATATTTAGATGACACCATGTGTGTGATTATATGTATGTTTTGTGTAGTTGTTATATTACTTTAGGACTTAAAATAATATAACCCATCAATATACCAAGAAATTACAATCCAAAATATTACCAAAATTCTAAAATGTGAATATACAAAGAATACACAAAATACCGGTAAAACCGAACAAGGAATACAACTCAAAAAAATATTCCGGAAAACTTATTCACAAGTATATTTTTGGTAAATAATATTTTGGACACCAAGAGGACAAAAATATGATTTTTACAATTATTACAAAATATATCATACTTTTGACAAGAAGAAAGTATATTATTTTTTGGCAAATAAAAATATATATATTTTCTTGGAATGATTAGAAGATATATTATTTTTGGAAGAATTATATATTTTCTCAAACAAACATGAATTACATTATTTTTGAGAGAAAATGTATTTTCTTAAAAAAAAAACATTATTTTTGAAAGGAAAATGGATTTATATATATTTTCTAAGTTAGACTTGGAAATATATTATTTTTGAGACTTGTATGAGATTATAAATATTTTTGTCAAGGGAAAGATTATAAATAATTTTTCTAAGTAATATTTCTTAAAATATATATTTTGGAAATATATATTGATGTATTTTTATCAAAGATATTATTCCGGAAAAATTAATACAAAATTTAGTATAAGAATACTTAACAATTACAAAAAAATACGTATTCCCGTACGTATAAATATACTCCGGAATACGACCCCAATACATGGTAAAAATATATAAGTATAAGGATACGAATACAAATACACCCATCCTTGGGAAGGAAATACATGTATAAATACTTGAAAAGTATCAAATTAAAATATATTGTTTTAACTACTATTCCAAAATTTAGTAAATATAATTTTAGTTGAAATATTTATTATTTTAACAAATAACTATATAACTTGGAATAATTTTGAAGACACAAAGAAACGTAACTCAAAGACACTAACTAATACAAAGTCAAGGCACGGCCCGCTTGGCTAATAAGATCATAGTACGTTGTAGGTAGTCGCGTACATCGAAAGAAGCTTTGAGTTACAGTTGATTACGAAGAACGCAAAACTGTGAGTTCATGACCCCCTTTTCTTTTAACTGTTTTCAGTTTTATAACTTCGGGGGTGTAGTACATGTTTCAAATTGTTTACAAACGTTATTATTTGGTATGGTTAGCTAAGGAAGGGTACTGCTAGATCATGTGAGTGGTGTGTATAACGCTTAAGACCATTAATCCTCATTGTAGGACCAAGGGACATGAGTGATAGATCTATTTGGTGTAGCGAGCCCACACCCATGTGGACCGGAGTTTGGCCCATGAGGTGACTAAGTCTTCAAACTGAAGTCGTGGCAAAGTCTGCTAGGATTGAGTCTTCCTGCATCACGTCACACGTATTAATGGCCTTGGAATACATTAATGATCTGTTTATTTTTCCTTGTTGCTTTCATACCAGGGTTTGACAAATGCATACCTACTTATGATGATTACAAAGTTTATTCGAGCTCACACACTAAACACATGAACTCGCTCAACTTTTGTTGATGTTTTCTAACTACATGTATTTCAGGAAACTAAGTATGGATCTGGCGGGCGTTGAAGGTTTCAATTGTTGTTAGAAATAAAAGATGTCATCTGAAGTCGAGTGGTTTGGAGTGTGTATCCTATCCTGGATAGGATACGTATTTCAAAGCCTAGTTTTCATTAGTGTCTTTTGAGGAGTCCTTATGGAATTGAAAACCTGTTGGTGTTGTATTCTGAATACGAAGTCTGTGTTTTTGGGGATTAAAACAATGTTGTTGTAATGTTTTAAAACTTAATAAATGGGTGAACATCTTGGTTTTATCATATAGTTGTTTGTTATAGTTGAATGCAATGATATTAAGCAAGTTACACATAAACACGCTTCCGCAAAAAGTCAGGGTGTGACAGTTTGGTATCAGAGCTTCGATTGTCGCGAACTAGGATTCTTTGTCGAGTCTAAACTACAATCATTAGTGCTCTCATGAAAGTATTTTTACAACATGTTTTCATTGCATACACGAAACGCCTAGATCCAGGGGAACAACCATTTTTACAAACGGAAAGACACGAAACACGATTTCAAGGTTTACTTTGTGGTTTAGTCTGGGAGACTAGGTGGTTTAGCCTGGGAGACTATGTGGTTTAGTCTGGGAGACTAGGTGGTTTAGTCTGGGAGACTAGGTGGTTTGGTCTGGGAGACTGGGTGGGTTAGTCTGGGAGACTAGGAAGGATACATGATTTTGTGATACATTGTATTTGATTACATAATAAATGATAGTGAATAATATATGTGCATATGTTGTGATTGTTTTGTTACAGACACTATGTCTTCATCCGAGAGCGGATTGTCCGATACTGATGACCCTATGGCTATTGCTTCTGACGACGACTTCCAGCCGTTTTCATTGCCTAACTTTGGAGATGATTTACCGACTGCTGATGGCATTCTAGACGAGGATCCTTTTGTTGCCCCAATTCCAGTCCATGATCATCCCATTATTGGACATCCTGATGATGAGCACATCATGGCTCCGATCCTCGATCCTATTCCTCTCATGGCCATTCCGCTCGAGGATTGGCCTTTCGAAGATCTATTTGACGATGATGTTGAATTGTTTGTTGATGGACCTCCCGATGACTCTCATGGAGACGGAGAGCTAGATGAGGACGTTGTTGCTAGTCCACTTCCTGAGATCCCCGTTATTGAGATTTCCTCTGACACTAGTTTGCACTCTGTCTCAGATTCCTTTGAGTCTGTGTTGTCTTCACCCTTGCAGGCAGTTGGACTGCGACGTTATGCCACTGATTCCAATGATGATACAGCCATGGCAGCTGCACCATCCCCTCCACACGATCCTGAGTTTAATCTTGAGTTAGATTTTGTTCCTATCGATCAGCCTGACGATGCACCTGCTGATCCTGAGCCTTTGCTTGATCATGACCCTACTCCATTTGGCTTACCTGACATTGCACCCCTCATACCTGATCCAGTTCCTGCACCTGTTTACCCTCTTTTTGTTGAACCATTCATTCCTGTCACACCCCGACCACGTAAAACAACAAATCGTGGCGGAAACGTCGGGGAGTGTTGTAACAGAATTATTGTTTCAAACCATGGATACAAAGAGTTTCGTTTTATTAAATATTAAACATTGTCTTAAAGATAAACAAGCAAGTCAAACATAGTCTATCATTATTATTATGTCACTAAGGTCTCGTCCAGATCCTATGTGACTCAAGCATCCTAGCAATCAACATTAAGCAACATCACCTGAAACATATGTAAAAACAAAGTCAGCAAAGAAATGCTGGCGAGCACATAGTTTTTGTGTGAGTGTCATATTCATGGCTCGTTTATTCGTTTAAATAACTCGTTCAACCTCGTTAATCGATTTTAGAAAACCTTGTTTTGTAAACCATTTGTATTGTAAAATGAATAACCAAGTCAAAACAGATTGGTTACAATTTACAACCCTCGATGCCATGAACCTTAACTCAAAACATTTGTTTAAGTAACCAACTCGTAAATCGTTCTTGTAATAAAACTCGTATGGTTTATATAGTTTTGTAAACATCGTTGTGTGACATCGTTTAACTCGTTCTCGTTATAGATCATCGTTCATTTGTTTAAATCGTTCATAACCGTTCAAAAATCGTACAATTGATTAATATCGTTCTCGTTCCAATCGTTCTCATTTTAATTATGAAAACTACTTTTGGTCGTCTCGCTAATAACATTCAAACCTTTGTGACTCGTCCATCGTTCAACTCGTTCTTGCATTAACAAACCTCCAAAGGGTAAGTTAACAATCATCAGATTCAGTCGTTACCCACCTAACCCACACATAACCATGGGTCCGGTCTGATAACGGGATTTGTCGGATCCTATGGTACCATAACCTAATACTGGTCGGTTCGGCCAAAATTAATGAATGATATTCGTTATGTAACTACAACCAACAAGCTCGTTCACATTATCGAAATCGTTATTAGTTTAGTATAAACCATCTTACTCGTTTTGAAACCATCGTTAAAACATTGAAATCGTTTTGATACATATGAATCACCCCAAAACAATCGAAAACAGTAAAAAGAGGGGATCTATGTACTCACCTTTGGGTGCGTTTTTATATGTTAACACAATCCCTCAATTTATTCGTCCTAAATTAAATAAGAATGTTTTTAATAATCAAAACCACAAAATACCGTAGTTTCTCCGATACTTAGAATTTTCACATAACTTTGAGTTTTCTCGAAAAGTTATTATTTTTGGTTATTTTGGTGTATTTGTATATATACTCATGCGTAATACACATAATCTCGTCAACACTAGCACATCATCATACACATATTGTAAAACACATATGTCACACCCCGACCGCGTAAAACAACAAATCGCGGCGGAAACATCGGGGCGTGTTGCAACAGAATTAATGTTTCATAACCATGGATACCAAAAAGTGTTTCGTTTTATTAAACATTGAATAATTACATCGTCTTGAAATCTAAATACACTATTTAAACATAGTATATCATTGTTATTGAGTCACTAAGGCCTTGTCCAGTCCTATGTGAGCATGCATCTTATCAATCGATATCATTCAACAATACCTGAAACATATGTGAAAACGAGGTCAGCAAAGAAATGCTGGCGAGTACATAGGTTTTGTAGGAGTGTCGAAATCATGGCTAGTTTAGACGTTGCAATACTTTATTTAAAAAAAACTTGTTTTGAAAAGAGTATAATATTGCAACTTAATTAACCAACTCAAATCAAGCGGGTTATAATTTGTAAAACCTCGTAGCCATGACTCTTAACCCAAAAACATTTGTTTTAGTAAATTATTTGAAAAACAATGATAAGTTCAAGTGATATGTATAAATAAGAGAATAATGCATGATTAAATGAATAACCATGTAAAATGAGTTTGTATAAGATAAGTTGTTTGTAAATAAATGTCTTATGAAAAGTATGTTACTTGTATAAAATGTTCTATGTCTCAAACTGAAATGATTCAAATAACGCTACAATATGTAATACCATACAAACACTTATATATAGGAAGTACCAGTGGCGTATCCACCATGCTTGTATCATATTCCACACGCATTGTTACTTAATCACTTAATCCAAACCAAACCACCCAAGTAATGTTCATGCCCAAATGTAAATCATGTAATATGTATAACCAAAATAATATCGTATATCGTTTTGAAGCCAATCGTTTACCCAATCGTTAAAACATCGTGTGAAACCCAATCGTTACCCAATCGTTAAAACATCGTGTGAAAACCAATCGTAAATCGTTTAATTCGTTTTAGGTCGTGAAACTACTTATAAGGTCGTCTCGCTAATAACATTCAAACCTTCGTGACTTTCATCGCTTCTCGTTTTCGTCGCTTCTCGTTTTCGTATTAACAAACCTCCATAGGGTAAGTTAATAATTACAGATTCAGTCGCTACCTACCATACCCACACATAACCACGGGTGTAGTAAATAACGGGATTTGTCAGATCCTATGGTACCATAACCTAATACTGGTCGGCTTGATCATTGCTAATGAATGTCATTTGTTATGTAACTACAACCAACAAGTTTGTTCACTTTATGAAATCGTTATTAGTTTTGTATAAATCGTCTTAATCGTTTTTGAAACCATCGTTATAACATCGAAAACATTTAGCACATATGAGTCACCCCAAAACAGTTGAAAACAGTAAAAGAGGGGAATAATGTACTCGCCTGAGAATGCTTGGAGGTCTTGAACAACAACCAAACAAAGCTAGAGGGAGCACGGAATCAGTCGGCAAATCCAATACTATATAAATAAACCGGACTTAAATCGAGAGATTGGATAGGATGAGGCTTGGTAAACCAAATGAGTGTTGGAACTCATATGATATGGTTTAACAAGGCCTACATACTACAATGAAACCAAACCTAAGTGCTTTCGACCCATCGCGACCCATTAAGGTAACATATGCTACTTTAACGTGTCGTGCGCGTGAAACGCGTTCGGACCGTCTAACTAGTCCTATGACAAGTGTTATATGCCTAAACATGTTACATAATCAGTTATGTGACAAAAGTTTAGGTTACATATGTTTAATTACCAATTATACATGAAAAGGGTATTCTGGTAATTTACCTAAGGCATATAAACTACCTATCATACAACTACTCAAACGATGTGACCATAGGGTATAACCTCGGAAGGTTATTCCCTACCTACTATGGTCACCTAATGTATTTGGTCGGATCCTAATGATCGACCAAATGGGTCGAGTTCGAAGGTATAGGCGATTTATTAGATCGCCTACCCTACGACCCTAGACAACGTGGTAATCAGTGGGCATAGTCCCAAGGAACTATGACCAACGTGATTACACTCACGTTGCGAAGTTCAAACGAACTTCGCATTGACCATTACTGGTCAACGCTGAAAGTCAAACAAAGTTTGACTTTCTGACTCGAAAAGCAGTAAAATAAGGAAAAGAACGAAAGAATACTTACGAAGGGTCCCCGAATGCTAATCCCGATCCAAGAACTCAGGTATGAAACAATGGTTTCAACTTAGAGCTCTCAAATCAGAATTCTTGTGCAAAATGAGGTTGTGTGGGTTGGGTATTTATAGGAATACCCGAACCGTTAGGATCGTTTCATGGAAAACGTGCCATGATCCAACCCGTACACTTGTCGTAAAGTTGTGGTGTCCAGGAAGTTTGTTCTTATCCGCTGACTAGACGATAGGAAACGAGTGGACACGAATCAATCAGCTGCAACTTGCAAACAAAACATTGAATCTGGTCAGTTTTAGGCAGTCGCGTAGCGCGACTGGTAAGTCTTTAGGGCTCGCGCTACGCGACACCCCTCCCTGTTCCAGAAATGTTTCATAAATGACAGGTTTAGTCCCTGCACGTGTTTAAGCCCTTTTTCGATGCGTTTGAGCCCCGTTGACCTCATTTCAAGGCTCTAAAATGAAGTTAAAGTATAGGGAACTCAAAACATACTCAAAAATATGCCGGATGATGGTTCGTTTGGTCGTACGAACGCGATGTTCGCTTAATTACGACGGAATGCGCATAAGCGCGAAAAACGATCCAAAGGACGCGACGAATGGATTTTTCTTATGGCGAACACTAAAATATAATATAGTCATGCTTACATAAATTTTTGGATGTCCGGATGTATTCAGAACGTAAGTTATGCGCGAAAATGCAAACTTGTGCACTTTTTGACACTTTTAGTCCCTGAATGACACAAAAGTTTATTTTAGCATACCGAACACCTCAAAGCCTATTTCTAAGCTATGTGAAGGGTATTTATGGTATGTTTAACTTATGGTCATGCTCCGGAATGTCTGTTACAGTTCAAATTGGCATACTTTCGCAGTTTGTCAACTTTAGTCCCTGTAAGCGATTAAACTTTGATTTCACCACACCAAACCTTCCAAAACTTATATCTAAGTTATGTAAAGGTTATTTAAGTTATGTTAAGCCTATTTCACTATTCCGGAGTGTTCGTTGGATTAAACTGGTTATATTTACGCATCAGAGCGCGTATAACCATCCAGAAAGCGATTTAAAGCTTAAAATCAAACAAGAGTTGATATGTGTAAAAGATACACATAATTTTACAAATCCCAAGTATGAAATATAATATTTCATTGGTTTGGTATTTGTTTGATGGCCGTGGAGGCACAGGTGTTACAGTCTCCCCTACTTTAGGAAATTTCGTCCCGAAATTTATTTAGAGGAAACTTGTGAGAGCTTGGAAATATGAAGTTGAAAAGATCGAACAACATTGGTTAGGGTTCTTGAACTTCTAGTAACCTTAATAACATTATGTTTGCAATGTAAGAGGGACACTTATATACAAGTATATGAAGCGTCATTGGTGCGTCCACCGTACCTCCATTACATCGTTCTCATTTCGTTATTGTTGTCACTATCGGTTCTTACACATAATAAATCTTACTGTGTTTCTGTGCACTAAATTTCATAATTATGTACGCGTCCATAATCAGACAATTCTTTGCACAATTCACACAGTCTATTTTATAGTGTGTAGGGGAAAACCAAATGAACAAACCGGTGATGAGTGTGACTAGACCGCCATAGAGTCCTTTAAATTAAATCATTAAATGATCTAAATAGACTATCAAGGAGTCTGTTCAGCTACATCACTAGATGTCGTTCTTTAACCAAATTGTGAATCAATCTTTTAGACTAGACCACTTAAGGGTCTCTCATCGATTCATGGAATGGTACTATATAACCCAAGGGTCTTAACTATTACATAGAAGCCCATTAAGGATTTAAGGTAGTACCTTTTGAATATCCTACTACGAATCCATCATATGAAGATATGAAAGATTCTACGAGGATTTGGATAACGAATATCCAGAGTATACAAAAACACAAAAATCATAGAGGAGAACACATAAACACATATCATATAACCACAAAATTGTTCGTTAATTTGTCTTGTAAATTGCGTACATGCATTTAAAGCACACTAGGAATCCATTCCGTGGATTTCATTTGGTACTTTAAACGTTACCAAGAATCCAACTATAAAGATAGAAAGATTCAAAAAGAAAATTCGATTTCGATTATTAGGAACCGAAGTGTTCGAATTATGGCACATAAGGAATCCAATTAAGGACTCTGATTTGAATGATAATCATCCACAAGGATCTAATTGTAAAGATAAAAAGATCCCATATGAATTTTAGAAGTTGAAGATGTTTTGAGACCTTGCACGGGATGTGCTTAGGTCAAAACATGATGTAAAATGCTTATGAAGTTGAGATGCTTGATATGTCAAGGCGACATATGAAGCAGAATTTGAAGGTTAAGTCAATGTATGAGGAAAAATATTTTTGAAAACTATGCATGGGGTTCTTTTAAGAAAAATGTGTTTAACGTTTTTGAAACCTTATATATAATACTTTTGAAATAAAGTAGGTGTATTAGATAGATATATTTACAAAAATGTTTTAAAATCATGAGAGATGAATTTTGAAATTATGTATAAGGTTTTTTTTGAAAGACATGAATGATGCTTTTCGAAATCATGCACTTGATAAGGAAATGTATTGTGTTAATATTGTCTTCAGACTATATGAAATATTTTGAAATTAGAAAGGTTGGTTTTGATAACATGGCCAATGTTTTTGAAATAACATAGACAATGCATCTAGAAAAATTGTTTTCAAACTATATGAAATGTTTTGAGATCATGAAGATTGTTTTGAAATACTGGTACTGTGTATGTTGCAAAATCGAAACGTAATGGGTATGAGATTTGAAAACACCCTTAGTTATCTAACCAAGGATTTAAAGGCACAGATGTGCGAAAAGCACGATTACTCATAATGTCACTTAATTTTCTGTACTTTGTTTCTTAGAGTGAAACGAGTACTTAAAATTTTTGAGGGAATCATGAGCAATCATTTGAAAGAGAGAAATCACAAGAGTAGTTTGTAAGGTACATAGTTCCTTGATGTAGGTATCATAGGAAAAGCCATACACACCTAGCAGGGGGTTGAGCTGGTTGGTTGGGGACTGCTTTACCATTGTGAGCGACCATGGCGAAGTTCTGAGAAGCCTTTCGCTTCTTTGACTTCTTAGGGGATCGTTCATCCATGGTCTTTGATCCCTCGATTGGTTTCTTGGCTGATAGTGTTGTCGCCTGACTAGGTCCTGCCTGTCTTGGTGACTCTTGAGTGGCTTCATCCTGGAGATGATACATGGCAGTAGCTAATTCAACAGTCTTCAGGACTACTTCGCCTATTCGCTGAGGGAATTTTGGCTGCTTGCTCAGATATCTGGGCGTCATTGTGATGAAGAGACATTCTTGAAGAAAAAGAAAGGCATAGGGAGAAACAGGTGAAAGATTATTGGACAATCAAAACAGAATGATAACGCATGAAGATTTCGATCATTTGTTTGTTACCTAAGGCAAACAAATGAGACGGTGACTGATCAAAGTAAATGGGTCAAAAATAATGTATCGCGAAGACATGCTCGCCTATAAGTGAACACTCATCCCAAGAATTCCCAGGTAAGCACGACTGGTCTCGCGTCTGATGAGATGTATACGAAGTGCTTGCCTAGACAGAAAACCCAGAATACAGGCATTCACCCTTCCAGTTTGCACGTGTTCACATTATTTAAAACCCAAAACCTTGACGAAGTTTTGAAAACTCAAAGGGGTTCAAAACCATATAATAGAGAGTTCAAAACCTTACAATAGAGGGTTCAAAACCTAGTAATCAATCATCCTAGAACAGATGATTAGTTTTCAAAGCGGTTTTGAAATTTATGTTCTTGTTGTGGTCGTCGCCTAAGGATAGGTGACGGTATTGTTTTATGACTAAACGCAAGTAAACTCGCGTTAGGGTCCTAAGAAGGTTATAGACTAGGTCAAAGCATTACTAATTACTAATAACCTAATTCCCTATAACCATTGGCTCTGATACCATCTTTTCTGTCACACCCCGACCGCGTAAAACAACAAATCGCGGCGGAAACATCGGGGCGTGTTGCAACAGAATTAATGTTTCATAACCATGGATACCAAAAAGTGTTTCGTTTTATTAAACATTGAATAATTACATCGTCTTGAAATCTAAATACACTATTTAAACATAGTATATCATTGTTATTGAGTCACTAAGGCCTTGTCCAGTCCTATGTGAGCATGCATCTTATCAATCGATATCATTCAACAATACCTGAAACATATGTGAAAACGAGGTCAGCAAAGAAATGCTGGCGAGTACATAGGTTTTGTAGGAGTGTCGAACTCATGGCTAGTTTAGACGTTGCAATACTTTATTTAAAAAAAACTTGTTTTGAAAAGAGTATAATATTGCAACTTAATTAACCAACTCAAATCAAGCGGGTTATAATTTGTAAAACCTCGTAGCCATGACTCTTAACCCAAAAACATTTGTTTTAGTAAATTATTTGAAAAACAATGATAAGTTCAAGTGATATGTATAAATAAGAGAATAATGCATGATTAAATGAATAACCATGTAAAATGAGTTTGTATAAGATAAGTTGTTTGTAAATAAATGTCTTATGAAAAGTATGTTACTTGTATAAAATGTTCTATGTCTCAAACTGAAATGATTCAAATAACGCTACAATATGTAATACCATACAAACACTTATATATAGGAAGTACCAGCGGCGTATCCACCATGCTTGTATCATATTCCACACGCATTGTTACTTAATCACTTAATCCAAACCAAACCACCCAAGTAATGTTCATGCCCAAATGTAAATCATGTAATATGTATAACCAAAATAATATCGTATATCGTTTTGAAGCCAATCGTTTACCCAATCGTTAAAACATCGTGTGAAACCCAATCGTTACCCAATCGTTAAAACATCGTGTGAAAACCAATCGTAAATCGTTTAATTCGTTTTAGGTCGTGAAACTACTTATAAGGTCGTCTCGCTAATAACATTCAAACCTTCGTGACTTTCATCGCTTCTCGTTTTCGTCGCTTCTCGTTTTCGTATTAACAAACCTCCATAGGGTAAGTTAATAATTACAGATTCAGTCGCTACCTACCATACCCACACATAACCACGGGTGTAGTAAATAACGGGATTTGTCAGATCCTATGGTACCATAACCTAATACTGGTCGGCTTGATCATTGCTAATGAATGTCATTTGTTATGTAACTACAAACAACAAGTTTGTTCACTTTATGAAATCGTTATTAGTTTTGTATAAATCGTCTTAATCGTTTTTGAAACCATCGTTATAACATCGAAAACATTTAGCACATATGAGTCACCCCAAAACAGTTGAAAACAGTAAAAGAGGGGAATAATGTACTCGCCTGAGAATGCTTGGAGGTCTTGAACAACAACCAAACAAAGCTAGAGGGAGCACGGAATCAGTCGGCAAATCCAATACTATATAAATAAACCGGACTTAAATCGAGAGATTGGATAGGATGAGGCTTGGTAAACCAAATGAGTGTTGGAACTCATATGATATGGTTTAACAAGGCCTACATACTACAATGAAACCAAACCTAAGTGCTTTCGACCCATCGCGACCCATTAAGGTAACATATGCTACTTTAACGTGTCGTGCGCGTGAAACGCGTTCGGACCGTCTAACTAGTCCTATGACAAGTGTTATATGCCTAAACATGTTACATAATCAGTTATGTGACAAAATTTTAGGTTACATATGTTTAATTACCAATTATACATGAAAAGGGTATTCTGGTAATTTACCTAAGGCATATAAACTACCTATCATACAACTACTCAAACGATGTGACCATAGGGTATAACCTCGGAAGGTTATTCCCTACCTACTATGGTCACCTAATGTATTTGGTCGGATCCTAATGATCGACCAAATGGGTCGAGTTCGAAGGTATAGGCGATTTATTAGATCGCCTACCCTACGACCCTAGACAACGTGGTAATCAGTGGGCATAGTCCCAAGGAACTATGACCAACGTGATTACACTCACGTTGCGAAGTTCAAACGAACTTCGCATTGACCATTACTGGTCAACGCTGAAAGTCAAACAAAGTTTGACTTTCTGACTCGAAAAGCAGTAAAATAAGGAAAAGAACGAAAGAATACTTACGAAGGGTCCCCGAATGCTAATCCCGATCCAAGAACTCAGGTATGAAACAATGGTTTCAACTTAGAGCTCTCAAATCAGAATTCTTGTGCAAAATGAGGTTGTGTGGGTTGGGTATTTATAGGAATACCTGAACCGTTAGGATCGTTTCATGGAAAACGTGCCATGATCCAACCCGTACACTTGTCGTAAAGTTGTGGTGTCCAGGAAGTTTGTTCTTATCCGCTGACTAGACGATAGGAAACGAGTGGACACGAATCAATCAGCTGCAACTTGCAAACAAAACATTGAATCTGGTCAGTTTTAGGCAGTCGCGTAGCGCGACTGGTAAGTCTTTAGGGCTCGCGCTACGCGACACCCCTCCCTGTTCCAGAAATGTTTCATAAATGACAGGTTTAGTCCCTGCACGTGTTTAAGCCCTTTTTCGATGCGTTTGAGCCCCGTTGACCTCATTTCAAGGCTCTAAAATGAAGTTAAAGTATAGGGAACTCAAAACATACTCAAAAATATGCCGGATGATGGTTCGTTTGGTCGTACGAACGCGATGTTCGCTTAATTACGACGGAATGCGCATAAGCGCGAAAAACGATCCAAAGGACGCGACGAATGGATTTTTCTTATGGCGAACACTAAAATATAATATAGTCATGCTTACATAAATTTTTGGATGTCCGGATGTATTCAGAACGTAAGTTATGCGCGAAAATGCAAACTTGTGCACTTTTTGACACTTTTAGTCCCTGAATGACACAAAAGTTTATTTTAGCATACCGAACACCTCAAAGCCTATTTCTAAGCTATGTGAAGGGTATTTATGGTATGTTTAACTTATGGTCATGCTCCGGAATGTCTGTTACAGTTCAAATTGGCATACTTTCGCAGTTTGTCAACTTTAGTCCCTGTAAGCGATTAAACTTTGATTTCACCACACCAAACCTTCCAAAACTTTGTTTTTAATAATCAAAACCACAAAATACCATAGTTTCTTCGACACTTAGAATTTTCACATAACTTTGAGTTTTCTCGAAAAGTTATTATTTTTGGTTATTTTGGTGTATTTGTATATATACTCATGCGTAATACACATAATCTCGTCAACACTAGCACATCATCATACACATATTGTAAAACACATAGCACATTGTAACACATAAAATTTACTTATGAACAACCCATTCTAGTTATGTCGAAAAACACTTATTTTAGCGATTCGGTGACATTTTTGGGCGTCGGAAGTCACGTATGACTACCCAAACACCAAGTAAACTTAATATAAGTTAAAATACTTGTTTTTATATCAAAAATATCAGTTTGGTTACTGATCTAAAACAGTTTAATAAAAATCATCCGAAAAGGCGATTTTTAACCGTTTTACCGCATAGTTTTGCATCAAACGTTACCCGAACCATCCCAAATCGAAACGAATTGAAATTTTAACACAACACATGTTATTTACTGAATAAAATAATGGTTATACTCATGATAGTGCAGGTCTTAAGTAAAGCACATAAATCATGCAAATTTCACATATTTTACCACTTTTTAAGCTATATGTTAAACATGCAAAGCTATCAATCCTATGTCAAAGTTTCATGCCATTACAATACATCAAATAGGGTCATTTTTAGTGGTTATAATCTGTTCAAATTCAGTTTTGTCATTCAACCATTTTTTTATCACTTCTTGAGCTCTAAATCAACATATATTCACATGTACAAGTGTCTAAAGCATACTATCATAACATCAACATTTTATATGAGTTTAGATGCATCAAATACATGATATATTCAGGTTTATTTGCTGATGTATGTAAGCATTTTACATATCATTCATAGATCATCAATCACTTGCATTTAGACTATTATTCAAGAACATGTAACAACATAAACAAGTATTTAACAAAAACTCAAACTTCAAGACTCATACACACACATATATATGTACGGTTATACATACATATATATCACCACCATTTTTATTTGTTTCAAGACCTATTTCTTTTAGATTTCAAGTTTAGTGAAAAATTCCAAGATTCAAGAGAAACTTCAATCATCAAGAACAACCAAGAATCTAAAGTATGGTTTAAAAACAAATGTTATACCTTCAAGATTCAAGTAGGTTGTAGGATGAGATTTTGATGATAGGAAGCTTGTAATCACTTGACAACACCTTGGGAACACCTTTAGATCTTCATACTAACTTGAAAGTTGCTAGAAATGGGACTTGAATATGAAGAATAGAGTTTGAAGGAGATGAAGATAGAGAGAGAGGGAGGGGACGGTTGGGAGAGGAGAGAGAGAGGTTGAGCGGAGTGTGAAGTGAGGATGAGATCTCTTGAAAGATTATAGAATATATATAAGAAGATATGGAAGGATTTAGTGAAGATATCAAGTACATACATAATCTAGCCAAGATCAAAGGAAAATATATTGGTGATCTTGTAAAAATTTGGTGGGGCCACCATAATATTTGAACCGAAAATTAGATGGGGAGGGGGTCCATGTGCAACTTTTTATATAAATATGCTATATGTAGGCTAAAACGGGTGTTTAACTGGATACCAGGTATTTTATCTAGCGTCTAAATCCCGGTTTATGGCGTTCTAAATTATTTTTATTATTCTATAAAAATAAACTTGCCAAAATATTACTGAAATAAAATTCAGTTGCCAAGACTGGCTGCGTTGTCTGCGTTTTGCAGTAGAAGCATTGTGTTACGTAGTAACACGCGGTACGCGCTTTATACTTCAAAAAAATAAGGTTTTTAAGCGTTTTAATTCATTTTTCAACACGACCCTGATTAAAATAAAATTTTAATCATATCAGAATATTTTTGGGGTTTAAATATTACCCGGGCGGTCACCAACGTTCGTTTCGCAGTTTTGTCGTAATTAGTCCTTTTAGTTCAAATAAACGTGTTTTTGCCATACCGAATCATTCGAAACTTATTTCTAAGTTATGTAAAGGATATTTAGGGTATGTTTAGCTTATGTCACAGTTCCGGAGTGTACGTCGCGTTAAACTGATTACGTTTATGCACCAGTTTGCGTATAACCTTCCAGAAAGTGATTTAAAGCTTGAAATCGGAATCGAATCAAATTGTAAAATTATTAAACACAATTACACATATAATAACACTAAAGCACATTGTTTTATTGATAACTGACATTGTTTTACATTATACGATGATTACAGAACACAGTTGTCACAGTCTCCCCTACTTTAAGAAATTTCGTCCCGAAATTTTATTTAGAGGATACTTGTGAAAACAATTGCGGATATTTCATCTTTATCTGGTCCTCACGTTCCCAAGTAAACTCGGCGCCACGTTTGGATTCCCAGCGAACTTTGACCAAATGAATTTGTTTGTTCTTCAACTATTTGTATGTACGTTCCACTATCTCCACAGGTTTCTCGACAAAGTGCATCGTTTCATCAATTTGAATTTCATCGAGAGGAATGTGAAGATCAGCATCAGCTAAACACTTTCGCAAATTGGACACGTGAAAAGTCGGATGAACATTTCCAAGCTCTGGAGGTAGCTCTAGTCGATAGGCAACCTTTCCAATTCTTTCAACAATCTTAAATGGTCCAACATATCGTGGTGCAAGTTTTCATTTCTTTCCAAATCTCACCACTCCCTTCCAAGGTGACACCTTGAGTAGGACACGGTCCCCGACTTGAAATTCTAAGGGCTTGCGTCGCAAATCCGCATAATTCTTTTGACGGTTACGAGCTGTCACAAGATTATCGCGGATTTTCTTGATTATGTCTGTTGTTTCCAGAATGAGCTCAGGTCCAGTAAGCTGAGCTTCACCGGTCTCATTCCAACATACAAGTGAATGGCATTTTTGACCGTAGAGAGCTTCGAATGGTGCCATATTAATACTAGCATGATAATTGTTGTTGTAAGAGAACTCGATCAGTGGAAGATGAGAATCCCAATTACCACCAAAGTCTATCACGCATGCTCTAAGCATATCGTCCAAAGTTTGAATCGTCCTCTCAGATTGACCATCTGTTTGGGGATGATAAGCAGTGCTTAAATTTAGTTGGGTTCCCAAAGCAGATTGCATGGTCTTCCAAAAATGGGATGAAAATCGAGCATCACGATCGGAAATGATATCTAAAGGAACACCATGTCGTGATACAATCTCGTCTACATAGATCTTGGCAAGCTTTTCAGCAGAGAAATCCTCATGGATTGGTAAGAAGTGAGCAGATTTTGTCAAACGATCAACTACTACCCAAATAGCATCGTGACCTTTAGACGTACGCGGTAACTTAGTAATGAGATCCATTGCAATGTTCTCCCACTTCCAAACCGGTATCTTTGGTTGTACAAGCAAACCAGAAGGTCGTTGATGTTCGGCCTTGACTTTGAGACAAGTTAGGCATTTCGATACATACAAGGCAACATCCTTCTTCATACCAGGCCACCAGAACTGAGTACGAAGATCCTTGTACATTTTATCAGCACCAGGATGGATAGAATATCGAGACTTGTGAGATTTGTCCATTACTAAGGTGCGAAGATCGTCTTGTTTCGGAATCCACAAACGATCCTCGAAGTAGAGCAACCCATCATCTTTCCTTTCGAGTTTTAGCTCAAGTTGAAGTGGTAGCTCATATTTCAATAAGCCATTAATCACACAAGATCGTTGAGTTTGAAGAACACGAGATTGAATATCATATAGAGTTCGAACTGAATGAAGCTTGACTCGTTCCTTTCGACTAAGCGCATCGGCCATGACATTCGCCTTACCAGGATGGTAGCGGATCTCGCAATCATAATCATTTAAGAGTTCAACCCAACGTCGTTGCCTCATGTTCAGCTCCTTCTGATTGAGAATATGCTGGAGACTTTTGTGGTCTGTGAAAACCACACACTTCGTTCCATAGAGGTAGTGTCTCCAGATTTTAAGCGCAAAAACCACAGCTCCTAACTCAAGATCATGAGTCGTATAGTTCTTCTCGTGAACTTTCAATTGTCTAGACGCATAAGCTATGACTTTACCTCGTTGCATAAGAACGCAACCAAGTCCTAGATTCGACGCCTCACAATAGACAACAAAATCATCGTTTCCCTCAGGTAGAGATAAAACAGGAGCATCACAGAGCTTCCGTTTCAGCGTTTGGAATGCCTCTTCTTGCTTAGGTCCCCACTCAAAAGGCTTATTCTTCTGAGTCAAAGCAGTGAGTGGAACCGCGATCTTTAAGAAATTAGAAATGAATCGACAATAATAGCCAGCAAGACCAAGAAATGATCGAATCTCTGTAGGTGTCGTCGGTGTACTCCAATCCTTAATAGCAGCTATTTTAGCAAGGATCCACATGGATACCCTGCTCATTGACAATATGACCCAAGAACTGAACTTCTTTAAGCCAGAATTCACACTTGGAGAATTTAGCAAAAAGTTGTTCCTTCTTCAGAAGTTCCAATGTCAAATGAAGGTGTTGTTTGTGATCGGCTCGAGACTTTGAATAAATGAGAATATCGTCGATAAACACAATGATGAACTTATCTAAATAAGGTTTACAGACCCTATTCATTAAGTCCATGAAGATAACTGGGGCATTCGTCAAACCAAAAGGCATGACAGTGAACTCGTAATGCCCATATCTTGTACGGAAAGCAGTTTTGGGAATATCTTCCTCGAGAACACGAAGTTGATGATACCCAGAACGCAGATCGATCTTGGAAAAACATGAAGCACCTTGCAGCTGGTCGAAGAGATCATCAATTCTAGGTAGGGGATATCGATTCTTGATGGTAAGCTTATTAAGCTCACGATAATCGATACACATTCGAAAAGATCCATCTTTCTTTTTCACAAAGAGGACAGGAGCTCCCCAAGGCGAAAAGCTCGGACGGATGAATCCTTTATCAGACAATTCTTGAAGCTGTTTCGATAACTCTTGCATCTCCGACGGTGCAAGAAGATAAGGTGCTTTCGCAATCGGGTTAACATTAGGTACAAGATCAATATGAAACTCGACTTGACGAACTGGAGGCAAACCAGGCAGTTCATCGGGAAACACCTCTGGATAATCCCGAACAATCGGAATATCCTGAATACTCTTACTCTTGCCTTTCTCCTCGGTGACATGTACCAGGAAAGCACCACATCCTTTTCGCAAATATCTTTGGGCCTTTGTACACGACATAAGCTTCAATCCACCAGATGGTTTTTCTCCACGAACTTCCAGAACATCGCCAGACGGAAGAGGAATACGAACAATCTTATCGAAACAAACCACCTCAGCATGATGTTTGGTTAACCAATCCATCCCCACGATAATATCGAAACTCCCAAGTTGCATCGGCGTGAGGTCGATGGGAAAAAGATGGTTATCAAGGTTTAACTGACAATCACGAATAACGGAATCGAGCACAAGAGGTTTACCAGTAGCAACTTCGACAGATAAGGGTTTCCTTAGTTTAGTTCTAGGTATCGCAAGCAAAGGTTCAAAAGATAATGAAACAAAACTTCTATCGGCACCAGAATAAAAAAGAATGGATGCAGGTCGATTGTTAACAAGAAACGTACCATTGACGACGAGGTTGTCAGCTCACGTTCGGATTTGAATTTGCATTTGCATTTGCCAACCTCGGACAGTTGTTGCGGTAGTGACCAAGCTCTCCACAATTGAAACATGAACCCGGTGGGAATCTAGCAGCATTCCCCTGAACTGGAGCTTGAACCTGAGCAGCTAGATTCTGACCCAATCGACAGACGTTGGCCAGATGCCCAAGTTTACCACACGTTGTGCATTGCCTACAAGCTTGTTGTGCAACATGATGATCGTTGCAGCGAGCACAATGAGGTGCGGTACCAGCATATGCTTTCTTCACAGGCGGTTGAGCTGGTGTGTTCTGAGGGTTCTGAGCATTTTGTGCAGTTACTGCAAAATTCTGAGCACCCTTTCGCTTCCTCGACTTCTTCGACGACTCACCTTTCTTACCCTTACCCTTTTCCTTGACAGATTCGGTCGGCTTCTTCTTGTCACCCTTGCAGGTAAGTTTACCCTTCCTGACTTGTGACTCAGTCAGGGTAGCAGATAACTCGATCGCTTGACAAACAGTAGTAGGATTAACGCCAGTCACAATATCTTGTATGGAATCGGGTAAACCATCGATATACCTCTCTATCGCTTTCTCCAACGGAGTAACCATAGTAGGACACAAAAGACTGAGCTCCTCAAATCGATCCGTGTACGCACGGTGTTCTCCCCCATCTTGTTTTAGGTCGTCAAACTCTCGTTCCAAAGCTCGAATTTCGTGACGGGGGCAGAACTCTCTCATCATGAGAGCTCGAAGCTCTTCCCATGTTTGTGCCAACGCCACTTCGGCACCCCTATCGCGCATCACTCCGTTCCACCATGTAAGAGCACGCTTCTCAAACACACTTGATGATTCAACCTTACGCCCATTCGGACATTGCACATGTCTGAATGTGTTCTCGATACTTTCGATCCATTGAAGGAGTGCAGTCACTCCTTGTGACCCAGAAAACTTTAGCGGCTTTGCAGAATTGAAACTTTTGAAATTACATTGTGCATTGTTATTATTGTTGTTGTATAGCTCGTGGATTTGGGTCACAACGCCTGGAAGCACAGCAGCCATTTGCTGAGAGACAAGGGCTGCGATTTCTTCAGCAGTAAAAGATTGTGCATCACGTCGAGGAGGCATTGTCTAACAGGGAAATATGAGAAACGAGTGAGGTTGATAATTAGGAAAAACAAAAGAGGTATTGAAAACAATGACAAAACACAAGAAAGGCGATCATTTGTTCGTTACCTGGAACAAACAAACGACACGCAGTGACTAATCAAAGTAAATAGGTCAAAAATAATGTATTGCGAAGACATGCTCGCCTATAAGTGAACACTCACCCCAAGAGTTCCCAGGTAAGAGTGACTGGTCCGATTATGTGGATTTGTACGAACACTCTAGCCTTAGACAGAAAACTCAGGGTACAGGCATTCACTCTTCCAGTTTGCACGTGTTCACATTATTTAGATCCAAACTTTGACGAGATTTCGAAAACCCAGAAGGCACTAAGCCAAAAATGAGTCAAACTGGAAGGGTTCAAAACCTTACAACAGTGGGTTCAAAACCTAGTAATCGATCATCCTAGAACGGATGATTAATTTTCGAAGCAGATTCGGATTTTGTTAAAAAAAAAATTCTAAACGCAAATCAACTTGCGTTGGGGTCCTAGAAAGTTATAGTCTAGGTCAAAACATTACTAATAACCTAATTCCCTATAACCATTGGCTCTGATACCAACTCTTCTGTCACACCCCAACCACGTAAAACAACAAATCGTGGCCGAAACGTCTGGGAGTGTTGTAACAGAATTATTGTGTCAAACCATGGATACAAAGAGTTTCGTTTTATTAAATATTAAACATTGTCTTAAAGATAAACAAGCAAGTCAAACATAGTCTATCATTATTATTATGTCACTAAGGTCTCGTCCAGATCCTATGTGACTCAAGCATCCTAGCAATCAACATTAAGCAACATCCCATGAAACATATGTAAAAACAAAGTCAGCAAAGAAATGCTGGCGAGCACATAGTTTTTGTGTGAGTTTCAGATTCATGGCTCGTTTATTCGTTTAAATAACTCGTACAACCTCGTTAATCGATTTTAGAAAACCTTGTTTTGTAAACCATTTGTATTGTAAAATGAATAACCAAGTCAAAACAGATTGGTTACAATTTACAACCCTCGATGCCATGAACCTTAACTCAAAACATTTGTTTAAGTAACCAACTAGTAAATCGTTCTTGTAATAAAACTCGTATGGTTTATATAGTTTTGTAAACATCGTTTAACTCGTTCTCGTTATAGATCATCGTTCATTTGTTTAAATCGTTCATAACCGTTCAAAAATTGTACAATTGATTAATATCGTTCTCGTTCCAATCATTCTCATTTTAATTGTGAAAACTACTTTTGGTCGTCTCGCTAATAACATTCAAACCTTTGTGACTCGTCCATCGTTCAACTCGTTCTTGCAATAACAAACCTCCAAAGGGTAAGTTAACAATCATCAGATTCAGTTGTTACCCACCTAACCCACACATAACCATGGGTCCGGTCTGATAACGGGATTTGTCGGATCCTATGGTACCATAACCTAATACTGGTCGGTTCGGCCAAAATTAATGAATGTCATTTGTTATGTAACTACAACCAACAAGCTCGTTCACATTATCGAAATCGTTATTAGTTTAGTATAAACCATCTTACTCGTTTTGAAACCATCGTTAAAACATTGAAATCGTTTTGATACATATGAATCACCCCAAAACAATCGAAAACAGTAAAAAGAGGGGATCTATGTACTCACCTTTGGGTGCGTTTTTATATGTTAACACAATCCCTCAATTTATTCGTCCTAAATTAAATAATAATGTTTTTAATAATCAAAACCACAAAATACCATAGTTTCTTCGACACTTAGAATTTTCACATAACTTTGAGTTTTCTCGAAAAGTTATTATTTTTGGTTATTTTGGTGTATTTGTATATATACTCATGCGTAATACACATAATCTCGTCAACACTAGCACATCATCATACACATATTGTAAAACACATAGCACATTGTAACACATAAAATTTACTTATGAACAACCCATTCTAGTTATGTCGAAAAACACTTATTTTAGCGATTCGGTGACATTTTTGGGCGTCGGAAGTCACGTATGACTACCCAAACACCAAGTAAACTTAATATAAGTTAAAATACTTGTTTTTATATCAAAAATATCAGTTTGGTTACTGATCTAAAACAGTTTAATAAAAATCATCCGAAAAGGCGATTTTTAACCGTTTTACCGCATAGTTTTGCATCAAACGTTACCCGAACCATCCCAAATCGAAACGAATTGAAATTTTAACACAACACATGTTATTTACTGAATAAAATAATGGTTATACTCATGATAGTGCAGGTCTTAAGTAAAGCACATAAATCATGCAAATTTCACATATTTTACCACTTTTTAAGCTATATGTTAAACATGCAAAGCTATCAATCCTATGTCAAAGTTTCATGCCATTACAATACATCAAATAGGGTCATTTTTAGTGGTTATAATCTGTTCAAATTCAGTTTTGTCATTCAACCATTTTTTTATCACTTCTTGAGCTCTAAATCAACATATATTCACATGTACAAGTGTCTAAAGCATACTATCATAACATCAACATTTTATATGAGTTTAGATGCATCAAATACATGATATATTCAGGTTTATTTGCTGATGTATGTAAGCATTTAACATATCATTCATAGATCATCAATCACTTGCATTTAGACTATTATTCAAGAACATGTAACAACATAAACAAGTATTTAACAAAAACTCAAACTTCAAGACTCATACACACACATATATATGTACGGTTATACATACATATATATCACCACCATTTTTATTTGTTTCAAGACCTATTTCTTTTAGATTTCAAGTTTAGTGAAAAATTCCAAGATTCAAGAGAAACTTCAATCATCAAGAACAACCAAGAATCTAAAGTATGGTTTAAAAACAAATGTTATACCTTCAAGATTCAAGTAGGTTGTAGGATGAGATTTTGATGATAGGAAGCTTGTAATCACTTGACAACACCTTGGGAACACCTTTAGATCTTCATAATAACTTGAAAGTTGCTAGAAATGGGACTTGAATATGAAGAATAGAGTTTGAAGGAGATGAAGATAGAGAGAGAGGGAGGGGACGGTTGGGAGAGGAGAGAGAGAGGTTGAGTGGAGTGTGAAGTGAGGATGAGATCTCTTGAAAGATTATAGAATATATATAAGAAGATATGGAAGGATTTAGTGAAGATATCAAGTACATACATAATCTAGCCAAGATCAAAGGAAAATATATTGGTGATCTTGTAAAAATTTGGTGGGGCCACCATAATATTTGAACCGAAAATTAGATGGGGGAGGGGGTCCATGTGCAACTTTTTATATAAATATGCTATATGTAGGCTAAAACGGGTGTTTAACTGGATACCGAGTATTTTATCTAGCGTCTAAATCCCGGTTTATGGCGTTCTAAATTATTTTTATTATTCTATAAAAATAAACTTGCCAAAATATTACTGAAATAAAATTTAGTTGCCAAGACTGGCTGCGTTGTCTGCGTTTTGCAGTAGAAGCACTGTGTTACGTAGTAACACGCGGTACGCGCTTTAAACTTGAAAAAATAAGGTTTTTAAGCGTTTTAATTTATTTTTCAACACGACCCTGATTAAAATAAAATTTTAATCATATCAGAATATTTTTGGGGTTTAAATATTACCCGGGTAGTCACCAACGTTCGTTTCGCATTTTTGTCGTAATTAGTCCTTTTAGTTCAAATAAACGTGTTTTTGCCATACAGAATCATTCGAAACTTATTTCTAAGTTATGTAAAGGATATTTAGGGTATGTTTAGCTTATGTCACAGTTCCGGAGTGTACGGCGTGTTAAACTGATTACGTTTATGCACCAGTTTGCGTATAACCCTCCAGAAAGTGATTTAAAGCTTGAAATCGGAATCGAATCAAATTGTAAAATTATTAAACACAATTACACATATAATAACACTAAAGCACATTGTTTTATTGATAACTGACATTGTTTTACATTATACGATGATTACAGAACACAGTTGTCACAATTCCCCCACCCGCACCCGCTGATCTTGCTCCTTTTCACCCTGTGGTGTCTGACGTCCATCGTGTTGATTTACCTGTCGTCTTTCTACAGGACATTCCTGCACCCCGTCCAGGGGAAGGTACTTCTAGCCAGCACCCACGTGACGATCCTTTTGTTTCAGCAGCTTATCCACACATTCCCCAGTCTGCACCTTTTGCCCCTTTTACTTCTACACCATTTGACGAGCCATTCGGATGGTCCCCATCGTATTCCATGCCGACTTTAGACCCCTACCATCCCTCGCATTTTGTTTGCTATACACAGGATGAGTTACTTTATTCGCTTCAGCTTCGATTTGAAGTTATGAGTCGCAGAGTCTTGGAGCTCAAATCGACGCCGCGTCCTTTACCGTGTCCTTTTCAGTCTACTTCTGTTCCCCCTTCATCACCACCTCCTTTTTCTCATCCACCTGCTCCTCTTACTCCTTTTCTGGAGTTTGATACTCGATTTCTTACGGTCGAGCAGCAGATCCGATACTTGCTTCGCCATGTGCATAAACTCGAGGAGGAGCTCGCACATGTTCTCAGTTTGATTTTCCTCCCTCCTCCTCCTCCGCCATCAGTACAGTAGGTTTTTGGTCGTATGCAGATGCATTACCTTTGATGAGAGTACCACCTTTAAGCTGAGCTTGTGAAGCCTTTTGGAGACCACCCTTTGATTGTAAGACTTTTGTAGATTGGTAGACTTGTGGACAAGGGTAGTGTGACCCTGTGTTCCTTTTGATATGATACACTTTGCAAGGCATGTAACAATACTTTGTGGTCGATGATTAATGAAAGCTCAATCGACATGTTCTCATTAATTGCGTTGTTGATTTACTTGGTTATGTTATGATTGTGTTATAGCATGATTGCTTGATATGCTGATTGATTATGTGTATGTATATACGACCCCTAGACAACTATATACATTATTTAGCACATAAGACCTGAACTATCACATCTTCTTCTTAGAAGATGTCTCATCAAGAGATCATCCGGCTGACCGAGACAGAATTACAAGCGCACATCTCACGGGCTATAGCTCGGCACAAGGTTCTTCGCTACAGTCACAGCGGAAGTACCTCAGGGAATAACCCACCTAACGGCTGTACTTACAAGTAGTTTCTGGACTGCAAGTCTCTGAACTTCGACGGTACTAGGGGTGCCGTAGTTTTTGTGATGTGGGTCGAGAACATGGATTCTGTTCTGCAAATGAGCGGATGTACTCCAGAGCAATAAGTCACATACATTTCTGGATTGTTTCAAGATGTGGCTCTGTCACGATGGAACCTTCGGGTTCAGATAATGGGCGAGGCTGTTGCGTATGCTTTGACATGGGATGAGTTGAAAGAATTGATGCGTAAGGAGTATTGTTCCCAGATGGAGATCCAGAAGCTGGAGATTGAATTCTGGAAACTAAAGATGGAAGGTCCAAAGGTGGCGGAACATGTACAGAGACTTCATGATTTGGCGCGAGTTGTCCCATACCTGGTGGAACCAAAGATTGAGAGGATCGAACAACTCATCTGGAGGATGGCGCCCCAGGTTCTGAGCTTGATGACAGCATCAAATCCTCCAGAAACTGCCAAAGCAATCAACTTAAGTGTGGTGCTCACTAAAGAAGCAACTAGATTGGGAAAATTTTCAACCTCTGGGGGGAAGGAGACTCATGCGGGGCCGTCTAGGAAGAAAAAAAGAAAGCTCACTGATTTCCAAAAGGGCGCTCGAGCGAATAACAACAACAATGCCAAAAAGGGGAAAGAGCACATGGGTATCCTACCTAAGTACGACAATTGTCGACGTCATCATATCGGACGATGTAAATATGGAGAATGTGATAGCTGTGGTAAGGTGGGGCATGTCATGGAGGCGTGTAGGCAAGGTACCGAACGTGGGAATGGAGGTTAAGATGGTAGCGGGAATCGCGAAGGACACGACAACAACAACTACCAAGGCGAAAATAGTAATGATCAAGGAAGTGGTCAAGGTTGTTTTGGCTGTGGCGACATAGGGCATTTCAGGAAGTATTGCCCCAAAAACAATCAGGCCAATGGTAAGATTTACTTGGGGACTAAGCCAAGATGTGATGAGTGCAAGTTTCACCATGAAGGACGATGCCTGAGGCCTAGGTGTGATAAGTGCGGAAAAGAAGGACACAGCAAGGATGCCTATTGGGCGAAGGATCCCAGACAAGGAGTAAATGATAACGATAACCAAGACGGAAATGATAATGGTAGAATTCCAGGTTGCTACAGATGTGGGGACGTGGTGCACTTCAGGAAAGATTGCCCGAAAAAGAACCCAGCTCGTGGAATAGTGTTCAACATGGGAGCTCGTGAAGCACGCCAGGATCCGAATGTAGTCACTGGTACGCTCCCTACTAACAAACACTTTGCATTTGTGCTATTTGATACTAATGCCGACTATGACTTCTTATCTCTTGAGTTTAAGAATATACTTGGTTTAGTAGAAAATAAGTTAGATATCTCGTATTCAATAGAACTAGCTAATGGAAAGCTAGTAGAAACTAGTGAAGTAATTAGAGACTGCGTTATAGAGCTTGGAGAGCGTAAGTTTTCATCAGACCTTCTGCCAGTTGAGTTGGGAAGCTTCGACATAGTAGTTGGAAGGGATCGGTTGCCAAGTGCTCGTGCAGATATTGCGTGCCAGGAGAAGACTAACTGCATTCCGATGGCGAATGAAGAGACGATCGTGATTCATGGGTAGAAGCCGGATACGCCCGTACGAATTATTAGTTGTTTGAAGACACAAAAGTTTTTGCTTAAAAGGTGTATTGCCTTCTTGGCTCAGGTCGTCGACAAGGAATCCGAAGAACCTAAGCTCGAAGATATCCCTGCGGTAAGGGAATATCCTGAAGTCTTCCCCCAAAGACTTGTCAGGATTACCTCACAAGTCGAGTTCCACATTGACTAGGTTCCGGGCGTCGCTCCTGTAGCTAAGAAACCTTATCGACTTGCGCCCTCTGAGATGCAAGAGTTGTCAACGCAGCTTCAGGAGTTGCTAGATCAGGAGCGTATAAGGCCAAGCTTCTCGCCTTGGTGTGACAACTGTGTTCTGTAATCGATGTATAAGGTAAAACAATGTCAATTATCAATAAAACAATGTGCTTTGGTGTTATTATGTGTGTATTTGTGTTTGATGATTTTACGATTTGATTTGATTCCGATTTCAAGCTTTAAATCGCTTTCTATAAGGTTATACGCAAACTGGTGCGTAAACATAGTCAGTTTAACACGACAAA